>WAID01000002.1:664459-1328918 GCA_016584495.1 Celoporthe dispersa
TGTCCTGGGCCAAGCCCTTCGAGACGCTTGTAGAGATGATGAGGATGGCAGCTTTGAGTGGCTGGCTCATGTTGATTCTACGCAGACCTGCCAAACCAGCAGTGGTGTCAGAGGTCAAGGACTCGGTAGAGATTTGTGAATGGAATAGAGCTTTCTAAATTTATCTGCCCAAGAGAGGCATGAAATAGTCAACCGTGGATGATTAAACAACTTGGCAGTGATGTCCCTGGAGTGTGGTTCCAGAACTTTGGGAGGGGTTCTATGACAGACGCGACAGGGGTGTTACGTAGCCATTCAAGCTGCTGCTGTGTTATAGTTACTTAAGATTTATTTAGCGCCTCGGGTGTTGCCAAAACCTCTGGATTGACCCTTCACTAAAAGCTCTTACCATCTCTCGACCTCACCCAAGATTCCTGGAACAGCAGTATCATCTTACAAGGGCCTGCCCTCGCCATTATCTGAGGAGCAGAAGAAGCACAATGGTTCGAGTCAAGGAGCGTTATCTTCTCATCAATATTCTCTATCCAGAGGGCGCTCGAGATCCGGCCAAATCGAATCTGCCTGACATTCTAGTCTACAACCAACCGACCACAGATGCATTCACGGCCCGGACATTCATGCACGCTATCAAGGCGGAAGTCACGAATTTCTTTGGAGACTATGGCGCTGGAGCCGTTGAGCGTACTCTGAGAGGTATGCAAAATCTCTGCAGTGCCTATGAACCACTCAAGTTCTCATTCTGTTTCTTTGCTGCGAGTAACTGTTGCGGCTGCTGCTGCTGTCCTATCCGCTACTACTATACTGCCTCGCTTACGCCTGCGCGTTTGTCTCCCTCGAAGATACTGACCGCCGTCGCAGTCAAGTACCTGTCGAATGCCACATCGACTTGCATCCTGCAGTGCTCTCGCGACCACTACCGCCTGGTCTGGGCAGCTCTAACCATGATGGACCGGGTACCGACTAAGCGTGGCCCCGGCAGTCCATGTGTCTTTCAGGTAGTGCGTGTGAGCGGGACTATCAAGAAGGTCGAGCAAGAAGCCGTCCGCAGGGCGAGACTCTTGATCCTCGCCGCAAAGGATGAGATGGCTGGCAAGGGGCCTGACGCCCTCAGCTCTCTCTTCGGGGCCGGGGACTCGACCAAGGAGGTGGCCATGGTCGATGTTGACAACGACTCGGTCTCTGAAGCAGACCTCGACGATGAAGATTGATGTCTCTCATTTCCCCTTGCGCACCACCTTCACGCCGCTGTCCGCAGGAGGCATGGGCATGTCGTCAAACTCATCATACCCGTTATCGGTCGGAGCCATCGCCTCCGCTTGCGCCTCGCGGGTTCTGGCCTGCTCTTCCTCCTCCTTGGCCTCGAGCTCGTCATACGCATCCTTCTGGTCCACCCACCGCTCTTGGATGTCCTGGACCTGGAGCAGGGACGACTCGTTCCGCATCGCGACCTGCCACACCGTGTCGTTGGCACCCTCAGCACCTCCGAACACATATCCGCCCGCCCGATCGATCACTCGCAGGAGATGCATCATGCTCTTCTTATTCTCGACAGCTAGGACTTCGAACTGGACCATGGCGAAGCTCTCTACCAGGTTTGCGACAGCTTCGTTCAGGGCCTTGAATTTCTCACTGCGCATTGCAGGAGACTCCTGCTCGAGGCTTGGGAGGAGATGGGAGAGGTCTTGTACCTCGGTGTAGAAGTCAAGGTTGAACGGCAAGGCATCATATTCGGCGACCTTGTCGATCTTGGTCAAGACATTTATGTGCGGGAGGTCCATCTGCATCATGGCTCGGAGGGCTAGGAGGAGGTTCGAGATGTAGAGAGAGGGTTGCGTCACGCAGAAACTGTCGGAAAGGTGCAAAACGACCAACTGAGGGCCTGGTCAGCATGGGGACCGCAAAAGAAGGGAGGTTGTTGCGCGCTCCTTGGTCGGACGTACCCTGAACCCCATCTTCTGGAGTTTGAAGAAGATGTTCCGTAGCGAGTTGTGGTGCGTGTACAACTCGACCTGGCCGGGACAGTCAAATAGGATGTAGTCTTCGCCGAGCTCTTTCAGCCCTTCCTCCAGCCACTCATAGTTGTGCTCAAGCTCTTCAAGCGCGTAGAGAACCCCACCATTCGGTCCCAGGTTGTCGTTTCCCATGATCTCTTCTAGCGTCACGAGGTTGCGGATGTCGAGGGCGCACGGGTAGTTCGTCTTGTCGTTTGCGGGGTCGAGGTTGACAACGGAGCATGATCGTCCTATGGCGCCCATGAACTGGTGCACTGGAGAGGCAGGGCATCATCATCACCAATCAGTCTTGACCGTCCTTCGGGGGCGGGCGCATGCGATGAGACTCACTGCCGTCGCAATAGGTACTCTTGCCTGCCCCGGGACTCCCCAGCACAAGCTGAGCAAAGGGCATCTTGATCTGGGAACAGAAATAACTGCTCTCAAAGTTTTCGGATCGAGCTCTGGCCTGCTGTGTCACAGGATGGCCAGGAATAAGTGTGAACGTGGAAAGGGTATTGTAACTGCTACAGTAGTGACTTGCCCCTCCAAAGGCTGCAGGCCTGACAAAATGCCTGCAGGGGTCACATACGCTAAGAAGCTTTCCCTTGTCGCCGCTGCAACCAGCACTACCCATGTGAATATCAACAGAACATCCAACTTCCATCCTAGCTGCTCTTTTCCTCTTCTTCACTTCCACCACCCTGGAAGTAAAGTAAACCCATACTCACAATATGGCTCCAGGCATGTGCATGAACCCATCTACATCCCAACCTACAAGCAGCAAGCTGACAGGCCCCTCACTGCAGCAACACAGTTCGAGGTAGCGCAACCGCCCGACGACGCCGTGTCGCGCGTCATCTTTGCGCCGGACTCCTCAACCAGACTTCTCGTGTCCTCGTGGGACAAGCACATTTACCTCTACGAGATCGAGGATGGTGACTCGCCGTCAGCGGAGCTGGTGCGGCGGTTCGAGCACCGCGCGCCGGTGATGGACGTCTGTTTCGGCAGTAGCGACAGCGAGGCCTTCACAGCCGGCCTGGATCACAGGGTTTTAAGGTACGCAAGGTCCCGAATCTTATCGGACGAACAGGAGGACCCCTAGAGAATGCTGACCAGAAGACCACCGCAGGATCGATCTCGAGACGGGCGAGCAGACCGTAGTGAGCGAACACACCAAGCCCGTCCGCTGCGTCGTCTACGACCCAGAACACCAGATCCTCGTCTCCGCCTCGTGGGACGGCACCCTCCACCTCCACAACCTCTCCACCCCCGGTAGCCCGCCCGCGGTCGTGTCCCTTCCGGGCAAGCCCCACGCGATGGCCGCCTCCCCAACGAAGCTCGTCGTGGCCATGACGGCGCGGCTCGTGCACATCTTCGACCTTCCGACCGTCGCGAGGCAGCTCCTGTCCGGCGGCAGCGACATTCAGCCCTGGCAGCACCGCGAGTCCTCGCTGAAGTTCCTGACCCGCGCCGTGGCGTGCATGCCAAACGACGCCGGGTACGCCACGTCCAGCATCGAGGGGCGTGTGGCAGTGGAGTGGTTCGAGGACAGCACCGAGTCGCAGGCGCGCAAGTACGCGTTCAAGTGCCACCGGCAGGCGGCACCCGAGGAGGAGGGCGGCGGCGATGTCGTGTTCCCCGTCAACGCGCTGGCGTTTCATCCCGTGTACGGCCAGACGTTCGCGAGTGGCGGCGGTGACGGGACCGTGGCGCTGTGGGATGCCGAGGCCAAGAGGCGGATGAAGCAGTACCAGAACTTTGGCAACAGCGTGGCGAGCCTGTCGTTCTCCAAGAATGGAAAGTATGTCGCGGCGGGCGTATGTCCTGGCTTCGAGACGGGCCAGGAGGACTATGACGGTGCTGGGCAGACCAAGGTGGTGATCAGGGAGTTGAATGAGACAGAGGCCAAGGGCAAGGGAGCAAAGTAAAACAAATAAAACAAAGATACCCTTTCCAGGTGCGATGACCGGAATAGAGACCACGATTCCGCATGGCGACCTGCAAGTTCTGCAAATCGTGAGGTAAGGAGTCAGCGTCTCTCCATGTGCTACTTCTAATTAAGTCCCTGGAGAGACCCATTGTCATATCGAGTATAGATTATAATGGCTGATTTGCATTCGAAGTAGGCTAGCTATCGAGGGTGGTATCGCTCAGCGCGGTAGAATCTCAGCTTGAAGCAACGGCAACAACGTGCACAAATGATGTTGATGTCGTCTTGTCTTTCTTTTACTCTCGTTCTCCCAACTTTTACTTTCGTTATATGACTGACCTGTCCAGTGCTGTCTGTTCCCCATCATGTGGCTGATTAGAACCTCGAATAGTCATCGATGCCGCTCTCCATCAAGGCTTCGTGAAGGTGTCTCCCGGCATGCGAGTGGTCGCTCGCAGCCACTCTTGGGGATCCGGACGAAGAGCAAGAGCCTGTCCATGACGGTCCGGCACGGGCAGCATCCGCTTTGGAGGAAGCCCACCACCTGGCGTGTCGCTCCGCTAAAAACCGCACTGCTTCTTGGATGATGCAACCCCCACTTCAGGCTCCGACGTAAGTGTGAGCGGAAAGTTGATAAGGTCGATTCTCTCATCGACATTGGCATCCTCATGACAGACGAGAAGGACGACCTCATCATTATTATCGCAAAAGGGGTCTGTTTCATCATCTCCATCTTCGTCAGGGGCAACAAGCAGATCGACGGGCTCATCGGCGTCATCAGACAGAATCTCACTGATGCGACGCTTCGGACGCCCACTCGTGTTGCCAGGCTCGGGTTCAGGCTCCTTAGTGTCGAACGTCTCCACGGGATCTTGGGACTCGATGCGGGTATGTGAAGAAGCGAAGTCTTGTCTCTTGCTCCACATGCCCGGGTTCGTGACAGGACGCCTTCTCTTCTCTCCCCTCAGCCAAGTTGGACCCTCCACCTTCTGGGGAACGGGCCCCTTCTGTGTCAGCTCAAGACGGTCGAGACGACTGGCCGAGGTGCCCTTAACTCTGCGGGCCTTCATCGAGCATGGGCTTGGTCGTGCTTCCTTGTTTGTGAAGCCGTCGCCGATGGATTTGGTTGTTTTGAAGCTGTTGCTGATTTGCGTGTCTTTGACCTGGCCTGCACGAAGCCGTGGGATGGCCTTGAAACCCTGTAGAGGGGCAGTTTTACTGGGGACAAAGAAGGGATCTATGCTCCTCGGCTTCTGCTTGACGGGTGTCGCCGAAAGCAGTGAGAATCGTTTGATGCGAGTCTTGTAGGAGGATGGGGAACCCAGACTATCGAGCCACTCTTCGAGCCTCGAGGATGCTAGGCAAGACATTTCAGCAAGTAGCCCAGTTTTCTCCATGGCTTACATCCTTACCTTCGTCATCGCCTGAATCCTCGCCTGAATCCTCCGAGCTCTCTCCCACTGCGGCACCATGCTCAGTTGCAGTCGTCTTTACAGGGCTCTGCTCATCTTCCTGGCTCTCATCGCCCGACGCTGCGTTCTGATCACCATCTGCCTTGGAGCCCATGAGCTGCTCTTTGGTACCAGCAGCCTGCCGCCCAAGAAGGGAAGGGGCGGACGAGCTGATATGCTCAAGGAACATATCCGTTGGTGTCATGCCGCCGCCGGGAATGCCAACAAGTCTGCCCCGCTTGCGAGCCGGGTAGGGCGGAGTGCGCAACGCTTCTTGTTTCGTCACGACAGGATCACCTATGGGGTTCGGCTCGGCAGCTTGCTTCAGTCCTGAAATCCGCCTGCTGGTCGACGCAGGGGATGTCGCTCGGCGGTTGAGGGCACGGCGAGAGTAAGTCCTCAATGGAGGCTTGGTGGTGAACGTCGGGGCTGCCGTGGGAACAATTGTGTCTCCAGACATGTTGGCAGTGGACTCTGGTACGCTGGATCTTGAATTGCGACACTGATGGTGAGCGTTTGGAAACGAAATTTGGAATATGGTGCAAGCCACAGCGTAAAAATCCGTGAGGGCGTTGTTCAGTCAAGTACAAAGTGGCTGAGAGACGCAGCCCTTTCGTGGGAAAAGTATGAGACAATGAGATCGAGAAGTTGAATGGACGCTTGCAATCTCATAATTGTTTTCTTTTCTTTACAAAAAAAAAAGTCGGATTGGTGAAGGAAGGAAGGGGAAAAAGATGGTGGACGAAAAGAAGGCTGCGCAGTGAGTTCTGAAAGAAAGGTGAGAGGAAAGTGGCAGGAACTCTTGACGCATGCGGCATGATCGCACCTGGCATACCAACGTCCTTTCCTCGAGCTACAGCTCCGCAACACCATTTGTTCGGGAAGATTTCCCTTGCCGAAGACGTGTTCCCATTGTATGCAAAATTTCTACGTGAGCAAAGCCGAAATCGAAAGGAAACCTCGCGTGTATTAGTCTGTGCCTCTTCGTAAAAGATACAAAATACGCATGTATTTCTCACCAAGGTAATTGAGTATTTTAAGGTAGACGCTTGGAGATGTTATATTCTGTGCATATACAAGGTGCATCTTCGTTATTTCTTTCTCTCCTCCCCTAGCATGTCCAGATGCCAACGATGCCGTCACGGCGTCCTTCAACCATGTACCCATCCCGTATGCGTACACGCTCAACGATAGCCGGTGTCTTGCCCTCCTCGGCAGCATTGACACCTGCACCACAGTCCCACTGGCGGGACTCGAGCTTGTCGTAGACCTTGACGACGTCCTCGCCTGCGGCAGAGACTATACGACGGCCGTCAAACATCATGCCCGTTACCGGATGGTCATACGCAAAGGCATCGGAGATAGATCCGGTGCGAAGGTCCCATATCTAAGCAAGATATTAGCGACGAGGTAGCAGTAGGGAATCATAATACAAGATCAGTCTTACCCGAATGCTCCGGTCTAAGCTGCCAGTTACGAGATGGACATCGTCAAATTGCAGGGCCGTCACCGGTCCGGTGTGGCCAACCAAGCTGCGGTGGACCTGTCCACTCCGTAGATCCCAGAGCCTAACCATACCGTCCGCAGTTCCACACGCGAGCGCAGCATCGAAGACCTGCAGAGCTCCAACAAAATCGGCGTCCTGTGCAGGCGCCCGAGTTGTCTGCGCCCACTTGCCCTCCCCTAAGGTGACGGAAGCCTGCGCTGCTGCCCACATGACGTCCAGAGTCTGCACGCATCGGCCCTTCTCCAGATCCCAGTGTCGAATCGTTTTATCCGCCGAACCGGATACCAGAACATCGCCTCGGAAGTGCAGGGCAGTGATCTCGGCCATGTGGGATGAGAGAGTCGTCAGAGGACACTCGTCCATGCTGCCGGCAGGCGGTTCCACTGGTTGGTCGTCGGGGTTCTCGAAAGCCATACCGTCCTCGTCGTCGTCCTTGTCCAGCTGCTCCCCAACAGGATCGTAGCGAGCCCTGCTGAGGTCCCAGAGCCGGATAGTAGCATCGACGGATCCCGTAGCACAGATGTTGTCTTCGACCTGCAGGGTCTTCACCGAGGCCGTGTGGCCCTCAAGGTTGCCAATACATCGTCCTGCGTTCAAGTCCCAAACTCGGATGGCGTCGTCCAGCGCCGAGGTAACCATTATCCCAAAGGGTGCGTCAAAGTCCATAGCGGTAATAGAGTCCTGGTGGGCGCGAATCTCGCGGATCGAGGTGCCGGGTTCGTAATGCTCGTGCAGTATGGGCATCGATTTCCTGCGCAGGCTCCTCGGCTTCTTCGATCTCGACGGTGTGCTGTCGGCTGACGGCAGCTTCTCATAAATTGACTGAGACATGAACCCGGCCTCATCGTCCGGACCCTCGCTGCCCTGCGTGGGCGTTCGCAGTCCTGCCACCGACTCGGCCTCTGCCAACAATTCTTCAGCCTCCTCCAGGCGATTCTCCACGTCCACAACTGACCCAGGTTAGCAAGTTTTCCTTGTCACCAGAACGGCAGCCTCAAGACCTACTGTCGTGTTCTAATATGGCCTCCTCCTGCTCAAAATTTGCTAACCTGTCCAGCACGATCCTCCGCATGCCGGCCAGATTTGCTATCTTGGTGTCGATGTCCCGGATCTCGCTGCTTGCCATGTTCTTCCGTATGCCCAACATCTCAAACTCGTGCATCATCGCCGCCTTCTCTTTCTTGAGCTTCTGTACCGCCTGAGGGCTGTCGGGTTGGACGCCGCCCTCATCGATAAGTTTCCTGCCCCTCGACACCTTTCTCCTGTGCTTCTTGCCCAGATCTGTGAAGTCCGGGAAGGAGGCCTGGAACCCCTGGAACAGCGAATATGAGTTGTCATCTTCTGGTATGTCCCTCAACAGGGCGTCTGGCACGTAAGACAGGGCGCGGTGTTGTATCTCGCTCGTGGACAGCCTCGACCGCACCATATCCGTAGGGGTCGTCTTGGCCATGGAGAACATGCTCCGCTGCAGCGTTGGCCGCCGCAGCTGCTTGGAGACCTCGCCCATGGCCTGCTGGTAGTGGCCACTTGTCGTCGGGTCTGACAGGGGGCCCATGAGATGGCTGGCCGTGGTGGTCACTTTGCGGCCGAACGCCTCGAGGCCACGAGTCTGCATGGCGAACGAGTCTCTTGTCAGTGACACGGTCCCTCCATCGTCAGGGGACATGGTGGAGGGAGGCAGAGCGAGAAGGTGACAGAGCACAGAAAAGTTTCTCGCGAACAGGGCTCAGGGACAGCGGTGCATCCTGCGTACCGATATGATGGACGAATCATTGTCGTCGTCGTGAAAAGCATTGTGGTCGTCAGAGCTGGCCATGCGTTAGACAATGGAGCACAAGTGGGTACTCGATGGAGCTGGCACGGAGGCGTTGGTCTCGTCGCGGAGCTAAATGCCTATTTGGCGGGGAAGAACGTCGCGTGTTGTTAGGAGCCAATTGGTATCTTGAGGACAGTGAGCCTGAGAACATCTGGGAGGTGGAGGACCTGGGGCGATTGCGGGATTAGCATCAAACTGGTTGCTGTGGTTGAGCCTTGTTCCAAGCAAGCTGCAGTGGCAGGGCAAATGGCCCACGCGACAGGGCACGGCGGAGAGGCGAGTAGCGGAAAGCAGGGCAGGGGTTCCAGAACGATGGAAGCCTGCAGGAGAGCACAGGGATTGGAGCTCTGTTACTGGTTCTGCCGACACCGCCTTCCTCTTCCTCGGCCGTGACGTACATACACCGTCAATACATATACCGTGCAGCACAGTGGTACAGTACATCTCGACTGCTGTTGCTGCTGAGCGTGCTGAGGTGCTACGTACACGGTATCGTGTACAGTACGGACGGCCCAAGCTCCACTGCAGCCTGCGGTCATCGGCTGGCAAAAAACCGGCATCTCTCATCCTCCTCCGGTCACCGCAGCACCGGATCCGACCCCAGAGTAAGCCGGAAGTGCGGAAGGTAGACGGCGTCCAGAAAAAGAGAGACGAAGCCGCTGCGACCCTGCAGCTGTTAATATCGCGTTGGTAGGGCTACATCCTCACAGCTCCCTCACTCGTGGTATTCCCACACCAGCCCGCCCGTGCGACACTTATCGAGAGGCCCCCCGGTGGTCGCGCATAACATAAGATTTTCTCGACGTCTTCTTGGAACCCTCTTTCTTCAGTCGAGCAATCAGTGACACCGGGCTCCCGCACGATGGACTCTGTAATCGACCTCTCCGACGCCTCCAAGGCGCTCGACCTCTCGCGCATCCGCTTCCAGCTCATCCGCCTCGAGGACACCATCACCTTCCACCTCATCGAGCGCGTGCAGTTCCCCCTCAACAGCAACATCTACGTCCCGGGGGCTGTGCCGATCCCCGGCTCTGACCTGTCCCTTATGGACTGGTACCTGCTCGAGCAGGAGAAGCTGCAGTCTCTCATCCGCCGCTACGAGTCCCCCGACGAGTACCCCTTCTTCCCGGTCTCCCTCAACAAACCCATCCTCCCCCCCATCGACTACCCGCGCATCCTGCACCCCAACGACGTCAACGTCAACGACAAGATCAAGGCCTTCTATATCGATACCTTCCTGCCGCGCGTGTGTCCGTCCTTCGGCCACGGCGATAGAGGCGTGTCGGCTGAGAACTACGGCAGCAGCGCTACCTGCGACATCGCGGTGCTGCAAGCCCTGAGCAGACGGATCCACTTCGGCAAATTTGTCGCGGAGAGCAAGTTCCAGAGCGAGAGGGAGAAGTACACTGCGATGATCAAGGCCGGGGATACCCAGGGCATCGGCGAGGCCATCGAGAACAAGGCGGTGGAGAAGCAGGTCCTGGAGAGGCTGAAGCTCAAGGCCGAGACCTACGGCACGGATCCCTCCGTGAAGGATAACACGCGCGCCGATCAGAGCAAGATCAACGTGGATGCGGTGGTGGCTATGTACAAGGACTTTGTGATACCTCTTACAAAGGAGGTAGAGGTTGACTATCTGATGCAGAGGCTTCAGACCGTGGAGGAATAATCTTCTTTGCTGACGAGCACCGGGCGTTGGATTGGTCCGTTCAAAAGAGGAAGGGAAAGAAGAAGAAAAAAAATCATAAGGCGTTGCCATATGGTGGCGTTCATGTCAAGATAGACGGCAACTTTCAAAAGTTCACAAGAACATGGCCATAGGTTGTCACGCATCGGATCAGACAGTCTGAGGATGCCATCTTCTCTTGTGGGTTGCAATGTGTGTTTCTTTTGTTCAGGTCATTGGGGGCTCATGTATTCCACCACAGCCTTCACCGCCGCTGGGAACTTTGCCGCCTCGATCAGTGTCATGTAGCCCATACTCCTGACGCCCATCTCCTGGAACGCCCTCTTGCTATCCGCCGAGTTCTCGTCGTCCTTGGTAAAGGGGTAACTCCCGACCGCGATCGCATGCTTCTGTAATATCTCATCCTCCGGGTGGAAGTAGAACATGGGTGCCTCCTCCTTGGCCTTCTTGCTCTTCCGCGATCCCTCGTCCAGGATCGACTGCACCTCGTTGTAGGTCTTGGACACGACCAGGTAATGCGTGAACTCATACGGCTCCTTGTCCTCCACGGCCGCCTCAATCTCGTCCACCAGCATGCTGTACATCGGCGGCGAGATCTCGGGCGGCATGTTGATCAGCCTCTCGCCCAGCACGAGACCGACGTGGTTCTCCGCCAGGACCTTGGGCACCGCTGAGGCCAGCGCCTCGTTGCCCGACTGCGCCGCCTTGCCCGAGAGGTACCCCACCAAGTCCGCCACGGGCTTCTTCTCCCTGTGCTCGCGCAGGCTGAGGGCCGTCAGGAACGCATACGCGTCGTTGGCCTTGGAGTCGACCTTGACCGTCGAGCCGATCGTGTTCTGCTGAAGCACGATGTCTGTGAGCCCGGACATGTCGAGCAGCTGGGCGTCGACGTCGAAGAGCTGCCGCAGGAGGCCCTTGACGCCGTGGAAGTCAATCTCCGTGTCGAAATTGAACCACTCAAAGTCCACGTTGACGATGTCAAAGTCCTGTAAGGGGGTCGTGTGTTAGTGAGGCGGGCGTGTAGAGTGAGTGACCTTGGTGGGGCCCCGGCTGGGCGGTTTCTTTGTGAGATTTACCTCATCGTCTGAGCTGCCGTCGTGGTCCATTTTGTCTCCAGATGCCCCTATGGGCTCAGTCTGGCCGTCAGCCTCTCTTGCGCGCTTCTTTCCCATTCTTATGTGTGATTCTGGACTCGAGGTGGTGTTGGTTATTTTGAAAGGGCTAACACAATAGTCAAGTGAGCAATGTCAAAGTAAGATGCCAATCCAACTTTTTTTCCCTGGGCTGCCCCTCGCTAAGCCAATTCCAGCATTAGCGATAAGCTGATAGTGCACTCCATGTACCAAGCATAGTAAACACGATCATAGTATGTACTGTAGTCTGTATGGCAACATCAACATGCTCTCTACCTCTCTACACCAAGGTAGGGTTTTCGGGTAACTATCCTGTAAGAAGATTATTGATAGATTTGTGGCTCGACAGAGCAAGATTGCTGTCATCCGCTTGAGCCAGAAAACTCTCAGTGCTCCCACACCAAATACAATGCTTAGCAGGGGCGTCTAACACGTTCTTGTTATTGTGTACAGCCATTGGAGTATCTATTCTTGTCAATACTCACGTATAGCACAGTTTCATTTTTCTAGCTCTATGGTGGCGCCATCTCCATTCTTGCCAACACACTTTCTTCCAATGATGGCTGTGGTTTCTGATCTTTATCAAAAGGCAGGACTTGATTAAATGCACCATGCTGTCATATTGCGTTCAGAAGCACTGCGGCTGTGCCAACATTCCCTGAAAGCTCACTATGTACTACTGCCTTGAACACTAGCAACACAGTTGCGAATTATCACCACCTCTAGGTTGTGACATCTGCAAGGCCATCCTCCACTGCTCAATATCTCTAGGGTTGGCTAGATCTTATAGCAACTGTACTATACACTGCTTCCTGAACAATCATAGCTACCCTGTACTGATTTGCCTACACTCGAGCCCTAGAAATCCTTGGTCTCAAATGTTTCAGAGCCTACACAGCCACACACATTCCTGAGCACCATCAGTGCTTATTGACTCCTGTGAAAATACCAAGACAGCACTTAATAGCCAGGGCGGTAGCGGTAAGGGTCCTCTCCTCGGAAGCGTCCAGGGCCGCGATCGCTTCGGAATCCACGGTTCCTTGGGGGTCGATCTGGACGGCGGCCTCCATCGTAGCGCGAGAATCGATTCTCGTCAGTGCCAGGTGGACGAGGAGGCCTGTAATCGCCCCTGCGGGAGTCAATCATACTGCTGGTACCAGCCGTCCCGAGCCGTTCGCGCTGAAGACGCTCTTCATGCTCCTTCTGCCGGTGGGGAGGCCGAATGCCGATAAAGACCTCGCGGCCTCGATCGACAAAAGAATCCAGGTTCTCAAAGGTGAAACGATGGTAGTCCTTGCCGAGGTTAGCCGGGGGGTCTCGTGAGTAGAAAGAGCGCATGTTCTCGATGCGACGCCGAACCACGTCTTCATTGAGAGGAGTGTAAAAGAGGCGTGGGTGGACGTTGGTCTGTTGGCCCTGAGGGCCACCGGGAGTCTCGAACGGCGGACGGCCAGTCCTGCCTCGAGGCCCCCTAGGTGCAGCTTCGATGCCAGGGTAAGTAGGACCAGCTGCTGGTCCGGTGGGAGGTGGTTTCGAAAAAGGTTTGTTGTCGGAGCAGATTTCACGGTGGATCGCTGACACGCTTCCGCCGCCCTGCTCGTACACAACTTCCCAGCGTCGTCCGCCTCGGGGTGCAGTTTCCTCCCGCTCGATGAAGTCCTTGACTTGATGTGGCGGTATAAAATCGACCCAAAGTGGTTTCCGATTCCGTTCATTTGGCCAGACCTGATTGTGCAACGCGGCGCGCACGCGCTGCGCAGCCTCGACTGACGCCAATTGCACAAAAGCGTGAGTGCGAATTGTATCGAGATAAGACTCTTCGATGAGGTCCGGATCAGGTTCGCTACCTGAAGGTGTCATCAGGTCGACAATGTACTGCTCAACCATCTCGGGCCTCAATGGCCGCATGAGCTCTCGAATGTACAACGAGGTGGTGGGCGGATGGACTGATGGCAGCAAAGCATCTCCGGCGCTGTCTCCTTTGTGATCGCCTTCTGGCAAATGATCCGCTGGCTGTGTGACCTCGGTTCGTCGGTCCTCGTGCTGATGCTTCTGTGGCTCGATTGTAGTCTGCGGCGTCCCGGAAAGACTTCCAATGGCCACTCGGTCCATAAATGATCCTTCACCACTGACATCGAGAGGTGCTGCCTGCTCTTGCGAGGCAGAGACCGCAGGCGCCGGCCTTGAGGACTCAGCTGTAGCCACAGTATCGGCATAGGCCTTGTCTTCTCTGACATCCGGAGAAATATCTCGAATCTCGGGAGCAGACATCGGAGGCTGTGCCATGGACGAATCTTCTGCTATTGCGGCTTGTTTCGCGATCGCTTCCTCTCCGCTGGCCCCAGACAAGTCTTGAGCGTTGTCGGCGATCGAACCTCCCAAATATCGTCCATCGTCCTCGCTCTTGGGAACCTCTATTGACCCTTCCTGGTTTGCGACGCCGTTCTGGGGTCTCTTGTGTGGACTGCTAGACAAGTCGCCCGTGTCGAAATCAACGATGTCCTCGCGCTGCTCTGCTTGGCGCTCTGCCTCCTGTCGAGCTCGTTTGGCCGAGGGTGGTGGTGTTGAGGAGCGCCTCTTCCGCTTCTGTATCTCGGCGGCCGCATCGCTCGATAGTATGGGTGCTGGTAGAGCCGCTTCATCACTGGGCTCTGGGTGGACAGCGGCCGTCTCCGTGGCAACAGGCTTGGGCGACGTAGCGACAGATGACTCCGCAGTCGCGTCTTCGTTCACAGTCGCAATCGCGTCAACGACTGACGATGGTTCTGTCGTGATCGCCTCTGCGGCTGTCTCTTCTTGCATAGGGACATCAGCAGCAGTGCGGTCCGTTTCACCCACTGGAGCGCTGTCCTCCGTCGCGGGCTCCTCTGCCTGGGCAGCAGCATCGGCGTCGGCCTCCGTGAGGCGTTGAATCAACTCTGCCTTGACCCCTCTAGTGGGCAAGCCTCTGCTTGACAGTACTGCCCTCAGTTCAACCACCTTCAAGCTCGACCAGTCGGTCATTTTGGTTAGGCGCGGTGGGGGCAGGACTAGTTCAGGTGCATAATTGTGCCTCAAGCGTCTGACCGAGGGCGAAAATGAGGCGCGTGACGCGTGAGTCGCAGACGTGGGCAAAACGAAGAGCTAAAGGTAGCCGGAGACACAGCGTGGTCAGCACCAAGGAAGTGGTGGACAAGGGCGTTGGTCGAGATGCGGCAAGAAAACACTGCCGTTCTAGAGTTGGGTGCGCGTTTTGGTCGCGGTTCACGTTGTACGTACTTGCAAGGGAGCGCAGTGCGCTGCAAAAGGCTGAGAACTGTTTTTGATGTAGGGTCCACTTTATCCGAGCCCCAGGATCCCTGCACTCACTTACATCGCTAAATGCGGAAATAGGCATCGTACAGCGCTCTTTCCTTTGAATGCTAACATACTTTTGGTGCCATTGTCTTTATTCTCCTCTCAAAGAGATCTATGCAAACCCTCCTACCACCCTTCCCTTTCATCCTCGGCTCCTGGTAATAGAACGACTCGAATGGGATGGCTTTGTAACGGAGGCGGTCGGTCAAGAGTTCCAGGTCGGTCCGCCATTGTTTATTCACAATTTCTGAGGGGCAGATACAGCAACTTGACTTGCACCTCAGGTTTCTCGAAGCTTCCCGACCGGAAGAAACCTCCTTCTTCCTTCACCATCAGACTCCAGACCCCGCGCATCTCAGCACTGCATGAGCTTCCCTTGTTGAGCATC
This sequence comes from Celoporthe dispersa, assembly GCA_016584495.1. Classification (NCBI taxonomy): domain Eukaryota; kingdom Fungi; phylum Ascomycota; class Sordariomycetes; order Diaporthales; family Cryphonectriaceae; genus Celoporthe; species Celoporthe dispersa. The sequence continues at coordinate 679,702 of WAID01000002.1, forward strand.
TCAACCTCTCGCCTCGCTCTGAAGACAATAGCAGGCAACCACCGTGACGATGAATATTCTACACCGTGCATTTCAGGACCGAGTCGCCAAATCGAGGCCAATTCAGCATCTCGGGAGTAGGCAAGGTCAATCTGCTGCCTCCTACCGAGCAACGAGAAGATTCAAGACCCCAACCCAGGAGTCCAACCTAAAGCGTTCGACTCCGAGCCCAGCAGAGCCCAACAATACCGTGCGCATAAAACAAGAGGTGGATGATGACATGGCTCTGGAGATGTCTTACCACGGTCATCATACTGTGAACGACAGCCAACAGGTGGTAGAGGATAGAAAATACGATGAAGACCAACGAGATTATGATGATGAAGAGGATGAGCCATCTTTGGCACCCTCCACTGACGAGTCTCTTGACGATTTGTTAAGAAATGAAGACCTTATTCTCAGCATAGAGGGTGATGATGAGGGTCAGATGCTCGAGGACACGCCTTCTCTCCTGGACGACAGCGATGACCTAGGCACCCTCACACCAGGTGCCAACTCAGAAGACGGTGTTGAGGATGAGGATCTTGAGACCGACGAAGAACTGGAGGAGGAGCTTGACACCGAGTTTGAGGAAGATCTTCTCATCAACGAGCGCGACCTACGTGATTACCTGAAGCACAAGCGAGCGACCCTTGGCATCGACAGCTGGTCAAGCGAAGCCCGTCGGCTTTACAAGCTGCTTTACCTGCGAGGTCTATACCCGCTGATGCCGTCTGACTGGGGGGCCTGGGGCCTTCGCGACCACCCCGTGCCGTATGACCTCTTTATGCCAGTGGACGGTGATGGAAAGGCTCTCATCAGAGCCGAAAAGAGCGGCTACCATGGCAAGTGCTATTCCTGGCGATGGTTGACAGCCTGCTGACTGCTTGGGAATAGCTACCAAAGCACTTCGAGGTCTCTTCGAGCTTCATGCCCGAGTCAGAGCCTTCCGCCAAGGCGGCCAGCATGACAAGATCGCGCCTCTGGTTAGCAAGGAGATTGAGCGATACGTCCGCTGGGCAGAGGAGGATGCTGATCTTTTCCATAAACACGACTATGTCAGTCCGGTCCTCACGACCACCTTCACCGATTTTCAGGCGGCCAGCAGTGGCCATATCGTGGTAGAGAGATGCCAGTCATTAGTTCGAAGGTATCGGGCCAAGTGGATCCAGTATGGCACCAAGCACTATCCCCGCCTCATCACCATCTTCGTTGTGATTCAGCACATTGTTCTGATTTTCACGGCGGACACGGATCAGGATGGAGACGAAGAGCCGATTCCCTTTGCCGAGCTCGACGTGTCAAGGAAGACCCATTGGCTGGATTCGTCACTAGCAATCGCCATCCCGGTGATGCTGGCACGGGAGTCTCTCGTTGCCCACCGCGAGGACTTCCCGAAGATCAAGCACTGGGAGGCTGATCCTGATCTCTAGAGGCTCACTTTCCTGGTGGGTGTCAGCGAGGGATATTATGCAACATGGTGCTTGACGAGGGATGATGAGGGAGAGCAGGAGGAGACCTGCTTACGGCCGCTAAACCAGATGTGTGGCATGGACGATTACACATAGTAGATGGATATTCTTAAGCTTCAAGAGACACCTCACAGTCGCACCATGTGAAGGGCAATTCCTCCGCCAGACCTACACTCGTATTTGTGAGCAAACTCAGATTGATGAAGTGCCCAAGAGGCACACATCGTGAGAATGACCTGCGGGCTTCGGTCTCTGGGATCCCGTCATATTCCTGTGTCGGTATCATGGCGACCGGGGCGCGGAGGTTGACCCGCAGACACAGTGGCCTCGCCCATTCTCCTGTGGAGTGCCATGCGTGCCGGCGGACCAGATTTCTTATCGTGGAAACATGCCGTACTCGGTGGTGCACGGAGATCGAGGGCCACTGGAGTCAAATTGATATGTGATCCGAGGTACTCAAGCCCGATGCAGGCCTCCGAGGTCACGCCCTCGATGATTACCGCCTACCGTAGACACTCCTGCGTCCCTCAAGATCTCCACTTTGGCATTGGGTGTGGCACATCCAAAAGACCTGTAACTGAAGGCCTACTACGAGACGGCGGAGAGCACACTCGTCCGTTCGGCACCGAGGAGGTTATGTGAGACCACTGCAGGCTCAACAACCAGCTGAGGGGCCAAACAACATCCGGCACGAGAGCGAGAGAAGGAGAGGGAGAGAGAGAGAAGAGAGAGCCAGCCCCTCCTTTGGGCTTCGGGCTTGTGGGGGCTGATGCCAAGGGACCTTGACCGTTTCTCCTTAATCGCACTGGGGCCCCTGGTCTGATCCTCAACTGATCCCCCACCTTTCTGAGATTATCAAGATATGAAAAGTGTGGGACGATCTATAGGTGCCGTGGCCCCATAGGCGCGGAGACGCCGGGAGAGTACCGCCGAGACGAGATACCTCGGAGGGGGAGGGGGTAGGTGGGTCCCTTCGGCCGAGGTCGTCCGTGTGGCTTCTCCGTCTATTTGCCCTCCAAATCGCTGAAATAGACATCGTCACAAGAGGCTTTTCACCACTGACTGTCCAAATTTTCCACCACCGCACAAACTGTCGCTAGTTTCAAGTTATGCAAATCGGCAAATCGCTCAACCATGGTTGGACAGGATCTTGGCTTTCGGTTCGACTTTCCGGGACCTAGCCTTCCCTGCCTTAGTGCCTCCCACACATCTTAAAAATGCCGACAAGAAAAAGAAAAAGAAGGGGGGAGGGGAAAGGCCTGGGAAGAGACTCCCGGTATTGGGAATCTCAAAGAAACTCCTGGCGCAGTCAGCGTGCGTAAGCCGTGATGTTTAATTTGCTGTCTGACAGTGACAGGATTTTTTGACTATCGACTGACAAGGCCTAAGTACCAGGGCAGTCGCGAATAGGCAAGCTGTCAAGCATAGCCGTGCGTGACGATGGATAGGAGTAGCAAAAAGGAAAGAAAACATGCCTAACAAGGAAAGATTGAAAAGAAGAGAAAAACAAAGGAAAAAGGAAGGGAAAAAAAAAAAGGAGAAAAAAGAAAGAAAGGTGGCACGATTGTGAATGGGTCCATTTGGACGAAACCCCTAGAATCTGATATGATAACCTTACGTACCATCATACTAGTAGAACACTACCATCTGATATGGTCCAGGTGCTCCAACGCCTGCTCGCTACCAGCCAGGGGATCCATATGGACTCCACACCGAAAGAGTGCTAGAGCCAGCCCCCCCCTGACAAGCCAGGAGGACCCAGTCGAGGATTTATTGCCAATAGACGGGTTTTGATTGGCCGACACTGTGTTCCTCCTTTGTCGGCCTCTAGATGGAAAAGTCTAGGGCCCAAACAGGTAGTGACTTCCACATGGCATTGGGGAAGGACAGAACCAAGAAGTCACTACTGGGGGGCCGGGGAGGAGGCACAAGATAGCCAAGGAGCAGGAAGAAAAGGAATTTCTGCACTACCACCACAACCTCGACCGCCCCTTGTGCTGCTGACATGACCCATTCTTTTCGCTTCCTCCTCACCAACCTACCATCCCGCACCACACCTCCATCACACCATCCAGTCCGCAAACGCATACCAATAGGCGCGTGCCAGAGGGCTGGAGATCCAGACTACTGCAGCGGCTCGTCATCCGCGGTGGCCTCCAGCCAGCTCTGTGTGGCCCCAGTACCACACCTCGTCCTCCTAGGTCGTGCATTATCGTGGCCCGTACGCCTCTCTCCGCCTGCGTACAGATCGTATCGTTTCAATACCGGCGAAACAACTTCCCCCTCGGGCCAGGGGTCAGCATCCAAGTGGGTAGAGCACGCAGCAGGTGTTACTCCAGCAGCCGCCCCTCCCCCTCCTCCATCTCCAGACCGCCGGTGGGCGTCTTCACCTTTGGTCTTGGGTCGTGGTATTTTTTTGGGAGGGTGGTTTTTTTCTTTTTTTCTCTCTTAATTCTCTCTCTCGAGGTGCACAGGCTCAAGCCGCCTAAGCAGTACCGGGCCGTCGTGGCCACCAATCGCCTCCTGCCTGCTCCCCCGACACCAAGTGGCCCTTGTTTGACACCTGCATTGGCCTCGGGCGTTGTCTGGTTCAAAAATCTCATCCTTACGTATAGCTTGCGTCCTGGGCTGTCTTTTCACAGCCTCACCGTGGACCAGGTGCTACCACACGATTGCTTAGTCTTGCATCTGCTCCTCCTCCTCCTCCTCCTGCTGCTGCTGCTGGAGAGACATCCCTTAAGGTTCAATACGTACCCTTGTTTTGTCTCGTGACCCTGTCGCCACTCCTTCGGCCGATTCTACCGGGACAGCGCACGCGCCTCGACTACAAAGACCGAGTATCCGCCAGGGTCAGGACCGCTGGCATTTGGCCTTTCCACCCCAGCGTTGTGGACCACCCTGCAGACTAGCCAGCAGTCGCCTGAACCGTCCCACGTCACACGGATCTGATCGGACTCCATGTCCTTGTTGCGAAGCTGACAAGACGCCTCTTGTGCAACACCGGAGAGGACCACTGGTTGTCACCAGACCTCGGGCAAATCGCAGCGCGCAATACAACTCTCTGGGAGGCATAAGCTGACCACACCTATCATCGCCACCGCCGAAAATCGGGGGGGAAAGGAAGAAAAGGAGTGAGGGCGGTCAAGATGGCGACCTTGGAAGGACGGGCGGACTCTGCTGCCATGCAGCCCAAAAAGGAGCACTCGAGCCCCTTACGAACTGCCCTCCCCTCCAGGCCCATGTCCTCCAAGGCAGGCGACCCCAGCCTCAGGGCTCGATCTCCCCCTCCGGAAGACAGCAGCCGGCATGGCAGGACACCTAGCCCTCTGAGGCCTAAGCAGCAGTGCGAAATGAGTCCATATCCCAACGAGGGTCAGACCTCCCATCCCATCAGTCCTGCGCCCTCTGCCCACGAGCAGCAGATGCCGTCAGACGGGATGACGGATGCTCCGTATTTGATCACTGGATCGACGCAAAGCGGCCAGATCTGCAGGTGAGATAACCCCTTTCTCTGCTCTCTTTGCCTGCGCTCGATGTGTGCTGATGTCAGTCTAGTAACTGCGGCACAAGTCGAACTCCTCTCTGGCGAAGATCACCCCAGGGCGCAACCATCTGCAACGCGTGCGGCCTATATTTCAAGGCGAGAAACTCTGCCCGGCCGACGAATCTGAAGCGACCGCCGACGACTGTGCCGAGTGTACCGCCGCCACATACTGACAGATCGTCGCCGGTGGCATCGGGATCTCAGGCTGTCTCCAGCACGGCGGGGGCCAAGTACGTAGCGGCAGATCATATGCCGAACGGAACCTGTCCCGGCGGCGGCCGCTGTAATGGCACTGGCGGCGCGGAGGGCTGCAGCGGATGTCCGGCGTACAACAATCGCATTGCCAAGAGTGCTAGTCTGGGTATGCTTCAGCATCAGGGCCAGAACTCGGGCGTTCAGGGTACCGCGGCTGCCGAGCCCGCCGATGACCACCACCACCACGCGATAGATGTGGCAGCAACGCAAGGCCAGGGCCGGAGCCAGGGCCAGGGCCAGAACCAGGGCCAGGGCCAACAGGCTCACGACCAGAACACGACCGTGGTGATCGCTTGCCAGAACTGCGGGACGACCATCACGCCGCTGTGGAGGAGGGACGAGCAGGGCCACACCATCTGCAATGCATGCGGTAAGTGCATCGAGAACGAAGGCGCAACCAAGTACCTGCGTGAGGGGGCTAACAGACCTGTCCAAGGCCTCTACTACAAGCTCCATGGAGTGCACCGGCCCGTCGCGATGAAGAAATCCGTCATCAAGCGGAGAAAACGAGTAATACCCGCGTCGTATGAGCCCGCCGCCGAAGGAAGTGCGCCGGCCGAATCGATCGAGTCGAGCCCACCCCCGCCGACCGAGTCCAGTGAGCGCGGCTCTGTGAACCCCGACGGGTCGATCAACCTCGGCATCCGGCGACGACAGCAACAACAGTCTCTGCAGCTCGTTCCGGAGAGCGTCCTGCGGCAGAACCGACCGTCCCCCCCCTACCGTCCGGGGATCTGACGCAGTACTCCTCCAACCTGCGACACCACCGCGAAGTCCCCGAGTCCCTCACTGATGACAACAGGCTCGCACCGATCACCTCCCTCGCCGCGACCTCTGGCCGGCAGTCTTCGCTCTCGCCAGCGTCCTTCCTGTCGCCTGTGAGAAAACGATCATTCGGAGAGGTCGACCACCCGAATTCCGCAGAGCCTGAGAGCAGCAAGCGTCTGTCGTCGATTAAATCAATCCTAAACCCCCCGGCGGCGGCGGCGGCAGCAGCAGCAGCAGCAGCGCAACCCACCCCGCTACACGCACCGACCATCCAACGGTCGCCACACATGACAGGCGCAGGGGAGCTAACGCACTCTCGTCCGTATTTGGGATCGCCCGCGGGCACTGTGGCGTCAGCACCTAGTCCCGTGGCCTACCCAGCAGCGAGCCCACTCCCCGGGCCTGCGTACCTGGATATAACAAGAAGGCTCAGCAACGAGAGCGATGTGAGCAAGGCCGAGAAGCGCGCGGCCCTGCAGAGAGAAGCCGAGCGGATGCGAGAAATGCTGGCGGCGAAAGAGAGGGAACTTGCGGAACTGGGGAGTTAATGGTAATTGCGGGCGCGAACCGACAACTTTTGTTTTTCTTTTGCGGGCGGTCGAAATGGAAGCACGAAAATCGGGAGTTCAAAAAAAAAAGAAGAGAGGGAGGGAGTGCAATTTCTTTCAGACGGGCGCAGGAGAAAAATCACAAGTGTCACTGGGCGGAGTCACGTTCTCTTGGGAATCACTACTAGTGGTACACGGATCTGTATAGAATTGGCGTTGGCCCACGAGAGAGCCATCTTGGGTTTTCCAGGCATCATGGACGAGGCTTCAAGGCTTTGCGATGAAAAGGGAATCGCGGCGTTCTGTCACATTGGCGCAGTATTGGTACTGGCCCCAACGGCCATGGGGCGGCAAAGGGACAAGGTGCAGTACGGGTTTTGGCTTGGCTGGCTTTTTTTTCTTCTTTTTTTCCCGAGAGAGACGTTATGAAAGGAAGACCAAAGCAAGACCTCAGGGTCATCAAATGAGGATTGGAAGAAAAGAAAAAAACATTCAGACATATTCTTGTTACTTTCGTATAGATAACACTCTACTTTACACGCTGCTCCTCTTGTGTTGGGTGATGATGATCATGCCAGTTTCAAAGATTCTCCTCACACCGCTCCTGGTCCGGAGTCGACACGGGCAAACACACCAAAGAAGAACATCTCGATGGGGTTGCATATAAAATTTCGATATATATAATTCCATCGTCTATTTGTAAACAAAACAGCCGCGCAGGTGAAGCTCCCTAGCCACCCCTGCGCTATCAACGTCGCCGTCGCCCCCCCGTCTTTTCTAGCGGACCAAACCCACACGAGGTCCTCCCCGCTCACAAGTGAGAGAGTTACTGGTACAGAGAGGTATGCAATGAGAATCTTACACCACTGGGGGGTTTCCGAGTATTTTTCAATGCTCCTGTCGCCAATGTTCCCCGGGCCTTTTTAAAAAAAGAAAAAAAAGACGAGCAAGACAAAAAGCAAGAAAAAGTAATATACCATACCCGACTTCATACATACTGCCATGACCCTTATCTCCACACACCTCAAATCTTCCGCTGGTTTATTCTTTCTCTCTCCTTTCCCACACCGCTGGGTGTCGTCCAAGCTCAGGAGCCCAGGCAAGAGAAACCGAAAAAGCGACCAGGCCAACACATTCAAATGATCCAAGGCATGTCCGCCTAGCCAATCGTCCAGGCAATCCCGTCAGGATCTCGTACCAGCAAATGTGATCCACGGAGCCGCATCCCATCGCCTCTGCGCACGGTTGCGAAGCAGGATGGAGAGGCCCGTAGGGTCCCGGAGCTCCGCCTGGATACTCTACACCTGCTCTGCGCCCCAGCCGGCGTCGGCCTCCCTCATGTTGGCGGGCGGCTCGATGCTGGGGATGAACTCGAGGACGACGTAGCAGACGCCGATGAGGCCGACAATCGAGCCGGCGATGATGCGCAGGACGCCGTCGTGCAGCAGGATCGAGCCGACAAAGATGTAGAAGGCGCCACGGCCGATGAAGGAGAAGAGGAAGGAGGCGTAGCGCGAGACTTGGGGCGGGATCTGGAACTCGAGGAGGCCGGTGGCTGTGGGTTCATCACTGTCAGCAACGAGCACGTCACGTCTCCTGCGCGGAGGAAGAGAAGACGCAGAGGAGAAACTCACCGAGACCAAAAATGATCACGTAGACTCCAATGATGATGGATTGGCTGCGGGCAGGCGTCAGTACCGGGTCGCACAAAGCCCTGCACGCGGACGAGGCTCGAGAGGATGAACGTACAAGCTGATGGGGAAGAACTGCGAGATGCCGCCGAGGACCATGATCACCGCAACCACCAGGTTGACGATGCGACTGCGATTGGCACGCCGCGCGTTAGCAAAACACTCAATGGCCGTGCGGGCACCTGCGCGCCGCAGGCTGGCAGCTCCCTGCGGTGGTCGCACGAGGCTCTCAATCGGAGCTGCTGCCGAGCTCGTGGATGCGCGGACACTCACAAGCTGTCCGAGAAATCCATCTTGGGAAGGCTGAGTTGTGGTCGCGGAGGGATAAAGAGCTGGTGTCTTGGCGGGAAGGGCGGTAAGAGTTGCTTGTCAGGTAGCGAAGCGTACGGAGGAGGCTTTTGATAAGGCAGACGTGGAAAGGGTTTACGTAGGCGCGAAAAGATGGCTCCTTCTTCAGGACGCACTTCCCTGCAGCAAGCTGAGTTCCAGACCCCTGCGACCCAGCCCCTGACCTCCATTAGAACCCTAACCCTTCTGACGTCACTCCAGCGCACCAGGGAGGTTTCGCTCCCGCCATGCAGGACAAGACTGTTGGGCGAGGGAAACCATGGGCGGGGAGTCGTTCGGACCAGCTGATCCGCGACCTTGAGGGGGGTCATCGCGACGTCGGACAGAGGATCCAGAAGTTCGTTGAGATTGCTTTAGGGTCGTCGAGATCTATGGCAAGTATCCAGAGTCTAGGAAACTCAACTTTCAAGTAGGGCATAGAGAGACGTAGATTTGTGCAAGTTTAAGAAGGAGGCCAAGCTATGCTAATGTATATGTTCGATCAAGTCCCTCCAATAGCCGAGCCCAAGGTGTCTGTCACTTTTTTTGTCTAGAAGGGCGGCGGATGGAAGCCGCGGAATGAGATTGCAACAGGAATGCGAAAGGTCTTAGACTTGCCCAAATCTTTCCGAATATGACAGGATCAGAATCCCTATCGCTCTGCTAGCATTATGGCGTTCAGAAAAGATAGCCCCTGATACCGATTTAAGCAGGGAAGAGTAGTCACTAGGCTTTCAGCATTACAGGGTCAGAAAGCATGGGTAGGTTTGGACATATTTCAGAGCGTTGTTCACGTTCTTGTATTCTAAAGCTACCGTGAGTGCGTTCGCTGAAGAAAAAGAGTCTGCTAAAATCAAAATGTTCGACCTTCACCCGCTCCACCTCTTTCCCCAACAGTCTTTTCACATTCTTATGCTTCCTATCATTCCAAGTCTCGGCTCCAGTTCCAACTCCAATCTCGTTTGGAGAACACTTTTGTTTCTCCTAAGCAGCAGTGGCAGCATTGAGAGGAGCTGGCTCACTATAATGAGGGCATTAGCACTACTGCACCTAGACCCCCGTGGCACAAAGCTTGTGCCTAGCCTTGTTCGAGATTGAACTTACACTCCAACACGCTCCTTGGACAAGAGCTCCAGGAGGAGGCCAGATGGCCGGTTGTCCTTGTACACCTTCTGGCTGTCTTTGAACATCTTCACGCTCTGCAGGTACCGGTCAAAGAGGTACGAGCTGTCCATGGGACCGCCCTTGGCCTCGGGGTGGAACTGCGTCGAGAAGATTGGTCGAGTCTTGTGCATCATGCCTAGTCTGCGTCAGCCTATGTCCAGACTCCAGAGCTTCTTGCCTGCAGGCTTTCTTACCCTCATTGCTCCCATCGTTCAGGTTGATAAAGTACTCCTTGAAGTCAGGGTGGAGTGTGCTGGTGTCGACAGCATAGCCGTGGTTTTGGCTCGTGATGTGGCATTGACCCGTGGTCAGGTCCAGGGCCGGAATGTTGTGGGCTCGGTTGCCGTACTTCATCTTGATCGTGCGGGCACCTGTGGCCAGGGCCAGCAGTTGGTGACCCAGGCAGATTCCCATGATCGGGACCGACGAAGTGTCGATCAGACGAGCGAGGTTGTAGATCGTATCCTGGCAGTGGGTCGGGTCGCCTGGGCCGTTGGAGATGAAGACGCCATCCACCTCCCCGGCGACCTTGTGGACCGGGTAGTTGTACGGCAGCACCGTCACAGTCGCTCCTCGGCTGATCAAGCTGCGCAGGATGTTCTCCTTCACTCCACAGTCGATCAAGGCCACGTGGAACGTGGAGTTGGGCGCCGAGACGACGAAGGGAGCCTTGGTGCTCACCTTCTTCACGAGGTTGATCTGGCCGGGGTCAATGAAGCTCTCGTCCTCGTCGGCATCGTACTCGTCACCAATAGAGATCCTGGCCAGGGAGGAACCCTGCTCCCGAAGATGCGTGACAATAGCACGAGTGTCGACGCCGGAGATGGCGGGCACTCCCTCCCTGGCGCACCAATCACCCAGGCTCTCCACGGCAGTCCAGTGGCTGTACTTCTTGGCCACATCCGACACGACAATTCCAGCGCACTGGATGTGAGGGGACTCGAAGTACTTCAGGAGGTTGTACTCGTCGCGGACGTTCGAGGGGACACCGTAGTTGCCGATGAGAGGCTGGGTGAAGACCAAGATCTGGCCGCGATAGGAGGGGTCGGTCATGGATTCGGGGTAACCGACCAGGGAGGTGGTAAAGACGGCCTCTCCGGAGATGTTGGAGTTGGCGCCAAAGGCAGTGCCGTGGAAGACGGGACCATCCTAGCTTGGGGGTCAGTCGGGGCTCCAGGGGACTATCAGGAGCAGCAGGGCTCTCATACCCGGATAGTGAAGGTGGCATCGAGGCCGTCCACAGGAGCGGTAGCCCGAGACCTGTGGACCGGCATCTCCCTTCCCTTGCTGCCAGCAAAAGCCTGCTTGCTCGCGAATCGAGCCTGGCCCACAAAGGGGCGGAAACGGAGCGCCATGCCTGCGGCACCGGCGGCCGAGGGCTTACCGGCGGCGACGAAGACGCGAGAGAACATATCGTTTTTTAGGTTTCCAGGTATCAGATATCAGGGCAGATGGACAGTAGGGCAGCTTCAAGCTGTGAGAGACCTCCACAGATGGTCTAAGGTGCCACAAGAGTCAGCATGCGGGGGCGGTGAGTCGAGCAATAATCACCCGGGAGAGACGAACCTGAGAGATAGTCCTGTAGGGAGACAATTAGCAATTGAGCTTCACTGAGAGAACGGCGATGTCTCCTCGAGTCCTCTAGACATTGCTACCGCATCAAGACAGCTTGTCAAGGCTGCCCAAGATGGGCATTGCGCCATGCCAAGGCACGACGAGACGGTGAGACCTTCAACAAAGGTGACGTACCTGAGAGGTAAACTCTGACGGGCGCCCGTTCATAAGGGCTGATTGTCTGGGGTCAACAGTAGGGTTGTGATTAGATTTGAAGCATTGGTGCTGTGGGTGGGAGAGGCTGGATGATTGTGTCTTTTGGGTGTGGATGTTTTTTTGTTGGTTGTTGGATATTCCTAGGTTGTGGTTGTGAGAGGTGAAGAAAGGAAATCGGTTGGGGGGGGGGAGGAGGGAATATGAAGAAACAAAGAGTCATTGGCAGCTGTCCGTATCGCAGAACTCAAAATTGGCGTCCTTCCCATTGGGGGGGGGGGCACTAGGGAAAGTTTTTTTCTTTTTCTTCCCTCTTTCGCGCACTGCAGCTGTGAGCAAGCAGATTTGGGGCGGTGGGGCACGTCATTCCTCTCGGTTCTTTAGGGTGTGGCCCCTGGAGGTCCCCGCTGAGACCCATACCCGCTCCCCTGGATCGGTCCCCTGGATCTGAAAATGGCGGGGCTCGTGGCCAGCTTTCTAGCTCCGACATCGAAGCTTATCGCCCAGCCGTCCAACGGAATCTTTTGCGTCACGTAAAACCGCAAGCTCACTTCTTGATTTACACTTTGATCATGACGTCCTGTCTGTGCCTATAACGATGACGACTCGCACAAGGTTTCCCTTTTGTCTTTTCAGACCTTGTCTGTTCTAGCTGTTGAGAAAGCGATACGAAGGTGCATGCTACAATGTAGATGTAGGCTCCGCCCAGCCTGGTCCAAGTTCGTTGGTTTGGTGGTCGATCTTTCATCCCTGACATGTTCAATAGCAAGCCTCGCTAGACGGTGATAGATCTCGCTTCTTGTCAGCGCTTCACGCCCCTGCTACAACCTGGTGTGCCCTCTTGTTCTGATCAGTCATGGTGGTGAAGCAACGTTGTGCTTGGAGGGTCCTGGAAAGTCTGTGTGTGAATCCAAAGCTTGACACGAGTTTAAGGACATATCCATCAAGACGAGGTGATATCTTTTTCTCTCTCTCTGCCGTGGCGATACTGGTGATATTTATGTTTGGATAATTCGGCAAATATGCGAGACTCTGACAACAATCAACCTATCCCACCCCACCCCACCCCCCAAACGAGGTTCTCAGGTAAGTATATCATTCTTAGTGCCGACTCAACACTCACAGACGTCGTGTAATGCAGAATCTTCTATAAGTTGCTTTCTTCTATTTTATATGTACCTCCTCGTGATGGCCTGTCCAATGAAGGCTGATGCCCCAATGTGGAGGTGAAATAAGATGGGCTGAATTCGCTGCCCGTACATGCTGATGCGCCGCGCTCGAGACTTGTACAACCACATACGGTGCAGCTTAGATAGCACCGAGCTCCTTGAGCTTCGCCACAAGGCCGTCCACGTCCTCAACCTTACCACCACCCTGTCTCGGTGCCGGCTCTACGTCCAGGTTAGCGACCTGCCCAGAAGTTGGAAAAATACAAATCCTTCCAGCAGGGAGTCCACACGGGAGACCTACCAGTAACCTTCAGCACCTTCAGCCGCCTCTGGTTCTCGAGCCCAAAGTCGCCCAGCGTCTTCTTCTCCAGCGGCTTCTTCTTCGCCTTCATGATGTTGGGCAGGCTCGCATACCGCGGCTCGTTCAGCCGCAGGTCCGTCGTGACCACCATCGGCAGCTTTCCCCGGACGGTCTCCACGCCCCCGTCCACCTCCCGCGTGACGCTCACGCTATCGCCCTCCCAAACTCGACCTTGCTCGCCTGCGTCGCCTGTCCCCACCCCAGCAGGCCCGCGAGCATCTGGCCCGTCTGCCCCGCGTCGTCGTCGATGCTCTGCTTCCCGAGGATCACGAGGTTGCTCTTCTCGTTCTCGACCGCCTTCTTCAGCAGCTTCGCCACGGTCAGCGGCTCCAGGTCGTCCCCCTCCTTGACGTCGACGTGGATCGCACGGTCCGCGCCCATGGCCATCGCCGTGCGCAGGACGTCCTGCGCCTTGGGAGGGCCCGCGCTGATCACGCAGATGTCCTCGACGCCGCCCGGGGCCGTCTTCTTCTCGCGGATGCGCACCGACTCCTCGATGGACAGCTCGTCGAAGGGGTTCATGCTGTGCTTGACGCCGGCGGTCTCGACGCCTGTCTGGGCTTTGTTCACGCGGGGTTTGACCTGAGAGGGTTCACAGCGGCCTTGGGTTAACGGGGTGCATGCAATCCCGGATCAGGTTGCTTCGAGAGCCCGTGTCGGGGAGAACTTACCGCATAGTCAATGACCCGCTTGACGGGAACGAGTATTCGCAAGGCAGACATGTTGACGGCTGCTACCTTGCTCAGTGAGTTGCAAGCCGGCAGGGTTTGGAGGCGGAGGAGGGCTTGACGGTCAAAGTTGCGGCATCATGGAAATGAGTTGACCTCGGGTAGGCAAGGTCAAGGAATCGGCGAAAGCTCCTCAGCGGCTACCACCGGTCTCGGCGAGGCAGACCCTTGCACTTGGACCCTGCAAGGATCGCGCAGCATTGTAGTCCCCAATGTGACGTTTTCACATGCCACCACTGCTGTTGAGTATCTATTGATCATATTCACTTTGCACCATCTCGGGCAATCCAATCAATGCTGGACGCAGATACCAAGTATTCCGATCAGAGACTCACCTGGAGAGTTAGAAGCATTGGATGGTCGGAAAAGCGGTTGGAACTTTTCCCGAGCGAATCCTGATGTTCGAAGTTGGGCAGCACCTTCGAATTGGCAAGGTCAAAGCAGCCCGCCGTGTATACGATGCACCATCACACGGCGCCTAAACTACCCAGAGAATAAATAGATAATATAATAGACATACCAGCCCGCATTGACCAGCTACGAGGGGCCGCCAAGACCCCTGCAACTGAATCCCAGATCACCAATCGTCCCATTCATCCTGGCTCTTCTTGTTCGCCGCCCCCGCCGCCCCTCCAGACGACCCCTTCCCCATAGCAGATGTCCCGATAGAGCTGCCTTGCTTCTTCCGCTGATCAGCGGCCGACGCAAAGTCGTCCCAGAAGGCCTTCTTGCTCTCGTCCAGAGGCGCGGTTGTCCTGCGGGCAGGCTGACCGTCTGACCCTTCGACAAACTTGTTGAAGCCCTCCTGTGCGGTACGTGCTCCCGCCTGAGCCGACTGGGCGATGCGGCCGCCAAAAGTCCTGGCCTGAGCTGCGAAGTCTGAATCTCCAAGCTGTAGAGGGTATGATCAGTACTTTCTCCGTTTTTTTTCTTTCTTTCTTCTTTTTTTCTTCCTTTCCTTGACGATTTAACATGACGGAGAGGTGCAACGTACCTGCTTAGTCGTGGGCTGGATGAAATCCTTATTCACAGAAGTGGCCGTCTTGGTCACAGTCGATGAGAACCACCCAAAGCCCTTGGTGATAGCGGCAAGGGGATCCTTCTGTAGCTCCTCGAACTTGGGCAGCTCCTTCTCCTGCTTCGGCGCGGCTGTATTGCCAAAACCAGAGTATTTGCCGCCCTGGTTCGGCGGTAGGTCATCTGGCCTCGATGCATTGGCCGCACCCAGGCTCTCGAAATACTTGTCATCCACCTTGACTTTCCCGCCCGCGGTGCTGGGGCTCTGCGGCCTGTTACTTGCTGTGCCGCTCAAGGGCGTCGCTGCCCTCGAACCGTTCCCGCCCGGGGCCAGGCCCTTTGTCTGCAGAGTAGACGGCGCAGGTGTGCTCTTCCTCTCGCCGGGGACATATTCCTTGCCCTCGACTTTGGCGCTCAGTCTTTCCTTCCACTCCTCACCAGCAGTGCCGTTGTATCTCTCGGCGATCGTCGCGTCGTCCCACGTGAGCCCTCTCATCTGCGTGTCCTCATGCTCGTCAAAGAACTTCTTCCAATTCTCGTTGCCCCCCAGCCTCATGCGCTCGATCTCGACGGGCTTGAACGCGTCCATGGAGATGGATCTGACGAAGGAGATGTGCACGCCCAGCCCGCGGTGGACGCCCGCGCAGGACAGGCAGATGAAGACGCCGAATTTCGGAGAGGCCCATTGCGGCGAGGGGGCATTGCAGTCGCAGCAGAGTGAGTTGCCGGATTCCTTCTGAATGGCGAGGAGCTATATTGGGCGGTGCGTGCGTCAGCGTCTGGCGGTAAGAGTGCAGAGGATCTGAGGAGAAGACCAGCTGTCACGTTTATCGCGCGGGGTATGTTTTGTCTTCATGCTGCGCACCTTTGACCTTGTCTCCGGATCAACCTCCCACATGGCTTTCGAAGCCATGGCAGGCCACTGTGCTCTCTCGGCCGGTCTCCCGAGAAGCTGTGATGTCGTGATTGGGAGACTATGCAAGCTTGATTTGGTCGTCCGCGTGGCACCCTTGTCAGGAGGTGGCAGGGAACGAGTTCTGAGAAGCGGGGACGACCTTGACGCTTGAACCAACCCGCTGGGTATACCAAGGTCTGCTGATGAATAGACTCTTAAGGGTGGCGTCGGTGTTCGTACGGCTTTGGAAGGGGCTTTGTCGCTTGTCGAGTGGTTGGAATGGGAGGTGTTTGGAAATGCAAGGGGAGAGAGATCATCTGGGGTTGGAATTGCGCAACCAATGGCAGCTCAAGCCGGAAATAGTGTCGGCCTGGGCCTCAGACACCAACGACCACCCCGGCGACCCTAGCGCGCATATCTACGAGCATGGCCATCACAAAGGAGGCCACCAAACATTTCCAATGTTTGAAATACGGGTAATACTCGATCTGACGTGTGGAGAGAGAGAGAGAGAGAGAGAGACACCAGGAGCCGATTAGAATTATGAATGTGATGAGCTTCACTTGCATCGGCGATTTTGTGGACCAGGCGCAGAACTACAGTTTTATCTCCTCGTACCTGGACAGGACTGGCTGATGGCCTGAGCGACGCAAGGTCTACAGAGCAAATAATTATCGAGGCGTGGTGATAGGTCATTCTTGTTCTTTGTTTCGTTTTTCTTGCCGGTGATTTAGTTTACTGTACAACCCGGATCAGTCCATCGCCAGAAGGCTGCTCAAGCTTTTCCCATTTTGCATCAACTTTTCCGAATCCGCAAACCCCGTTCCAGAATGCGAATAGAATACAGGCCGGGAAGAATGAGAAAAGAAGATATCAATACGCAGACATGCGGGTGGATGAAAAAAATGCTCTCGTGGAAATTCATCTGTGCAGTCATATAGAAAGAGACGATGACGATCCTCCTGATGCCCTCCACCTCAGTGCCCTTCTGAGAGACGCCAGAAGTCTCATCCCGTCCCGTTCGCCATGTCCCACAAAGCCAGAATAATCCTCAAACTGGGTGTCGAATCATGATGTAGTTGCAAGAGCACCAAAAGTGATAAGTCTGAATCCGCCGTCATCATATCATCCCAGAAACGCCATCCGGATTAGAAGAGGCTTGGTCAATGATGGTGGAAACGGATACTCGGTCCGTGCTGGGGAGCGCTTTAAGCGTCCACGGGAGCGGCAGCCTCCTCGGCACCGTTCGCAGTCTCCTCAGCAGGGGCGTCACCCTCCTCACCCTCGCCCTGCTTGTCAGGGGTTGTCAATGGCAACCTTGACAGCGATCTCGCGACCTTCAATCTCCTTTCCGTTCATCTCAGACACGGCCTTCTGCTGGAGCTCCTCGGAAGCCAAGGTTACGAAGCCGAAGCCGCGGCCCTTGCGGGGCTCACCACGGGCCTGAAGCTTCTTAATCATGAAGCGGGGAATGGGCCGCAGGGCAATCTTGGCCGAGGACGGCTGGTAGGCGTCGAAGAGCTCCTTGAGCTGGACAGTGCACATAGGCATTAGCCGGTGTCATACTGTACAGGACGAGCGTCGCTTACCTTTTCCTCGGTGAGATCATAAGGCAGGTTGGCGACCATGACCTTGGTCTTGGAGGGGATGCCATCAGCCGGGGGCCGCGTTCGCGGCGCTCGCGAGCAGGGCGAGCCTGAGTCTTGGCCTTGCCATCAGGGTCAGTGTTGTTGGTTTGGTTGGTGATGTCTTGCAAAGGTTGAACCTCATTGGCTGCCGCGGCATCGTCAGTGGCCGCAGCGGCGCCCTCGGCGCCATCCTCCTTCTTGTCCTGTGGGTGAGGGCAAAGTCAGCTCATGCTGAGTGCCGGCGATACAGATCCGTGGGCTACAGCTTACCTCACGACCACGGTTGCCGGCGCGACCTCCGCGGTGGCGGATGCCACGGCTGCCGCGTCCACGGGTGGACTGGCGTCGTTGGGTACCAGCGCCCTCGCCGTTGGCGTCAGGCTTGTCAGCGCTGGCCTCGGGCTTGCGAGCCAGCTGGACGGAGACCTTGCGCTCCAGGATCTCCTTGCCAGAGAGCTCAGCGATGGCGCGCTCGGCCTCGGTGGGGGTAGACAGGTCGACGAAGGCGTAGCCGACAGAGCGCTCGGTGCGGGGGTTCTTAGGGATGGTGACACCCTCACTGCAGGAAAACAGAAAGGTCAGCGAGGCATGTTTCGTCAGAATACAAGACACCAAGGCAGGTGACGCCCAATGATGTAGGGATCGCGCCATGCGCCAGGCATGTGCGACATGGGTGTGGACAGGGGGAGCTACGGGGAGGGGCGATAGGGCAAGGAACATGAGGCGGAGAGCTGAGGGCGGGTGCGATGCAAACATAGACAAGGAACTTACACGAGGTAGCCCTTGAAGAACTCCTTCAACCCCTCCTCGGTTGTCGCATAGGCCAGGTTTCCGATGTAGAGGCGGCAGCCCTCAGCAGGGCTGGGGGCAGTGGCATCGGTAGGCTTGTCGGTGATGGCGGTATTGGACAGAGCGGCTGTCACGTCGTTGACGGCGACATCAGCGGTCTTGTTCTCCTGAGCAGACATTTTGGCTAGTTGATCGTTTGAAAGTTTGAGGGGATCTTGACCGGGTCTGGGTGGCGGTTAGTCAGGATGGAGAAGTTGGGTCGAGCTGTGATGGACCGGCTTTGCAGCGTCAACGTGGACACAGAATTGCAAGTTGACGGGTTGAGAATTGAACTCTGTTGCAATCGGAGGGGGGAGGAAAAGGGTAGCTTAGTGCCCTAGATGCAGTGGGTTGGAGGGAGGGGGGAGGCTTGACGGGTTGTTGACAGTTGTCGTTGATTGATCTTGTGGTGTTGGGAGGGAAGACGAAGGGAAGAAGAGAGGAAGAGACGACGTTGTGGCTCCTTTGTGTTGTTGCGCGACTGGGTCAAATAATTTTTTTGGGGCTCTCCCATCCAGTGACGAGTCTAGATCCGGGGGCTAAGTGGCAGGCGTGACAGGGGGGGTGATTGGGGGTTGCGACCGCCCAAAGCTGGCGCATGGATTTGGGGGCGGGCTGGCACGTACCTTCTCTACTGCCCCGTTTGACGTGCGGTAGCGGGGTCCTGGGTTGGGGAAAGGTCCTCCGAGGCTCAGAAAGCCAGCTTGCCAGCCTGCTAGGGTAGGTATGATCGATCTTGTGGACAGCCAAACAAGGGAAGGATTATGCTGCTGCTGCAGAGAACTGAACCTAGAATTCTTGACCTCTGAAAATCAGGCCTGGATGGGCGGCGTCCTCAGATGTGTCAAGTTAGTTGCTGGAGAAGGGGAGAAAAAGGAGAGGAAAGGAGACGACCTGTCAGGTTTGTCACTTATTTGTAGGACCTTTTGTGGTTGGTGAGTGGAGGGGCAGAAGCTATGAAGCAGACCCTACAATAGTGCCGACCTAGCTATTGTTTAGAGCCTGTGAGACCGAAAAGGAACTACTGAGTGACACACAATGAAGGCCTCTTCCAGGCCCAGTCTATTGCAAAAGGGCAGGCTTTTGGTCAGCGCAGAAGTGATGACCGATTCTATTATTTCCCAAGCCTACATGTCGCTGGCCAGGGTGAGAGCCCTCAACTTATCAAGGACCCGAGCCTCCCTCCATATGTGACTTGGGGTTTTGTGGTATTGTGTGTGTTTTTTTTCTTTTCGCCCCACCAAAGCGTCTAAAAATGAAGTACTATACCGATTCAAATCTCACACACAGAATCTGACACTCAGAAGACATGCTAATCAATAATTAATCTGGTGTGTCATAGGCAAAGATCCAGGACTCATGCACTTGTCACGAAAATGCTAGATTTCGATGGCCAGATTGATGTGCTGTGTACTACAGACGGGATACCCACTCTTACTGGCATGGCGCATCCACAATTAAGCTTCTGCTACAGTACTACCTAACTACGTAAGAACCTGGCAGCCCCTGGAGCTACGCCCTCCCCTGGCTCAGTCACTCAAATGGGAGTCCACCGCTGCGAGGTGATTGTACCATCACGCCTGACATTCACACAGTAGCTGGTCACTGCAGACCTTCTGAGAATAGCTGCACTGTGACAGAGGGGCCATCAACTTGCACCAGAGCTTTTTTATCGTCTAATGATCATGCAAGAGATAGTCAGACCCTACTGTACCGTCTTATGCTGCGGTATGAGTGGCCGGACCTTGACCATTTGGGTGCGGCCCCAGTCCGGCCGAGATGTGGTCATCATCGGAGCCATTTTCCCGGATTCTTTGAGATTCCACCGGCCGGCCCGGATCGGAGCCAGCGAACGAGTACGGAATTGGGATTCTCACATGCCAACTATGTCTGCCTTGCGTCATGGCAATTGAGTGATTTTTATCTCTTTTTATTTTTTCTTTTCTTTCTCTTTCTTTCCTGTATCCTGCCAACTGGCAGATGTTATTTTCCTGGCTGTGGTTGCTGAGCAGGATGCTGTGTGCCCAGGATAACTGGCTGTTGGCCGACCTCGGCCTAAAGAGAGACGCTAACAAAGATCAGAGTACATATTGTAACCTTGGAGTACTTCTACACATGACCGAGCGAGGACACAGAATACTTCTCCCACACTCATCAGCAACATCAACCACCTGAATTGATTTATCCCAACACGAGGTTCTCAGCACCATCATCGTGAGCCTAATTTCTGACGAAGTAGACAGCCAAGGCTTGTTGAGGGATAGCAGAGGTCATCTTGTATAAAGGTCCATCATTCCATTTGGGACACTAAGCACGGCCTTTGGAATCCCCTACACATCCCAAGCCGCCTGACCTGTGGGCTAAGCAGCCACACCTGCAGCTTCCCTTGGTACTGGAAGGTTGAAGGTCGATGTGCGGAGGATCAGCACTGAGCAGAGAAGGGCAAGAGCTGTTCTGAGCAGCACCTAAGGCCCATCCATCCTGGAAGGAGAGAGTGGCTGTGCCTGCCTTGAGTATTCTGACCATGGAGGCAGAGGAGAGGAAGGAGCAGCCAGGTGGACAGGCGCTGGAGGGCAGATCACTGCTGGTTCTCTATGGCACAGAGACAGGGCACAGCCAGGAGATTGCAGAGGAAATTGGTGAGGCTGCTGAGAGAATGCGGTTTCAGACACTGGTTGAGCAGATGAATGATGTGTCACTGGTGAGTCTCACGACCTGGGTATTCCTTACAATATGCTTCACTGAATCTTTGTTAAGAATCTCGGCTCACACTGCACAGAAAGAATTGGCCCAATATTTGCTTGTCATCTTTGTCACGTCGACAACAGGTCAGGGGGGATATGCCTGCCAATGCTACTGCCTTCTGGAAGCGCCTTCTGAGAAAGAAGCTCCCACCAGGCTGCCTGAATCAGCTGCATTTCACCATCTTCGGCCTTGGCGACAGCAGCTATCCCAAGTGAGAACATCTTGCCTCGTCACCGCGCTTTGTGCATAACCAGAAATATCGATTGACTCAAGGTTGTATCCAGGTTCAACTGGGCTGCAAGGAAACTACAAAAACGTCTCTTGCAGCTCGGGGCCACTGAGGTTTATCCTGCTGGAGAAGGCGACGAGAAGCACGATAACGGGTGAGAGAGCCTCCGTCTCTTTATTTCCCTCTACTACATACCGCCTCCCCAACCCACTGCTTTCTGCCTACACTGCCAGCACACCATCCTCTCCAGGGCGAAAACTCTTCCTGACCCCCCCCTCCTACAGAATCGACAGCATTTATCTGCCTTGGTATCAAGGTCTACAATCTTATCTATCGAAACACCATCCTCTGCCCAGTGGCATTGCGCCCATACCTGACGACCAACTCCTCCCGCCAAAGTATCCCATCCGAGTGGCAGAGATGGATCCTAAGGATCTGGAGCATTCGAACGAGGACGCGCGCTGGGAGGCGAATCGAGAGAAACATGCCGCCCTCAGTCATGTCCAGCGCCCCAAACCTGCTTCCCAAGAAGCCGACGACCAAGATCTTCGTCGCAACGACTTGAATGGATATGGCGAACTCGCTCGACACGGCGCGATCAGCCTTGAGCGCCTGCACATTAGGGGGTCCTGTGAAACCAGACGCGGAGAACATTCTCAAAGACCATCCCAACAAGTACGATCTAAATCCTCCCTCTAGCGAGGATGGATCGCCACCCACAGAGCTCCTCCCTATTCCTGGAACCAGGGACTGCAAGCTGCTCTCTAATGAACGCGTCACCCCCAACAGTCACTGGCAAGATGTGCGTCTCCTCACGATGGAGATCTGTAAAAACGACTGGAACAAGAGCGAGCTGCCAGACCTTCTGCCAGGCGACACTATCATGATCTACCCCAAGAATTTCCCTTCCGATGTCCAGAAATTGATCCAGCTGATGGGCTGGGAGTCGATCGCAGACATGAAGATCATCTGGACCAGCAAGACCTTGCAGCTACACCTCCCGCGCGGCTTACATCCCATCAAAAACGCTACCGTGCGGGATGTTCTCCTCCACAATATCGATTTCAATGCCATCCCTAACCGCACGTTTCTGAAACAACTGCGGCGCCACACGGAAGACGAGCGTGAGCAGGAGCGCTTGCTGGAGCTCACTCTCGAGTCGAACACGCAGGAGTTCTATGACTACACGTCTCGGCCTCGCCGTACCATCCTGGAGGTTCTTGAAGACTTCCCGGGTGTGCAGATCCCCGTGGGGTATGCCTTAGAGATCTTCCCAGTCATCCGTGGCAGAGCATTCAGTATCGCCAACAGCGCCTTGAGCCATCAGGACGAAAACGCGGAGACTCGGATCGTTGAACTGCTGGTGGCTTTAGTCGAATACAAGACAATCATTCGAAAGCCAAGAAGGGTGAGTTGAATCAGTTTACTTCAGCCCCTTTCACGGGCTTCGAACTTTTCATGGCTAATGGATGCTCTCGCAGGGCCTTTGCTCGAGGTACATTAAAACTCTGGCACCAGGGACACGTCTGGCTGTTGCAATCAACCCTGGCCATCCTCCGCCGTCCGACGACGACAGCTTCAAGAGACCCCTGATTGCTATCGCCACAGGGACAGGCATAGCACCCATCCGCAGTCTGATACAAAACCGCTATCTATGTGATCCCGAAGGAAGCGGTAAAACCCTGCTCTTCTATGGCTGCCGAAGCAAGCATGCAGATTTCTACTTCAAGGAAGAGTGGCGGCACAAGAGAGGTCTTGATGTTTTGCCAGCGTTCTCGCGCGATCCAATCAGCGAAGACGATAAAGGCTTTCTCGATCCCTACGCGAAACAGGGAGTCGTCGATTGGGCCCAGCGGAATGAGCGCCGAGCCTGCCCCCATTGGACCTCAGAACACTCCTTGGATCAGGAGCTTCGACTACGACCGGGGCAAGATGTACGTCCAACATCAGATCCGCCGATACGCACACGAGATGTGTGCTTTGATCATGCGTGGTTTTGACTCTGGGCAAAAACCCATCATCATGATCTGTGGCAATGCGGGCAGAATGCCTGTGTCGGTCCGCCTCGCACTGGAGGATGCATTGGTGCTTGGAGGCCTGGCCAAAGATAATGAGGGAGCCAAGCAGCGGTTGCAGCAGTTCGGCGTCTGGATGGAGACATGGTAGATGGGAGCCCTGAACCTGTCTGCGTGGCGTGGCTCAGGGCTGCCGCCAATGCCTTGCACTGGGGGGGATGGACAGCCCTTTGTGGACGTCACGTCATGCCTGCGGGCTTACTGCATATTTATGACCCCACACCGTCACTTGAGGTTGAGCTTTATATGGTCCAGAACGGGTGGCATTTCCTCACCACAGGAACCTCCACGTTTGGGGCATGGGGACGATGGACCTAGATTAGGTACAAACTTTTTGCTATCGCATGAGGAAGTTTACCTTGGCAGAATAAACAAATCCACTGTCATGTCATTCCGCTTTCGATCACGGTCGACTCCTCTGCACTGTTTCATAGCAAAGCGGGTTGATTAATCTTTTTTTCCTCTTTGTTTCTTTACTAGAACTGACAACTGGGAGTGCATGATGAGTACATGAGAACAGCTTCTTTCACCGAAGTCTTGCAGCTTCTTTAAAGAAAAAGGGGGAAAATGCAAATCTCGCATCATAACCGTACAGAACGATTCTGTGTCATTAAGCGCCCCGCCCGCCTTCACTCAATTCCCATCCATCGTTTTGCAGGTCCTTTCACCGAACCAATCGATGCCTCATAATCCTCTGCCACAATGTTATAAGAGCTGTCATACTATTCGTGTATCAAGTAAGATAGATGAGCTCCCTCGTCCCAGAAAATAAGATAGAAAAAGAAAAAGAAGAAATGGAGCATATATAAATATGTGTTACCAGTTCATCGTGGACTGATCTGGTCTGGTAACCTTTCCAGACGCCGCGCAGGAAAGCAAGCCGAAAGAAACAGTACCAGGTTGTGAAAACACCCGACGCCCCCTTCCTGTCCCTGACGCAAGGGGCATGAATCGTGGTGCGCCTGCTTGACTCCTGTGAACGCCGTTGAAGATGTTGAGACAATCAATTTTTTTTTCTTCTCCTCAGAGAGACAAGCGAAATCGGTGGATAATGGTCTGATGATATGAAACAAGAGGCGGTAAGAAGAAAGAGATCTGAGGATGCCAGATAGCGGTGGAAATACAAATTATAGTAGAAGCAAAGAAAGCTTTTTGGGTTGTCTGAGAATGCAAGGGACGAGGCCAGCGTTCAGAGGGCGAGATTATAATGCTGTAGTCGAAGGTTGGGCAAAGGACCCCAGGGAATGTTGATTTCTGTGCTGAGCACCGTCAGGACAAGCAGCGCAACCATTGGTCCTCGATGGGTTCGATTGTTTGGTGTTGGTGGCCTCTCTGGCGGTGAGAAAGGTATCTGATCATGTGGCCTTGGGTTGATGGTGGGGAGGTTAGCACCACCAGCCCATCATCTCACTCCTTAATTCTCCCAGCTGTACCTCTTGTCCGAGAACTGCGGAATGTGCACAATGTCGTTGCCGCCGATGACCCGCTCCTTTCCGATCATGGACAGGTTCTTGATGATCTGGGCCTGGATGCGCGCCTCCTCCTCGACGGTGAAGTTGCTGCCCAGGCTGTCGGCGGAGGGGCGCCGTTGCCGCGGGGCCTCCTCGCGGTCCAGCAGCAGCAAGCCCTGATGAGCGTGGACAGAGTGCTCGCGGGTGAAGGTCGGGTTGGCAGGGTTCTGGTGGGGCCGGAACGGGTTGCTGTCGTGCAGGAGGGGGTCCTGGTACGTGAGGGGGCTCAGCGCGCCGGCGGACGAGGCCGTCGCAGGGCGGCGCATGTTGGCGTCCGCTGCTAGAACCCGCGGTACCGATCGGTAAGGGCCTTGCTGCTGCCCGGCCTGGAACTGGCTGGGGGTCGGCATCAGCATGTCGCTGGGCAGCGGGCCTAGGCACACGAAGTTGGTGGAGTCGATGGGCACCTTCTGGCTCTGGGTCGTCGGGGAGTGTTGGGACCCGGTCGGTGAGTAGGTCGGGGTAGGCGGTGGCAGGGATATTGATACCGTCTGCGCGCCCGAGTTGGACCTGCTCATGTTTGGCACGGACGTGGGGGTGGTGGAAGAGACCTGGTCGTACACCAGCTGGCTCGAGCGGTCCGAGGTGGAGGAGTGTGATGAGTGTGATGCGTCGCAGGCGAGATCTGGGGCGAAAGGGTCCTTCAGTGTGGGTGTCCGGTGTGGTGACGGTATGGCCGGCACCGGTATATTGAACGAGTAGTATTCATATGGGGATGAAGGAGCGGCGAACGTTGAGTAGGCCGAGTAGGCGTCGGAAGGGCTGCGTGAGTGTACCGGGGGCGCGATGGTCGGGGGTGGAGGCGGCCCCGTGCGTTTGCGGTGCCAGGCTGCCTGGGGTGCGGTGGTGACGGGGGCATCTCGAGCACGAGCTTGTTGATGTCGAGGGTCCCAGGCGTAGGGGGTGTAGAGGTGCCCTCGGGCCGGTAGTGCGGGATCGAGCTGACATCCCGCTCCGACTTGCTGGCAAAGGTCGTGAAGCTGATATCCCGCTCTGACCTGCCCGCAGAGGACGTGTAGGGGGCACAGGCCCGTGGGCGTCCACCTCCCAGTTGGCCCTATCGAAGGGGTCGTCCTCTTCTGCCCCGAAGAGGACCTTGCCGTCGCCGAACAGGCCGCCCTCGAGCTCGGCGGCCGACCCACGGCGGTCGCTCGGCAGCTCCTCGAGCTCCTTGTCGGGCAGCTGCAGCGGCTGGAGGCCGGCCTCGGAAAGAAACGTCTCAGGCGTGGCGTTCAGGTCTGCCCTCGACTTGCGGCGCTTCGGGGAGAGGACGGCGAGCACGCGGCCAAAGCGGTTCCGCGGCGCATTCACCTCCCTGCCACCAGCAGCAGCAGCAGCAGCAGCAGCAGCCACACTGCACTTCATGGCATCCCAAGTCTCCGTGCGCGGCCTCGAGTCTGTCCTTGCCCGCGGGCGGTCGCAGAAGAACCAGTAGTACAGGCTCGCGACGACGGCGAGGCTGACGATCAGGGCGATTCCGACACCGATGCCGACGCTGGCACCGAGGCTGGGCGGTGATAGTGTTGAACTTGGACTGCTGCCGGATCGCTTCAAGGACACAGGCTGTCTGGCCAAGGGCGCCATAGAAGTGCTCCCGGAGGGCCAGACTCTGATATTAGAATCGACAGTCCCCCGCCGGGCCTGTATCCACCGACTGGAAAAACGGTTGTCCCTCGAAACACCTAGACGAAATTGCCATGCCCCGACCAGAAGATCCCGGGAGTGGTCTCTGTCCGTGTGCTGTCGCTCGCTCGGTGGGCCACGTCGTGTGCTGCAGATGCACCTCCGCCTCAGCGAGGCTGAGCTGGAGTGGAAAGAGAGGGGTTGGGCGCTGAGTGATCCGCGCAGCAAGTGCTACGACCCGAATGATTATCTGGCGGTCTGCGTCTTGTTTTTCTCTTGTTTCTCCCTCGCACACACACACACTCTCTCTCTCTCTCTTTTTGGGGTCTCTTCTTCTTTGTTTTTTCTCTCTCCCAGCTCCCCCACCGATCTCTTGTTGACAATTAAGGTGAGATGGGGGGAGGAAACAGGAAAGGAAAGGAAAAGACGAGAAAAAGAGATCACAGCACAAGAAGACTGACGGCGCGAAAGCGTGAGAAGGTGCAGGGAGAGAAAGGGCAGGTGGGATTTATGAAATTGTGACAGGGGGGGGGATAAGACACACAGCCGGGGGAAGGCACCACCTCCCCCAGCTGCCACTGCAGGAAGGATTCCCTCACCTGCTAGCCTGAACGAGCGATGACACCCAAGCCCAATCGGCTGGGTCTCAGTGCAACCTCGGGGGCACTGCAAACACACATCACAATGCTGCAAGGGCGGTTCTGGCGGTCCCGAGCTCTGAGCCCGCCCTGGCTGCAGGTCTTTCCAATGCCTGCTCATGGAAATCTCCGTCTCCTGCCCACCGAGCGCACTACTGCGTATGGCAGACACACGCGCCCGCCCACCCACACCCACCCACACCCGACCCGCGCTGATCGAGACTACGCACTGCCAAGACGTGGAACGAGGCTGTCACGAGGGAGGGTGAGGTGGAATTATGGTAATGGTGGTGGTGGTGGTACAAGGAGGTAATCAAATCTCTACTGACCAGGGTTGTCGATAGTGTCCTGATGATTTATTATGGAGAGCGCCGACAGCCTGGCGAGGCTGCTTCTTGTTTCGCCTATCGATCGATCCCTTCTCTCAACAGGTCATAATGATGATCTACCTCGTATGCGCACGTCATCCGACATACACACTGGATACCGGACCACATGATTCCATCCCGCGTGAGAGACGGAGAGACATGACAGAGGAGGGAGAGATGAGACGTGGGTGCGAAGGAAGATAAGGTGTAATTAAGAGGTAAGCTTGGGTGGACCCCCGGACACACACACACACACATAATGGTACATTGTGCTGCTGCTGCGTACCTGGTCATCGCGTCTCCCTCCCTTCCCACTTTGTTGTGGCGCTGACTCTTGTCTCTCTTTGTTGTCTGCTGCACGACATTGTCAAGAGGAACACCGACTTTCCCGATTCAACCTGTCGCAATCTCCATAGGTGATTTCCAACCCACGGTGCTTAAAGATATCTACCGCTGCTGTCACGCCAAGATCGATCATCGCCTGCAGGCTTTCTGACCAAATGGCACTCTTACCCCTCCCTCTGGAGAAGAAAAAGAGAGAGAAAAGAAGAAGAAAAGGTGGACCCTCCTGGATTGCTGCCCGTCTGATCATCTCTCAGCCTAGTAATATGATCATGTCAAGTCAGGGCGCACCTCGTTCCGAGCCTTACAGTGTCTCTGGTCATTGTTGTTGTTGGTGGTGGTAGACCAATGTCGCTCGCCAAGCATCCTCTTATCACGACAACAGTCACTGACGTGGTTTGAAACTGCATGAACGTCCCTAATTTGCGCCAGAAGCCGACAGAAAGTGGTGTGCAGACCAGCCAGGGGCAATCGAGAGCCTATGCAACGCCCGCAGCAGCTCCCCCTCCCCCCTCCTCTCTCTCTCTCACACACACACACGCACCTCTACACACACACCTCCAAGAGGGATCAAGAAGACTAGCAGCCATCCCGCACTACTTTTTCGCTGGGAAGGATCTGAATCCCTACGAGGCCACGAGCGCGCTGCCAACGTTGCGCTGGCCCTCGCCCTCCCTCCCCCTCTCTGTCTCCAAAAGGGGTCTCAAGGGGGCCTGTTCTCAGGGCGGCCGAGCCCGGCAGTCACAAATCCTTAGACACGAGTGTGCCCTGCGGCGAGGACCATTGGATCGAACGCCAACAATCATTGCTGACGCGCAGGGCAGAGGACGCGCAGGAGCTCTGTCGGCAGCTTCTTCTTCTTCTCTATTGGCTGCATAAAGAGAGGGTGGGAGATGTTCCCAATCCAATGCGACGCTGACGGGCAAAATTTCCGCTCTGGCTGCCTCTATGGCCCGGTGGGTGATTGTTATCCTTCTAGAAGAAAACCTTGGAACTTCCTGAACCGGCTCCGTGGTTGCGTGGGATGAGACGCCATGCCCACCCTTTGTGGCTCTTCCACGTGGTCGTGTCCTTCCCACACACACACACACACATCATGCAGGTCGAGCCACGGTTGGGAGTTCGGACTCCCCGGGATCGCCAGAGGGCCACACAATCTCCACGATGGCTCTGACTGAAAAAGAGGGTTGGCCGTCAGCAAGCCCCAGAGCGTTTGCCTCCAGGTCCTGCTGTCCTGGTGCTTACTGTGATACGTGCCAGGTGTGTGCGCGTGCGCGTGCGCCAAGGTTCGCGCTGCAGTGATGTCACATACATGCTGTACAGCTTGACAGGGCGGCAGTGCTCTCTGCCGGGCCATTACATCTTGCATGCGAGAGATGGGGAAAGCTGACCCTCTCGTGTGGAATATCGGGGACTGATGCATGTTTCGGAACCTGCATGAGCCGCCCAACCGCCGTCGACGGTGTGTGTTTGTGCGAGGCTAGCAACTTACCATGTGTAGATATAGGTACGGGCCCGAGAGCGGCGGTACCGAGTCGCCTCTTCCCTTCTTCTCCTCAATCAGGGAAGCGAAACAATCACCATCTGTGGGCCTCGTGCGCTTCAGACGTCCTGCAGTGTGGACTCAAAAACCTGCAAGGCTTTGCACTTTGTCGTCCGTGACAGGAAGGGTGCAAGCAGAAGCAGCGGCGTGCTTCCCAAGGCACGAAAAGGCGCCCTGCCCCGATCCATGACAGCTCAAGCATGGGGCCGAGGACGGTGACTTTTGGTTCCGGCTAGGCGGCCTGCTGCTGCTGAACCTCCCTCTCATAGAAGCTCACGCGCCACGTGGAGCTAAGCAGCCTAAGCTGTGCAGGCATCCTCATTCTCACTCGCAGCTGACAGCTTGGTCGAGGAACCTCGATACACGCGCTAAACTGGGAACGGGCAAAAGAGGTCCCTTGGGTAAGGAGACCTGTAGGACAAGCAAATCAACCCAACATTTCCTCTTTGTCATAGATTGGGCTTCAAGAAAGACGGGCTGGTATACTACACGTTGGAATAGCCACTCGAGGCCGAGAACTAGGCTCTCCAGTATAACGGCGGCGTGCCTCTCCCCGTAGGGCATCAACACTGGAGGTCTATCCAAAGTGGGAAGCAGTGTCACCAACACATGGCATGTCAATCCGTCCATGTGGGCCGTCAAGAAATGCTGCTCTCAGCCCAGACCGGAGGCAGCCTGAAGTTTCCAAAAGCTCATTAAGCTTCGAGATCTCTCTCTCTCTCTCTCTCTCTCTCTCTCTCTCTCTCTCTCTCGCGCGCGCGCGTAAGGCTTAGTAGGCTCGTAACGAGTGGGACAAGTGACCGCCCTGCCGTGTGAAGCAAATTGCCCTATGTCCAGATACACATGTGACATGACGGCGGGCGAATCTCCTCATCACGCTGCCGCCAGCAGCACAACTCGTCAGTAACTGCCGAGCCAAGGCTTGAACACAGGCGGACTAGCCAGGTCAAAGGTTGTACAGGGTGCGTGCGGGCACCTCGTTAGTCCTCACGTGCGAACCTGCCCTTTCGTCGATGGCTTCCATGTTTGCAGCTCATCCAAGTTTGATCATCGCGGGGCAACTTACTGGAGAGCTATTGCGGACAGAATCTGTGATCTGTCCGTGAGCGCACTCTGGAGAGAGAGAGAGAGAGCCTTCGAATGAGAGCCGTGGTCCCTATTCACCTGGGAGCCCGTCACAATCATGAGTGATGGTGACATCCCTTCAAGTGTTTGTCTGCATCGCCCACTGCACTCTGATCATAAGACTCTACTGACTTGTAGAACACGACCGTGGCTGGCGGTGAGAGCACCTTCAATTCGTGCTTGCTGCCAAAGAATCTATAAAAGTGCACAGCCTGAGCATATTTTGATTATCTCATGTCCTCCCGTCTTGTTCCATAAAACCCTCATCAGTGATACCTCTAGAACCCACGAACCTTATGAAGGTTTTCCTCAAGTTTAACAAGAACATCGAAACGTACACACACATATATACACACACACACACAGATCAAGGACACAGGGCACAATATGGAAGTCGATGACATACCCGGACAGGAACGATCTCGGTCGCCCGGTTCTAGCTCAGATGACGGGCTTGATGACTACCCACAGAGTCTGAACTATCTCGGAATCATGGCAAGCGTTGGTTGTCGAGAAATACCCCTGGGTCTGAAACGCCTCTCGTTATTCGGCTCACTTCAGCCCTTTGAAGCCTCTGAGTCGGCCTCGGTCGGAAAGTCCAGGATGCGCGGCGAAGATGTGCTCAACCTCCGTTGGCAGCTTGACCCGGACTATGTCTGGAGTATCACCGCCGGGGACCTTGCTATAGCTAAGGCCATGGGCCTCGAGGTGTGCAAGGTCTTGCGCTTCAGAACGGTCACTCTGGCTGTCTCTTTGAGCTCGCGCGGATTTCAGTTAAGTGTCTCATCCTCCGCTTCCGCACCCCCAACCCCCCAGCCTCCTCTCGGGGGACGCTGGTGATGTGCATGTGTGGCCAGGGCGCTGAGCTAACCGGGTCGCTGTCTGGGCTGGCAGGCTGGCAAAGACTGATCTCGCAGAGATTCTGGACCGCGTTATGACTTCACAGTACCTCCGGAGTAGCAGATTCAGGTGGCTTGAGCCATGCAACGGAACGATTATCAACCATTCTTGGATCCACGAAGATGGACAGACTACCTCCACACGACCAATCGTCATCAGATGGCACCTGTTGATGGTTCCCGAGCATGTATGGTGGTCGGACATCCACAGACTAGAAGCTGAGGCCGATCTGGACCGCCCGCGGGCTTCTCGCTCGGGAGAGTCTGTAAGCAAAGAGGAGTCTTCTTCGGGAATCTCACCGGGCTCTAGAGATGCCAAAGAGGCTCTGTAAGAGCACCTGAGGCAGTGATGCAGGGTAGTGTCAATATAATCTCTAGCTGAGGCGATGAGTGCTCCTGTGCAAGGAAAGAAGAGAAGTGAGAAGACCAAGACAAATAAATATAAGGCTACCAAAGAAAGGGGCCAGGGAAGAGTACGAGGGGTACCTCGAGAAGGCCTCAACATGTAGCTCTCACAGTCAGATACCAGAGTTCCCTTGGCCCGACTGATGGAGAAGCAAAGGTGGTTGTGTTTCTCTTTGACAGGTGTATTCCCTGTGTTCACTCCTACAGAAGAGCATAGAGATGGTTCTTTAGTGGCAATAAGGTAAGTTCATGATGGTTGCAACCAACACTATGACAATGGGACTGATAATTCTGTAATGTGACTGGTCTGGTAGACACACCAGGTGCTACCTTAGCCATTGTTTATGATGCCATCGATATTCACACAGCAGAGTTGTCGCTTCCACAGCCCAACATTCACATGCAAGCTAGACTAATGTTGGGGCAGGTGCTAGGGGCACTCCTAGAACCAGTCAACACGACCGCAGACTTGACATCTTTCACACCTTGTCCTTTGTATCTCCCATCCTACACGTTGCCAAACCGGAAACAAACATCACCTCAGTTGCCTGGGTCTGCCTTGAAGGAGGCCTGACCCATCCCCCAGGGCATCATGAGCCATTACCACCCCAGAAAGACCTCCCTGAAGCCATGCATCATTGGGCAGAAAGAGCTCGTTCACCTTGCCGACTGGAAAGAAGAGAGGGATCTGGGAGGCACCTGTCTCTGCGACTTCACCACGATAAGAGAGAAGGACTACCTCTATTCCAGAACTGCCTACCATGCCTGGCTGGGCATATCCTACCTCGACCTGGCCAACCTCAAGTGGTACCTCGATAGGAGGGAGAGGCCAGGATACTGGACCATCACCACCGATCATCTAGCGGAGGCCGAGCTCAGCTGTGACCAGGACCATCCAGATCCTTGGTTCCCGGTGATGCGTTTTGGAACCGTGACTCTGTCGGTCTACTCTGAGGAGAACGAAGATATTCAGTGCGTCCGGCGCTCCCTCCCCTCCCGCTCCTTTCTCGAACGAGCCAGAATTGATACTGGTTGGGCGGAAACTGACGGACATTCCGAGATAGGCTGTCAACAAGCGATGTTTTCAAGATACTGGACCGTGTCATGGAGTCAGCGGACCGTTACAGGAGACACGGCAACTTCTGGGTCGAGCCATGCAGGGGCGACATGATAACGCGTGGCTGGGTACGCGACGACGGAGCACTCCACGCTCTATCGCGAACCGAAGCGCAGTGTATCGAGTGGTCAGTCACACCGACGGAGGAAATCCCCGAATACAGGCTGGAGGACCTGGGAGTCCCAGGAGATTTTCCTCTATTCGCGAGCGCCGCAAAGGGGTCTGAGAACTCAAACGAGACACCCGTGGAGGAACCGGAGCAGCACGACAGCAGGAAGCCCTAGGAGCCTTCTGACGCTACATACAATGATGACTTTGCCTTTTGGTAGGCTGGGTGTTGGGGGAGGTGGAGGATGCTCGTAAGGGCTTCATGGGGACGAAAAATCAGCATTCCACTCAGATACACTATGCCTCGATTATAAAGGAAAGATGTTTCTCTAATCCGAAAATGCGTGTTCAAGATCTACCGGTCTGCGTCCTCGCACGCTCATTAGTCGTGGCTGGACATTGGGTATGCGTCGTGACTTGGGGCATGGCAGCCTGGTGTAAGCACACACCATTCACACGCAGACAGGGCCACCGCTACTCAGCCTTGCTTCTTTTACAACGCCTGAATAACATATATAACTTACCAGAGATACAGTTTGGCCAGCGTGTCGTAATTGTCAGGAGGCAAAGAAGACCAGAGTTGCGAAATGACAAAACCAACCAGACCTCCCCAGCTCTCATGTGAGGCTGGTAGACTATAGTTGATATCATCCGCGCCGTAACGCCAATTTGTCTAATTACCCTGATGCGAATGCCACCTCCGAAGCCTCTCAAAAGAAAATCCTCCGATTCGGCCCACGGCATGCAAAAGCCATTCAGACACCCCATAAAAGCAGCCAATGTTTCGTGGGATCGAGCGGAACGAGCGGTGGTGGGTTGAAACCGGGTTCGTCTGATTTCTGATGGGCTGTCCGTCTGGGACAAACACATAGGACGACGGAGGCCCTCACCGCAGCGGGTTACGTGACGAGATCCGATAGGCTTCTCAGGTATATTAGGCCGGGCCGCCCCCTCAGGGCTAACTCAGCTGCAAGGTGATGGGTTGGCGGCGGAAAGGATTGCAGCCACCTTTTTGGGACTAACGGGCTGCAGGCCTCGAGGGCCTCGTCCGCGCTGCCTATTTAGCGGGCCTTGAGGACCGTGGGACCTGGGGCATTTTTGAGTCCGATCTTCCCGGCTGGGAGGGGGAGGGCTGGACGGGTGCGACGAGCCGTGCTCAGCGATTGGCTCGTCGTCACCGAACGGGACGCATGGTGATCGTCGGATGGATCGCAGAGGTTGTGGTTGTCATGCGGAAGGGAAGAGAGAGAGGGGGGACGGGGAAAAAAAGAGAGAGAGAGCAAGCACACTGACGCATATACATATGTCCTGCGAGATCTTCCTAGGATCTAGAAGAAGGAATCTGTTCAAAGATGGGTTGAGCATATATCGTTCAGCTCGCCTACCTGTCCTTTTTTTTCCTTTCCCTTTTTTTTCTCTTTTCTTTCTCTCTCCCTGTTCACACCCTCGCCCAGGGTGGATCTGTACACACACCTACAGAGCGACCAAAGGCAAGCAGCCAGCCAGCCATGTGCAGCCACACGCGTCCGAGGCGGGCGACCGCGCGGGAGCTGCTCTCCCTGCTCAGCGCCCTGCCCCTCCTCGCCTGCGCCGTGCTCGCCTTCTTCCTGACCAGCAGCTTGTCCCAGTGGAGGGACGGGACCCTGCTGGGCCGCAAGTCGCTGAGGCGGAACGCCATGGCGAGCTTCGGGACGGTCGTCGGCGCCCTGAAGCCAGGGCAGCTCCGGACCTTGTTCTCCAGGACCACGGGCCAGGCTGTCGTTGACTACTGCGCCGCCAAGGGCCTCGCCCACCAGTCCGTCCTGGTGAAGACTGGCGGTGGCGGCGGCGATGGCATACCCCCTGCGACGCTGCACTTCATCGACTGTGAGCTGCAGCAGGAGGGCCGCATCCTGTTGTATTTCCAGTACGTCTTATCTGTCCCTCCCCCAGGCTGCAGAGGTGCAGCTCGTGCTGAACGCGGCCATGTCTAAACCCGACCAACAGCGGCGGGG
This sequence comes from Celoporthe dispersa, assembly GCA_016584495.1. NCBI lineage: Eukaryota > Fungi > Ascomycota > Sordariomycetes > Diaporthales > Cryphonectriaceae > Celoporthe > Celoporthe dispersa. The sequence continues at coordinate 714,604 of WAID01000002.1, forward strand.
GGTTTCTCGTGCCGCTGCAGTCTCCCGCCTTTGCCATCCAGCTGGCACGCACGGCGGGCGCCTCGCCTGTCCTCCTTGAATACACCCTCGCGCCCGACTGTGTGTATCCCGGCCAGCTCGCCCAGTCCGTGGCCGCGCTGCGGCTGCTCCTGCAGCACCGCCACCCCTCGGAGATCATCATCGGCGGCGAGTCAGCCGGCGGGAACCTGGTCCTGGCCGTCCTGGCGCACATGCAGCAGCCCAAGCCAGGGATCGCGCCGCTGGTGCTGTCGTCGTCGTCGTCGTCGTCACCCGCGGCAGGATTCCGAGGCGCCCTCGCCATCTCGCCGCGCACGGCGAACGAGGGGACCGCAGAGAGCTTTCGTTACAACGCCGGCAAGGACTTCATGAACAAGACCAGCCTCGGTGCGATCACGGCGGCCTGGAAACCTGCGAGGGATGTCTGGGCCGCCCCGGTGTTGGCGGCGGAGGGGTTTTGGGATCATCTCAAGGCGGAGAGGCTACTCTTGATTGTCGGTGGCGATGAGGTGTACCGGAGCGATGTCTGCCGCGTGGCCAAGGTGATGGGGGCTGTGGATGTGGGAGTCAGGGGGAGCAAGCTGGTATCGGAGCTCGAGAAGGGATCGGATCCGGCGTTGCAGTTGATCGTCTGCCCGGGAGAGATACACTGCCAGGCCAGCTTGGATACGGGCCTCGGCATTGTGGACGGGCACATGATCTCGTCAGTGTCTCAGTGGCTGGCAGAATTTTAATGCCAGGTAGATGTTCAGTGGTTTAGAAATCATCAAATTGTTTATTGTACGTCAATAAGTGGCTGATTATATTGAGGGCGCCAACGTCTGAGCGTAGCCGGCTGACCCATCAGTCCAGACCACAGTTCAAAACAAAAGAAAGAGACGCAGATAACACACGAGCAAACTCCTGGCCTCCTCCTCGATTGTCTCCCGCAGGAGAGGCACCTGTGTCAAGACCAATGTGTCCTCCTTCTCAGTAACGGGCAACTCCCTTTCCCTTGCCACCGGTCTCGAGGGGGAGGGAAGCCATCAGTCTCAATGCCAAGCCCGGTGCTCTGAGACTGCTGCCGTACTTCCTCCTCTTCCAGGCTGAGACGCAGCGCCAGGGCCAGATCCTCATCGATATCCCCGCCGACCGCGGGCGACGACAGGTCTCTCCAAGATTGGCCCGAGGCCCCTCCGCTCTGCGGGAGTGGCGTGTGGACCTGACTAGAGCTGCACGAGGCCTGTACGGACCGCTTGCTCTTCTGGGGCTTATACCTGACCTGGTATTCAAAGTCGGTAGAGCTATTGGCCCGTGGCGACTGGCCTAGGCTGTCTCCACCCTCCATGAGCGAGAGTCGGAGCGCACGCTGAATCTGTTGCTCGAAGTCGTCATCATCATCATCATGACCACGGTGTTCTGTGACTGCGGTCAGCCCGGCTGCCGGACTGCGCCCCGAAAGACTGGGATCAGGTGTTACGGTGTCGACACTGCCAGAAGTCGAATTCATATCTCCGATGTCAGCAGCTGACCCAGTGTCGCTGGCGCTTGTGCGTCGCTGCTCGTCGTAGAGAAAAAGCCTCCTCGGATATCATTTGAGCGTATCTGATAGACTCCTCTTCGGTCAGGTCGCCCAGGCCTACGCCAAAGCGATTCCGTAGCCTCGCCTGTTCGCGGGCTCGATGCTCTTGCTCGCGCCGAAGCTCAGCCTCCTCTGCAGCAATGTACCCCTTCACAGCCTCGCCCTGACGGCGGCTCGCTAGGCGCCCGTGTATGTCTGAGTGACGAAGACGCCGCTTCCGCCCGATGGAGGGAGCTGTGGAGCTGTAGGTCCAATACCGTATGAAAGTCCCAAAACACAGGATACCCCTCAATGAAGTAGCGTCCGGGTCAAGGAAAATGGCAGGACATGCAGAATAATCGGCCAGTCGCAAAGCTGGGTTGGCATTCACGATGTGACGCGGCGCCCTTCCCGAGGACTTTGAACTCAGTGTTCGGATAGGCTCCGTCGTAGATGCGAGAGGATCCCAGGCCTGGACAAGACCATCGCTCCCGCCGGCGACGAGGTACAAGGCCGAGACCGCCAGGCTTGTGATGTCAGGTGACTCAGTTTGAACGACAAAGACGGGCTCGACAGTGTCGAGGGAAAGGTCTCGCACATTCCAGAGAATCACCTTGCCGTGGTCCGTGCCGACCGCCAGGAAGCGAGCCCTGCGTCCTGGTATGTCGCCATTGCTCTGCTTTGAAATCGGCGTTGTTGTGCCACTTTCCGAAGGACCATCGTCATGTAATGGGTCTTCAAATGGAGCCAGAGCAGCGTATAGACTGTTGTCCAGCGCAGTCGTAGTGATGTCAGCCTTGCCTAATTTCTTCAACGACAACCTCGAAGTTCGCCATTGTCCCGTTTCGGAGCTGGACGCTATTGATGCCTCGGCGACAGGTGACGGAGCGTGGGCATCGTCTGAGATCTTGTGTCCAGAGCCAAAGATTGACGGATATGTGGTCGGTGGTGGTGCTGGTGGTGGTGGTGTAGTAGTAGTCCCTGTTTCCGTTCCCGGTGGATCCACATCGCTGGAGGTACTCAATCTCGTGTAGCGAAGAATCTCGGCAGGGTGCTCGTCGTCTTGGATGCAGCGGATCACTAGCACGATCTCTTCAGCGAAGTCGACCTCGACTCGCCGCCGCATATCCCAGCCTTCGCAGACTCTCCTGAAATGAGCTGGCTCGTAGCGGAGGAACTTCTCGATCTCGCGAGCTTCAGCTACGATCTGCTCCTTGCTCAGTCCCATTGCATGGCAGGGCGACCGGGGCGAATATCCACCGCGCACTGCGTTTTTATCAAGACCATCTGGGCGGGCTTGACGGCGAGTCGCCTCGATGAGTTCCCAGTACACAGAGCGGCCAGCCAGCCAGGCGGCCTTGGTCACGTCCGGCTCCTTCCTCAACGCCTCAGCCGGAGGGTCTGGCGTCGCTGCCAGAACGAAGCACTCTCCAAGTGCATTGACAGCACATGCCCAGACCCGCCCGAGACCTCTTCGCTTGTGACTGTAGCTGTCGTCCACCTTGAGCGCGATGATGGGCACGCCGGGACTGAGGACCCAGCGAGCGGTCATATCCCCGGCTGTGTACCGCGGGCCATTGGCATCGTGACCGAGAGCGTAGGCAGTAACCACGCCGAGAGACGAGCCCGTCATCATGCCAACCATGTGTTGGGTCATGATAGGCACTGCCGAAGACTTGGCGATCCATACACTGCAGATGGACTCCATCAGCTCGGGGATCTTGGGCACCTCGGGGCTCATGTCAATGATGGAGCTGTCCGAGCCGCCGAGATACCTCCCACGCACGTCGCTGGTGCCACGGAAATACGGACGCCCGCCAGGAAACCCCTCGCCGCCAACCATACCGTAAGGCTGACTCAGATCCATGACGTTGTAGACAGCAGCAGGGCCGTCCGCAAGTCCGTATGGCTCCAGGTTCGGAAACAGCTCGTCTAGCTGGGCGAAAGCGAATGGGTCATCAAGGCCCCATTTTTCCACCTTTCCCGTGGATGGGTCACTGACAGTAGATACGCACAAGTCAGTCGTGCCGACTATGACCTTGGGCCCCTTGTTGGACCTGTCAAACACGGCGTGGACGTTGCTGACCATCCAGGGGAGCTTCGAGTTATAGGTCAAGACGGCGCTGGCCTTCTTGTTCGGGTGTGAAGAGCGCGAGGCAGACCCGGCGCCTCCTGAGCTGGGCCCGGGCTTTCCGCGCGCAACGCTACGCAGAAGGCGGGTCCGAAGCAGATACTCGCTGCGCCACGAGGCCATGGGCGTCAGGCGGGTGAAGTACCGGAACTCTGACCGCACTGCATTCTCGTCCTCTTCGTGACCGCTGTCCTGGATCGCTTTACGGTGTGGCGACTTGAGGGCCCCTTCGCCGGGAAAATAGCGCAGGAATGCCATCCTCCATGCATGTGGTTCGGTCACCAGGGCGTACAGCCTCTTCGAGACGAGAGCAACCGCTCCGTGAGAGTCGGGGTGAAGGTGCGACAGGATCTGCGTCAGGATCTCTGCGAGGGAGTCAGCTGCGTTTGCCAACCCCGGCGTGGTCTGTGGAGAGACTCGGGAGCAGTTACACACCATTAGGGCAGTCTCTCAGCGAGGGTCCATCTGATGGAGGCCCAGCTCGCTTCACGACCTTGAAGCCCATAAGCTGTTGGGTGGTCGGTGTAGCTGCTGCATTCTCATAGGCAGATATGCGCTGTCCAGGCAGCGCGACGCGTTCCTCCTCCTGCTGGCCGCTCAGGACCTCGTCCGGCTGCTCGGCGACCAGGGCCCCCTCGAGGTTGCCCGCGCCTGCTGCGACGATGGAGCCTGGGGAGGCATCGCGAGGGCGCTGTTGAGCATGGCCATCGTGGGGGCCTGGAGCGTGCGGGTGCAAGCCATCTTGAGCGGTCGGGTTCAGCGATTCGGGAGCGTCGGTCGAGGGCACACTGGATTGACTCTCGGTAGGCTCTGCTTGCATGGAAGTGCTGGAACGAGCTAGGGGACAAAACAGTTCAGACTGTGCAGGAAGGATTTGCACAGCCGAGTCGATGGATGGAAATGCTTGGGAGAGCAGTGTTTCCGGTGGTTGCAGTTTGATTGGGTTGACTCAAATCTGTCGGCGAAAATCGTTGATGACGTTGTTGATATTGGATGAAGTCTGCAGCAGCCTTGCGTTCAAAAGGGAGAGAGATTTCCACATGGGAGATAAGCGATTTCGTCAGCCGGGACAAGCTTTGAGCCCATCGCTTACATAATAAAGAAAACCTGCCCCAATACGGCCATAGCAACTCGAGACTCGTTCCGTATTGAACTTTTTGAAAATATTCTCTACTATCTTTTCTTCTTCTTCCTTTACCTTTTTTTTTTTTTTCTTCTTTTAAGCCAATGAAAAAATTCAGATAAAAAAAAACACCATGGACTTGACGGAACTTGGAGCCACTATAAGCTAATATAGCAGGTAGACTTTAACGCGCACAATAACCTGGGGCTGCCCAAGTACTCAGTCCTCTGTCTCCCCCTCTAGTGAGCCGAATAATATTCATGACTGGCGCAATAGTTGACAAAAAGGCATCGTGCTGCTTTTGAGAAACTACACCATGCCTGAGCGGAGCGGACGACCACCAGCCCACCTGATGCTCGTCGCCTGAGGACCATCTCCTGTTTTCCAGCCCGCTATTCTCTTCTTCCATCAGAGCCTCGAAATGTTGCTTTGGGGCCACGATGCTGCCGCAAGTCAGCGGGGTAACCGAGCGAGAAATTGTCCACAGCCTCCCCGCCGCTGATGCATGGCTGACCGGCCTGGGGGGTAGAAGAAGAATACGCGTTTCTGGTGAAAGGTGGACGGGCTTCTCGGGTAACGCTGCCTCCGGGAGATCACGAGCCCGAGCTGATCTCTCTTCACTACCGAAGTGTTTCGGGTCCGCTCGCAGGACATCCGTCGGGGAGGACTACACGAACCCAAAGGCTAGCAATCGTGCCAAGATGCCGGCCGGACCCACGAGAATGAAGGAGAGCATCTCCGCGGCTGGCACGCTTCAGCAGCACCCGAGGGACCACAGAGAGAGAGAGGCTAGTGAGACTTCTCGCGCGAGGGAGGCATGGCTGTGACCCGCTCGAAGCAGTGACGCTGAATTCAAATCTCTCTATTCTCTGCGCAGATTTAAAAAGGAGATAGATAATAGAATAATCTTGAGCCGCTCCCTGGCCATGACCAACGTCGCGTAGCTCATATCGCCTGGGTCTTAAGGACACACTGCGCGAATACGCCGGCAAGGGCCATGTATCCTTGAAGTAGACCCATAGTTCGACTTCTAGGTGGAATCCTCTAGTACAAGAAGAGTTGGTGTGTATACTGGTAGCAGCTGAAACGCCAGCCATGACTTGGGGAAAACTCGCAGGTGTCGAGGAGTAAATTATGTGTCAACATATTGTTCGCTCGTCCCCGCGGAAACCTGTCAGCAAGGTGCTGACAACAAGGCCCTCGGCCGGTGGCCAATAGACGGGCGACCCCTCCCCTCGGGTCGTGTCGACGTGGCTCCCACCGATCCGGGAAGCAGGATCGCCCCCATCCTTGTGGCCCCACGATGGCATGAGCGTGCGTTGCTGTCCAGTGCATGTAGTGGTAGAACTATCGTATCGGAATGGCGGTATGGCCAGCTGGAAGAGTCGGTGTCAGATACCATGTACCAACTCAGCCTTTGGGTGGACGTCTTCAGGCTGGCTCGGCTCCAGGCATGCCTGCGTAGAGGCACAGGCTTAAAACGGCCTCATTTCTCGGTAGCCTGCGGAAACCTGTCTTGCTGGGTATGTATCGAGTAGCGCGGTCTGCGCAAGCAAAATCAAAAATATTAGCAGTTGCTCGTGAGTGTGTGTGTGTGTGTGTGGATTAAAAACAGGAGACAATCGAGCCCACCACAGCAAGGACTTGGCCACATATTCAGGGTCCAGTCTCCAGAAGGTCGAGAGGGCCGAGGGCCTCCCCTCCTCTCCCTCGACCCATTGTTGTTTCGATAAATGTGCCCCGAGTGTCTGGCGACCGCCCCCAAACAGCCAGGCCCTTGAGGCAGGGTGACGCCATCATACTTTGGCACGACTCGAGCTGCAGGTCTCGGGGCCAGTCTGATAGGCGGATATGAACCAACCGCGAGTAATGTGTGCATATGGGTGCCGACTGTTGCTACATCAAGCCCCCCCCCTCGTCGCGTTCCATCGCGTCGTGCCTCTCTTCTCCCTCCCCCCCTCCTAGGGTTCCAACGGGGATTCGGGGAGTTGGGCCAGAACCGCCTGATCAGACTCACCAGCGGCGCAGCGGTTCACAGGCAGGTTCTGGCAAGCTTATTATCAGGCCTGCTTTCCGATAGCCGCGGTGTTATTACGGTGTAACCAGCCTTCCCACACTGGCGATAGTCTTGGGCGTCTGCATTCCGGCGGCCGAGCGCTTCCGCTTCTTGTGTTTGGTTCTGGATGCCCAAGATTCTTCAGCACACGTCTCGGGGCCAGGAGACCGGTCCGGGACACAAGGGTTTGCTCGCGGTGGAGAAACTTGATGCATGCTGGTTGGCATCGAGGCGCCGTCTACTAGTAATGCCTGCGGCCCACAACACCTCCTCTCGAGACGAACACCTCTGCAGTCCCTCCTCACCCCTTTTTGTTCTTGTTCTTATGGGCGGCGGCCTCGAGGCCCCAGGCTGACCCTGCCCCGTACGCGAGCCAGCCGTGATAAATGATCATCCAAGGCCATCCGGGAATAAGATTCATGATATCTCAAGCAGGCGGGGCCCAGACAGACCCCCGTGAAGGCAGCTGTCCCCACTGGCAGGCCTGTCCATTCATTCAAAGGCCCAACCCGGCTTATGTGTCCCGGTGTTCCGGGTTATTGGGCAGATTCACCGAGATGGCGCGATGTAAATCCATTGTATGCAGAAAGGAGAGAGATATTCGTCAACCCATTTTGGGGTACCAGCAGTACGTGATATGTCCAAAACTGCAGATGCTATCGTTTGTCTGGTACGATGAGGGGGGGGAAAAAGACCAACCGCAGATGTGTCCAGGATGCGGCAGGGAGGTGGCCCTTTGCGCAACGTTACCTGGGGATCCTTTTGCGCCTCGAGAAGGGCTTGTGTGCCTCGGCCGACCTGAAGCTGGCAGGCAGGATTTTCTTAAAAGTACTGCGCCCTCGTCTATGCCTAAGCCCCCCAATTGGATACGGAGCCGCTGGGCCGGGCCCCTGATCGCAAGAGCCTGGGAGGATCTTATCATACCATCCGTGCTCGGTTCTTTCTCTCTCCCTCTCTTTTTTTCTTCTTTTTTTTTTATGGTCCGGGCGGTGGTGTCAGTCTTTTATATACTTTGGTAGTACTGTGGTACATGATAAACACCGACCCGGTGGGATTCCCGTGATGCGAGACGCTGTTGTGCGAAGTCGCTAGCCTGGGTGCACGCAGCCAAGAGGCGTCGAGATGGAAGGTCCTCCTCTCCGGCAGAGGGAAGAAGGCCAGGACTATGCCGTCGGCAGGTCGAGGTTGAGGAGAGAGGGTGGGCAGGGTGGTAGCTCATCCAGTTGGTGGTGTCAGCTCGGGGCCTATTGGGAACGACCAGAATCAAGGTGCTGACGGGTTTGCCTTTTGGGGTATAGAGCAGAGGCCGGCTGGAGCTGGGATTTGCTGAAATGATGGAAGCCATCCGAGGAGCAGGGCGTGCTGTCATTTGCCGTGACAGCCCACAGGATCAGCGTCGTCCTGTTCCCCTTTTCTTATGTAGTTCCCATTCCCAGCAGGTCGTTCCTCGGCGGCAGCCACTCGAGACGGCGTAGAAATGGCCCCTCCCCCCCCCCATATAATAATAATGGGGTTCAGACGGGCAACCCACCGCCCAGGCAATTTGATCTTCCATACCGCAGCCCGTGCGCGTGCTGACTGCATCCTACCCACAGCGCTGGGACGGTGCAGCTCGTGGGGCCCTCCCTCGCCAACAAGGGTTTCGGTGGCCAACACAAAGGTGACAACAGGGGCGGGGAGGGGAGGGAGGGGGTCTGGGTTTCTCGGGTCCCTCGATCGATGTTTTCAGCAGCGGTCTCTGTCCAGGGCACCTTCCCATTTGTCTGGTCTAGCAGGGTTCCCTCCTCTTGCCTCTAGTGCTCGTCCCCCCAGCCCTGCTGCATCCCTGGCGTGATGCTGACGAGTTCCCGTCCCTCGGGTTCCTAAAAGCAGGTAAGCAGCTGCACAAGAGACTCAGCCATTGCCTGCCATCGATCCACCCCATCCTCCTGTGTGTGTGTGTGTGTGTGTGTGTGTGTTTGTGCCTGTTTCTTTTTTCTTTTTTTCTTCCCTCTCTCTTTTTCTTTCTCTCCTTCCTCTGGTGGCCCTTGTGCGCCTGCGAGGTGTGGGAAGCACGACGAGACCCGACCGTCGAACCTTTGGGCAGTCCTGACGTCAAGATCGGCTCAGAACATAACTCGATGACACCGTCTCGTCTGATGTATGGTCTGGCCAGTCTGTTCTGGTCTGGTGTGAGCCCTAGGCACGAAACCTGCTTCTTGACTTGTTGACATGTGTCTCTCTCTCTCTCTGTGCTGTCTTCCTTGTTAGTCGCACCGCACCACCAAAACTGTAGAGAAGGTGTGGGTGGCCCACCAGAAACTTCCTCACCATTCCCAAAGACGTCTAGGCGCAGCAGCTGCCAGCCATCCAGAGCCTGTTACCCTGCAGACCAACACTACTATGTACGATAGTCCAGAGCAGATAGATGGCGTACCAAGCGACTAGACCATGCAAGAAGTCCCCAGACCTCCTTTTTTTTTTTTTTTTTTTTTTTTTTTTCCCTCTCTGCCTCTCCCCTTTTCCACCCTCTCTCTCTCTCTTTCTCTCTTTTTTCCTTCTTCTTCCCAACGCTGTTCTTCCGGACGTGGGTGTGTCTGGGTGTGTGCTTGCTGCTGCTGCCCTGTTAGCACGGTTCTGGCCACTTCTTTTCTGCACAGACCCCTCGTACCAGGGAAGGATCGGGTGGATGCTTGTCTGTTTGCAGACTGGGGCTGTCAAGCTAACATAGACCCGAATGCTCGGTTCATGGATCCCTCTTCCCCTCCTCATTCGACAACCTGGGTCAATCCACCCCAACCTGTCTTCCTCTCTTTATGGACGATCCCCCCCAAGGCCTCCGCCCAACCCTATTAAACCTTAACTATCCTGATTATCCATTCGCCTCACCCATCCACGCATCAAAAAAACAAGAAGAAAACACTCGCATACACGACGAGTGTCGACATCTTCTCAATCAGTCATACCACAATTAATCGCTTTCTACGCTTCGTCGTCCAGCAGACCGGACTGTTGGCACGACCCTCTCTTCCTTTTTGCAGGCCAGACCGATACGAGCAGAGAGCATCTGTCCGTCGGGTCGAGTGAGCTGAGGTGTTGTGCAGTCTGCCTCTGGTGAGCGAGGCACAATAGTTGTTAGGACGTTGGGGCTTCGGACTCTGGAAGACACCGTGCTGCCGATAGCATCATCTTTTTTTTCTTCGTCCCTGTTGCAGTCCTTGTTTGCCTGCCATCTGAACCCGAACCTGCGCCACCCACCTCGCCGCACTTTTTTCTCTCTCCCTGGAACGGATTTTATTCCTGGATCCTTTACTCTATGCCACTGAGGACTTTGGTCATGGTATAAAACCCAACTGCCGGCTTTGGACGAACCTTCTGTGGCGCGGATACATCTTCTCTTAGCTCATTGCTACTGCACTGTAACGACACATCAACCATATCAACATGACTTCTAGAGTAGAAGCACCAGCCGATGGCCGGGAGGATAAGGGCCGGGGACTGGGAAGAAGACTCCTGTCCAGGATGAGAACCGTCCTGAAGAGGACCGACACCCCGAAACGACAGTCGACAGGACCCCCGGGTGAAGGTTCTCATCCCCCCCTCTCAACTGCAGCAGCTGTCTCATCGACAGAGCCGACCGCACCAGCAACGACCAGGTACTGTGGTTCCTCTTTGATATGGCGTAACTACGCCGGTCATCCCCAATACCTACTCTTCCACAGTTGACCTGATTACTCCAAAGACTGACACTCGATAGACAAACACCACGCCCAACAAAGGAGACCACACTCTATCATGCAGACAAGCCACTTTCGAAGTTCCATGGAGAGAAGGTACCCCGAGTCCAGATCTACGGCGACCGTATCCAGCAGTTCTCAGAACGTTGTGGCCTCGAGGTGGACCCCAACGCTTGGTATCATATGGAAGGGCACGTCCTGCGCATCAACAGGCCGGTCCGCATGCGTATCCACCGGCAGTGCCACCAATGCGGTAGTGAGGTCGGCGCGAAGGGGCTCTGCGGAAAGTGCAACCACAACTTCTGCCATCAGTGCACGCGTTACCCGCCGAAGCGGTCCGAGGACGAGAAGGTCGCCAGCCGGGAGAAGAAGGCCGAGATTGTGAAAGACCGGGAGGTCAATGCCATGATCGCTCCGGACTGGGATGCCGACACCCGAAAGACGGTCGTCTTGAGGCGGCTCCCCACCGAGCGGACAGCAGGAGCTGGTCCACAGGAAAGTCCGACAGAGGGTCAGAAGGATGTGCTGCCAGTGCCAGGATGACGACGGAGCCGAGGTCTTATTCCATGGCGGCCAGCGCCAATGCCCCAAGTGCGATCATGTGCGGTGTACTGATTGCCCTCGGGACCCGTAAGTCGTGCTTCATCCTCCTCAATTCCCCACGCAACCTCGAGTACTGACGCGCATCCTGCAGTCCTAAGAAGGATAAGTACCCCTACGGCTACCCAGGTGACGAGTTCGGCGCGAAGTCCATCCCACACCACAGATGCCACGTGTGCCGTACCAAGTTCGAGCCCGGCGTAGAAAACGGAACTCCGTGCGCGGCCTGCTCTCACGAGAAGTGCGACAACTGCGACAGGCTGATGCCACAAAAGGTCGAGCCGGAGCCGGATGTCGAGGTGGTGCGAAGGGTTCAGGCGAAGCTGGAGGCTCTGAGTCTTCCCTAGCCCAGAAGACTCGATGCTCGCCGGCGACGCAGGAGGTCTGCCATCATACGGATCATCCTTAGAGAGTTCCGATGTACCACCTGGCCGACTGTACCTTCACCACCACTTCCCAGAACGAAACGCCAAGTTCGGATGAGACGAAGCCGACTCAGACTGCTCTCAACACGACGGCATATCGGGCTCAGGTCACGAGAGCGATGCTTTTAGCCCACCTCGGTTGTTTTTCACGGGCAAGGGTTTCCAGAGAATGCTAGACGATGGCCAAGCAAAGTAACAAGAGAGGCGTCCATCTTCCTAGCCAAGGAGCATGAAAACACGGCGACACTGGGAAAAAGCGAGTCTACTTTTTTGGGGGGTTTCTATTGTTCATTTTTTCTTTGCCAAGTTTGCATATACCCTTCAGTCTGGCTAGGTTGGGATTTTGTATTTATCAGTTCAGCGACGGCTCGTAAGCGGTCTGGTCGTAATCAAACCACTTCCAAGTAAACATGACCTACATGCTCTTGGCCGTGAATTATTGTATATTCCGTACTGCCCGTGTCCTTCTGCAGATCCCTTATCTGCGTGTTGCTTTCTCTAAAAGTATGCCGCCAGGGGGGCTGGCTGTATGGAGTTCCCCCCTACACGCGAAGGGAAAGGAAAAGAGAAAAAACTCCCACCAAAGACAAAACCCACCCTCTCGTCAGTCAGTCAGTCAGCCAGTCCCTCTACTGTCAGAAATTAACTCGCCCCCCCCCCCCCTCCACCACGTGCCCACACGCTCTGGCCTGGCCTGGCCCGCAGCACGACTTACCTACCTGTTTCGGAGGCGCAATACACGCCACTGCTACAGTATGACCCAATCTGAACGACGATCACACTACAGAACACGTTTGCCCTTTTTTTGAGGAGGAGGAGGAGGAGGAGGAGGAAGGGACACCCTCCTTTGCCACCCTCCGTTCGATACGTAATCCCGAGAGGGAGGAGCTTGTGTGTCTCTTGTGTGTGTGTGTGTGGTCACAGCATCACCAGATGTGTTGTTGCCTCCCAAACTTACGTCACTTCGCCTGGATACTACTGTACTTACTTGCTGACCGGCCCACGGAGGGGGTAAGAAGAAAGAAGGAAAATGAAAAGAAAGAGAAGGGGAAAAAAAAAAAAGAAAAAAACAATACGCCACTTACTACTGGCCGGTGTGGGTGACTGTTGTGGTTCATGGGTTGCCCATGTGCCCGACCTGGTCGCATTGTACTTTCTTCTTCATCTTCTTCTTTGTGGACATGGGCTGTACGAGCACTCGTGTTGCTGCCTGTGGGTGGTGGAGGGGCCGTGATACACATGAGATGAGCTCTCGTCATACCGGGCAGGTCCGGCAGGAGCAGTTTAGAATAATTATCAATCTGTCATCAAGTTGATTTTCTTCAATGTCATGAGAGCAGTCAATGCCCTGGAAAGATTCCTCATTCAGTGTCCATACCGATCCCCAGCCCACCTTTTTCATGCAGTTCATCCCAGTAGTCGCCATCCATCAGCGCCAGGTACAAAGCATAGCCTGCAGTTGAGGCACAAGACAGCAAAAAGTCTTACTCCTCGTACACACCAGGCCCAAAGGACAGAGGCTGCACATCCGAGATCGCCTCGCCCAACGTAGCCCGCCGGTTCTGCCTCCTGCCGAAGTACGGGGCGCTCACGCCCTGCATCCGGTTGTTGAGGTACAACGTGGCCTCCTGGAACTGACCTGTCTGCTTGGCGGTCTCCACAGCCTCCGCGCCCTGCGTCACGCTCAGGAGCTCATCCGTCACGTAGGCTCGACCAGCCACGATGCGCTCCTGCCAGATCGTATCCCATGATTTGACCTGGTGGAACTTCCATTTAGTCGACGCAGAGAGACAGGATAGAGAGAGAGAGAGAGAGAGAGAGAAAGAAGGGGAGGGGTCAGGGGGGTAGTGTGCAGGAGGAGATGATGGTAGGTGGGAGGCTACATACCGTCCACACGCACTTCTGCTTCGCACCGCTAGCTTTGGCAGCCGCGGTTCGGAAAGCCGCGTCCTTTTGGAAGATGGCGCCCTCGGGCTGGCCACCGATGCGCCCATGATCCGCAACGAGCGCGGCTTCGTACTCGATGCCTCGGAAATCTAGCGAGACCTGCGTCGTGGATGGTGTATTGGGCGGGTCGGCCGGGTTGGGCACCGCAGTGGCCACCGTGACCGAGATCTCGGTAACCTCGAGCAGCGTGCCGCGGGTCTTGTCCTTGGGCCGGATAGCATCACCTACACGTATCATCTCGGCGCCCAGGAAGACGCCGCCGTAGGTGGACTGGTTCTTGGGCAGTGCCGCCCCTACAGGCAGGGGGATTGAAGGTCGACCAGGAGCCGTCGACCTCTATAGCTGCTAGCTTGGACGCCTCGAGCCCTATGATCTCGGTCCGCTCTGCGAAGGCCGGGTCCTCCAAGATGACCTTCCAGTTGACTTCTGCAAAAACCCTGTCCTGGAAGCCAGGAAACGACATGCCTGGCACACTGAACGTAAGGAACGGGCGCATCTGAGCCGCCTCCTTCTCCACATCAGGAAGTCTGAGCAGCGAAATCCCGAGCGGCAAGACCGTGTACATGACCTCCTTGTCTAGGGGCACTGTGCGGATGATGCCGATTCTCCATGCTGGTTTCTGCTGGTACCAGACCATCTCGCCTTTCCGAAACAAGGTCGGCTCGATATTCTCTGCTACGCGGCGCGCCGACACCGCAGCACCTGGGAAGACCTTCAGAGCAGGGAGACTGGCAATGAGCTCAGGGTCTGGACCTTCAGCTGCCGCTGCAGCTGGTGCTGGCGCTGGCGCTGCTTTGGCGGCAGCAGTCTTCTTCCCCGGCTTGGTAGTAGCCGCGGCAGGATCCTTGGCTGCCTTGGGATTGGCGACGACCGTGACCGAAACCTTCTTCTTGGATGCGGCGGTAGCCTTGGCGACCTTTTTCGCAGGGGTCTTGGACTCGGTGCCTGTCGATACCAGTTTGATGCTCTCCAGCACGGCGGCCTGTTCGTCCATCTTCTCTATAAACGTCTTGGGCACCTGTCTGCCTGTCGCGCGATGGCACGGCTTGCAGAGGCACTGCCCGTGGTCTTCGGAGTCGCTCAGCAAGAACAAAAGATGCGGTATAAACTCGTCCGGAGATCTGTACACAAAGTCGTCCGTGAAGCCCTGAGGATGGCCGTACATGCAGACCTCATTGTTGACGCCTGTTGTGACATCTCAGCCCAGCTCTATGACGCGACGGTAAAGTAGTGCCGGCATAACAGCGCGAACTCACCTCCAGGATCTCGCCATCTCAAGCAGAAACCCTCAGGAAACAGAGCCTGATACTGTATACCTGCACGAGATCATTAGCACAAGCGTAGACGCGAGGGGGTGAGGGGTGAGGTGGGGGGCGGTAAGAAGGGGGGGGAGCATGGGGTGTGTACCGTGTGGCCAGCCGAGCTGTTCTTGCAATCCAGTGCCCAGAGCCAGCTTCCACTGCGCCATCCTCACCATGGTCATGCCGTCTGAGATCTGACTGAGGTTCTCGGTGATGGGCTCTCCGACCTGGGCGACAAAACCGTTGTCCTTGGGCCATCCGTTGATCTCCTGTGTTGTCCAGATATGGCCGTCAGAACGGCCAACGTGAATCTGCCTGGCTGGGGAGCTGGGCCGTCCCACCGGCGCCCGTGAAGAGGGCGCTCATGATGACAGGCGTTCAGAGATGCATTAGATGAACAGGCCGATTCATTTGGGAGAGGACGAGGACGAGGAGAAAAGAAATAGGCAGCTTGTTTGTTATGGCTGTGTAGCTTGCTCGTTGATGATGTCGCTGTCGTGTTTATTTGGCCTGTAGCTAAACAAGGGAGAGGGCCCCAGGCCAGGCACAAAGGTAGGAGGACCCTTGAGGCACGTGGCTCCACTTTGAGCTGACATGCATGTACTCCGTACTCTGTAGATTAATGCTAAGGCCACCGAGCTGTAACCAATAAGATCAAGAGCAGCAGTACACCCTAACCCTGACTAGCACACGCAAGAGGAGAGGAGGAGATGAGATCCCTGGGGTGAACATGGAAGCCTCCAGACACACCCACGAGTACTTTGGACAAGAGATCCTTGATGCTGACCTATCCTGGAGGCTCTGGTGGCAGCCTCAAGGAGAAGAGAAAGACACACCGTACTGTATGGCTTCCTGGAGCTGAAGATGAGTGGGCCTAAAAACACGTGAGGTCAGTTCACGTCAACCTTGACCATGCTCACCCGCTTCTCACCTCAAGCATACAAACAGCGAGCCGACCCGGGCCCAATGAGTACCAAGTATGAAAAAAACGGAACAGCACGCCCCGTGCCCGCGTGCTCAGTCTCACCTAAGAATCTGCTAGTGATCGCTCCCCGGCTCGTGTCACCACCCGCTTGATCCCAGCAACGCACCCCTCGGGCCTGCCCGCGACCTCTGTGCCCGACTGCGTGGAGGTGCACTGCACCTCCCTCGATCCCGTACGGAACCCCTGAGCAATGATATGGACGTATTGTTCATCTCCATGGAGATCACACGACAGGCGCTTCCGGGACAGTGGCCAAGAGAACCGACCGTTGGAGACACGCATGGAAAGGGACACACAGCCAGAGGAGCGAGACCGGTACACATCTTCAGCAAGAGTTGCCAAATTTTGAAAAGAAAAAAAATCTCAAAAGATTCATGTACATTCCTGAGAATACCTAACTCATCAATGCATGTCTACCGTACGATCGTCCGCGGATTCACCACTGAGCCTCCGACATCGAATCGAAGTAAGGTATCATGAACACCAAGCCGAATCATCCCCCGCGAGAAAGAGTATCTCGAAATACTTTCCTCTGAATTTGTCCCACGCCTCATCGCCCAAAAGAAGGAAGAAAAAAAAAGAAAAACATTCCGACCGATCGACGGGTGGGTATAATAGCAGGTACACACATCCATCCGCTCCAAGATATAGAAGCTTAAGAAGAGAAGAGGTGGAAACCGAAAGAAGCCGAATCGAGAGACATGTGAATGTCCCAAAATAGTGCTGACGGATCCCACCATATAACACACTAAACACTATGCACCGCGTACAGATAATTGACGGGTGTATATACATGTCTTTAAAAAAAAAAAAGGTGGATCAAGTATATGGGGAAAATTTTGGTGGGCTTGAAAGTAAAGTCAAGTAGCCAGCAGCGTCAGATAGATGACGGGAAGGTCGAGAGGTTGCTGTCAAGATACAGCACCCAAAATGTGATGACGGCGGCTGCTGGCTCGTTATGTGGAGAAGTGAAAAGCTGCGTACTCGAATAGATGGCAGACCACGTATAGCAGGAGGTCCTTAGTAGAGACATGCGGCGACAACAATGGCCACGACCAGTCCTGCGATTGCTCCTGAGTTCTGCTTGGGATTAATCGCGTCGTTCGTCTGAGAGCTCGTAGCTGCAGGTGCCGCTGCCACTACCGCCGTGACATCAGTCGAGCTGCCCGAGGGGTTGGCCGCTGTTGACTGATAGGTGGGAGCCCTGGTGCTGTTGCTGGAGCCGTCGAATTCTTGGAACACGCCGCCGTGCAGTGTTGACGAGGCGGCGGTCGTGCTAGAGGAATAATAAGACGACGATGCAGGGGTGGCGGAAGTGCTGCTGATGGCCCTCGTGGTAGAGGAGCTGGGCGCGATTGTGCTCGATGAGCTTGCAGTCGTGGGTGGGCTGGAGGTGGTCGACTGCTTCGCGTTCAGACCCACCACCAAGACGGCGGACGTCGTCGGTGTTTCCGCCTCAGTCTCACTGGTCGCTGTTGTCGCTTCGGCAGCCGAAGTGGTTGGGTCCGAAGAAGAGGAATCACCGGTCGACCCGTCGGTGTTGAACACCACGACGCTGGCGGATCCAGAGGTGACAGTGACGACGCAAAAGTCAGCGCCTCCCGCACCGCTCGCAGCCTCTTCACTGTTGACGCCGCCGAAGCCGTCTGTGCTGGGATCGATACTGCATGGAAGACCAACGCAGTCGCCATCGCACTCGATCTTCAGCCCAAAGGTGGGCAGGACACCACTGAAGGAGTCTGTGTAGATCGGGTTCCACCCGAGCTTGACGTACGTGTTGCCGGTCGAGTCCTGGTTGGCCCCGGTAACGTAGGGCGACCAGTTCCCGATCGGCTTCGCACTCGTACCCCACGCGCAAGCCTCATCGGTGCTGTAGCCCGGCGGGTTGACATAGAAGTGCGCTGCCGTCTCGTCCCAGTAGCTGGTTCCGGGAACGGCAAGGACCGCAGTGCTGTCCACGGCCGTTGGGATGAGCATGTTCTCGTTCCCTGGGAGGACAGTCTGGCAGAAGGCCACGATATCCCCACAGTTGTTGACGGCGTTCACATTGCCGATTCCCTCGACACAGTACTCCTCGCTTGGGAAAGGCTTGCTGATGCTGCCGCCCTCGTCGCAGTACAGGCCGCCATCCATGGACTCTGGGTACACATAAGTCGTCCCTGGTTTCCACTGGTTCATGAGTTGGCCTGGAGGGCAGGCGAAAGGGCAGTACGAGCCAGCGGTGCACTCCTGGTCGGGGCTCATAGCCCAGCCCGCGTTGGAGGAGCCTGGCGTGACAGCCACCAGGCCCTCGCTCTCAGGGAAGGCGCATTGTCCAGCCCTGTTGACAAGCCTGCCCTTCTTGACTAGCTCGGCTTCGTGTCCGTGAGTATGATTCTGCTGGCGATGCTGCTGGTGCAGGTGACGGTGAGATAAGCCGGCGGCGACCGGCTGGGCCGCCAGAGAGAGCAAGGCCGAGCTGACAAGAGCCCTCAGCGTTGCCGGCCCCATCGGTGAGGATGAAGTAGTTGATGTATGTAATGAATGTGGTGTAACGATCGTGGGCAGCGTAAAGCCGCAGTTAGAGCCGTGTGCTCTCGTTTATGAAGCAGAACTGAACTTCTCGTGGTTGGTAGGTAGGATTGGACTGTGGCAGCGGGTGCCGGACAGGAAGTGTCTTGGGCGTAGGGCGGGACGTATTTGAATTTTGGATGTATTTTTTTAATTGCCTGTCAACATGACTGCATTCCTCGACGCGAGACAAGAAAAACACGGCTTGTAGGGCTAGAAGATCGACAACGAGACCCAACCGCGCGACTCAAGGAACAAAATGAGTGGACTCCTGCTGGCGAGAGCAGAGGGGGAGGGGAGGAAGCAGGAAGGAAGGGAAAAAAAAGAAAAGAAGGAGAGGAAGGTTGGCCTCGAGAGTAATGAGACAAACTTTCGAAGGAAGAAAGAAAAGTCGATGTGGGTTGGATGAGCAGGTGGGAAGGAGCAGGCGGGAAATAACCAAAGACGCCCCCCCCCCCCCCACAAGAAGTAAAAAGGCCGGCGAGCACAGGAGAGGCATAGAAGGCGCCGTTGAGCTGGCTCGACTCTCTGGAAGGAGGAGGGCGGCCACCCCCGTACGAAGTCGCCGGGGGCAGGGAAAGGATGAAGCCGCTTCTGCAGGAGACTGGGTTCAAACCCATTTGGCTATTATTTTAGCTCGTCGTGGTGGAGGCTGTCAAGCAGCTCTCCACGGCTCAACACCAATCGCTTGCCATGGTACTCTGGATCTGGGGTGCCCGTGGCTTCGATTAGCTTACAACCCAATCGAGATATCAACGCCGTCCAGCATCACGGCCTGGCACGGTGCACGGTCTGGCTCCAGTGGCATGCCCGGGAGATTTGATGAGTTGAATCTGGTTTGGCGAACCACACTTGGGCTCGACAGTAAAATAAGCTCAGGTCATGGTCGGCCTCATTCGGGTTAGAGGACAGGGAAGAAGCAGGGGGAACATGCCAGGCTAGGTCAAGTCAGGGCACCGCACGCTACCCCGTCGGCGGCAGGGACCCCATCTGCATCAAAATTCTGCAAGGCACACCAATCAGGTGCGTTGCGCAAATTGAGGTGACATTGACAGGCCCAGCCAGGACTCGAAGATGGAAGCGCGCATCAAAAAGGAGGAAAAGAAGAAGAAAAAAAAGGAAAAAGAAAAAGCGGCACAGTGTTACGTAGCATACGGGTCTTATCCCATCCCATGTTCTCTGGGCTGCCTGAGTTGTCAGCTCGAGGGATAATTGCCATCGACCGACCTGACCGCTGGTCGCTTTCTTCAGCCACTGCCATCTTGTCATATTGCCTTTTCCTCTTCATGTCCTGGATAAACACACCACAGAAGGCATGCAGACTGCTGATGACGATGACGACACATAACGAGAGAGAGGCAACGACTCACGTCAACTGTCTCAGAAGCGCGGGTTGGCATCTGAAGTCCTGGAATTCGAGTAACGTCGCGATTCGTGACGAGGTCTAGACACCCACCGCCTCGCCCTTGGGAGCCTGGGCCTCGGTCAGGTACCTTCCCTGCCTCTCAACACCTTTGCCACTTATGCCAAGCCGCCTTTTGGGAGAGGTAGTATTTGGCGTCAGCTTCATTTCGTGACCTAAATCAGATGGGACGATGTCTGCTGGACATTGGTCAAATCCAGTGTCGGAAAGAAGAGAGTGTGGGAGCAGGATCGCTCAGCCAATAACAAGGCATAAAATGGACCGAGCCTCGGAAACTTTGGAGGTAAGCTTTCATCGACGGCGGGTGAGGCCGAGAGAACTGGTTCTGATCTGCTGTGATCATCACTCTGCTGGCAATAGATCGTCCAGAACCGTTACGATCAGGATCCCCGACTCGATGATCAAAGATGATCACTTTCGGATGTCGGTAGTGCTTTGAGAACCTGTATGGGCGCCGAGTCACAGGAATGCAGGCGAGACTGGCTCCCCCCCCCCCTTTCTTTTTTTTTCTTCTTTTCATTCTCGCCCTTCTCTTGGCGTCTCGAATATTTTTCTTTTCGTAAACCCACCGACACGCGTCAAACGCGTTCCAGTTCAAGTTGATTTGCTCAGTCTTGCTCGGCACTACTGTAGGAGAAATTTGCGTTAGCGGGAGACTATGGCCACTATCGAACCAGAGGGCTGCCACCATTTGAAGATCAGTCAATTGCTAAGAGAGTTATGCTTCATGTGCGGCGGGCGGTGTTTGATACGCGACAGGCAATCCATACCTGGTGCTGGCGAAGACGTGGTCTGGGTCGGTGCTTTTTTTTTCGCTCCTTTTTTTTTTTTTCTCGCTTTTTTTTTTTATAAAAAAAAAGCGAGCCTTGTTGATTGAGAGTCGAGAGACGACCAAGGTGGATGGACATACAGTACATACTGATGCTCGGAGAACAAACCGGCAACCGAATGTACACGATCGAAGGTAGTTCTCCTCCCACATCGCCTCCTTCTCCGTCACCTTTCCTTGCTCATAGGAAGCCTGGCTGGGCCCTGACCCACGCCGGCACTTCTCGAGGGTCAATGCCCTCCTCGTCCAGCCGATCCTGTACAGCCTTTGCGACACCCGGCCATCCCGCCGCTAAAGGAGAGGTCTTCTTCGCGCCCATGATCGCGAACTTGCCACTCGAATGCGCCAAGAAGCCGTGCATCAGGCCCTGCGTGGTCAGCGCGGACACGACCCCTTCCACCTCTTTCATCGTGACGGGCAGGTTTCCCCAGAACAGCCCCTCGCTCGGCTTCAACTTGCGCGGCTTGCCACCCGGTGGCAGCATAAGCAGCGATGTAGTCGCATCCGTAGCTACGCTGTTCTGCACAGCCGTCATAAAGAGATTATTGGATCCCGCCGTAATACGCTGCTGCTGCGGTGGTTGTCGGGCGGGAACATAGCCTTCTAGGCGCTTCTGGACGTATACAGCTGCAGTATAGACATCGGAAAGATTGAGTGTGGGCGCGGCTCGGGAATTCTCGCTGGGCAAGGGTGGTTCGTAGGTGATGAGGAATATGCGCCGGATAAACGACCGCCAGACCATGGGTCGCAGTCGGAACATGAGCGTAAACAAGATCCCCTTGCGGTAGAGCCAGTCTTCGTGAGAGGCTATGGCTGCCTGAAAGGTCATAAAATTGCCTTTACGCAGAGCGGCCATGATAGGGCGAAAGACAGGTGCGAGGGTGGCAGCTTCTGGTCGTGAGAGGAGAGCTTCGCTTGGGAAGCGGCCGAGCATGATATTGGATGGGATAAGGTAGGTGAGGATGAGTTTGCGGTGCTGCTGCAAGGACGGCGGGGTCTGGACGTAGGCCTCTTGCAGGCATAACGATGCCCTAACGAAGTTATCGCAATCAAAGTTGAAACGCCCTAGATAGTAAAGGTACGTGACGCGCTGCGCTGCTGGATAAAGTTCAAGTGGTGGACCACTCGCAGAGATGTTGAGCAGTAGCTGTGCTGCCAGACGAGACTTGCCGCACTGCACGAGGCGATCAGCCGGATATACAACTATCATAGGGATAAGGTGCGCTGTGGAACTCACTGTGAATAGAAGCTTGAGCACGAGGTTGGCGAAGATGTAGACTCCGACCTTCTTGCCTTCTGGCCTCGCATACCTAGTGCTCGACCTATCTGTAAGGCAAGAGGTGAAAACCTTCTGTATGATGTCTGCGGACTGCTCGACCATGGACTTGCTGTCCTCGTCCCCAGCCACAGCTCGACGGCCCGTCATAAGCTCTGGCCGCCTGTGGAGCAACATAACTACCTTCGACAGCGCTTCGGAGAGGGATATGCTGGTCTTGAACATGAGGCTGCCATACTGAGGGTGCGACAGGGCAGTCGCACAAGAGCTGTTCCGCATGTCAGATAACGACTGGAGAACAGAACAAAAACGGTGGACGAGAGATGTACATACGTCAACAGGGTAGACAACATCTCCTGCAGCCCCATCAGGTCGTCAAAGTCTGCATCCTTCCAGTAAAGCAGATATTCCTTAATGAAGGCGATGAAGCTGGGCCATGGTGAGCCTGTGCCCTCTGCAGGGTCGTCAACCTCGGGCATGCAGTTGTCAACAAGCTTCTCGAGTGCATCAGGCCCCCTGAAACCCTGCCTGAGCTCATCGCGGAGCTGGAAATAGGAGCCAGCCGTCGGCGTCGGCTCGACCTGTAGCCAAGCAGCCAGGCTGTCGCCATCGAGGGAGACGACGAGCCCTCTTGTGGAGGTGAGGAACTGTGTGACTAGAGCCATATTCGCGTGGACTTGCTCGAGTCCAGTCTCGGCGGGTCAGGACTGGCGAGAGTCTTACAGCGTCCACAGTAGTGGCCTCGGTGGTTCTCGAGTATTTGGTAGACAGGCTCTATAATAGCATATTTAAGGTTTCCTCCGCTCAAAAGAAGAGTCCTTTGCGATGAACTCGTGCGGTAGATGGAAGGACGAGAAGAAGTTCTTGCTTGGTTGAAGTGGGCGAGGTTGAATGGTCATTTGTGGAGCTACAGTAGTGCCGCTGTGTCCCTGCAAGGACGAGTTGAATTTAGCAGCTGGGAATCGGGATGCAGCAGTCAACTTTTCACCTTGTCACCTCCAAATATACTGGCCAAACGCTGCACTGGACATATGGCTACCCTGAGAAATTTGGCACACATGTGTTCTTAATCTTCTATTTTTGTCAGATGCATTTTATGCGCCACATACAATTTCATCGACCTTCCGAGCTATTTACACTTCTGTGCCAGGCTCTAATTCACCTAAACCGCCCCCCTGCCCCCCCCCCAAACGCTCGTCACCTATACCGACTCAATCCTCTGCACTACCAAGGCTGTAGCTGCACCACCGCCGTTGCAGATCGCGGCAACACCATATTCACCCGGCTTGAGTTGGTGAAGAAGAGTTGTGAGGATCCTAGATCCCGAGCTTCCGAGCGCATGACCCAACGAAATGGCACCGCCCAACGGGTTGACCTTGGCCCCCTCAAGTCCGAGAATCTGAAGAAAACCAGAGTACCATCAAGCAGTCAGTCACACATATCGGCTAACCGAAAGTCTGGTTGGTGTTAGGCTTACCTTCTCATTGGCCTTGATCACGGCGGCGAAGGCCTCGTTGAACTCCCATATGGCCACCTGATCCTTTGTGATACCAGCCCTCTCAAGGGCAATGGGCACAGCCTTCGCAGGCGCCACAGGGAAGTCGATCGGATCCATCGCAGCATCCGCAGATCCACATATCCTCGCGAGAACCCTCGATTTTGACCCAAATTCTTGCGCGATCGCCTTGCTACCGAGCACCAGGGCGCTGGCTCCATCGTTGAGCGTCGAGGAGCTCGCCGCGGTGACCGTGCCTGTGCCGTCCCGGACGAAGGCAGGCTTCAGCGTCGGTATCTTGTCCAGCTTGACATCCAGATAGCCCTCATCTGTATCAACCACAGTCTCGCCTTTTCTGCCCTTGACTGTCACCGGCACGATCTCGTCGGCGAATGCCTTGGCTTTCCATGCCGCCTGTGCGCGCTCGTAAGACTGGATCGCATACTGGTCTTGCATCTCGCGCGTGATCCCATATGTCTTGGCCGTGTTCTCGGCGCAGTTCCCCATGTGGATCTGGTCGTACACGTCTGTCAGACCGTCCTTGATCAGGCCATCCTCCATCTTGACGTGCCCGAACGTCGGCAACGAGCTTGCGCGCGGGACGTAGTAGGGCACCTGCGACATGTTCTCCATGCCGCCGGCGACCTGCGCCTCAGCCAGCCCCAGCTGGATGTTCTGGGCGGCGAAGACGACGGCCTTCAGGCCCGACGCGCACACCTTATTGATGGTGATAGCCTCGACGGAGGGTGGAAGGCCTGCGAACATGGACGCCTGCCGAGCTGGGGCCTGCCCGACAGAGGCTTGCATCACGTTGCCCATATAGACGTCTGTGATCTTGTCGGTTGGCACGCCGGACTTCTCGATGGCGGATTTGATGGCGACGGCGCCGAGCTTGGGGGCGGGGACGGTGAGGAAGGATCCATTGAACTGTGCTCTTACGATCAGACCTTGGCTTCTTGGGCTTGTTATAGAAAAGAACCAATAGCTCTTACCTTGGCCGTCGGTGTTCTCGAGGCGCTCAATATGTATGCGTCCCTTATTTCTTGCTGAAGGGCCGCCCTCGCTGAGAAGTGCCGTACGGATCCGGAAGCACTTCGGCATGTGACAGCGATGCCAGTGCCATTTCTGAGGGCGGGCCGCAGGTAGGGAGGAATACATTATGGACCCTAGGGGAGGTGTAGGCGGACTGGACAAAAGATCAAGTTACCAACAATCCACGAGAAAGAGTGCGAGCAGAGAAAGAAAGAGAGAGAGAGCTTGATTGAGAGTGTAGTTGGAGGAATGTCCGGTCTCCTAGTACTTGGGGTGCTCCGAAGATGTTCTGGGGATGAGATCACTTCCTCGGCAATTCGGTACCCCAGTGGTACCTTGAGCCTTCGCTATCCGCTGCCGGCCGTCAACCTGGGTCACACGCCCAGACCTCAGTCAATAATAAACATAAAAACACTATCATTACAGACTTGAATTTATGAGGAGGCTCCTACATTGTTCTGATACCCTCTCATCGCCTTCTTTCACTGTTGGTCGTCCAGCTAAAATCTGCATATAATTCGGGACTTCAAAGAGACTTGAAAGCTTAGTAGCTAGGTCGAGGGTACAGGCCTTGTCAGCCAGTAACTCCATACAGTAAGCCGGGGGTGGCTTCTCATTGGGCCCCCCGCGCCACTGGCTTGCCCCCTAGAGCGTCGCAGCGCCCGGGGGGGGGGGCTTAATTACTGCCTGCTATCGATATCGGCGCTGTTCCCTTTCGACGCCCCGCGATTCTCTGCTGGACGACATCGGTACCAACACCAGGTGCAAGCCGACAAACGCTTCCAACACAACTCCTGTCTGATCATCTCACCTGGCAACTTCTCGCGTATTAATCTCTCCTCTTGCCCCCGCAACATCTCCAGCCTCGTCACGATGTCTACCGCCGCCCGCCGTCGCCTGATGCGTGACTTCAAGGTGCGCATCCCGCCACTTCGGCCCTGGAATCAACGCTGACCCTACTCGACAGCGCATGCAAACGGACCCCCCGGCCGGTGTCTCAGCATCACCTCTTGCTGATAATGTCATGACATGGTGCGTCGTTGTCGACTCCGGGACGGCTGGGTTGTCTGGAAGAAAGAGGGACTGACGGTGAAACCCATTCCTCCTTGCGCACAGGAACGCCGTGATCATTGGCCCCGCCGATACGCCCTTTGAGGACGGAACCTTCCGACTCGTCATGCACTTCGAGGAGCAGTATCCCAACAAGCCACCCTCGGTCAAGTTCATCAGCCAGATGTTCCACCCCAATGTCTACGCCACGGGCGAGCTGTGCCTGGACATCCTGCAGAACCGCTGGAGCCCGACGTACGATGTGGCTGCGGTGCTGACAAGCATCCAGAGGTGTGTGAGCTCAAGGCGCCGGACTCGTCAGGACAGGCCGTGTGAAGGATGTGGCGGGGCTTTCGGAGGGCTAATACACAATGGCTGACACGTGCGACCCTGCAGTCTACTCAACGACCCCAACACCGGATCACCCGCCAACGTCGAGGCTTCGAACCTGTACAAGGATCACCGTAAGGAGTATACCAAGAGGGTGCGAGAGACGGTCGAGAAGAGCTGGGAAGACTCGAGCTGAAGGCCTGACACGGCCGGAGATGGGAGAGGCGGTGCTTTACTATTCATATGCGGGGCGTTCTTTAATTGCTACTGAACAAGGGAGTCATGGCGTCTGTGGTTCCCGATTCCTCATCCCCCTCTACTTCTTTCTCAGCTTGACGGGCGTTCAAGAGGAGATGGTCTGCCCATAGCATAGTCCTCTTGTGAGGCGGTAGCAAGGCAGAGATTGTGGTCCCTCGGCGTCGGTTACATTTAAATTCAATGCTTATTAGCTGTACATGGATACAAATTGTCGATAGACCGGGCTGCCCAGGTGATGAGCCTATCCACGTGATTAGAGTATCGCACGCAGACAGGCTCAAACGAGGCGGGAGTCAGACAGCCAAGAAACGTCTAGGCGGTGAGGGTACAGCAAGTCTACCATGACCTCATGAATAGGATGATCTTCAAAAAAAAAAAGAACAGTCATAGGCGACACTCGTATGTTTCTCGCAAATCGTTCCTCATGGCGATGCAGGTAGACTTGAACCAACACGTCTTGATCATAGCTGCCACCACGCGGGTGCCTAGAGAACCGCCTACACCACGACGAACCCCCTTTAGTGCTTGCGTCTACAGTAGCGGGAACACGTGAAGTGTGCATGAACGCCTAGGATAGAAGAACCATGGCCGCTCTCTTACTGTCCGCAAGGCTGAATATCTGTCGAATCGTGTGTCTGTACTAAAAGATTACCCATACTAATGAATAATCACTTGCTGAGACGTTGGAGAGGATTCTGGCTGATCCTGGCGCTCACGAATCCAGACGTGTCGCAGGGAGCCGTTGGCTGAGGTTCCTCGGCCGTAGGTCAGAGCCTAAGCAAGTGTGCATAAACGTCGCATCCCTGCGCAAATTAGGTTGCAGGTTCAGCCCGGCAACTACTGCTGAAGATGCTGCGCTGGTGAGCTGGCAGGTAGGCCGCATGTACTAGGAGACATTTTAGTGGGAACACGATGAGAAGTCACACCAGACAGCGGTGGTTTCTGCGAACGTTCCGGTATGAACGACAAGGCAATGGCCCTGTGACGACCTTCCTTGGACAATCGACATTGTGACACACCCCCGATCAGCGACTGGCCTTTGTCTTGTAGAACCTGCACATTCCATAGCCAAGCCCGTGTGATTCGGTATGTTCCTTTTGCTGTGTGGTACATAGAAACTAAGTCCTAATATACTGTAAGCCTAAGTCTTGTGACGGCACAGCCGTGGACCCGCAACCGTACGCGCATGTGTGCTGTGTGTATATGTGTGTGTGTGTGTTTTAGCGCGTCTGTTTCGAATGACTCGACCAGACTTCAACCCGCCAGCCCGCCAGTCTTCGACAGATCCACCCTGATCTGCAGTGGTTGTTTCTCCCCCCCCCTCCACCTCCTCTGAATCACCAACAGCCCAGTCTTCCAGGCTGCTGCTGCTGCTGCGACGACAAGACAGAACTTTCTCTATACAACAACGTTCTCAGACGCATCTTACACCTTCGAAGGCAGACCAGACACAGCAGGACTTGTCGATCTTGGCTTCTCCGACAGGAAGAAGACCAACTTGCAACGCCCCACCGCGACTTCTGGAGCTGTCCCTCCCTTTACCGACTTCTCGTGGCGGGTCGCCTATCTGGCCTCCTCTGTTTTTTCGACCTGACTACTCGAACCTGCGGCTTGCCGCATGAGCTACCTGCTGATATCCTCACTCCCCTCCCGTTTCAGCGATCGAACCCGCCAAAATGTCGAGTGCAAATAGCATCAAGGTTGTGGCCCGGTTCAGGCCTCAGAACCGGGTCGAGATCGAATCCGGCGGCCAGCCCATTGTTAAGTTCGATGGGGATGACACCGTGTCGATCGATGTATGTTTCCCCAAACGAAGAAGAAAAAACCCCCCCCCAAAAACCAACAGAAAGGAGATCCCGCCTTTGGATCTGCAGACGCAAGAAGAAGCTGCTGATGAGTGATGCCTGCAACAGTCCAAGGAGGCCCAAGGCGCCTTCACCTTCGACCGCGTGTTCGATATGCAGTGCAAGCAGTCAGACATCTTTGACTACTCGATCCGACCCACCGTCGACGACATCCTAAACGGCTACAATGGGACAGTCTTCGCATACGGTCAGACCGGTGCCGGAAAGTCCTTCACCATGATGGGCTCAAGCATAGACGACGAGACAAACCGAGGTGTCATCCCGCGTATCGTCGAGCAGATCTTCGCAAGCATCATGTCCAGCCCCAGCACGATAGAGTACACGGTCCGCGTGAGCTACATGGAGATCTACATGGAGCGCATCCGAGATTTGATGGCGCCTCAGAACGACAACCTGCCTGTGCACGAAGAAAAGAACCGGGGTGTCTACGTCAAGGGCCTCCTAGAAATATACGTCTCGAGCGTGCAGGAGGTCTTCGAGGTCATGCGGAGAGGCGGCAACGCGCGAGCTGTCGCCGCAACCAATATGAACCAGGAGTCCTCTCGCTCACACTCCATCTTCGTCATCACCGTTACACAGAAGAATGTCGAGACCGGCTCGGCCAAGAGCGGTCAGCTGTTCTTGGTCGATCTCGCGGGTAGTGAGAAGGTTGGCAAGACCGGTGCCAGCGGCCAGACTCTGGAAGAGGCCAAGAAGATCAACAAGAGTTTGAGTGCGCTCGGAATGGTCATTAACTCCCCTGACGGACGGCAAATCCTCACACGTTCCCTACCGAGACTCCAAGCTCACACGTATCTTGCAAGAGTCCCTGGGTGGCAACAGTCGGACGACCCTGATTATCAACTGCTCGCCAAGTAGTTACAATGATGCCGAAACTCTCAGCACCTTGCGGTTCGGTATGCGCGCCAAGTCTATCAAGAACAAGGCAAAGGTCAACGCCGAGTTGAGCCCGGCGGAGCTGAAGATGCTCCTTGGCAAGGCAAAGACTCAAATCACAACCTTTGAGAATTACATTGTGAATCTGGAAGGCGAGGTACAACAGTGGCGGTCAGGCGAGGCTGTTCCGAAGGACAAGTGGGTGCCTCCGCTCTCTGCAGATGGCGTCCAGCAGAAGTCCTTGCCTGCGAGGCCAGCTACGCCCTCGAAACTCATACCTGACAGTCGTGCCGAGACGCCGGCTATCTCGGAACGCGCAGGCACACCTTCGATTCCAATGGATAAAGACGAGCGAGAGGAGTTCCTCCGGCGGGAGAACGAACTCCAGGATCAGCTCTCCGAGAGAGAGTCGCAGGCCGTAGCTGCAGAGAAGGCGCTGCGCGAGACCAAGGAGGAGCTGACTATTATCAAGGAGCACGACGGCAAACTCGGAAAGGAGAACGAGAAATTGAACAGTGATGTCAATGAGGTCAGGATGCAGCTGGAGCGGCTCACTTTCGAGGGCAAGGAGGCGCAGATCACCATGGATGCCCTCAAGGAGGCCAACTCGGAGCTCACGACCGAGCTTGATGAGGTGAAGCAGCAGCTCTTGGACGTCAAGATGAGTGCCAAGGAGAACGGCACGGCTCTTGACGAAAAGGAGAAGAAGAAGGCGGAGAAGATGGCACAAATGATGGCTGGTTTCGACCTAGGCAGCGACGTCTTTAGCGACAACGAAAGGTCGATTGGCGAGGCTATCCAGCAGCTCGACCAGCTGCACGAGATCAGCTCCGGCGGCGACGTTATCCCGGCCGACGACCTCAAGTCCATCCGGGAAAAGCTTGTTGCTACGCAGGGCATCGTGCGGCAGGCAGAGCTGTCGATGTACAGCTCGACAACCAACAACTTCGATGCTAAGCGCAGGGCAGAGCTGGAGGCCCGTCTCGCCAGCATGCAGCAGGAATACGAGGACCTTCTGGCCCGCAATCTCGGTGAGACGGATGCCGAGGAGATCAAGGCGCGGCTTGAACAGGCGTATGCTTCCAAGCAAGGCACACAGATGGAGCTTGTTGATGAGCTCAAGACGGACATCTCGCAGAAGGCTGCCGAGAACGAGCGGATGAAGGTCCTGATCGAGGACCTCCAGCGACAGGTCAAGGCGGGCACGGTAGCGCCGATGGCCAACGGCAAAACGGTCGCGCAGCAGATGGCGGAGTTTGACGTTATGAAGAAGTCGCTCATGCGCGACCTGCAGAACCGGTGCGAGCGCGTTGTCGAGCTGGAGATCTCCCTGGACGAGACGCGCGAGCAGTACAACAACGTGCTGCGGTCCTCCAACAACCGCGCTCAGCAGAAGAAGATGGCGTTCCTGGAGCGCAACCTCGAGCAGCTTACCCAGGTGCAGAGGCAGCTTGTTGAGCAGAACTCCAGTCTCAAGAAGGAGGTTGCCATCGCGGAGAGGAAGCTCATCGCGAGAAACGAGCGGATCCAGAGCCTCGAGAGCCTTCTCCAGGACAGCCAGGAGAAGATGGCCCAGGCCAACCACAAGTATGTCACCAATAATAATATCTATTACCCAAGGCAGATGGATGCAGTACTGATGAATGATCCGATAGGTTTGAGGTCCAGCTTGCTGCTGTCAAGGAGCGCCTGGAAGCCGCCAAGGCAGGCAGCACGCGCGGCCTGAACTCCCCCACCGGCGGCATGGGAGGCTTCAGCTTCGCCAACGCTGGCAGCAGAATCGCCAAGCCCCTCCGGGGCGGCGGTGACGCACCCTCGTCCAACCCAACCATCCAGAACCTCCAGGAGAACGCTAACAAGCGGACGAGCTGGTTCTTCCAGAAGAGCTAGGTGGGCAGTCCTGCGGCCTAGGAGGAGCGGTTCTGAAGCAGAGATGTATCAACACCTATCCCCCCTCCAAGGTGTAAGCTGTAGCGGGTCGGGGATACTGGTATCCCCCTCCCCCCTGTCTTGCACATACAGCCTGATTGACTATCATCCATCCTGTCAAAGCACGCAAGAGGTGGTTGCAAGCAAACTACTATACCCCAGCCTCAATATATGTATTCCCTTTGTCCAGTGCTTATAAGATTAGGGAAGAGAGAGAGAGAGAGAGAGAGAGGAGATTATGCCAGACCCATAGATGGAGACCAGAGCTCGGAGTTCTACGTCTTTTACCCTTTTTTATTTTTGGGGGGGGAGGGGGAGAGGGGAGAGGGATTCTGAAGTGGCCTGGATATCTACAGAGAAAGATCGAGACCTACGGTGACTTTGGAGTACCACGGTGCGATGAGAGCTGCAGCCATCTTGGACATTGTCGCTGGGTAGAAGTAGGGGGAGGAGGAGGGAGGAGAGGAAAAGAGAAGCAGAGCGCGCTATAGATGGGAGGGACACGACGATCCTAGGGTGGCAAGACAAGGGAGGGGCAAACAGGGCCATGATTTTTATCTGGTTTCCCGCATCGCAGGGCAGAGCAAGCAAGCATGGGAAGCGGACTCGGTCATTCATCTTTTGTTTCAACGGACTATGATGTATTTATACGAGGTCTATGTATGGTTTCGTCGTTGGTCGGTTGGTCAATCACGGACGCGCGAAATGCCAGGCTATGATATATCTCTTGATTTTTTGGGATATCTTGTGATTGATTCTCTGTGGAGTGACCGTCTTGGTTGTTCATGCTTTGTCGTGCACTTGATACGAGATATCTCCCCCTCCTCCCCCTCCTCCCCCTCCTCCCCCTCCTCCCTCTCCCCCCTCCTCTCTATATCGTACCGACGATGATGAGGAGGTAGAAAGAGATCTGTTCTGGGAAGCACGCTTAAATAAAGCGCCGTGGTCCAAATACCCGACCTGACCGCCATATCTCCCATGCCATATGCAATAACATACCTTGCAAATTGACAGAATAGGAAAAAGAGGGAAGGGAAAAAAAAAAGGAAGAAAGAGAAAAGACCGCCCGCTTAGTTCCATAATCAAAGGCCAGAAACAACTATTCAACGAAACTTGTCCATCTCTCACATTGAACCCGGTTCCATGACACACACACACACACACACATACACGAGGCTCATATTCACAGTCGTCCACGGCCTCTGGAACAAGCAGTGGAATTTCTCACCCACAGGCTGCTTGCTGCGTTTTTACTTTAGTTCCCATCAGCAGGCTGAGCCGTCTTCAGCATCAGGACTGCCTCGGGGACGACGATGGCCATGACGACGGCATAGACGGCCCAGGCGACGAGCATGATCTTGGCGAGCAGCCTGTACAGCCTGATCCAGCTGGCGCGCTCAAAGGTGCGCCAGGCGGTGAGGAAGTCGACGTAGCCCTTGCCGGTGACGACGGCAGGCTCGACAACGCCACCAAAAGAGCGGTCGAAGGGGACGATGGTGTCCTCGTCGGGGGGGAGCAGGCTAGCCTGGACGCGGCAGAGGATGACCTGGGCGGGGATGACGAGCAGGACGGCGCAGGCGACAGCGGCGACCAGGACGACGAAGCCTTGCCAGACGGCATGGGCGGAGTAGTTGGGCACGGCGGTGGGGTTGCGCGGGTCCCAGCGGGCGAGGCCGAAGGCGTGCGAGAGGAGGCGCGGGAGCAGGCGGGTGACCTGGACGGCGGCCCAGTAGGCGCACACGGGGAGCCAGGTAGCCTGGAAGGTCTTGGCAAAGGCGGGAGGCGCTGCCAGAAGCGCTGGGGGGACGGGGCGGAGATGATGATGTGCGTCCAGGCGGCGGAGAGCTGGACGGTGGCGAGGGCGGCAAAGAGCACGCCGACGGGGGCGGGCAGGACGAAGCTGAAGACGGAGCCGCAGAAGAGGGCAGCGAAGTTGAGGGCGACAGCGCAGCCCAGGCCGCGGAAGTTGGAGGTCCAGCCGGCGGTCGAGTACAGCAGGCGGTTGATACGGCGGAGGGAGGTGGTGTTGAGGGCCGGGGACTCGTCAGCGGCGGGCGTGCCGTCGGCGGAGGGCTCGTCGGCGTTGAGGCTCAGGGCGGAGTAGCTCGGCGGCTGAGGGTCCTCGATGATGGCGAGGGTTGGGTAGACATGGCTCAGCGTGTACCCGATCTGGCGGCGGGGTGGACGAGCGATGGTCAGCGTGATCCTTCCACGGTAGGCACAGAGAGGGATAGGCAGGCTACTACTCACGTAGAGGAAAACAGGAGCAAAGACGAGAAAGTTGGCGAAGAAGACCAGAACGGCCCATCCGGGAAGCTGGGCCATGTCGTCATTACCGTTACCGTTACCACCGCCGTTGCCCAGGTCCGTTGCCCTCCTGACGAGGGCGCCACCGAGTGTGGCTAATTGTTCGTAGGCCATCTCCGAGAAGATGGGAAACGGGGGCCAAAAGAGGAAGAAAAGAAGAAGACGAAAGAAACGGCAGAGTGCAGCCCTCCTGAGTCTCGAGAGTTTGATGGGGACGTCGATGATCTCGATGTGGCCTGGCAGAGGTTTTGAAGGACGGCTGAGGCTGACGAGCAGATAAGGAAGGACGGACAGAAAAAAAAGAGAGAGAAAAAGGTCCAAGTTGTCTGTATGGGGGAGGCTCAGCAGTTTTATGGAGTTGAGAGGGATCCGAGCTGACCGAAGGCTTGCGAGTTGAGTTGGGCGAGCGAGTGACAAGGCTGCTGTACCGAGTGTTTGTTACCCATGAGTGTGGCGCCTGAAGGGGGGGGGGGCCAAGCTGCTAACTGGAGTTGGGCTTCTTGCCAGGCAGCACAGCAGGCCAAGAAAGGTCCCCCAATTCCTAGTCCCTCCCCCCTGCGCCTCCTTCTCCACGGCGCCTGCATAAAGAAGCGAGCAGCGAACGCGTCTCAGGGGGGGGGGGGCGCGGCGGTTGTGACTACCCATTACACAGCTATGGTGGTATCATGGTACATATTATTAGTACGGTACTGCTATGGTTCACCAAGTACCAAAGTATTATTACGATTATTGTCCAATCGGACTACTGCCTAAAACTGCTGACATAATCAAGGCCTCTACTATTCAAGGCATGTACGGATATACATGTATTAAGTACTTGTACATGCAGCCATCACTCACAAACTTCATGAGTATTTTACCGGATGGCCTTCACTACGCACGGTACTGCAGCCAACAGACATGAAGGTTTGTCTTTTCGGGTTCGAGTTCTGTGTGTGTGAGAGTGAGAGCGAGAGACAGAGAGAGAATATATATGGCGTCTTCCTGGTCGGCTCGAGTCGTCCCGTCAAGTGCGCAGTAAATGGATCTCATCAGCAACGACTTATTATGCGTGGTCATCGCTGACGCCAGCCAGGACGGATCCGGCCAGATTCACAACTCCAGCCGTGGGTGCTTGAGTCTATTTAAACATATAAAAATGTATATATATCACATTGAACTCAAAGTGCACCCATATAATTATATATTACAAGAAAGAAGGAAAGAAAGAAGACACACCACCTCAACCATGATCACAGCACCGACCAGATCAGCCCTCATCACCGGCTGCAGCGAAGGCGGCATAGGCCACCACCTCGCCCTCGAGTTTCAACGCCGCGGAGACATCCACGTCTTCGCCACGGCCCGCTCCCTCGCCAAGATGAAGCCCCTCGCCGGCCTCCCCAACGTCACCCTGCTGGCCCTGGACGTCACCAGCCGGGCCTCTGTCGCCGCCGCCGCCGCCGCCGTCGCCGCACACACCGGAGGCACCCTCGACTACCTCGTCAACAACGCCGGCCTCCAGTACGTCATGCCCGTGCTGGACCTCGACGATACCCTCGCCCGCCGCCTGTTCGATGTCAACTTCTGGGGCGTCTTCTCCGTCACGAGGGCCTTTGCGCCGCTTGTCATCGCCGCCAAGGGTACCATCGCCAACCTGTCGTCCATTGGGACCCTTCTCTCCCTGCCATATCTAGGTAAGCCTCTTTTCTCTGATGGTGGTCAAAACACCAAAAACCAAGGAAAAAGGAGGGGGAAAAAAATTAACTCAAAGCCCCTCCTCGGCTGCGCACACCGCCCAACAGTGACCTACGCAAGCTCCAAAGCCGCCGCCGAGGCCTTCAGCGAGGGCCTCCGCCGCGAGCTCGCCCCCCTCGGCGTAAAAGTCGCCACCGTCATGGTAGGCGGTGTCAGGACCAACATCCACAGCAGCCACCCGCAGCTGCTCCTCCCCGAGGACTCCTTCTACAGGCCCGTCGCCGACCGCATCGCAGGCCGCGCCGCCGGCCGCGACGCTGAGCAGTACCTGGGCCCGCCCGAGGACTTTGCGCGGGGGCTCGTGGGTGACCTGCTCCGGGGTGCGAGCGGCAAGGTGTATCATGGCAAGATGGCCTCGATGGCCTGGATCGCGCGGCTCTTCCCCTCGTGGCTCTTGGTAAGTACGCGGACAGGGTCCTCTCGGTCCGTCTCTTTTTGCGGACTGGTGACTGAACAGTAGGAACAGGATCGCTTTGCGCTTTCGGGCTCGGGGCTGGACACTCTTCAGCTGGGCAGGTAACGTCGAGTCGACCGTCCCACCCTGCCGGAGCCGATCACTTGCGGGAAGTATGCAGGCACCCTCCAGAGGATGGGTAGCACAGCCGAACAAGTCGTGGTGGGATCTTCAACGCAGGACCGCCAGGCGACCTGCCGGGAGCTTTAGTTCACCGAGCACCGACGATGATGAGAGAAGGGTCTGGTAATTAGTGGATTGTTGCCTATGCTACCTGAGCGGCGGATATCTTACGACGGCGGTATAGAAAAGGGAGCGGGTAGAGGGCTCTCTTGGAGATTGTCGGGACATCAACTACTGCCTTCACCTCGTAAACATGAAAAGTGGTATGAGAGCCTCGAAAGTAAAAGTTCGTGAATGTGACACCGCTTTATCTACACACGGACACACACACACAAGATATGAAAATGCTAGAGTATATGTAGGTATCTCCTCTCACGCTTTTGATCTTTCTTCATGAGAATGCATTCAGAACGTGTCGCGTGCCGCCGAGGAAGGAAAAACAAGACAAGACAAAGAGCTGCTCTATTTCCTCAGTCCAGACCAGGGAGGCTGCCAAACCCAGTAAGTCCTCTCACACAACAGCCAGCCCTGCGCCATTATGAAATACCAGCCATTCCCTTCCATACACCGGGGTCTGCCCCAAGTCTAGACCCAGAATCGATTTCAAGCCCGCTTTCTATGCCAGTTGGGCCGCCGCCGCCGCCGCCGCCGAGGTACATTTGGAGAAGAGTCTAATATGAATCAAGTTGCACATCCATCCGTCCATCATCCATCGATCCGAGTCCGTATAGGTTCGTAGAAAAGAAGCAGTTCATTCCCCTGTTCAAGAGACACGGACAAATGCTTCCAGAATTCATAGTAAAAAGTGTCAGGTCGTCCCACTCCTCCCCTTTCAAGCCGGTCTTGATGTAATTGCAACTGTGCGCTGAGGCAGGACAACAAGAAAAAGAAGCAGACGTATTAGGTCGACTCCCAGAAACACCAGAAGGCCTGCAGAGTCTCATTATAAAAAATCTCTTTCTCCCCCCCAAAAACGAAGCGAAGTCGACACCGAAAGCGATCTCGACAGGCAGCAGCAAGCCGGCCCACTGCCCTTGCCGTAAGTAAAATGTATATACTGCCGAACGCCGTCCCTTGCGCAATGAGCTGTGATAGAAAAGAGAAGCAAAAGAGGGGGGAAAAAAAAGAGGAAAGAAAAAAGATACGCTTTCGGAATGCCGCCAATGTAGAATCGAAACACCCGTATCGATGAATTGAGGACGCGCAAAGAATGGGAAAGGAAGAGGGTATTAGCTGATGGAAAAAAGGGGAAAAAACGAATCCGGAACGCTGGGCGGTGGTTGGCTTTCTTCAGGTCGTGCTATGCAAGAAACGTGTACGATCATGCCAGTGACGTAAAAGTGGTGCAGTGGTGGTGGTCAAACACCCTCCTAAGGTGTTTTGCCGACCTTTCTCGCCTCAAGATTGCCCTCGAAGAGATTGCTCCACCCGGTCCAGGACCATGAATCTGTGGTCGAGTGCACCACCACGAGCCATAGTGCCACCAAGTTGACAAGTTGATGGATCATGTAGCCAAAGCTCACGCCGTAGATCGCAGCATACACCGCGATGCCAAAGAGCAAGACGCTGGTCACATGTCGTAACCGACTTCTCAACCTCGGCACCATCTTTCCCGCCGTGAACGTCTCCACGAGCATGATGAATGGCATGATAGACATGACATTGTGATGGGATGAGAATGGCGTAAACCAGTGGACTGTCAAGTTGCGCACCCACACGATGAGGATCGGCACGTTGATAGGGAGGACCCAGAGCATGAGTACAAACATGGCGTGCGCGTAGTTGTAAAAGTTGCGGTTGGCGTTCGAGGGCAGCTCTGATGCGATGCGGTGGGCCCGCACCGTCGTGATGAGCTGGACAAGGCATGCGACCACATAGGCGAACTGGTATGGTATGAAGGTGGTGACCAGCAGCAAGAGGATGGCTGTTGTGACAAGCCGCCGCCGTGGTGAGGAAGGCATAAAGCCATAGGGCACAGCTCGCCGCCGTTCGTCATGTCGGACCCACGCGGGACGGGAACTCAGCCAGCCGTACAAGGTGCTGAGGATCGCAGTGAGGGCCAGAACCAGATAGTTCATGACCCAGCAGACGCCGACGCAGCAGATCCCAATTAGGGGCACCATGAACCAGAAGAATGGGTCCTGCGTGCCGGCGAGGAGATCATTCTGACGAAAATCGATACCCGTCCAGCCCGCACTGCTCCAGGGCCAAAAGCTCGCCACGCCGCGAGACCCAGGGGTCCCTGCAGACAGCGAGAGAAGAGTCAGGGAGGCGAGTATCAGAGGTATGGACCGTCGTAGACTCTGCTCCAGGCTCTCGTTGAAAGAGATGAAGATGCCCTGGTTGTCGTACACCCGAAACTGCTTTCGCACCACCAAAGCAACAACGAGCAAGGGAAACGCAGCAAATGCGGTCCGGTAGCGCATGTAGAGCTTGCCCATGCTGCCCAGAACATCAACGCTGAGGCGGACATTAACGCTCGAACCGCACGTCGGGTCGGTCCAAAACTGGAAGCTGAGACCTTCCTCCGTGGACTTGGCCTTCAGTGGCGGAGGAATGTACGGCGCGACACCATGAAGGCTAACGCTGGCATGCCTGGCATTCACAAAATATTTCGATTCGTAGGGCTCTTCCAGATACTGTCGTATCAGAGGCGCAAAGAGCTCCCTCTGGTTCCCGCAACCCTGCTCGCTGATGTCGAGGTGGTAGGAGAGCAAGCTCGACTGCATCGTCGGGACCGTGATCTCTGTCACCAAGGGTCGGTGAGCAGGCAGACGGAAATCCATGCCGAACGCGAGCAACCTCTGCAAGCTTATATGGCGTGTCCTCTGCGAACCTGCCACGTCGCTGAACTCCGCGACGACGAAGCTTGATGACGAGAGCCCCTTGTCTACAACAGCGACAAATTGTTGTTCAGCAATATCCTCGAGGTCAAACTGAAGATGTGAGAACGGCGGGACCAGCCTGGAGCCAGAGGTCAAGAAAGGCTGGTGTGTGTATCGGGTGGATGCCGGCAGCTGTATCACATCCGGCGCTGCATTCTTGCAGGTCAGGCGGGTCGAGGTCTTGCTCTCTCCTGGCGACAGGTCGAGCTTCCATGGAAGCATAGCGCCGGCTTGTCCCGGCTGCAGGGTATGCACGCTACAGAGCAAGACCTCGAGCTTTCCTGATTCGCCAGCACTGTCCAGCTTCTCATCAGTGAGAAGCATAAAGCGCTTCGGAGCCGGACCCGTGGGCGGAATCGGCACCAGATGCGCCTGCGGCCTGCCCTGTCTCCCCTAAGCCGCGCAGGACCAGACGATCGCCCTGGGCCAGGGTCTCGTGCGAGTCGTCCTCCAGCGTCAGGAGGGTATTTGGCTCGTGGGACAGGACGGCCTTCTCCGCGACGTCCTCCATCCCGGTGAGGAAGTACTTCTTGAACACGCTCATCCGTTGGGCCCGCGGTTTTGTTTGCGAGGGTCGGTACGCATCCACGACGTCGTACAGCGCACGGATCACAACCTTTCGGTGTTGATCGCACCAGAGGATGGCCTGGTGGTCCATACTTGTCCAGACTGTCGGTATGGTGGAGGTGAAGACTGTGAAACCATGTGTATCCGGCACAATGGATTCAAGACTTGCATAGTCGGAGGGCACAACAGTATCCAGGCTCCCACCGGCAATGGAGATCAGGGTAACATGCCACAAAGGGTTGTTATTCGCCCACTGCTGAGCATATGCCTTTCTCCAGTAGTCGTTTATATCCTCGTAGACCCTGACGATCTCGCTGTCAAAAGAGACGGGAGGTCTAGCATGTGGGGCGGACATGGTGATTATGGTATTAATAGAATGCGCCTGGTAGTTGGGCATAATAAGCATTGTGCGGGCCACGATGCCGCCCATGGAGTGGCCCACAACCATGACTGAGGTTGGATCCGGCAGATCGGAGTCGCGACTTGTCATGCGCGGATCGAGGTAGAGAGAGAGTATGTACCGTATCGCCTCGTTGAGGTACTCGGCCTGGTCAATTAGCGTCTGGCCGTGGAAGGCCGTGAAGTCCTCGTTGAAATCCACCGTAAAGAAATCAAGATTGCGCACGCCGCTCTTGAGGGTCGCTGGGTTGCTCTGCAGTGTGTCGTGAAAATAGTTGGCAGACTCGGCCGCGAGGGGTCGGACTTGTTTGTAGCTCCCAGCGTTCCCAGGTATGAACAGCACAGGCGTGCCTCGCAGCTAAAGAGGAGAAAGAAAAAAAAAATTGGTCATGGTCAGCATGAGAATTTTTGCTGGTCCTAAGAGAGGGCGGCCGTCGAGCCGACAACGCACCTTGACGTCCTCGTCCACCTCCAGTTCCCTGTACAAGTAGAGAGAGTACTTGCTGCCGAAGCGGGTATGCTCCGTGTCAAAGTCGCTCAGCTTGACGTAGGACGGTCGCATGTAGGACATGATGCAGCCCTTGGCGTCAAGACACCGCGTGGCGCTCGAGTTGAGGATCGCCGCGAGGAAGCCGAGGCCGACGAGGGATACCAGGAGAGTGAGCAGGCCAATGGCCCAGGGGCTCCGAGATCGTGGACGGCGCAGGACTCCCCTGGAGTCCGGGACCTTGTCCACATCATCC
Organism: Celoporthe dispersa; assembly: GCA_016584495.1. NCBI lineage: Eukaryota > Fungi > Ascomycota > Sordariomycetes > Diaporthales > Cryphonectriaceae > Celoporthe > Celoporthe dispersa. The sequence continues at coordinate 754,574 of WAID01000002.1, forward strand.
GAGTCCTCCTCGGCCTTGGAGGACGCCATGACGGGCACGGCGGGCGGTGGGGGGTCGACCGACAGGGCAAGGGGCGCCTTCTCTACCGACCCATTCTGCGCGCTCGTGGGTTTCCAGGAGGAAAAATTGCCGGACCGCCGGCTTCTCGTCGACTGCGACCTGTGGTCGAAGCTGGTGCGCCTGCTGTCGGAGGTCCTGGAGGAGGAGCTGTGGCTGTGGGCGGGCCTGCCGAGGGCCTGGGCAGAGGTTGCCTGAGCCGTGGGGGTGGCATCCGGATCGAGGGTAAGGGATGTCGACGAGAGCGAGAGGTTGACGGGCGCGGCACTGACAGGCAGAGGATTGTTGAAATCGTCACCGTCGTCCGAGCCGGAGGACCGCCTCTGCATCCCCACGACGGTCGGTGGCGCGTCTGCCGTGTGCGGCCGTGGTGATTGCAATTTTCGTCGAGGGAGGGGGGAGAGGAGGGAGGGTGGTGGGCGGTGGGAAGTCGCATGTGTCGTGATCGTTGGAGCGTTTGACACACGAGTGCAGAGGTTGGAAAAATAGGAGGAGGATTTGGAGCTGCGGGAGCAGCACACACACACGCTGCTGAGAGGTACAGGGCGCTTGACGGGGGGGGGCCATGGGTCCAGAGCACAAAAAGCAGCGCACGGCAAGGCAGGGTTGGGGGGGGGAACAAGCTGAGGCCTGTAGGCTCCCTGGTCCCTCCCGCCAGGCGCTCGAGGACTGGCACTAGGTCCTGCGCTACTTGGTGTTCATGGATGATGGTACCATGCCACTACCGCGCAACCACGGTACCTTGACAGATCGGATTGTACCGCCGTGCCCTAGGTGTGGTACCGTAGTACTATGTACTGTGCATGGTGCTACTGTATCGCTGGCTGCTTGGGCGTGCCATATACCCGCTAGCGTAAGCTTTGGGCAGGCCCAGCAGGCAGCGCTAGGCCTCTGGCCCTGTGTGCTGCTGGTTGCGATGATCCTTTTTTCTTCTTCTTCTGTCTCCCTTTTTTCCCTTCCTCCAGGGCCGCAGTTGGAGGGTCGGATGCAGCCTGAAAACGGCCGCAAGGTTGATGGGAGATATTGTCTCTCCGTCTCTACGGTATGCATTTCGGTGCATCTCCCTGTTAATGGGTGTGGATATTCCCATCTCTGCACTCCCCCCCCCTGCTCGTTCTTATTTTGTATCCTGCATTGAGCGTTGCATTCCCCAGCCAAAGCGGCCGAAATTGGCTGGTGAAAAGGCGCGACCGCGAAAGATTGGAGATTGCAGGACACAAACTAATCGCACACGCAATACGAACGTTCCCGCGATGATCTAATTGCCCTGGTTGCATTTTTGGATGGACTGATCATGGCACGCTCCCCGCCACCGACCCTTCCCGTCAGTGCCAGTTCCAGTTTCAGTTCCTTTTTCTGCTTTTCTTCTTTTTTTTTTCTCCCCCCCCCTTCTCTTCCTTCTCTCTCTTTCTTTCTCTGTCTCTTATGGCCATGACATGTTCAGCAAGCTTGTTATGTGTCGCCTGCAACGCACAGAAGTAAAGACTGACTGGCCCAGCCCATATTCAGGTAATCACAGGTTTGTTATGGTACGAAACATCTGCCGCCTGCCCCAGAGGCTCAAGTATCGGTAAACCTGTGACCCCCCACCCGGGCCCGAAGAACCCGGAGGTCCTCGTAGAGGGCCAGTCGTACCTGCACATCATCAGCCTTCTAGTGCCTACCAACTAGCTAAGCTATCTAGTATAGTAGACCGAGGTGGTGGGTAAAAGCGTGTGTGCGTGAAGTTTAATATTATGTGAGGACAGAGATAAATTTGAGGGACGATCCTTGGGATCATCATGATGAGGAGACTCATCCAAGTCATCCATATGTCCATTCCTGAATCTCACCACTGTTCGTCTCAGCTTGTCGGGCTGTTTACACCTCTGCATGAATCCTGCCTGAGAGGTCAGCTAGGCCGACTCCGGTCGGCCTAGATGGTATCTGAGAGAGAAAGCCTCGGGAGGCTGGGAAGGAGAGGCACGTGGGGTTACGGCGCTTCGGGAGGCACCAGCGTCACTCAGCCTGCCTGTTGATGGCCCTATCCCTACTTGTGCTGGAGGCTTGAAGATGGCTTCGAAACATGGCCGTGTTGGGGCGCTGCGTCGTCGGGACGGTCTCAGCCTCGGGGGCCAATGCGGTTGGTAACTTTCTTCTTTTTTTTCTCTTGATGGCAGCACGAATTGCTGTTAGGCGAGCTGACTAGCAGACGCAGGACGGACACGGAGGTCCCCTTGCCACTGCAATAAGCAAGAGGAGTCGGTCGTGATGGTGTGTTCCTCTGCTCTTGTCTTTCGCGCTCCGTCTTCCAGCTCCCCTCCTCCGGCGCGTTCTTTTGGGCTTGTCGCAGAGGCCGCCAGAATAGCACGACGTAAGCTCGCATCCCAAGCTGGGATCGCTCCTAATCCTCGATGTGCCACAGCGTGCAGTAGCGGCTTCGGACTCATGAAGAAGTTTGGTTACACTGCAGGTTGCAGATTTGTGGCTGTTTGATGATGGAGCCCCACTGCTTAGCTCTCGGGTTCCAATCGCCAGGGGTTGTTTAGCAAGCTTGCAGCTGCATAGCACTACCAGCCACTGCTGCACGTACTACGGTAGAAGCTTGTCTCTGCTGCAGCCGAGGAGACGTCACAAGGCGGCGCCAGTCCCGGTTGCGACATGCAGTCTAGAACTTAGAGAGCTCGTATCGGTCGTTGTCACCAGCCCAGCCGGCTCAGCTGGACAGCGGAGGATGGCCCAGAAAGAACATCACGCCGGCTTCAAGTGTCTCAACATTTTTTCTTTCTTTCTTCTCGCCTTGTCATCTCTGCTCTCTAGTGCATGCAATAATGCTCCGTCTGGCTTGATGTGGCGTGAAAGAGAACTTCTTTTTCTTTTTACTTCCTATTGACTTCTTTTTTTTCTTTCTTTCTCTTTCTCTCTTTCTTTCCTTCTCGGGTGGTTGCTGAGATGAGTGAGTAGGCAAAAGCCTGAAGTGATCAACAAGCTAGTGTATGGTATGCATCACGGCCCATGGTGGTTTAGATTGGTATGTATGGGTACGATAAGATAAGGGGGGGCCGCACCACCCAACCCGAACCGCGTTCTGACGCGTTAAGCTGCAGGCCCCCACCATCTATCTCACTGGCTGTACATGACATGAGGTGGACTACATACCTCAGACTACATCAGACTACTGTCACTTTGTATCAATACAAAATTCTTCACACTACTAGCGCATTCTTGGTGCCTGCTACTTTTCTGCCTTCTTCTCCTCTGTGGAATGCGGTAATGACCGCGCGAGACCTTGCATAGTGAGAGGCAGTCAGGGACGGAAACGGGGACGAGACCCCATGGACGATGGCCACCATCAAGGCCATCGAGGCCAGCTCTGTAGGTGATGTCCTCGCAATTTCCATCGTGAGCTCCTCACTAATTCCCTCCCCGCTTAGATACACCAAATCCAATCGGGCCAGGTCATCGTCGACCTCTGCTCAGTGGCCAAGGAACTGGTCGAGAATGGCTTTGACGCAGGAGCAACGAGTATCGGTAGGAGGCCACCCTCCGGATACTACCGATCGTCTTGGACCAGTCATGCTAACAACATCCTGCTGTAAAGATGTCCGGTTTAAGAACCAGGGTCTCGACTCGATTGAGGTTCAGGACAACGGGTCTGGCATTTCACCTGCAAACTATGAGTCTCTCGCCCTGAAGCACTACACCTCCAAGCTGTCGACATATGCGGACCTCACCACTCTTGAGACGTTCGGCTTCAGAGGCGAGGCTCTTTCTTCCCTCTGCGCCTTGTCACGCTTCACCGTCACCACCTGCCTCCAGGCCGATGTCCCCAAGGGGACAAAGCTTGAGTTCGAGACGTCCGGAAGGCTCAGGGGGACAAGTGTGGCTGCTGCCCAGAAAGGGACAACGGTCTCCATCGAAAATCTATTCCAGAACCTGCCCGTGCGGCGCCGAGAACTCGAGAGGAACATCAAGCGGGAATGGGGCAAGGTGATTAGCCTTCTCAACCAGTATGCCTGCATCCAGACCGGGACCAAGTTCACCGTCTCTCAGACGCCCAACAAGGGCAAGCGGATCGTGCTGTTCTCGACCAAGGGGAACAAGACCACCAGGGAGAACATCATCAATGTCTTTGGAGCCAAGACGATGGCCGCTCTGGTCGCCCTGGACCTGAAGCTCGAGCTGGAACAGACTACCGGTCCGGCGCAGAGATGGAGCACGCAGGATGGCGATGGCACCAGGGAGGTGTTGGTGAAGGGATATGTCTCTCGACCCGTTCACGGAGAGGGTAGGCAGACGCCCGACCGACAGATGTTCTACGTAAACAGTCGGCCTTGCGGACTGCCGCAATTCGCCAAAGTCTTCAACGAGGTGTACAGATCCTTCAACTCGTCCCAGTCGCCCTTCATATTCGCGGACATTCAGCTCGACACGCATCTCTACGATGTCAACGTCAGTCCGGACAAGAGGACTATACTGCTTCATGATCAGTCGCGCATGCTGGACAGCCTGAGAGACTCGCTCACTGAGCTCTTTGAGAAACAAGACTTCACTGTGCCAGTTTCCCAGATCATGTCGTTCAAACAAACCCCTCTGAAGAAAGCGACAATCTCTCGTCAGGAGAGTACAGAAGAGCACTCGGCCGAGGTGGACCCCAGCGAAAGCACGACTGCGCCTGTGTGTGGGGATGAGGAGCAGCTGGACGCCCCAGACGACGATGCAGGGACTGCGGGCATCCGTCGCATGAAGAAACTCGCTGCTGCGAAAGCCTTGGCTAGAAATGCTCAAGTCTTAGATTCGACGACGCGTCGGGTCGAGACGGGTTTGGAACCACAAGAAGGGCCCAGTTCCACAGCCATAAAGTCACTTGGTCCTCCGGCAGAGAACACTGCGGCCGACCGGACAGTTTGTTTGGGCTCGAACGGCGAGCTAGGGGATTCAAACTCAACGGGCAATGACGCGGACGCAACAACAGAGGCCGAAGTGGCAGAAGCTGTTGTTGAGACCAACCCAGGCGAAGAAGACCTAATCGCTCGACTAGGTAAATTCAAACGCTCGTTTCTTCCAGCATCCCTACAGGATGAGCTATCAGACCCCGAAGCACCCAGGGAAGCACCTATTCCCGCGATTGCAAAGTCTGCCAAGCCCCCAGACAATGCGCCCTTGAGCACGCCTGCAGCCAGACCACCCAAAAGACCATTACAGGAGGTTGCGACCATCACGATTGGAGACCACACGGTAACCAGCATTATCGGCACGCAACCAAAGAGGCAGAGGACAGACGAAACAGCAGAAGACCACCGTCACTCACAGAAACCGTCAAAGCATCCGCGCCAGCTGCGTCCCTACCATCCTTTGGTGGACGCTTGGCGCGGATGTTTGCTGCGGCGGCTGTGAAGCAGCAGTCATCACCTGACGATGAGCTGCTGCACGATGAGACAGAAGACTCGGGCGAGGATGCGCATCATACAGAAGAGGATGGCTCAGAAGCCAGTGTCGACTCGGCAGAAGATGAGGACGGTGCTAGTGATAAGTCATCGCAATTATTCGTGGATCAAGAGGATGCGGACCAAGAGGAGGCTGATCAACCCTCCGCCTCGCAAGAGAACGAAGATGAAGATGCGCCATCACCCCTATCTTTGCCAGCTGAAAATGACAAGATTGTCGATGAAGAAGATGGGGAGTATCTCGACGAGGAGGAGGAAGAAGAAGAAGAAGAAGGTGACGGAGCTCAAGAAATTGCTCAAGGCCAAGAGATACCCGAAGGCGCTGAAGAGGCCGACCATAAGGCGAGCGAAGAGAACCAGAAACGGACACAAGCGTTCCTCAAAGGCGGCGCAAAGGGGAAATACTCCACGCAGGCTCTTCTACAGCGCCTGAAAATCGACGAACAATCTCTCAGGCAGAGACTCGAGTCGTGGGAAGCTCGGCTCCGCGACAATACCAGTCAAACAGGACAAGACAACAGCAGCAGAGACGAGGATCTGGAGGACGGCCTGGAGGCAGAGAAAGCCGAGGAGAAGCTCTCGCTCACCATCCACAAGGGCGACTTCGGCAAGATGAAAGTCGTGGGGCAGTTCAACCTGGGCTTCGTCCTCGCCGTCCGCCCCGGCGGCACCTCTACGACCACTGCCTCGCCCACCCCGTCCACGGCCACACGACCATCAACAAAGGCAGCCCGGGCAGACGACGAGCTCTTTATCATCGACCAGCATGCCTCGGACGAGAAGTTCAATTTTGAGCGCCTGCAGGCCACGACGACCGTCCAGTCCCAGCGCCTCGTCCGGCCCAAGCCCCTCGAGCTGACGGCCCTCGAGGAGGAGATCGTCATCGAGAACCAGGCCGCGCTCGAGAAGAACGGCTTCGTCGTCTCCGTCGACGAGAGCGGCGACGAACCCGTCGGCTCCCGCTGTCAGCTCCTCAGCCTTCCCCTGAGTAGGGGAGACGACCTTCTCCCTCGCCGACCTGGAGGAGCTGATCTCCCTGCTGGGGGATGACCCTACCACCACCACCACCGCACCCATTCCCAACGGCGACGGTCACAGCGCTGGTAGTGGTGATGATGAAGAAGATGGTCAGCATGACAGCCGCTCCGTAAGAAGGCACATCCCCCGCCCCTCCAAGGTGCGCAAGATGTTCGCCATGCGCGCGTGCCGGAGCAGCATCATGATCGGCAAGGCCCTGTCGCACCGGCAGATGCAAAAGGTCGTCAGACACATGGGCGAGATGGAGAAGCCGTGGAACTGCCCCCACGGCCGGCCCACGATGAGGCACCTGTGTGGGCTGGGTGCTGCGTGGGATGAGAGGGGGGTGGAAGGAGGGCGATTGTGGCGGTGGTCTGGACAACGGTCTCAGTGCTTCTGTTGGACGGAGCACGGATTGGGCTGGGTACATCCAGCAGATGAAGGGGAAGGGAGCTATGGATTGATTTCTGATTTTGGTTTTGTCAAAAAGCATGCATGGCATGGGCATCATAAATACTGCCTCCTTATTGCTTGTTATGGATGTTTATTTGAGCGAGTATGTCTTTTGCTGAATCGATATTGGTTTGTGTATGTTTATTGATGCTTTTTGGCACCCGCTCTTCTTTTTTTCTTTTGTGTTTGCAGTCCGAGAATGGTCTGCCCTTCCCAATCGCTGGTAGCAATACTCTCCCACCTCAAAGGTCGTGTAAACATGCATGCAACGGACCAATCAACTAGATCCCCGTTGTGATACAAGATATGATTAATGTAGCGCCCCATATCACTTCAAGCCAGGCTTTGACTGCTCATTTCACCCCCAAAACGGAGTGGCTGTTGTTACGTTGCTGCTTACGCCATTGACATGTCAAAGTTGAGATTGCTCGCATCGCCATTGATACCAAAAAATTGGAACCTAGGGGTGCGTACGTTAGCCATATATGTACATATATATATATATATATATACACACACATCTGTCTCCCGCGTATATACCAATAGCTTGCTTTGGGGAGGTCAAACTTACCAGTCTTCCACGTTCAGAGTACTCGGTACCGGGGCACCTCCGGCACTACCGGTACTCCAGCTGTCTGGACTCTGTCCATCTGCCAGCCCGTCGAAACCGACCGGCGTCTGCCACACATTTCCACCCGCGGCTTGCTGCTGTGGCGCGGCTGGCTGACCTGGGAAACCGGCAATGCCGCTCTGCAGAAAGCCTGCGGTGTGTTGTTGCACAGGGCTTTGATTTGTCCTGTTCTCCTGCTGAGTCTGGTGCTGCTGCTGGCTAAATATATTCTGCATCTGCTGCTGTTGGCCGTGGTTCCTCTGGTGCAGTTGCTGCTGTTGCATTAGGTTCGGGTCTAGATTCTGGTGCGTTTGGGTGGGCGAGATGTGCGGGAAGAGAGGCATGCTTGCACTCTCAGGGAAAAGCTGATCTGGTTGGAAATTCTCCCATACAGCTTGGGAAAGATTCGGCGAGTTGCGGGTCACGAGGTACAGATCGGGCGGTGTCGTGGGTACCGAGAAGGAAGGGTTAAATGGCGTTGGCGGCCGAGTGTGCGGACGTGATGTTGAGCCGCCCATAAAAGCGTCCATGTTGTTCTGTCTGCTACCAGGCGAGGTGATGTGAGGGTGCGGCGGCGGCATGTGATTACTCGACAAGGACGGCTCCGTCTTCAGGGAGGCCTGCGGGGTCTGCGGTCGGGAGCGCTCATAGGACTCTTGTGGCGTGGGCGTTGCTACACTGAAGTCAATCGCCATCTCGTCGTACTTCCGCTTTGCCGTCTCCCTCAGTTGCTGCTGCTGCTGCTGCAGCTGCTGGTCCTGGGCGTGCTGCTCAAGCTGCTGCATGCTCTTTTGGAATTTGTTGTGCCGTTTGCCCGCTGCCTTCTGGAGCCTCTCCTCGAGGTTTCTGTTGCCCAGAATAGCCTCAAAAAGCGTGTACACCATCTTCCCAACCAGCCATACTCTTGAGACGTCTTTCAAAGCAGTCATACAAGTCCTGATCCTATCCTGGGTGACCTGCTGGATGGACGGGATCGGGGACCGCATTTGGTAGACGTGCATGATGAGCGCCGAGAACAGACTATAAACGATGAAAGCTGGACAATATCGGAGTTGCTCGTGAGCTGAGAGGTTCTCGATGATGGACGTAATCATGGCAGCCGCCTGGAAAGCAATGTTGCGCGACGGATAGGCGGCATCCTCCGGAAAACGCGAGTTGCCACCACCGGGAGGCATGTGGGCTCGATGTAGCAGGCAGAGCGTGGTGTAATAATTGGAGTGAAGAAGCGCAGACCAGAAGTGGTGCCTTGGCATCTCCCAGTACACCGTCTTGGGACAATTCTGGAGCCAATCCGCCAGTGCCATATCACTGTGCGTGAGGTCGATTGGATTTCGCTGGCGCCCCTTGGCAGCGACTGAGTACTGCTGTGAAAGCACCAGCCCCATGATCTCACACAGCTTGACATACTGCATGAAGAAATGAACATGGACCGGGTCGAGAGGGTACTCGCTCGGCTGGCCATCTTCATCCTCGATGAAGTCGTCTTCCGTGAGCATCTCAACGTCTGAATCGTCAAGGTTGATGTGGACAGGTCGGCCCAGAGCCACCGCGACAGATCGATCCCGGGTGAAGAGCGTCCACCAGATTCTCTTCCACAATCTCTTGTCGGCCTTGCTGAGCTGCGAACCCTCTACGCTCCGATGCATGCCGGACCCCTGAGCGACAATGGTGGCCACACGTGACCAGTAGAAGACGTTCTTGGTGACGTCCTCCGGACCTTCCCAGTACCAACCCATGAGCAGTAAGGACTGCACGATCGTGACCCGATCGTCTTCATAGCTGGCGTCGTAGAGAGCCTTGGCCCGTTTGTAGAAGGTCAGCGCCGCGGGTGTGGTCGATCCGTTCGCATCCATGAGCTGCGGATTGCTACACACACGGGATCCGGCGAGCAATATAGCCTGCAAGAGCAGCAGTGAGGGCGGATCCTTGGGGTCTTTGTACTGCCGCATGAACCGTGCTCTGTTGATGACTGGTACAATCGGGTGAACCCATTTGAAGTACGAGTCGATGAGCTCATCGCAGAGCGAACGTGGCGGGAGGAGGAAAGCGCCTCGCTGGTGCAAGATTTCGATTTCAACGTTGTCCAGCTCGGTAAGCCGCGCCCTGGATCCACGGACGTTCTCAGGCAGTGGGTAGTGGACAACATCGGCGGCTCCCCTGCCGGTCGTGGACAAGCAGGGTCAGGTTGGATGATTCTCCAAGGTAGGCAACGCGGCCGGCTTCGGTGATGGGGGCACGGGTGAACTTTGGTTTCATGACTAGGTTTAAATAAGTATTGTTGTCGACCTCCTCTTTCTGGGTCTGCGCCGCCGTCATGGTGGTCGATGGAGTACCTTCTGCAGTGTGATATACGGCGGGCGGCCTGGTGTTGAAGGTGCCAGTGCCGGTACTGGGAGCCGGGAGGGGAGAACGGTCTTCGGATCCATCGCCTCGTTCACTGGCCACACCAAGAGTCAGCAGGATGTCGTAGACACCAACGCTGGGAAGCATGTCTTCTTCTTCGTTTTCTTTTCAATCTTTTCATTACCTGTCTGAATCTTTGGCTGTCGAAGCCGCAGGGACCTTCTTCCTCTTTGGGGTGGGGATCTTGCACTCGATCTGGAAGGCGACGCAGTTTGTACACGGTATGCCTAGGGAGGCAGCATCACATCTGACCTTCCTCCTGTTGCAAAACGACTGTCAGTTCTGAGGAGCATGATCGGCCTGGGAGGGTGGTAGTCTTGTGCTTCGCATGGGGAGCAGCGGAACGAGGTCATCGCGAGGCTTGAGCCTCGGCGCCGAGGCCGCCTCAGACAAGCTGGACACGGGAGGGGTTCTGCTCCTCTCGAGGTATAGGGATGGAGACGTACGCATGGCAGGTCTATTGTTTGACAGGACGATTGGTCAGCCACAAGGTCTTTTGATGCTTTTTCGCGGCGCAGAAATGACAGAAAGATGCGATTGATACGATGTGTGGCGTGTCGCGGTGTTGACGCTCGAGGACCCGTCTTCGGCACAGACACCCACAGCAGAGCTCTTTCTGTCGAGTTGCCGAGGCACGGTTGCGAGAGTAATCAGCCTCGGAGCTGCAATTGCAGCCCTTGGCTTTTGTCGGACGGACGAAGCATAAAAGGGAAGAAAGCAGCCAGAAACAAAAAAAGAGCGAACAGGACGAATACAAAACACGAAGGACTGCAGACTCACCTCACAGGCGCGGGAAGCTCGTTGTCTTTTTATTTGCGAACAACACGACGGAATCAGCAAAGCCCTTTGGTCTGCACGCGACACGACATGGCAAGGCGGCCCTCAAGAAGCAGCCCTGGTTGATCCTACCTTCGGAAGCTCAGATGAGCCTGGTTCGCGGCCATATCCCTCTTGGAGCCCGCCGTCATGGTGGGCGAGGCTATCGCGTCGTTGCCCCCATTGACGCCCGAGTCTGAGGAATGGCTCGGATGGTGCTGCGACTGCGATGGCGACTGCAGCTGGAGCGCCTCGACGAGCGAGGCGTCCGGGTTCATATTGGGACGGCTGGTCGACCGAGTTTCGTGTCGTGTGGGAATAGGTCTTGCGCCCGCTCGATCCGGGCTGGGTCTACGTCGGTCCGAGGTCCTCCTCTGTCGAGAGTGGCATTACTGTTGTTGAGGCTGGGTGGGGGTCCGATCGATCGAGGTGGGCTCCAGTCGAGGAGGCGCCGGGGAGGGATAGAGAGGGAAAGAAGAAGAACAGGAGCGGGAGGGCCGGTATGCGTATCAAAGCGCACTGCCACCACACCGAGGCCTTGTTCTCGTTGAATGTTCAGACAAGAAGAAGAGTGAGGTGGCAAGACTTGGTATGATCCCAAGACGGGACGGGACGGTGATACAGCGCAGGTCGAAAGGTTGTAACAGTTTGAAGCTTGGATTTGGGAATCCTGGACAGGCTCACAGGCTAGAGGAGGGGACCCTTCTGTAGTAGTGGTAAGCCCATTCTATCCGGGGGGAAGGAGTTTGGGGGGGGGCGGTTCATCGAGAATCGGTAGGTACGGTTGTCCCGAGCTATACGCTCCAGTGGGTGCTGTGCTCCGGTGGTGCTGTATGAGCTGCTGGGGACGCTATAAGCAAGCGGCAGATGGCTGCTCCACACCTGTGCAGTTCAGCTTAGGGCTGGTGGGCAGGGCTGGGCAGGGCAAGGCAGGCCAGGCCAGGGCAGGCCAGGCACGCTACAGCGGGTTCAGGTACGCTTGCGAAAAAAAAAAGTATACATAGCGATCTCCTACCGGTGAGAGCCTAGCGACCAATCGCAGCTACTGGTTTGGTCAAGCATTGACGAGATTGATTGAGGGCTGTCGAGGGATTGACCTCGAGACAGGCTCTTGTCCAGCCTATTCCAGGTGAAGAAGCTGCTTAATTTTCTGGGTGCCAGGAGGTACGGGGGGCTGGTACTAGAGACAAACATTCGATCCTTTTTTAGTAGCAGTGGCAGTAGTGAGATCCTCTTCCATGGGCAGCTGGTTCGCTTCCGATCGGGTAAGCATGTCGTCCTCGATGTTGTCAAGTGTCTGTCATACTAGACCTCCCCTCGCAGATCCTCCCTTCTCCATTTTTTCCTTGTGGGAAGTATTGAAAATGAAAAAGAAAGACAGAGAGAAAGAATAAGAAGAAGAAGAAGAAGAAGAAGAAGAAGAAGAAGAAGAAGAAGAAAAGGTCTTCACCAATAGCTATTATCAAATCACACTGCTACGGTATCTCCCTTCTGATTTTACAAAGCGCTGTTATTATTTATTACCTGTGGAGTATACTATTCAAGCCTCTCACTGCCTTGGACCCATAATCAGGCCTTCGCATACTCTTGTACATAGGGCTCGGCAGATGAACACGCTACCGTCCGGGGGAAACTGTGACGCTCTAACAATGGCCGGGTACATGCGTTGTAACTCCAGCTCCCCCCCCTCCCCTCTCCCCCCGAAATTGAAACTCTCACAAGGAGGCCAGCCTGTATCATCTGGAAAAGAGAAAGAAGACTTATCTCGCGACCTAGGACGACAGAAGAGTCATTCTTTAGAGGTGAAGACACGGCACCCACCATCCGAGGAGGGCCCGGGCACGCATCCCAAATCCGGCCTAGACGCCGGAGCGAACTGCTTGTGTGATACGGAGATGCCAAGTCTCCCCGGGTCCTCTTCCTCCTTTCCCTCGACCCGGCGCAAAGACTGCGCTGTACTGCACCAATACCGCCTGGAGGAAATTCCCGCCAGGTCTGGAGGTGGCGCAGCGCTAAAGGGGGAGAGGAAGGATGTGCTCTCCCCCGCCTAGAACTCGAGCTTCTAGCGCTCTTCTCCAGTGGAACGAAGCCCTCCGGCCTGTTCCCACCATGCAGGCCTGTCCCTGTTTCAACGCGCCTTTGGCAGAAAGTCAAGGGAGAACCTCAAGAGACACCACACAACGAGATAGCCAAGTGGGACAGACTCGACCTACGTATCCATCTATGTAGTATTATATGCACTGGATACCCTGCTGCTCGTTTCCTTCCCGCCACATCCGCGACGGGACACTGATCAACCATACACACTATATAAGTAAAACATGCACCCCAGATTATAGATCAGCACAACCCCAGCACATGATGCAAAGCATGCGCTGCCAAGATGCATGTATAAAACATGCAGTGTGCACAGCTGCTACCACTACTACTGCAGAGGTCGATAGCGTGACCAGCTGTATCGGGAAAACTTTCCGAGCGAGGCTGACACGCTGGGAGGTGAAGCATGTGAAAGAGGGGGGAAAGAAAGGGCTGGGTGAGGGTGCGCACGAGTGTCCTCTGGCTCCAGGCGGCTGTGGCATTCGAGGTTTCTCTGATACGACCGAGGTTGAGGAAGAGGCCCTGTCGGGTTTGGTCGGAACACTTTGATGCGCTGGGGTTAAATGGTGGACAGGTCTGGTGTAATCGGTGTGTGTGTACCATGTCCGGCACAATTCTTTCTTACAACACGTTTGTAACATATTGTCTAAGGTGTCTAGTGTGCTCTGTATTATTAGTGCCCCCTTCTCATTATGACTTTTCCGCCGTAGCCGTGGCCTTCTCCTCGGCTCCGGCCTTCACCCCATTCGCCCCGGCCTTGATCCCCGAGGCGATAGCGTCACCATTCCCGCCCTTCCCGCCCGGCATGCCGAGGACCTCGACCCCGCTGATGAACCAGGCCGAGACGCCCTCGAGCGCCGTCACGAAGACGCTCATCAGGCTTGCGATGGCAAAGTGCGAGATCGTGCTGCCGATTTCCAGCCACGAGCCCTCGTCCTTGACCACCCAGAAGAAGTACAGCGTCAGGATATCGCTGATCGCCATGACCACCATGAAGAGCGCCGAGGGCGCCACGCCGATACGTTTGTTGAGGATCCCCAGGTTGGCCGACACCAGCGCGAATGGTATCATGATCTTGAGAATCAGCAGCGCCCCCTGCGAGAACGGGTCGAAGATGGGGAGCAGCCGCGAGACGCTTTCCAGGCTGAACGAGGAGACGGACGCGATGTTACCAGTCGAGAAGAAGGCCGACTGCAGGAACACGAAGAAGAAGAGCGCCACACGCGCGTCGGCGAGCGTGAGCGGCCGATATGGGTTCGGCAGCTGGCTCGGGACCTGCTTGGTCGTGGCTGAGCCGTTGCCCGAGTTGTTCCCGACGACAACTTCGACCTTGTGGGCGGAACTGGTGTAGACCTCGTACTCAAGCCTCACCCATGCCAACAGCGTCACCCAGAACGCGACGTAGAACAGCCCCTCATAGGAGATGGTAAAGATCACGAAGGTGGGTGCGCAGGTGAGGAATATGACCACGAGTCGGTGCAGGTAGTTGCTGTTGGTATCCAACCGGTATGCCAGGGGCATGAGCAAAGAGATGACTGTAGCAGATCGATCGAGTCAGCACGCAATGCCGTTTGCTCATCGTACGTAGATAGCTTACCCAATACGAGCCAGCCCACCATCTGGTTGCCACGAGGCAGTCCTTGCTTGGCCTGCAGGGACAGCGCGCTTGATCTCGTGACAACCATGGCCAGCGCTACCAGGCCTATCTGAACTCCAGCGAGCGCTCGAGAGAGAGGCTGCCTCTTGAACGAGGACCTGGATGCGGTCATCGAGAAGTCAGCCAGCACGCGGTCCTCAAACGCCAGATACAGAAGACCAATGGCGACCATCAGCGCGCCTCCCAACAGGATCAGTGTTACATTCTCGACCTTGTTCGCTGGCAGAAGCGTAAAGATGCTCATGGAGAGGCACGAGACTGCCCATACCGAAGAGAGAGTCGAGTGCTCCCGCACGAACGACAGCCCTGATGCCAGAGGCCAGAAGGCGCCCACAATGTACAGTACTGTCAGCACCTCACGGTGGATGTAGCTTATGGCCAGCGAAATGATGATGCCAATATAGGCCGCACCGCCAAGGCCCAGGGAAACCGGTCGTGTGTCTCCCAAGATGACCTTGGCCCCCCGGGAAAGACACTCCCGGCGGGCATAGACCTCCTCCCAGAAGAAGACGGGGAAGAACGCATATGCATAATATGCGACAGGCGATTTGGAGGTGATGAACGAGGCAGCAAGCATGACATAGACAGCAGTGAATGCTGCTGTCGCTGTCAAGTTCCTCGAAGGCACCACGGTACCTTGGAGGACGTGGAGGTTAATGACAGTCGTAATGGCATACACCATCCATCCCAAGTACCCAATGGTGATTGTCGCCCGGAGAAAGAGCCAGTCGTACGTCTGCAGGTATCTCAGACCTTGCAGGCCAATCTCGATGAGGGCCTCGGACTCCTCAATAGCCTCCTCGTATTTGCCATCGACAATGAGCTGGCGGATGGCAGCGACTCGCTCGTCGGAGGAATGGCCGCTCTCTCCAAGCGGTCGATACGGCCGGTATCTCAGCTCTGAAGCTCTCTTCTTCTCCTCCTTCACTCTGTACATCTCAAGAATCTCCTGGGCGTTGACCAGCAACGCCTCTGCCTTCTCACTCACGTCGGCTGCCAGGTACGGCAACGGGAGCTCGCCGACCGAGTTGGCGGGGTACTCGACGCCGACCAGGTAGGCCATCAGCGCAGCAACGTCAGCCTGGCTCACATCGTGCCTCCTGACATGATCCAGGTTCCAGTCGGATGAGTACTCATCATGGCCCGGCGCAACCCGCTCTGGATGGATCTCAGGCTTGGCAACACCGGAGCCCCATGAAATTAGGGGCGTGCGTGTGTTATCCGGGTGACCGTCACCATGACTGCCCCAGTCGCTCATCCCGTGATCCGCAGTGAAGACGTACGCCGTCCTGCCGTCGTTGTAGAACCTGTCGATCAGCTCGGTGGTCTCCTTGACGCCCTGATCGACGATCTTGATGTTGTGAAGGTACTCCTTGGAATAAGGCCGGTACGAGTGTCCAGTCGTGTCGAGGCCGAGCAGGTGCAGGAAGAAGACGACCTTTTCCTGCTTCAGGGCGTCCTTCAGCGTCTTATTGCGCTGCGCCTCGTCGAACAGCTCCTTGACGTGGTCAAAGACCCAGTAGTCCAGATGGGTCGCGTCTTGCGAGAAATCCTCCTCCTCGGCCCCGTACATAATCGCGTCTACCCTCCCAGGTACCGCCCCCTGCTCAAACATGGGCAGGATATCCGGGCTACCCCAACTCCAGGTATGTTGGCTGCGGTTGAAGACGCTGTCAAAGTTGACCGGATTCAACTTCCAGCCGGTCGTGACGGCCGATACATCCTCGTACAATCCGGCAATAAGCGCGACATGGCCAGGCCGCGATTCTGTCGGGACCCGTGTGTGAGAGACACCAAAAGTGCCCTGCTCCAGCACTCGAGACCTGAGGAACGGCGCAAGAGGGCGGGGTTCGAGGTCTGCGTCAGACTCGGGGTACGGTTCAGGGTGGGACTGGAAGGCCTTGTCGGCGCGCAAGCCATCGCCTGCGAAGTAAAGGAGTGAGTCGAGGCCGCTAGACGGGAGAGGATGGCGGAGGTGAGCGTACCAACGAACAGGACCAGTCTATCCGCGGGAGCCCTGCCGGGAGCTGGGCGCTCGACCTTGAAGAGTCGCATGCCGGATACGATGGGACTGACAAAGTAGATATCAAAGATGGAGAAGATATAGATCAGATGAAAGACCACGGCCAGGGCCAGAAACCTGAACCGTGGGAAGCGCGCCATGTTGCTGGCGCTGCGGTGCAGCTCGCGGCCACGCGCCGTAGCTCTCGCGAAGGGGAGGGAGGACGGAGGATGGAGACGGTCGTGGTCGGGTTGCGGAGGGAGGAGGGGGGAGCGCCGCTCTTTGATGTCTAGAGTCTGGCTTCTACCTCTACCATGGCTCTCATGCGACAAAACACGCGTAAAAAGAAGAAAGAAAAGAAAACTTGGTGGGCGGAACGACAGTTGGTCAGTTTGCTTACAACGTCCCAAGGGAAGCAAATCTGTGGGAGTAAGATGGGAGAGAAGGGGCCAAGACGATGGTGATTGGTGGCTGCTACTGTGTACTTCGAACAATAGCAAGCAATGGCGTCTGCCAAGCTGCGGCCCTTGATGAAGCAGCGCCGCTGAGAGCGGGTCACCCGCAGGGCCAATGGGCAGGGATAGAATACGCACGCAGGGCACGGTAGTGGGACTGTATGTATACATAGTACACCTGTCACTATAGGCTACCGTTGGATAGGGCGGATCAATCAACTGGTACCTGAAGATCTTCAGTGCCGTCACGGAGGTACTAGTACAGGCTCGAGATTCTATGATGACGACTCATTTTCTTCTCTTTCTCTCTCTCTCTCTCTCTTTTTTTTTTTAAAAAAAAATCTTATTGTTGTTGTTGTTGTTGTTGTTGTTCTTTTGGATCATATTGAGTTTGGCCAGTTCGCCATACTTGTACAGCCTCTTATTGTATGTGAAGTTCTAACAGTGTGACTACAAACAGCCATCTGTGAGAGATGCCATCAACAGCCACGTATGTGTCTTGCAGACCTATGTTCACAAATTCAGCGACAGAGCCAAACTCTTACATCGAGTGTAGTATTTTGGCAACATCACTCCTCTGGCTCGATCATGTTTGTAAATATCACTATGTCTGCTGATAGTGCTTGATACTATAAGTCATGCTCACAGAACTCTTGAACCTACTCCCCCTTATCGGGATATGAAATTTATCCAAATAAATTCATTGCATAGGAGTAGGAGACAGAATTTCTGCATCATATTATAAGGTGTAATAAGCACTGCAGCAATCCGAAGATTCTTAAGTATTTATGAGTTTATGCTAACAAGAGCGATATCGAAAAGTCAATTCCTAAATACATATTGACGATGATGTCAGGGAGGGGGTTGGAAGTGTAAAGGGTGGGAAGCAGCTTTCGCCGGGCGATAACGGTGCTACGATTTCACCCCCAACGCAGTCCACGACAAGATCACACTCCCTCCCCTCCACATTTTGGAATATTCGAAGGTTCTCTACCAGGCCGTTCGCAACCACAAATATTCAACAACAGGTTAGATCCGGCGGGGGCTCTAGGTTGACGACAACGTGTCTTCATAAGCAATTTCAGCTTCTACTTCTCGTCGTTCGGCGACGACAGATCTCCTGCGATTCTGTTCCAATTTATATGAGGTGTATTCTTGAGGTATGTGCAAATAGCCATTTGATACCCTCCCGTGCAGGATGGATGCTTCCTAGGGCCTGCAGTGAGATTCCACGCACACTTAAACTACCGTTGATAACTGTTGCGGGAGACACACTCTCGCTCTTTAATGAATGGCTCGTCGAGTCTTTCCATGTTGTCCTCCATCCACACAACCCCAGTCTTCGATAAGAACAGTGAAAGGTCGAATTTTGAGTCTGCGTGTGGATTCCAGCGGAGACGACCGAAGTCAGCGGCTGCTCCAGCAGTAATATGCCGCAATTTTCGAGCCTCTTTGCCTGTAAATGATCATCAAGATGACTTGACTGGGCTAGAAGCAGGACTCGAAGCCTCTCGCGCCCGAACAAGTCCAGGAGATTCTTGACATCCGACTGTGACGTCGCCGTGTCATCTCGAGAACGAACAAGCCGCCTGATATCGTGGTCAAGGAACGAGGCGAAGTGTGCAGCCTCTCCTGCAAGTGAGCAAAGATCGAAGAGGTCCTCCAATGCACAGATAGGGCCGGCCGCAACGACAGGGCTACCCTCGATATCTTCAGCCTTGGCGATAGTAGCCGTGCAACATGTCATTAGCCGAGTCGGGAGATCGTCAAGCTCGTCTGGAATGTCCGAGTTCTCGGTGATGCGCCAGCTCTTCCCTTCCTCCGGCGTGGCGGTGTGGACAAACATCTGGCCTAGTGCCGGCGACCGCGCGTTGATCGCGAGTGCGAATTCCTCCACGAGGGCCTCCAGACCTGGCGGGGGATATTGGTCAGGACGAAGGGTCAGCCCCACCCGGATGTTGTACAGTTGTGAAATAGCGTAGATACGATCTTCTGAACGTGTTGTCTTGCGAAAGCGCGCCGCGCTATATTGCACGTTTGGGTTGTTTGATCTGTAGATGCCGTTGGAGCCACAGCCGCACTCCAGGATTGCATGGAGGATCCGATGAACGAGGTCGTTCACAAGTGGATCGGTTGCCATTTCATGACAATTCCTCTGAATCTCCTGGACCTCGATTCGAGCATGCTCCAGCGCCCAGAGAAGTCCCTCCAGCGTCAGGAGTGCCCCTTCTCTATCGTGCCTGTCCACTATCAAAGCCAAGTCCTCACGGACAGGTCGAACATCGAAGCTGTCGGCTGCCCTTCCAAGAACTACCGCATCTGGGCGCAACATGAACTCTTGAAGCGTCCAGAGGGATGAAAACCATGGGTCACTGAGGATCGACTGGATGGCCCTGTCTATGCTTTCCAGACTGGGAACAACATGGTCCACCCGCACAGGCCCCCTTAGCTCCGTATAATCACGCTGCTCGAGCAATCTTGAAGCCTGGGACGATATTTCGTCTATGGCCTCATAGGCAGTCTTCGCAGAGAGCTTGGAGAACCAGACAAACGGCGTCGCAGCGTTCTTGAATATGCTGACCTGCCGGCCGACTTCGTCCATCTTGACCTCCTCGTCCTTCTGGTCGATACACGCAACATCGATCCAAGCCCACTCTGTTCCCGCCAGTAGTCTCATATTGTCGACGACCCTCTGAAATTGCTCTACAGTGAAGTGCGTGTCCAATATATGGGGTATGTCCCAAGTGACTCCTCCGACCCCGAGGGCTGGGGGCTTGGGAGTCCCTCTCTTCGTATTCCATTCCCACCTGCCCCACGTGTAAGTCAAGACACTGTACTTTGGGCGTTGGACTCCTTGGTAGAAATTCGATTCGTTCCTGATGTGAGAAGTCATAGTGGGTATGTGCAAAAGCCTACGCGGCCAATAATCTTCAACGTCCAGCCATTGCCTCCCAGCATTGGGCGTGAAGTTCATGTCGGCATTCGGGTCATAGAATTCATCTATCAACCGTTTGAAACTCTCTTGGGAAGATTTGGTCATGGTGAATCTTCCGGTAGACCTACCAAGATGTGCAAGTTAAGTATTTCGGCTTGATCAAGGGGAAAGAGCAAAATAAAGTGTCATGTATACCCAATCTGTGACAGTGAGAGCAGGATGGCGGCACCTAAAGTCTCGTACTTGTTTAATGTTGCTTATCCCCTATCGGGCCACCGCTAGCTTGCAGCGCAGCGCCAAGCTTCCGGGGAGGGTCAGAGCTCAGGGGGGAGGGACCACCACCGTGGCCGGGACGGACACACGCTAAAAATGTCCCGAGGGCCCCGGAGCCGCAACTCTGCTCGAACATCCACCGTGATGTGACGGTTTCCAACGGCGCGACCTATCTCGAGCGTCGCCCAGACCAAAACTGTGACCCCTTGGGACGCCCCAAGATGTTGTCCTTTATCCTCATACAAAATCGCCAGTCAGTAATCATATCACCTCAGCGCTGTGCTCCTTTTCCCTTTTTGATCAAGATGCTGATTCTGGTGGGTTCAGGGGCAAGACCCGGCTGGCCAAGTGGTATGCACCGTACAGCGACGACGAGAAGATCAAGCTCAAGGGCGAGGTATGTTGTTGTCCGCGCACATGAAGACACACACAATCTCTATATCTCACTGTCTCACGCGCTCACATGACCCTACCCTCGATAGGTCCACCGTCTCGTAGCCCCGCGCGACCAGAAGTACCAATCCAACTTTGTCGAGTTCCGCAACAACAAGATCGTCTACCGGCGGTACGCAGGCCTCTTCTTCTGCGCGTGCGTCGACACCAACGACAACGAGCTCGCCTACCTCGAGGCCATCCACTTCTTCGTCGAGGTCCTCGATGCCTTCTTCGGCAACGTATGCGAGCTAGACCTGGTCTTCAACTTCTACAAGGTCTATGCCATCCTCGATGAGGTCTTTCTCGCCGGGGAGATCGAGGAGACAAGCAAGCAGGTGGTTCTGACCCGGTTGGAACATCTGGACAAGCTGGAATAGCCTTTTCTATAGGGGGCTAGGTAGACAGTGGAACGAGGTGTCGCTGTTGTGTGTACATAGGGTATAGATTGTTTTAGGGCGAGGCGTATGGCGTTTCGAAGAGCCGGCGGTGTCATAATGCCGCCAGCCGCTCGGTTCAATATATCAATGATATTCGTCTTCGTGGCGTTGGGTATCATATTGATTCTAAGCAAGCCCCCCTTCAAAAAGCGATCAGCCACTCAATCCTGATCGGATCCAAACATCGAAACCGTCCCCTCTCCATCCCCAGGCCACAATATAGTGTGCCGCCAATAGCTGCCACTCCTCAACTTCATCCAGACCCTCTAGTCCATCGAGCCTCTCTTTCTCCTCTGCGGACACCCACCTATCCCACAGTGTTTCTACGCTGTTCTGATTCACCATCTCAAAACCAGCCCGGCGAAGCCTGTCCTCCCTGATCCTTAGGCTCCTTGTAGACTTCTAGTGTAGGCATCTTGATCCTCCTCGCAGCTAGGTTCGCCACCATCTGCCTTCCGAAAGCATCGTCAGGTTTCGTTGGCTCATATACGACCAGGCCGAGATTCGGTATCCTGTCGGTAAAGTACTTGATCACTCTCTCCGCCTGGGCTGTTTCCAGGTAGCACAGACAGCATTCCGATATGAGGAGCGTAGGCACATCTGGCCGGAGACCCTTGATGAGTCCTCCGGGGGGAGAATCCGCTTCGCCCTGTCGGGGACCCTTGGCGAGGTCTCTCAGATCCAGACCGTGACACCAGTACTGGTCGCCATCACCCTGTGGTGTGCTCCGCCAAGAAGCCGAGTCGCTTCCCTCCGCGGCGGGGACTGGATCAGGAAGGATCCTCCTCAGCACTGGCGTGGCCTGAACCATCATCCTCTTGTGTGAGCTGGTCGAAGGAAAGTCTACTTCGTGGTAGCTCAAGCGATAGCGACGATTCTTCTGCGAGAAGAGTCGGAAACAGCGTGTGTCTGTCCCGGCGCCGAGTGAGACGATCTGCCTTTCGAATCCTTGGCCTCTTTGCGGATCTCCACCGTCCAAGAAAGAATCGACGAGCCTGTCCAGAGCCATAGTTCTCGTGTATGTACCTAAAGATCTCAGTCTCAGGTGGTCCATTATAATGACGACGAGGAGAAAGTAGCTAACCTCTATTGATGATGGGCAGCCTTCGACTTGCCTGTTGGTCCTGTACGAAGTACGGAGCGTATGGGTCCTCAAGATAACCTACTTCCACTGCACTCAGCCGTGACACTGCCGCGTCAGTGTCCGTACCCTGAATGGTCGCATCATGCTGTGCCTGGCTAGACGCAGGGTGGGAGTGGCCTCCACGGCCCAGTCTACCGCCTCGCCCTCGGCCGCCACCTCTTGCGCCGCGCAGTGACAGAAGATTCGGGATCGAAGGGGCCGGCATGTTTGGAGGTTGCGACATTTTTCTTCGAGATAAGGCAAGAGTGTGAAAAGAACATAGGCATGAACTGTCTGGAAACTTGACTGTAGATCGTAAGATATATCTATTTCGAAGAGTGCTCGTGGCTCTTTGGAGGGGCACGAGCCTGCAATCACAGGGGTATGCCACCCCTGAAAAGCTCCCAACAGCTACCCCGCAGTGCCGAGCAGCAGGGAACCTAGAGTCGGTGGCCCCGCCATGCTCTAGGGTCTCCGACGTCACCTCGTCAACCTCGTCCAACTCGTCGCCGACAGATCGTAAGCAGCTGCCTGGACGTACGCGTGTCCCTATTTACACTCCTCTGTATCTCTTCCTGTCTGCCGAATTGCAGCAGCATACCCAGGTTCCACAGTGTCTTCTAGTCAGATCTTTGGAGGGGGGTGACCTTGAGCAGCACTTGATTATCATCATCGTCATCATCATGGCGCCGGCAACTTCATCACTCGTGGTTGGTAGACCATTCCTTTGTCTAACCTTGATGGAGACCTGCTATAATCTAACAGACATCCGCAGACGAAGGTGAAAGTCCAGCTCAAGCTATCGATAGCCCGGCTGCGCATGGTCCAGAAGACAGACGAAGCCCTTGGCAAGACTGCCCGGCGAGACATGGCGCGGCTGCTCGAGGCGGGCAAGATCGACTCGGCCCGGATCCGCGTGGAGAACATCATCCGGAGCGACATCACGACCGAGCTGCACGAGATCCTCGAGCTGTACTGCGAACTGCTCCTAGCGCGTGCCGGCCTCCTGGAGGGGCCGACGTGTGACCCGGGGATGGAGGAGGCTATCAAGAGCATCATCTATGCCGCGCCCAAGACAGAAATCAGGGAGCTACAGAACGTACGGGCGCTCCTGGGCGAGAAGTATGGGAAGCAGTTTGTCCTTGACGCTATGGAGAACACGAATGGCAGAGTCAACGAGAAGGTTGTCAAGAAGCTGAGCGTGACGCCCCCGAGGGAGGAGCTGGTGCAGGGCTACCTGGAGGAGATAGCGAAGGCGTATGGGGTCAACTGGCCGAAGAAGGAGCTCGGAGAGGCACCGCCGGAGTTTTTGGGCGATGATGACGACAATCCAAGTGGCGGTCAGGCACAGAAGAACTTGGAGGTGCCACTTGTTGCCGACCCCAGCCAGGAAGACGGCAAGGAGGCCGAGGCACAGGAGGAGCTGAGCAAAGCCACGCCACCGAGGACGATTGGGCCCAACAGTCCTTTACGGGTCACGCCCTCGAGCCCATCTTCGGAGAACCCACACCCCAAAGTAACATTAAACAAGTTGGAGCTGACGCCGAACAAGAAGATGCAAGAGGCTAAAGCTGCCGCGAAACCAAAACCAAAGGCCGGCGACATAAGCGATGGAATACCGGATGTGGATGAGCTCTCTAAGAGATTTGCTGCGCTGAAGAGATAATGTCTAATACTGGACCACTCGGACCCGAGATCGACATCGTCAGTGCCTAGGGCTGTTGATGAACCCCCGCAGTGGTCAAGTTGAGGGTCAACGCAGGGCGAGTTCAAAGCTGCATGCGTTGGTCAAGAAGCATTGTCATTGGGTTAGATTTGGAAGCTAATAATCAATTATCCTGAACGCCAATGCTATGCTGAACCAGACATCCAACTACCGCTCTGACCCAATACTCCAACACAACGCCTAGGCTCTAGAATTAAAGTCCGTAATTATCCCAAATATGACTTCGACCCAGGACCAAACAATCCAGAGAATTGTGACTGCCTGAGCCAGCTGGGGGTCTTCGAGAGCTGAGAAACCTTGGCCGCCGTGCAGACTCAGAAGAGTCTCAGTGCGGAGCGCTGAGGCAGTTTTGTGCCGTTCAACATGGCCCGCGCCTTTCTTGGTCTGGCTTGCAGCCGGCGGAACGCCTCCTGGATGTGTCTCGACTCGACGGGCGTCCGGCCCTCACTCGGCGGGTCGAACAAGCTCTGGTGCAGCTTTCGCTTCTTGTTGTTGCCGGCGTTCTCGCCGCCGGTCCTCTCCCTCCACAGGTCCTCCTGCTCCTTAATCTTGAGCGCCTCCTCGGTCAGCATCGACACCATCTCGAAGGTCAGGAAACCGAGCATGTCGACGATATCATCCGAGGGCTTGCTGTCTGTAACGATGCCGAAACCGGCCCACTCCCGGAACCGCTTGCCCTTGCGGTACGTAAAAGAGGCCTGCCGATATTCGGACCACGTGACGTACTCCTCCTTGGTCATGGCCTTGGTGCGCTCGTCTGCCTTTCGCAGCCGCTGCAGCGTGATGTAGTTCATCTCCTCCTCCTCCTCGTCCTCCTCGTCCTCGCGCTCGGGGACGTCCTGGCTGTAGTAGCTGCTCGGCTCCCACGGCAGCGCGACCTTCTTCTTCTTGTTCTTCTGCGCGGCCTCGTCGACGGGACCCGCGCCCGAAGGCCCGCCGGCCAGCGTGGGGTCCTCTGCACCGCCAATGTCCGCACCGTCGCCGCCCTTGTCCTCGGAGTCCTTGACGTTCTTGCGCACGTCCTTCCACGACAGGAAGGTGCGCAGGCGCGAGACCTTAGCTGCGTCGTCACGGATCTGGAAGATCAGGTCGTTGATGGTCAGGGACCGCGAGCCGCGGCGGGCGGCCAGCTCGGTGCTCGCGCGCAGCATCTCGATGACCTGCTGCCGCACAATCTCCTCGATAATGCCCATCGTCTCGATGCTGGGCTCGCCTGTCTCGCCGGCGACGTACATCATCTGCTGGATCTCCTGCCGGTATTTGTACTGTTTTCCGTCCTTATCCGCCATCTTGAAGGTCTGGGCAGTAGCTTCCTTCTTCACATACGGTAGCAATAGCAACTGAACGTTTGTAGGTTTTAGCAATGTTGAGCAAGCGACATGGAAGGGTGAGTTGGTGGGTGGTTGGAATGTGAATGTGCATCGAGAGTCAAATCTGTAGCCAGCATGTGAAAGCTAATGGAGTAAAATACTTAGTCAGCAATTTCACCTCCAAGTTGCCAGGGGTGGGGGCCACCCATAGTGACGGTATTTGAAGTAGGCCAGCCTACTAGGTGAATTGTTTGGATCTACCAGGTGACAGGAAAGTGAATCACCGATCTCACTGGATACAGAAAATTGTCTGGCCACCCTAACTATATATTATGGATAGATCAATAGACAGTATGTGTTTTTACCCCATCTTTGACATGGCGATTGTTTTCTCCTCCGACTCTTCCAACCACTCCCCTGAGCCACCAACATCCATCCATCCTTACGCATCTGGTGGCCCTTTGGTCTCACTTAAAGCCTCTGAGCTGCGTCCATTTTTCTCTCTTTCTCTCAACAACAAGAAGACGTGAAGCGTTGGCTCTCAACATGGGCCAGGTGCTCTCAGGTCTCCCCCATGAGGAGGCGGCCCAACCCAGAAGCCTTGCCCCAAACCTTGTCCCAAACCTTGCGCCACCTCCGCCTCTGTTGCTGCTGCCAGCAGAGATACAGTACATGATCTTCGACCAATTGAAGAATTGCCCTTCATCTCTCTGGAGTTTCGCCTCCACGTGCAGGTATACATGGACGACAGCATCTACCAGTGGAAAATTGCCTAGGCTGTCAAGGGGTAACTACCAGGAGTTCCTCTGCCTCATCGAGCGCGATCTCGGCGACACGCACTACTTCTGTCCTAGGTGCTCTAGCCTCCAGCCCTTTGAGAAGTCATGGACACCGACGCGCCTCCACGCTTTTTTTCGGTTGCTGCCGCTTGGAGCTGTCGGCCTCTTTCCCCGGAGGCTACCTGCTCAGCTATCAGTACGTACGTCTCGCAATGAATCGCCACATCATGGGCGGCACAAAGGGCCTGCCTCTCGAGAACCTTGAGCAGACCATGCTCTCCAGGACGCCTGAGGCCGGACGAGACGGACAGCCAGGCCCTCACGGGATCTGGCACCAGCAATGGTTCGCAAGGATCATCGACGACGAGCTGTTCATGCACGTGCGCCACACGGTCTATGCTCGCAACCACCAGGAAATGCGCCTTGTGCTCAGCCGGCATACCTATCGCATCTGCCTCCATGTGGGGATGGAACCACGGGACTGGTGGGCGGGGCTGACCCAGCCGCCGCCCCCTCTGCGGTTCACCTTCCTCGTAGGGGAGTGCCACGAGGTGCCTTTCTCCTGCGACGTATGCCTGACGGATTGCACCGTGACGGTCGAGAACGTTGGCGCGTCCGACAACGACGGACGACGCGAGGGCTGGTACGTTACCATCGATGGGTACCACCGGCTTGGCAACGGCAGATCACCACACGACTGGAAATGGAAGACGTTCAGCGGCGATTTTCTCCTTCCAAGGAGATACATGACACCATACCCAGCAGGTTCCATCCTACACGCATGGAAGGCTCCCGGCGATGATCAAGCTGGCGAGCCCAACTCAGAGGACGAGTGGGAGGATATTTCAGACTCAGATGAGTCTACCAGCTGACTTCAGCGCTGTCCTCCGGCACCCTCTCAGGCCTGCCATCTTCGTACAACACAACACACTCAACCATTCGGAGCTGCCACGGCGCCATTGTAGCATCTGAGGAGGCTTCTCCTACTGTCTCGGTCGACTATAACAAGACTAGACGCATCGCGGTAGGCCACCCCTTCCGCTTAGCCTTTTACACCTTCTCTCAAGACACACCACCGAGACGACTCTTGTTGAGATGAGAACCAATGAGCAACCTCGCTGACATCAACACGCTTTCCCCCCTTCTTTTCCCGCCTACAAAGTTTATATCATTTCGCGTCTCTGATGCCTTGAACCACTGCTCTCACCAACTTCACAAAGCATTGAAGCGGCGACCTGCCATGGTACAAAGAGGGGTAAAGAGAGTGCGAGGGCTGGGGGATAGTGCGGACGTCGACGTGTCCAGGGCGGGAGGCAGAAGTGATTTTCCCCCTCAAGTATTGATAGGTCGAAGGAGGAAAACCAAAGGGGGGGGGAATAAGCAAGGCCACTTGGGCGTCGACATTGCAGACAGGACGCAGAGAGATGTATTGAACAAGATTGTCCTCGGCAGGAGAGAGAAACAGAGAGAATGTGTGGCATTGTGTACTTTGAGATCTTAAGCAGGTAAAAACACTCTTGCTGTAATGTGCCCTTTGACCGTCCGGGGGAAGCGGAGAGGGATCGATCTCAGAGCGCCAATCAGCCCAAGCCAAACCAACTCTCTCCCGCCGACCCGACCCAAGTCTTGTAGACAGGCAGACTATCTCGAGCACTTGCGCACAGATAGATTGTGCACTTCTGAATTTGATTCTCAGCACAGCTGTCAGTCGTCTTAAAAACTGATCTCGAAACGTGCAAGAGCTCCCTTTTATTTCTTTTTTTTTTTTTTTTTTGCTGCGCGCTGGAGATGTTGCGTTGCGATTCTGGCCTTTGCAAGGGTCCCACCAGTCCCACCAAGGGTCTGCTTGTTTTGCATGTGAAGATTACGTCGCGTCACCGTTGTCGGGTGGCCGGAGGTCGGGGAGGGGGGGGGCGTCTGATGCGCGGGAAGGGGAGGAGGGTTGGCTGCTGTAGGGAGTCAATCCTGTCGCGTGGTCTCATCAGCTGAGTTGAGGGCGCCAGCAGAACCTGCCTGAGGAGAAGAAGTCGAGGCTGTGGATTATCCCATCTGGTTAAAAGCAGCCACCTGCTTGGAAATGAGACAAGGCAGCCCAAATCTCCGCGGGGACAGGTGGGTTGCGCCCCAGTTTTCCCCGGCGACCTCGGCTAGACGGAGCTCTGCACCCAAATACACACTACAGTAGACAGATAATGGCCACAGTACCGGTACTTTGGTAGTACATAATATGGTATAGTAGCCATATGCTATGGCATTATAGTAGTAGTGTCGGGAAAGATCTTGGGGTGAAAACAAAGGGTCGGGTGCTGGGTCGTGCTGGCTGTGCATGTTGTAAATGGCAGGTCTGAAGCTCGGGTCTCAAACTGTCCAGTGGCTGCTTCCCTGGGCCAACGGCTTAGTTGTTCAACACAGAGATAGAAGAAGGCACGTCTGCCCTCCTGCGACCAGGCCAAAAAAGCTCGTCTGTTCACACAAGACACAATCTTTTCCTCAGCCCACCGTCATCGTGAAACATACTGCCACAGTGTATGACCGGCTATCCCAAAGAGGTGACAGCGTACTCGGCACCCCAAAAAGATACCTCGGCATCGGACCTCAACTTATCCACTCTGGCCGACTCGACCACCAGTTTACCCCGGAAAAGACATCCCACTGCCGAGTTATACCCACACCAACAGCACCTTGCGACCACCTCTTGTGCCAGTAGTACATAGTAGTACATACGGACCGACTCCGACCATTCACGAGCTGGTCGCTTGAGGAACGGCCGTCCTCCGAACTTTACGCCTGTGTACTACTACTAGACCTTCCTTTCCCCTGTTTCTTTTTTGGAGTCGTTAGGGATGTTGGCATCGTTTGCGAGGACTGAATCTCGGTCCCTTTTCCTTCGAAGTCTACGGAGCGGCAGCAACTTGAACAGTACCACCAGCAAGATAATACCGCACCTTCATAGGTCACCTCTGGTTCGTGTCCACCCACACCACCGCTGCCACAGCTTCGCCATACTTCATGCAGGATGTTCTGCTGACCTTCGACGCCCCTCCTCGTCCAGATAGCAGCAGCAGCTATGGCGCCGGCCAGCCGACGAGCCAACAGCTCGATGCCCTCGGGTGAGTCTTCATCTTCACCCAGATATTGCGTGGAGATGATACAGTCCCCGGGTGGCTTAACTGACAGTCCAATCCTCTCCCAGGCTACGCCGAGGACAAATCCAAAGGCCCCATGCTGCGCTTTCAGGAGTCCCTCCCCCGCCTGCCGGTGCCCGCCCTCGAGGAGACCGCCGCCCGATACCTCAAGACCCTGCACCCGCTGCTGTCACCTGCCGAGTTCGAGCAGAGCAAGTCCGCCGTCGCCGACTTCATTAAGCCTGGCGGCACCGGCGCCCGCCTGCAGGAGAAGCTGATCGCCCGGCGCGAGGATCCAAAACACAAGAACTGGATCTACGAGTGGTGGAATGACGCCGCCTACCTGTCCTACCGCGACCCCGTCGTCCCCTATGTCAGCTACTTCTACTCGCACCGTGACGACCGCCAGAGGCGGGACCCGACCAAGCGCGCCGCGGCCATCAGCACCGCGGTGCTGAGCTTCAAGAAGATGGTCGACGAGGGCACCCTCGAGCCCGAGTACATGAAGAAGCTGCCCATCTGCATGGACAGCTACCAGTGGATGTTCAACGCCAGCAGGGTCGCGGCCAAGCCGGCGGACCACCCTGTCAAGTACGACCACAAGACGAACAAGCATCTGGTCGCGATCCGCAAGAACAACGTCTACAAGGTCCTCCACGAGGTCGACGGCAAGCAGCTCAGCACAGCCGAGCTGGAGGCGCAGTTCAGGCGGGTGTATGAGCTCGCAGGGTCTCGTGGCCCGGCCCTCGGCGCCCTGACGAGCGAGAACCGCGACGTCTGGACCGATGCCCGTGTGGTGCTGCTGGATGCCCACCCTGGCAACAAGGCCGCCCTGGAGACGGTCGAGTCGGCCTCCTTTGTGGTGTGTCTCGACGACGCGTCGCCCGTCACGCTCGAGGAGCGCGCACACAGCTACTGGCACGGCGACGGG
Source organism: Celoporthe dispersa (assembly GCA_016584495.1). NCBI lineage: Eukaryota > Fungi > Ascomycota > Sordariomycetes > Diaporthales > Cryphonectriaceae > Celoporthe > Celoporthe dispersa. The sequence continues at coordinate 784,641 of WAID01000002.1, forward strand.
CAGAACCGGTGGTACGACAAGCCGCTGCAGTTCATCGTCAATGATAACGGCACCTCGGGCTTCATGGGTGAGCACAGCATGATGGACGGCACACCAACCCACCGGCTGAACGACTACGTGAACGACGTCATCTTCAACAACAAGGTCGACTTCGGCGGCCCTGAGGTCCGCTCCCACATTCCTGAGCCCGCGCCTGTGCGGTTCACCGTCACAAAGGAGGTCCAGAAGGAGATCGACCGCGCCGTGGCAGACTTCAACTCGGTTATCGGCCAGCACGAGCTCGCCGTCCAGGCCTACCAGGGCTACGGCAAGGGCCTGATCAAGAAGTTCAAGTGCTCTCCTGACGCCTACGTCCAGATGATCATCCAGCTGGCCTACCACAAGATGCACGGCAAGAACCGACCCACGTATGAGAGCGCCGCGACCAGACGGTTCCAGCAGGGACGCACCGAGACCTGCCGGACTGTCTCGGATGCTAGCGTCGCCTGGTGCGATGCCATGGCCAACCATACCGTGGATGACAAGACCAAGGTCGAGCTCTTCCACAAGGCGATCGCCGGGCACCTGGAGTATATCACTGCCGCGAGCGATGGTAAGGGTGTTGACCGGCACCTGTTCGGTCTCAAGAAGCTGCTGGGCCCCGGCGAGGAGGTTCCGGCCATCTACAAGGATCCCGCTTTTGGCTACAGCAGCTCGTGGTACCTGTCCACGTCGCAGCTCAGCTCCGAGTACTTTAACGGGTACGGCTGGAGCCAGGTGATTGACCAGGGCTTCGGCATTGCGTATATGATCAATGAGAACAGGTACGTTGGTCCCCTACACGAGGTGAGAGATTCACTAAGCTAATCTATCGCCACAGCCTCAACTTCAACATCGTCTCCAAGGGCCTCGGCAGCCAGAAGATGAGCTTCTACCTGAACGAGGCGGCAGGCGACATGCGTGACCTCCTCGTGCCCACTATCGAGGCGCCTAAGGCGAAGCTGTAAGAGGGTCAAAGAAGAAAACGAATTCCGATACCAGATCAGAAGGTAGAACCTAGATGGGCAAAGCATTATCACTACATCATGGTCATATGTTTCCAACAGCCCGCGTTCAGGATATCTTCCTTCGTTCAAATAGGCGTACCTTGTAACTAGACGAACGCACGGAAGAAGGGGAGTTGGACGGATATCTGAAGTAATTTTGCATCATCTGGTCGGCGGATATTGTACAGTAGACTAGCTCGGTGTAGATGGGCAGATCTATAGAGTAGGTTGAAAAATATGTGATTACACGCCTCAGAAACATAGCTGTTGTGCTCGACCTCTTCTTAGATTATCTGGGTAGTAACAAAGTGATCCCCGGCCAAGCAGAACAGGCCAGGTAGGCAAGGAGGAGGAACTGAGTTGTGACGAGTCTTCAATGATGCTATATAATCATGCCACCACAAAATAATGCGACGCTTGGAAGAGGGAGCCTGCTGAGTAAGTAGGCAATGAGGATCGATCATCCAACGAGCTGCACGATGCCCTCACCACAGCGCAAGGGTCCTTCTTTTCTATAGATTCTTAATTTAAAAGATTCTTCCGGCGAGATGAGATCAAGCAAGCAAGCCGTCAACTTCTAGCCCGCATGCGACACAATCTCGTCGACGAGGGCCTTCTTCTCCGGGTCGTAGTAGGAGCTGATCTGGCCTGGCAGGGGGACCTCGATGTAGTCGTCGTCCGGGCCGGAGATGACGTTGAGGTTGATGCCGGCGGACTTGGAGTGGATGATCTTGGTGGAGGTGCTCTCCTTGCTGAAGTAGACCTGGGCGCTGTCGACCGAGTCCATCATGACGGTGGGGATGCTCCCGAGGACCTGGAGGGCAAAGTTCTGTGCCTTGACGACGTCGACGGAGGAGACGAGGGTGTCGACGATGAGGTTCAGCCGGCTGGCGTTGTCGACGGAGACGGCGTTGGCCTTGCCCTTGATGATGATGGTCGAGTTGCTGCACTTGCTGATGAGCACCGAGTGCGAGAGGCTGGCCTCGATCTCGATGGGGCTGGGCTCCTTCTCAAAGTTCTCAATCGTCCACTTGTTGCCCTCGAGCACCTTGACCGGCGGCTTCTTGACCCGCATGCTCTCGGGCTTGGGCTTCTTGCCCGGCGCGGGGCTCTTGCCCCGCGCGTCGCTGTCCGGCACGGTGCTGCTCGCCCGGAGCGACGGGTTCTTGTGCGTCATCTCGGACCTGTCCACCTTGCGCAGGCCCTTGGTGACCGCCTCGCCCTTGTTGAGCTCCGAGAAGACGGCGTCCAGGCCGCCCGGCGCCTTTGCCGGCGCGGGCTTCTCCTCGTTGATCTTGAGGACGGGCGGTGGGCCCGGCGGGGGCGGAGGTGGAGGCACGCCGCCTGCAGGTGGTGGTGGTGGCGGGGGGGCAGGAGCCGTGGCGGGGGCGGCCGAGGCGGCGGCCATGGCCTGGACGACCTCCTTGATGGGCTGGCCCTTGGCATTCCACGGGTTGCCCGAGGGGAAGTACTGCTTGATGTACTCGATGAGGTCCTTGAAGATCTGCTGGAAGCTCTGTATCCACTCGACCTGCTGCTGGTCCTTGTCCTTGTTGTCCTTGATCACGCGGTTCCCGTAGTACTGCGCGGACCCGAGCGAGTCCTCGACGTGCTTGTGCGGCTTGGCGTCGACCGTCACCCACGCCAGCACCATGATGCCCTCCGCGACGGCGCTGATCTGGTTCGCAACGGTAGACCCCCTGTTCTCCTCCTTGACGTTGACGACAGCCATGAGGCTCTCGTTGATGGGCCGCAGCAGCGCCTGGTACGCCTCCATGTCATCGCTGGCCTTGAGGTCGGGCTTCTTGGCCTTGGTCGTGATCAGCAGGAACCTGCGCTCCTCCGCGAACCCCTTGGCCACCAGGGCCGCCTGCTCGGAGATCAGCCCGCCCAGCTGCTGGCTGAGCTTGACGTACTTCTGGACCGAGGTCTCGAGGAAGGTGTCGAAGTCCTCGATCAGCTCCGGCAGGGGTTCGTCCGCCGCCGGGGCTGCTGCCGCCGCCGCCGCTGGTGCGCCGGTCGCATCGGGAAGGCCCTTGGAGGAACCGGCTACGGGCGAGGCGAGGGTCTCTTGGATGTTGGGGACGGCCTGGGGGATCTCGATGGTGGAGGAGGCGATGTCCTCCAGGCGCGAGGTGGCAGCTTCGAGTCTTCTCAGGAGGTTAGCAGCCCGCTGGCTGTTGTCTACGGAGGAGAGGACGAGGGGAGGCATTGTGTGCAGGTATGTATTGGATGTGTCCGCGACGGAGCGGGAACAGGATCAGGAGGAGGAGGAGGAGTTTTGATGTTGGTGATGGTGATGGTCTGGCGTACCGCTTGATCAAGGTTGTGAGGTTGTGCATATTATTCATCTGCGCCATCTTGACAGCTTCGAGGAGGGGAGAAAAGGGGGGGAGGGGGCAGGTCGTAGCCTGTGGCTTCTGCAGACTAGAGCCGAGAGGAGAAGAGGCTAGGTAGTTGACAGGTTGGCGCGTACGGGATGGCGACTATGGGGGCGTGGAATGTGGGTGGGAGGATGGTCCCATCAGACTGTCGTTGGAAGTTTGTTAGCAGGTGCTTGTGTTTGAAGAGCAGTATAGCCACAAGCCGTTACACTCCAGTCATGCCTCTCTGTCTCTCTATGGCGGGAAAGTCAAGGCCAGACAGGTTCCAGTGTGACGATGCGGTGCGTTGGCGTCGTGCCCAGAGACATCGCCGGGCAACATGTATAATGTGAAGTTGGACGGTACACTAACCTTTTTTATATCCTCACGCTTGCGACTGGGTAAGCACAAATTAAGGCAAGATAACTAGGAGAGAAAGTACACGTCACCAGCAGGCAGCGAGAATCAGCGAATGCGGGAGCCTGGCGGGACCTGGAGGGAGCTTGATATGATGAGGAGGCAGCATTGAAGAATATCTGAAGAGTGTTGCAGATTGTTGTCAGTGGCCAGGCGCTGCCGCACCGCACGACATCGGTAGCTTTCCCCCTGAGCTTGGCTGGACCCCTGTCCCCAGCATGATACCACACACGGTACGTAGTATGTACAAGGTGGAGCGGCGGGCCTGTGGGGGCTGCCAGCAGAATGGATCCGGTATGGCGGAGAAAAAAGGCCCTGCATACGCTAATGCTATATATATGCTGCTAAGTTGGCATCTCTCAACAATTGGGGGCGCATGGTTTAGTGGTATAATACTCCCTTAGCATCTATCTGACCAAGATTGGGAGTGGTCCTGGGTTCGATTCCCAGTGTGTCCATTTTTGCCCGTTTCCCGACGGCCAGTTTCCGTTTTGCACTTCTGCTTTTCTATTCATCGCAGACGGATCTCCCGTTTTCTATACCTCAATTCTTTTTTCCTGTTTCCATACCTTTGCGTGGAGCTGTGTATGAGCCTGCTGAATCACGGAAGTACCTCTACTGTTCCTACGATGTACCTTGTCAAAGGATGTTTGAACAATAGCACTGATTGACATCTACCAGTCCAATAATTGCTTTCGTGCATACCCTTTCTTTATGCGAACAAGGCTCATTATCATTTGTTACATTGGCAAGAAGGTGGGTGGTATAGGTAGCATGGAGCTGACACAATGATGACAGCAGCCCGACATCTGACCTGCAGCTCCGTTGATTTGGGGTGGTCCAGCCCCGTTCCGGGATTGTACGAATGCTATTATTGCGTTCTCTTTTTGTTCTTTTCTTTTCTCTTCTTCTTTTCTTTCTTTTTTCCTTTGCGTTCTATCCATTTTGTTGGGAAATCTATCGGTCTCGGGCTAATCCTGAAATCATGTCTTCTTCCGATGCAGCAGACCTTCTGAAGATAATAGAGAAGGCCCAGGCACAGGGTCTTTGCCCAAACCGAATCTGGCGGGCCAGTTCGAGGTTCAGCGGTTGGCGTACGAGCCTCTTGAAGCCTCTGAGAGACTTTTGCGACAGCCTTCCAGAGAACGCCCTCTCACACGAAGACCACTCGGCGTGCTGCCTAGACTTCTGCGAGTTCTCGAGTCGCAACTTCACCGCTGTCAGTCAGTACCACGAGCGATACTCCTGTGAAGGAGGGGACCAAACGAGGGTTGCAGAACAACATGGCAGTTCCAAGGTCTGCTTTCCGATCCAGGGCCTCTTCGACAATGCCTTGTTGGTGAAAGCGGTCGAGTCCGGGAAACTCACCGCTTGGAACCTCGACGGGACAGCCACACTAGAGCATCCTTTACCATTCATGGCCATCTCCCACGTCTGGTCAGACGGCACCGGTGCCGGAGCATGGTCTTCGAAACAGGTCAATTCCTGTTTGTACAAGTACTTCCGAGACATCGCCGAGAGGTTCTCGTGTGGGGGGATCTGGTGGGACACCGTTTGCATCCCTCAGGATCGAGTAGCCCGTGCGAAGTCGTTGAGTTTTATAGATTTGAACTACGCGTACGCGCGAATCACCCTCGTGCATGATCGTTTCCTTCGCAACTTATCCTTCGAGGGACCGGACGCAGCCTGTTTTGCCATTGTCATGTCGGCTTGGTTCACACGAGGCTGGACGGCTCTTGAGCTGGCCCGATCTCGCAAAGTGAAAGTGGTCTTCAAGGACTCAATCAAGGATCTCGATTACGACATTCTAGACAGGGCAGAGAAACACAACATTGCGGCTGGCACTTTACGGAATCTCAGAAATGCGCACGTCTCAGGAGTAGACGATCTTCTCAATACACTGGGGCCTAGATACACCTCATGGCCCAAAGACCGAGCGACCATCGCCGGCCACCTGGCTGGCATCCAGACGTCCGTCCCGCAGAACAGAGATACCTGGCAGCGAGACATTTATCAAGACATCCTGAGAAAGGTTGGGAAGGTGTCTCACGAGCATCTTTTCCACAAGTCTGCTACTATGTCTGGTGGCTTCAGCTGGTGCCCCGCGAATATTTTTGAGCTCCCCCAGACGGCCATGCGACCCGAGTTGAACGTGAATCAGAATGGGGAGATCGTGGGCATCTGGGAGCCCGTCGCGTTGGACGACATGATTCGTGAACAACTTCGTGAGAAGTGCGTCTGGGGAATTCTCCATGAACTGCTCGAGACAAGGGTCAAAAATGCGATCGAGGTAGAAAACGACAAGCATTTGTTGTTGGTCGCACCCCTGACAATAACAAAAGACACGCCTGGAAACACGGATGTGAGGAACGCCATTATCGTTCAGGTGATGAAGAAAGTCCACAAGGGAGCTAACGTCTGCAAGTGCCAGTTCGTGGGCTCTCTGAACTTCCGCTCTGCATTTTGTATTCGAAGAAAGCATGGGACGCAGGTGTTGATCGGCGACACGGAGGGCTGGGAGCAGCTGAACGAGGACGAGGATGCTTGGGAAGTGGTTGTGCGTAGTGGGAAATACGCGGCCAAAGAGGCGTGGGACATTGAAAATACCCATGCTGAAAAAGAAGGAGGCCCAACAAATCAAGACCGCACTCTAATAGTGAACTCGATGAGTGGACTTGAATCGATCCCGCAGTCACAACCTGTTGAAAATGGCTTTTCCTTCGACATTGCACCTAACTGGACAAGGCTTCACTCTGCAGCTTGGCTAGGAAACGTTCTAAATCTCATCGACGGAGAAGATTTCTGGGCTGCAGCATCGGACAGGTGTGGACAACAAGCATTACATCTAGCAGCGGAGCGAGGGAACACAGTACTTGTGGAAACGATACTACGCAACGTCAGAGAGGGCACCAGAAGCCTTCAAGCCGTTGACAGCTGGGGGCGGACTCCACTACATCGGGCGGCATGGGGCGGCTCCGATGATACTGTGCGCACTCTGCTGAGGTACGGGAGTCGCGCGAACGTCCGAGACAGGCTTGGATTCACACCACTGCACTTGGCGGCGGATATGGGGTTCGAAAACGTTGTCAAATGTCTATGTGGGCATGTCGACGTGCGAAAGACAAATTTGGTCAAAGCCAAGGAAGGGCGTGGCCTTACGGCCCTGCACCTCGCAGCACTCAGCAAACATTACGAGGTGGCTAGCGTTCTCATCAAGCATGGCGCTCTCATCAGCGTTTTGCAAGGGACCTTCGCCTGGTCAGCCTTGCACTGCGCTGCGGAAAGTGGCGACGCTGCTATGGCGCAGCTTCTCCTCAATCAGGGTGCTGATCTTTGGAGTGAGGACATTGTCGGCTGGACACCCCTACATCTTTTCAGCCATGGGCGGACACAGCGCAGTGGTCCGCCTGCTTCTGCAGAATGGAGCAGGCTCAAAGGAAACCAGAGACCATTTAGGCTGGTCGCCCATGAATTTCGCCGTGATCAATGGGCACAGCACAGTCGTTGAAGATCTTGTCAAGTCTGGCATGTCTCTAGGCGAGGACTCATGGGCGCCTTTGAGGTGCCTGGAGAAGCTCAAGACAACGATTGGTGCCTCAAGTGAAAGGGAGGATCATACTTTTCAAGTACCATCAGGTCTGGAAGCCGTGAATAGGTGGCAGGGGGTTGCCACGTTGTTGAAAACAGGCACTGTCAAGGTTGACAGCGGAATTTCGAGCGACAAGCTGAGTTGGACCCGCATACATCTGGCAGCTATAGACGGACAGTCCAGGCTGTCCCTTCGTCTCCCTCAATATAAAAGGTGCGGAAGCTGATCAGTGGGTCACCGAGGTCGAAGACGACCACTTGCTTCACTACGCCGCCATGCTCGGGCTTTACGGAACCATGAGCTTGTTTCTACAGCTCGGTGCCAATCCCGATACCAAGGACATTGGCCCACATGCGGATACGCCGCTCTGGGCTGCAGCTATGGAGCTCGATATGCTCATGGTTCGACAACTGCTTGAGAACGGAGCTGACCCAAACGTCAATAACAAGGACAAATGGACAATACTGACCTGGGCGGCTGCGAAGGGGAAGGAAAAAATAGTGAAGCTCCTTCTTGAGGCGGGAAGGGTGAGCCCCGATGCGGTCGACGAGCATGCGTGCTTGTCTCCGATCACACATGCCGCGTGGGCAGGTCATGAGCCCGTTGTACGCCGTCTGCTCCAATCAAACAAAGTTGATATCTCCACCAGGAACAAACCCTTGGGCTGGACACCGCTCTGGTGTGCGGTCGACGGAGGCCACGAGTCCGTTGTCAAGCTCCTGCTTGATGCAGGCAAAGGCGTCGACCTCGACCTCGGCATCAATCAACCAGGGTCGATCGATTTGGGCGAGGAGGAGCCTCTCCTGATGGCTGCCAAGAAAGGACATGATGGGATAGTCAAGCTCCTTTTGCGAGGTCCAACCCAACTTCAATTTCAAACCTCAGCGCGAACGCCGCTATCGCACGCTGCCGAGAGGGGACATGAGATGGTCGTCAAGCTTCTCCTCGAGTCCAGTCAGGAAACTTCGCAGTACAGCACATCCGAGAGCTCGTTCGAAGCTGGGGTTAATCGTCCTGATCTGGACCGGGAGTGGACCCCACTATTCTACGCAACGCAGGGTGGGCATGAGGGTATTGTTCGACTCCTTCTCAATGAGAACATCAATGTTCACCGTTTGGACAAACGCGGACGTTCTCCGTTGTTTTACGCCGCTACGAACGGATTTGAGGGAATTATTAGGCTTCTCCTGGACGCAGGCGACGACAGTGTTGATGCGTCAGACGCCGCTGGGAAGACGCCGCGCTGGTATGCTGCTCAGGGTGGACATGACAGTATTGTTGAGCTGCTCGATTCTAGAAGCGGGAAGAGACGCTGGCGCAGAATTTTCCGACGAAAGTAATGATGAGCCAATATATCGTGGGATGGAGTTCTGGAAGCCTCAATATCGTTTACCAGAAAGTTTTCAATACAATAGAATATATATATAGGCATTGTAGATGCAATAAACAAATCACATGGCTTTGATGGTACCTAGGTATGCTGCATAATCGTTCTTCTTACAAAGACGGTTTCGACCCCTGCGGGCTCCTCAGAACATGCATGGAGGAGCGTTGCCAGGCCTTACCGCTCAAGTGCTTACGAAGGATTCTCGTTCGGTTGGACGGCCTATGCCTTCAATGCACTTCTTGCAACGGTTGGAGGTGAGTACCCTGGGGTAATCTGACAACCTCCTCTGGGGTCCGTTATTAGACCTGTGCTCAACTCGTGCGACACTCATGCCGCAGGCCAAAGACGGGTCTACTATTTACCGTGATTGACGCGGCAACTGGCCACCACAGAGTATCAAGAACCTGGGTCCTCAGCAGGTTGCTTGCATATTTGGACGAGAAGGTCGACAAGGAAGTAGCGAATGAACAAGAGCACCAAGCGCCAGCATCATCAGCCAAGTCAACCAAGACGACACCGCAGAGAAACAGACTCGAATGGGAAGCTCTCCGTGTTTCGATTTTTGGCGTAGATGACAGAGCTCGCTTTCGTCAAGGCGGCCCCGTCTTTGATTGGGTCTGGTGTTCTGGAATAACTGTCCTTGTCCTCCAACTGGTCCTTGCTATGTTACCAGGGCTCCTAACCAATGATTGGGCAACCTTCATAGTCACGGCGGTCGGCAACATTCTTGCTCTGGTGGAAGCCTCGCTCCCGCAATGGAAAAAGGAGAAACGGGCTTGCCCAATTAAAGGAGGATCGACTGTAACGTTGACAAATGACAACGGCAGCCGCCGTGCAGTTGTCATATTGGGTCAAACAAGGAGTCGGTTTAGATCTGGAAATCCTTGCTCGTGGCACTAGGACTTCCAAATCGTCAGCGGTCGTCAGGCTCGCAACAGCAATTCTGGCACTGCTGTGGTTAATGCTGTTGATTACAGTTGCAGGCATGAGCTAGAATACTTGGTGTAAATTAAGCTCATGTGTCATCCGGCCTCTCCATCTTGAATGCTAATGTTGAACGAGGGCTTGTTGGCATTGGACTTCTCGGAAGCATCCAGAGATCTCAGCGAAGACTTGTTTAGTCAGACGATCAAGGGGCTCTGGCGCCGAGTGAAAAAGGTGCGTCTGTATGTAATTTCTGGTACGCGGTTCCTATTGAGTTTGTGCATCGGTCTGGTCGATATTATTGGCCTGGTGGCGCCCAGCTCGCCGGAGGCAGCCGGTTGAGGTGTGTTGGTTATATTGGGGACGTTATGATATGTTGTCTCAACTCACATAAGTGCAATACGACGATATATTGCTGGTAGTCGAGACGAGTCGAGATAGTAGACGATGCCGTCCCCCTATCGAGAACCGAAGGCCCCCAAGGCGTACATGTGTGTGTGTGTGTGTGTGTGTGTCTTTACCCGTGGCGATTAATCTGAAGTCTTTCAGGGACAGGTAATATCGGAGACAATTCATATGGCGTCCTCGAGGATCAATCTTGGTCCGGACGCTGCAGATGGGACGAGATGGTGAGGTCTGAGCTGGCTTCCCTCCCTTCCAGGACGAGGTGATGAGGCCATGTTGGTGAGAGATCGGATGCAGGTTCAAGGTGTGTCACCCACACAGACAGAGCCCGCGCAGCAGTGGTACAGCACTTGTGTACATAGCAGTTCCAACAGCATTTCAAATTAATAACAGAACGAGTATTCTTGTTTCAAAGCTTGATTTAGAGTAGCTTATCGCTAGTGACTAGACCAGTACACAGCAGAGCATTCCCGACCAGGGATTATCCACACCTGCCTCTCACTCTCCCGCCCCCCCTCGCCCTGGCACCATCCGACCCTCTCGCCTCCTTCTCTCTCCAAGCCGCCCTCGTCTCTTCTGCAATCTGCCTCGGCGTCTTCCCTTCCGCATCCTCCTCATCCATCAAAGCGCTCCAGTTCTTCTCAAGCGCAAGCTCTTTCTCCGCACTCCCGCACAAAATCGCCAGCATCGCGTCCTGGGCTCGGATGCTCTCCCTCGCTGAGACTGTCGCCAAGCCAAGCTGCGCTCCCGCAGCCTCATGAAGCGGCGTCCGGCCTCTCTTGTTCCGTATCCTCACGTCGGCGCCGCGGCCGAGGGAGGAACGCCGCCGCCGGGGCGTGCGCGAGACATCGCACGCGAGATGCAGCGGCGTGTTGCCGGCATCGTCGACAGCGTCCACATCGGCGGCAAGGTCTTTGTCCAGGTCCAGCAGCAGGGCCGCCAGGCGGGTGTCGATGCTGGATGATGCGTGGTGTGGGCGGCATTGGCACAGGCGGCACAGTGGGGTCTCGCCGCCACGGCCGTGCAGCCTGGCCGAGGCATGGAGGTCTCTGCAGAGGAAGTCGGCGACAGCAACGGCGGCTCTGCCCGTGATGAGATTGGGGGAGACAGCGTAGTGCAAGGGTGTCTCGCCGTGTTGATCTGGAGCGTTCGTGAGGCGTGGGTTTCCCGAGTCTGTCAGGATGCGGAGCAGAGCCATGGTGTCGATGTCGGCGTCGGCGGTGTCGGCACCGGCGCGAGTGCCAGTGAAATCGGAATCCGAGCCGTGCTGGGCCGCGCCTAGAGCACCAGGCCATCCGGCCGCGGCATAATGAATCGGCAGCCGACCGAACTGATCCTGGCAGGCTACGGCGTCCGCAATGTCCAGGCCACGCTGCCCGGACTGCTTGATAAGCACCTGGACGCCCGGATAATTCCCATAGTAGGCGGCGAGGTGCAGGAGCGTCAGCCCCTGGACACCCCGCTGCTCTCAAACAGGTAGCCGAAGGTGTGGTGCGAGCGGTCGCTCGTGGAGGCAGACGCATCGGCGCCCTCGTCTATCAGCCGCCGCAATAGAGCGAGCCCGGCTCGCGCGATGGCGAGGCTGAGCACCGTGTCCCTGTCACTATCACTATCGACTACAGCGGGTCCGGTATCCCATTCTGTGTAGCATATGCTGCTATCGCGCGCGCACGCGCCGCGGTCGAGAAGTAGGCACACCAGGGCCTCGGACCGATGAACCCGCTCGCGCGCCGCCTGCGCATCGAACCGGGCCTGCTCGGCGCCCTCGGCCATCATCTCAGACTGCTCCTCCCTCGCGCATGACACTAAAGACGCGGCGGCCTCCAGGATGGGCGTGAAGCCGTGTGCACTGCGGGCGTGGAGACGAGCAAGTGCAGGCTGCTCGTCGAGAAGATAACGGGCCGTCTCGAGCGCGCCATGCGCACACGCCACATTGAACAGCGAGGAGCCGCGCTCATCAGGCGGCGGCGCGCTCGGCGTCGGGTGCACGGCCCAGTGTTCGAGCAGGAGACGCAGGGGCCCAGGGTCCGGCCGCCGGGCGGCTACAATAAAAGGGTCGAAGGAGCTGGGGCTTTCTGTGTGCAGACCCTCGGGCTTTCGGGCGAGGTACCGCTGGATGGCGGGCAGGTCGCCTCGCATGATCGGGTCGATGAGCCAGCTGTGCCACCAGTACTCGCCCAGGTGCGCCAGCTCCTCCTTGGTCGGGAGCCGGTAAGGATCGTCTGCATCGTCACTCATGTTGAGAACTGGGAGATTACCAATGTGTGTCCGAGTCGAAAGGAAATACGCAAAGGTAATGTCGTTATATCAGATACGCATTGAGTAATAAATTGCTTTGCGCCCCGCTATAGCAAGTCCGCCCCTACGCAGACATAAGCACTGACCCACATGTCCTCACAATTGCTCCCTACCTCAGTATTCCACGCGTAGAACTGATCCAGCGTGATATCAAACCCCTGCGCAATTGAGTCGCACGTGTCGCTGTCCACCGTCGTGTATGTGTTGCCCGACACGCAGTTGGCGCTGGTGGTGGCGTTGAAGTCGGAAACGGTCAGGTTGCACTGCGCGGCCACCTCTTCGTAGATGGTCTGCCAGTTTGACTCGTATGCGGACGAGTAGGCGTCTGCTTGCATCACAGCCAGCTTCTCGGTCACGCAGTACGAGCAGAGCTCCGGCTACGGGATCTCGCTCACATCGGGCACGTTCATGTACGTGTCGACGAGGTCTGAAGTGCTTGGGCAATTCAGGTCAGCCTTAGACGAAAGTATATGTAACGACGGGGACCACATCAACAGGACACTAAATCTCCGGGCTGACTGACCGTTACAGTTGGTCCCCGTGGCCGGGTTTACAAAGCAGGACCGGTTCCACTGGCTCCAGAAGAGGTCAACGAGGTCGACAAACGGCATGCCTTCAATAAAATTCGCTGACAGGCCCACGCAGCTCGTGGCGACCGCATCGTGCAGCTGGTCCACAGACGCCCCGCAGCCCGCGTTGCAGACCAAAGCGGTCTCGGTCGCGTTCTCATAGCTGCCCACGTATCCCGACGTTATAAGCGACGCGGCCTTATCGGCACAATCGACCGTCTGGTACAGCGCCGCCTCGCAGGCCAACGTCAGGTTCAGGCTGGACAGAGAGCCGTTACTGAACATGGAGAGAACGGTAAAAGAGGTATCAGAAGGAGCAGCCCGACCTGCCACGCCTTGATAGGCGTGTGAACGCGGCGCCAAGGCCTATATAGTGGTCGAGTAAAAGACCTGCAGCTATATCTAAGCTACTTTGCAAAGCGCGAACTATAAAGTAATAGATTAATTCAAGTGTAGTTAGTTAACTAATATTGTATCTATATTATTCCATAGTTCTTATTAACTAATCCTGCATAGCCCAGCGGCATAAGCTTACAATTATATTCTTTTCAAAGACATAAACTTACTTTTCCCAGCTTTAGTCTTTTCTTTTACAACCAGCACAAAGCATTACTTTTCTTTACCAAATATATATACTATAAGCATAGTTAGAAAACCCCCTACTGGCGGCGGCCAGCTCGTCCGAGTAGGTCAGGTTAGTGTAGTCCCGGTCGATAGCACGCCGCCCAGGCACTCAGACTTGACCCACTGGTTGTCGTTCCACGTGATGACCTTGACGGCGGCGTCCTCGTACCGCTTCAGCGCCAGGCTGTACTCAGAGATGATGTCGCCGATCTCGCTGTTTATCAGGATGCTCGCTGTGGCGCTGCAGGTGCTCGCATCGCCGGCCGAGAGGTACGCGCAACCCAGTTCCGTGCACAACGAGCTCGCCACGGTGAAGCTGCGGCCGTAGAAGGCTAGGCCGAGGTTCACCCTGGTGAACGTGATGTAGTTTCGCCATAGCAGATCCAACGATGTCGTGATCTCGATCAGGTTGGTGTGGCACTCAGATAGGAGCCCGTCCACTCACTGCCGATGTCCCACGTGGGCCCTTGTCACTTATTTTCATACTAGGTGCTCAGGCTCTCACAATCTCGTTCCAGAGCCTTACCTTTCCCTTTCTGGATTCGCCTTGTACCTCCATAGCTTTGCTCGCACTCTGCGCGCTCTCCAAATGTGATAATATGCTAGCGCGCTATGTGCCAATAGACTTACGATATTTGCTCAATATAAAGTCATGAGACACAGATGCATAAGAAACTAGTAAAGTCTGACATAATCCTTTTTCTATGACAACGAATAGGAGCGGAGAAAGTTGATCACAAGGCTCTTTTAATATCTTGCTACTATTGCCTATTTCTAAGAGGGGGTAGCAAAACTTCTATAGAAGCCGAGGATATCTAGATAATATGCGATCTTGCCTAAAAGACTATAAGCATACATAGAGGGCGCATAGCTCTTTAGATAGCTTCAGAAAATAAGCCTCTTCAACGCTCTTCAAAGATCCGACTATATTTAATATCAGCTCTGTCTAACTCTTCGCTCGCATAGTCGCCACAAGTCGAGCTTTTAAAAAGAACAAGAGCACTACTTCCTCTAATTCCTAAATATTTTATCAATCTTCGCATGCCTCTCGATTAACTCAAAATGTCGTTATTACACGTGCCGCCCAAATACGAGTACTCCAATTTGGAGTATCTTCCAGGCAAACCGATCCGACTTCTAAGCCTGCAGCCTGGATTATTTTCCGACGATATGATTGTAACGATTTCGACCCTCGATCTCCAAATAGTTAAATACGAAGCACTATCATACACATGGGGCCCTCCAACAGAAGAGCATGGAATATTATACATCAAGAATAGCAACTCTCAAACTCAAAGCAATAAGATCCAACAATCACACGACTTCTATCAGCTGCATGTCAGGCCCAATCTTCTCGAAGCTCTGAGATATCTTCGATATGTCGATGCGCCACGTGTTCTATGGATTGATGCTGTGTGTATAAATCAAGACAGTCTCCCTGAGCGAAGCCGAGAGGTTCAGCGGATGGGTGAAATTTACAATAAGGCACAGCAAGTCATAGTTTGGCTTGGCCCGGAAGACGATGATACTGCTGTTGCTCTGGACATGATCAAGACTCTGAGCGTGGGTGTTATTATCCACTGGCAACGGCGCAACTTCAACACTCGTCCTGGAAGCGAAGCTGAAATGATCAGACACCACGTGGAAGAGTCGACCATATCGCTTGCCCAATGGACAGCGCTAAAGACCTTCATCTCCAAGCCTTGGTTCCGAAGACTATGGGTGCGTCAAGAAGTTGCTTTAGCCTCAAGGATCATCATACAGTGTAGTCTGTTTCAGGCTGACTGGGAAGACCTTGAAAAGGTGGTGCTGCTGCTTGAACATTCAGATGTCAAAAGCTATATCAGCGCAGAGAATATCAGTACCGTACGCGCGCTCTTTCCATATTATGGGTCCGACAATTTGACCTATATTCTCCATCGATCAAGTCTATGCGGTTACTCTGATCGGCACGACCTCGTTTACGCAAATATGTCACTATCATCAGCTATCGAAGCTCTTCATATTACGCCTGACTACGATTTACCTGTCTCAGCCGTCTATAAGGATCTTGTATACAAGTATATACAACAGTGCGGAGATTTAAGGATATTAAGGTCCTGCGATCCTCAGACTGCGCCTATGGAATTCGAGTCGTTTGTTCCTGACTTTTCTATACCTCAACCCGAGTCTCGCCTTTCAGAATCAGTCTATTATGCCAACGGAGGCACGAGACATTTGCCACTCAACATAAATGATCACAACACTCTTGAACTGAATGGGAAGTTCGTGGCGACTATTGACTACGTGTCCGAGTTCCGAAAGCCACTAGCTGGGGATTTCGCCCAGTACGAGAAGAATATGGAAGTGATCAAGAAAACCCGTCATTGGGAGCCTACGGATCTTTTGAGTGGAACATACCCAACTGGAGAGTCGTTGCTCGATGCTTATATTGTGCTGTTAGCTGGCGGTCCGTGGAGAGATATTTACGACATACCATCTAGTGCAACGATGGCGGAATGCAGAGAGGCGTATATGAAAGTTGTGTGGTCTGGCGGAAACCTCGAGCTTGTTAACGACCGGAAGTATTGGCCCTACTTGAGCAAAGTTCTATCAAATCGAAGAGGAGAGGCCTTCTTCCGAACCTTTGAGGGTTATATTGGCACTTCACCAAGACATATTCAGCCAGGAGATATCGTCACTGTGTTTATTGGGGGAACAGAGCCTTTCATACTGCGGCCTATCCACACGGCAAGTAATATTTCATATCAACTTATTGGACCGTGCTTTTTACAAGGGATAATGTTTGGAGAAGCAATACTCGGGCAGCTTCCAGAGCAATGGGTTTGCACGCTAGACTTGGAAAGTCGGCGCACGTGTTTCCGAAATCGACAAGATGGTAAAATGACTTGGGAGGATCCCAGGCTTTGGCCATTACCATTTCCATGGCAGATTCATTTTTGTGATTTTTCTGAAGCAGGTGGGAAGTGTAACGAAGAATGTGCGGCAAAAGTATGACAAAGGCGTTATATTGAAGGAGCGCTACTTTTTCAATACAGAAACACAGCAGAAGGGAAAAGATGATCCTCGACTTGATTTAGTCGGCTTGGAAAGGAGTGGTGTTAATCTCCAGACATATATTATAGTATAGCCTTGAAATTTCTAATAATTATCTGCTTTCTTAGTATTAAATATAATAAAGCTGTAATTAGCCTTTTATTATTTATCTTGATAAAAGCTATTTATAATTAAGTCTTTCCCAAGACTACTCTGCTATCCAATATCGAATGCTAGCTTTATGAGCTCACCAAAGAGATCAACCAGAGTCACATCTATATCCTTGCTCTTGAGCTTATAACCCAATTGGCATATGCAATCCGTATACTGTCTAGTCAATGCTGCGGTTCGGAATTATCTTTTTCTCAATCTATATCCCAAGAGGTACGCCGACTTCATCCAGCGGCAGCATTGTCATAAGTACAATCATCGGATTGTGTACCATAATCTCGGGGAGCTTAATAATATTAATAAGATTCTTTTCGATTTCTTAATAGACATATGCTTCTGAAACATAAGCATATTAGTGCCTAAAGGAGAGTCATCTATAGAAGGCATTTGGATAATTAAGGTTTATATCTATGCGACAAAACAACTATTTCGAAAATAACAATCTCAAGGTCATTATTCTCACAGGACTAAAATAATACACCAATAATTATCTTAGAAAGCGGACAAATTCTTGGATATACTATAGGAACATGTACCGAGATTTTCAAAGATTGAATCAGCAGACCCAAAAGGTTATAATGTATGTGCGTAGAGTAATGGCCCCTTGCTCGGCTGGCCCTGGTCTCTCGGGTCTTCAAGGGACGATCTCGCACTGTATCACCGACTCTGTGATGATATGATGATATGATCTTTGGACGAAAGCATACATCTGTATCGCGGAGCCTCCGCCAGGAACATTACAGCAAGAGCAATGACGACGACAAGCACAATAGAAGTTCAAGCCAAAGAAGAGGACAATCCATAGCAACGATCTTCATCACGCTTGCGCCCACGATGGCGACCACAGCCCATGGCCTGTTTCCGTGACCTACATATTGGATGGGTTATGTTACGTGCCCCTGTGTGTGCCTTTCGCAGCTATGTTATTATTATGACTTCATCTCTTCTGAAGCTTCCCATCGGTTTGGGGCTTGCAAGTATATCAATGATCTCGTTCAAGCGGTTAATAAACTTGACACACTCCCGTTGGTTGAGGCCACCATGCTACAACTGAGACTCGATCTTTTAGTCCTACCTCCCAGTAGGAGGGCTGTTTGTGGAGAGGCATTCGTAGCGGTGATGACCCTTCTGCCCACCTATCCAAGCCTGATTTAAATCCTCGTATGCACTAGTTGTAATCTTCGTCGACAACTACTCTAGACAGCCTTATCAAGCCCTGGTGCTGGCGGCCTATTCTCGCCCGGAGATGGCTTTCCCCCATATAAGACATTTCTGCGATACCATGGCCAGTAGTCATCAATCGCCCATGCGACTATCCTCTGGAGACCGCACACAATTTTATATACTCCGATGGCATCACGCGTATGCCCAAACGGATATTCAGTCCATAAAACCTAGAAATAACGGTCATGTTAGTCAAGCATTGAGCCAGAGAGAGAGGTAGAGAGAGAGAGGTAGAGAGAGAGAGGTAGAGAGAGAGAGGTAGAGAGAGAGAGGTAGAGAGAGAGAGGTAGAGAGAGAGAGGTAGAGAGAGAGAGGTAGAGAGAGAGAGGTAGAGAGAGAGAGGTAGAGAGAGAGAGGTAGAGAGAGAGAGGTAGAGAGAGAGAGGTAGAGAGAGAGAGGTAGAGAGAGAGAGGTAGAGAGAGAGAGGTAGAGAGAGAGAGGTAGAGAGAGAGAGGTAGAGAGAGACTCTGGAAACTACAGCCAGGCAGAGCAGCATACCGTCTTGTCCTGAACCTGAGTCGTTGCAGCAAAGGACCAGTCATGACCCGAGATTATCACAGCAGGCAGAAAACCTGGTAGCAAAGACTGCGCGTGTCCTTGTCCGCTATAGTCGTCGTCGTCGTCGTCGTCGTCGTCGTCGTCGTCGCCGCCGCCGCCATGCTGCTGCCGCGTCACCAGGGCCTTGAGAAGCTTCCACTGCGCAGCATGCTAGATGCCCACTTGAAGCTTGGCCTGAACCGCGCCGCCGTCCGAGTCGAGTTTTTTAGACTCACAGCTCAGCGATCGGACGACATATCAGGCCCTCGAGGCTGGTATGGTTGATGGACTGCAGGGGGAGGGAGGCTCGGAGTTTGTCGACCTGAGCTCTCGCTGCCGGCTCTTGGATGTCGAGGCAGAGGCAGAAGTCAACCTGCTTGGCAGAAGCCTCCCTTGCAGGAAGGTATTCCCGGATGACACGGGCTGTGGTGCACTGTGTGATGCCGACCGTAGCTCCTCTCTCCGGGCTGGCACCCCGCGTCCGCTATAGACGGCCATCTGCAGCAGTGGGAAATGCACAGCAGAGTTCTACATAGCCTCCTCAGCTGCCTGCGTAGTGCACTCGGCTGCCCAGTCGAGGATAGCGAAAACATCGTCCACACAAGGATTCATCAGCCCGAGCGCGTCTCGCCTCCGCTGCTGCTGTGCGCTGGCCTCAGCATAGTGTATTGCGTGTGGTGTCCGAAATAGCAACGTGCCCGCTGTCGCCTCAATAAGCACCCTTTCCTCGATTTCTTGACGGCGCTCTGTCGAGATGATGCCGATGCCGTTGCTGATATCCATCATCTCCTCCAGCAGGCTTCTCAGGCCGGCGGGCATATCCGTGCCGGGCCCTATGAAGCTTCTCATGACGATGCCGTCATCCTGGAGGGCGAGGCTGCGGAGCCTCTTCCGGGGCGATATCCTCCCGCTCCCCCTGCTACCATACCCCCTCCCTTCCTTCGCCCCTTGAGCTATCCCCTGTGGCAGCGGTGGATGCAGATATCTCGAACTGGTCCTCCAAGGATTCAGTATCAAAGGTAGCCGGAAGATCCGACAGCCAGACCGTCACCTTGCCAGACGGCATTTGTGAGGGAGTATGCTGTGATACTTTGGGGGGGGGGAGGTGGCGTTTGTCAAGTTCGATTGTTTAATGACTTAGAAGTTGGATGGCATCCAGGGAGCGATGTGCGCGGCGGATAACACTGCGATTCGATGACACAACACAGACTACGCTGTCCGTTGCAAGCTCGGGCTGCGAATCTGCTGAGAGCCCGCTTGGCACGGGCCTTCAGGGGTAGGAAGTTTTTTGCATCTTTTCTCCCATTTTTATACTGCGCGTAGCTTATATCGTAATAAATTATATATTATAGAAATCCTGATGCTCTGAGCTTTCAAATGATACATTCAATATATCTATATCTGCTATATTTGAGCGTTTGTTTTTGGCTGGCTCACAGCCAGCTTTTTACAGCTTTGCTACTTAATTTTTTTTGGAAAATTATATTCAGCTCAAAATTGCTACTAGAAAAGCTATAAAAGTCAACTTGCTCAATATAGCAGATAAAGATTAGTCAAATATATTATTTGAAAGGCTTAATAATTAGAATTTCTATGATACATAATTTATTAGGGTATAAGCTACACGCAGCATAAAAATGGGAGAAAAGATGCAAAAACCTCCTACCCCTGAAGGCCCGTGCCAAGCGAGCTCTGCAGATTCGCAGCCCGAGCTTGCAACGGACAGCGGTAGCATCCTTGACTTGATTGGTGGAGCCCCTGACTACAGTCACCCCGGGGTCAAAACTGTCCTTGCCCCAGCAACTAACTTCCTTACTCAACCTCGAACGCGCTTGATTGAGCCGCAGCGCCAGACTTTCCACTCCTTCTTCCACCTCCATGCTACATCGCAGAGCCTTCCCCCCACCACTATCCATTGCGCGCGACGATCTCTATGATGCCTCGATTATTTAAGGCCTTCAAGTGGCTGGGAGGTTCTCTTGAGAAAGCTTCTGATAATCTGAGCGAGTATATAACTGACATGGAGCGCTGTTGGGCGGCTGAAGTATGCGATGCATTACAGATATATTACAAAGGATGCTCTTACTTAAGAATCGGCTCTCGACCTGCTTATACCCGAGAGGGCCCGGCTCGCCGAGATCCCCTGCAACCAGCCGGAGAACTTGACCGCTGCAGAGCTGCTCGAACTCCGCATCCGGGCGGCCGAGCTTATGATTGCCCTATAATAAAAGAAAAGACTGCAAAGCGAAAACGCATCCCACGCAAGGCGCTGGCCGATGTTATAGTGAAGCACGAGTCTCCCGAGCTAGACCCCTCCCCATCCGAACAGATGCGAAGGTTGCAATGCCCGCGCTGTATCGGGGATGAGAGCTTGTCCTTCGAGGAAAGAATATTCGAATACTGTTGGCCAGCAGTAATGTGCAGTCATTTTAATAAGAAGCATGCAGAACAGCTGAACAATGCAGAGAAAAATTTCTGCAATCATCACAAGTGCGAAAATGAGAAGTTCCAAATTTAAGCCATTTTAAAAGTCATGTAGAAATAGTTCATGGCATTAATTGGAGAGTCTAATTATATTCCACTTTAAGCTTTACCCTAATCATTCAGTGCATGAGAGTAGTGTGAAGACCCTCTCTTGCTTCCTTAAAAGTCAGAATAAGTATGCTGGACAAAGTGTTAATTAATTGTTGCAGAGCTGTCTGATTTGCCTTTTCCGCCTCACAACATGGGTATGAAGTTTGTGATTTGCCAGATTCACTGCAGTCAAGGCTTAAAATTGCTGCGCTTTTTGGGCCTTGGAGGAAGCCTCGAAAACCCATTTAGGTAGCTTTAGTGATAGCGAGCTGACAGATATACTATTGTGAAGCTTGATAAAACGGTAGTTCCTCGCATAGCATTTTCCCAACGTTTCTTTACATAGTAATCTACATCGTTCTCTCCATAACAATACTGCACGTACATAGTATGTGTATTTTGCTTCTGCTATTCCACTTTAATCATGCCTCTCCACTTGGGGACTGCCACCTTCTAACTTCATGCCACCACTCCACTTTGTTTCCGTTATTCAACTTTAGTCCTCCTAACGGAACGAACTTCTGTAGCTTCTTTGTGAAAGGAGATGCTCTCAGAACATGCATGTGAGGCTCGGGTCAAGTGAGGTCCGCCAATACAACAGCTTCAAAGCAACACCCTTCTTAGAAACTTCGACATCCAAATTAGGTCTTGTCCCAATATTTTATGATTTTTAGATGCTCGTTATTGATTCTAGGAAAAAATGTACACGAAGGAGTCATCGCTTTCCTCGCCGCTCTCGAAGCTTGATCCATCGTCTTCGTCTTCGTATCTCTGATGTCTTCTGCGGCGAATTCGATCCCACAGGTCCTTTGATGCTGGCTCGGGTGAGTCAGACCTAGCTTGCGCTCGATGCATCCTTGATGGCTGCGAAAACCACTGATGCTGATGGGGAATAGCGAAGTTGTTGCTTGCGCCATGGCGGCCAAGTGGGACGAGGGGGTAGGAGGGAGCCACCACAGGGACCATCATCATGGCAGGTTTGGCCAGCCGCACTCTGCGCGAGGGACGGTATTGCTTGTCTCGGGTCTCTGCACTTGGCGGGTCTGCTACTTGAGGCATTCTACTTGCAGCGGTCGACCGGGTTTCATTCGAATCTGAATCCCACTGGGAGTTCAAACCATCGCTGTGATCCAGCTGCAAGGCCTCAACAGCCATGGCTGCTTCCGGAGGCCGCGTATCTGGCCCGTTTCTGCCCTCGAAACTTCCTCGCCGCGAGGAACCGGCCGACGCGGTTTTGAAGCTCTGCCCCGAGTCCGACTCAAGCACATCATCATGCGCGTCTTCACTACCATTGAGTCTTGTATAGTCGGCCAGCACATTCCCAGGTTCGCTATCAGATCGCTGCTGAAGTGCTGACCCTGCCAGGAGAGTGTTGAGGTCTTGTTCTGGCTGCCTGGGGTCGTTGCTTCTCCCGTGGTGACCATCAACTCGTATCGTCAAATCGTCCCTCGCACTAGAATTATGGACACCATATGTCTCATCATCTTCCTTTTTGGGCTCAAATTGAAGTCATCCGTGTGCGAGGAATGGTGCTCTGGTGACAAATGTGATGAGCTCGGTCCCCGCTTGCGTCGACGATCCCGACGGCTTCGATGCTGTGTCCGAGCTGATCTGTCGTCAGAATCGTCGTCCAGTGAAAGGTAGGTGTCTTCAGCAAACAAAGAGAACTCTCTGGGGGGCCGCGCCTCTTTCATCATAACTTGGGGAACCTGGAGCGTAGTGACCATCGTGGGTATCACATGCACAGCGGGAGGTTGGAGGCAGCGGTATGCGTCGCCAAGAGCATCCATCATCGCGTCGTACATAGTCTTCTTCAAGCGACGGGACCTGTAGAAGTCCTTCCTAGGTATCTTTGATTGTGCTCCTCTGGAATATGCATATGACTGCGAACTGGGAATAGGCCGCTGTCCATCAAGAGATTCAGGAGAAAGACGATATTGCTCCAGTCCATCGTGTCGCCAAGGGCTGTCTACTGATGAAAGTGAGACAGACTCCGATTGCAGATCTTCAGGGCCTGGTTGCCTAATATCAAGGACAGAGGGAGTTGACCGATCTTCAGGCGGTAAATCAGACTGACGCCTGGGGTGGAACTCGTTTAGATCACCATTCATAGCAAAGCCAGTACGTCTCTGCTCTTTCGAGTCAGCCTCTTCAGGGGCTGGCGAGGCTGCCCTATCCTTGACGTGAGCGTCCAGCTTTCCAGGCCAGCCATCCTCTTCGGAACGATCATCAATTCTAGGTTGTGAGGAGTGCTCGTCTTGATCACGTCCCATCCGTCCCCGAACAGTGTCGCTATGGGATCCCCCCTGCGTTTGATCACGAGACATACCTGGTATACCATTGAATATTTGACTTCGTGGTGCCGGACTGTATTTGCTTCCAGGTACACTCTCGAAATGCCTCAGAGTTTCGTCCCCGTAAAGGACGTTGCTGTCTCGGTCACGGGCGTGCTGGGCGGCTTGGCCTGCATGATGAGCCTCATTCCCCTCCGACAGAGGCCCATCTGAGCCTGGAGATGGTATTTGTAATTTCAACTTCTTTTGTGTCCCTGTCGTGGTCTTGTGCCGAAGGGACGAAGGGGACAAAGGAAGCGAAGAGGCTGGAAGAGGTGGAGAAGGTCGACCAGGTGGACCAGACGAGGCCCGTGCATCCTGGGCTGTTGGTGCGGGAGACCGTTTCCGAAAGCTGGTACCAACGGCGCTTTGTCTCCCATTGGAAGGTGGCAGGATTGGTGTACTGCTGTCCCGAGGAGACACATTGGATGGATCATTCATCGAGGTGTCTTGAGCCATATTGTCTGCTGTTCCCAGACCTTTCGTCGCCCCTAGTTTGGACACCATCCTGGAAAATGGCAATGCACCGCTCATCACTACTCTCTTGGAGCCCGGCTGCGATGGCTTGATATTTTCCGTCTCTTTTCTCCGCCTCGGTATGGATATTACCTGCTCTTGCTGTTGCTGTCCTGTGTCCCGCCTAGGCCCCGCTCGGTTGCTCTGTCCTCGTCTGTTCTTGGCTCTCTCTGCCGGTTTTTTGCGCTGGTCCGTTTCTCTATAAAACCTGGAAGCGAGTCGTGCGAAATCACGATAATCAAGATTATCGAGATATGTCCTTGAATGCCGTCGGTTCGATTCTTCGCGATCTTGTATTGCATCGGGATGCATGCGCTGTGAGTTTGTTTCCCCTTGTAATATTCCTCTGTCTCGATCATGGGCCGCAGCCTCTTTCTCGGATGTGACGTTCTGTATCTGTCGTATTGCTTGATTTATGATCTCATCCTTGAAAATCTTCATCTCGAGCTGCATCGCTTTCGTTCTGTCATCTTCTTGAAGTTGAGTATCTGTTTTGATACGGTCCAGCTCCTCGTGTAAAAAGTCGAAGAGTTGGATTCCGATTTTCGTTATTCTGCTCAGCAGGCGGTGCAGGGGGCTCTGCCAGGTTGTAACTCATGCCTGCTGGTGATCCGTACAATCCTGGGCCCTGATAATTTGGTAGGCCGGGTGTAACGATACCGGGAGGACTCCGAAATGGATTCAAGACATCTTGATAAGGGTCAAGAGCATAGCCATGATGCGTCAAAGTGGGTTGTAGACCAAACTGATTATGAAGAGGTCTATCTCTGTGTAACTCGCCCCTAGACCATTCCGTTAGTGAAGGACGTTCAACGCTCCGTGTCGTGGGTTGTTCTGAAGTTTGGCTTGGTCGAGAAAATTTTTGGGCAGCCTGGAAGTCGGAATGTATCGTCTTGGACCTTCGGGAGTATAATCAGGATTTGAAGCCAGCGACGACATTGTGAGCCGAAGTAGAGAGAGAGACCCTTTTGGGCATGCGCATGGACGTTCTTCAACTTCGAAAAAAATCTACCGCGGGGCCCTCGCTCAGGTAATTAAAACTCTTCATTTTCCGATGAAAACAGGATGCAAAGCCGTTCTCAGCCGCATAGACAGAAGCTCGACAAGGTTTGGTTCACTGCTACAAGCTAGCCCTGTGACACTGCATGCGAGCTGAGTGACTCGGGTGTGAGGGTGGTCAGCGCGGAGGTGGGTGCTTGATACAGTTAATACAGAAACGAGGATCTGCACTAGGTGTGCTGAACAGGTCGGGTATTGTTGCATGACCACCTGAATTAACCCATTGTAGAGGTCATAGCCTTGTCTGGCACATCCTGTGCGATTTTGACAAGGTCACTCAGTACTTCTGCAAGTACTTATTTGTACTTGAGCCCGGAATTTTGCACTTGATGTGTCTCTCTGTTGTTGTCCGAGAGAGCTTCCACATTGAACAACATTGCATTGCTTTTTAAGATGCCATCTCACATTCCAGAAAATGACAACTCGAGCGACAAGGTCAAAGCGAGCAACACGGGCACCGGCGCACAGCCTTTGCATTCGGGACGTGGTAATCAGATCGTTTTTACGGGCCCTAGCCCGGTCCACATAGAGCGACTTGCGTTCTACAGCCCTGTCGATGCACCTGAAGAGCAAACCCGTACGTATCAGAATCATCGGTATCATTTGCGTAAATCACTGCTGATCAGGCAATCCAGAGTCTGCGAATAACATCGTCAAGTGGCTGAAATCACAGGCAGCACCATTCCATAAGCCCTATATTCAGCAATTGCACAGCAATCTCCAGCAACAACGGGTTGCCGAGATAGGCACATGGGTTCTGGACAGTGACGAGCTCAAAGACTGGAAGATTAAGGGTCGAATGTTGTGGATGCATGGCATTTGTGAGTTCATATCTGCGATGCCATTTCTTCCACGTTCGTCTGTTCATTGGCATCTCTGACATTCTCTGCACGACAGTCGGGTCCGGTAAAACCATGCTCGCGTGAGTTGCTTGTGTCCTTCCATGCCTAAGAAAGCATCATCGCTCACCGCGTGGTCTTCAGCTCCTTGATCATTGACCACCTGAGCAAGAGAGTCGAATCGCGCAATGATACGGCCTGCATTTTCTTCTACTTCCAGAGAGAAAACAGGCAACCAACGGTGGTTCAGGTCTTGGCATGTTTGCTAGCCCAATTGTTGCAGCAGAGAATAGTCCAAGGTGAAGATGATGGGTGCGCAGATGGCTTGCGAACAATCTACGCCAAGCATCAAGCCCAGGAGCCAGAAACCCCCTTCCGGTCGAGGAGCTACTGAACCTCCTTGGTTTGGAGTCTGCCCTGTTCAAGGAAGTATACCTCGTAATCGACGCACTCGACAATTATGAAAGTTCTCTCAAAGAACAAAAGTTGATGCTGGCCACCATACAAAGCCTGCCGTGCCATTTCAAGATCCTAATCACCACAGGATCCGGCCCAGCTGTGGCTAACATCCTTCAGGCTAGCAGAGACTACGAGCTACTGGTCCGATCACATGGTACCGACATTGAAGACTATGTGAGGTATCACATCGATAACGACGAGAATTTGAAACGGCTGGTGCGACAGGGGCAGGCTGAAGAGCCAATGTTCAAGGAAAAAGTGATCAAAGGTATCAGACTTGCAAGTAAAGAAGTGTACGTTGGGGTTTAGACGATGTATACATTCAAAATTCGGGGTTCTCATGCTGTTCGAGAAGTTGCTGACGTCCGCTAAACATAGAATACTTGTTGCTACGCTGCATATCAATGGCCTCCGCAACCAACGGTCTCTGGGAGACTTCAATACCGCCCTCAAAAAGACCACCCAAAGGTCTGCCTCAGGTGTTCAATTCTGCCATTGAGCGGATCAAGAAACAATCTTCAGAATCCGATCGAGCCCTCTCCAGGCACGTACTGACTTGGCTGGTATATGCCGCGCGACCAATGAAAGTCAAGGAGCTTCTACATAGTTTCGCCATCACGAAAGCCGAGAATGCTTCTGATCGGCACTTTGACCGGCCTCCAGAAGACTTGACGTCAGTTTGTGAAGGTCTTGCTTTCGTGAGCCCGAGAGATGAGGTCGTGCGACTGGTTCACGATTCTGTCCAGGACCTTCTTCAGAAAGCTGGTCTACTGTCACCAGAGCCCTACACCATGATGGCGCGACAGTGTCTGAAATACCTTCTTTCTGATGATTTCTCCAAGGAAGCATCCAGCCACGGCGATGTTCAGGAGCGCAAACGGAGATACGCTTTCCTTCCATATGCTGCCGAGTACTGGAAGGCGATTCTGTATCAACAGAACGGAGACGGTGTGGTAGAAGTTGAGGAGCAGGCCATGCAACTTTTGAGACATGACAGAAAGGTGACGAGCTGGTTCCAGACCGTGGTCGAGGAAGCTCCTGCAAAAATCAGCGGCCTCCACGCCTTGGTGTACTTTGACTGTGGCGCCTGGGCAGGAAAACTCATCGAGGAAGGCATGGATGTCAACACGACGTGCTCGCAAGGGCAAACACCGCTGCACTGGGCTGCAGAGAAGGGGCTCGCATCATTTGTCGATCTGCTCCTACGAAAGTCCGCTCGCCTCGATATCCGAGATGCTAACGAGAATACACCGTTGCATATGGCAATCATGGCTGCGGGTTCTAGGGCTGGTTCCGATTATGAGAGAGTGATTGCACAGCTGGTGGCTCGAGATGCTGCCCAAATGAATGCGCACAACAAGGGCAAAGGCGGTTTCACGCCTTTTGAGCAGTAATCAAGCACGGCCCTGTCTGGGCCATGCGGATTCTAGCAGAGCGCCAGCCCGTCACAGATGTCGAAGGAACCGAGGAAAATTGGTCTCCTCTCCGGCAGGCGATGATTCTCGCTGACCAAAAGTGGAAATTCTGTATCGTCTCATCACTTCTTCAGGGCGGCGCATCCGTCAAACAATCCGGACCCTGCTTGTGGCATCCCCTGATCGTCGCAGCTGGAACCGGAACCGAGGACATTGTATCGCTGCTGCTGAGATATGGTGCTCCGACGAATGTCGAGGACTACGACGGCAACACACCTCTGGAGGCTGCTATTACCTATGGCCATGCACGCATTGCGCAGCTTCTCATCGACCACGGCGCCAATGTACAGCGTAAGTACAAGGACGGGTCCACGCCTCTCATCCAGGCAGCCAAACGTTGCAGGTCCTTTATAGTCTGGTTCCTGCTGGAAAAACAAGCAAATGTTAACGAGCAGGATTCGAGTGGTTCAACTGCGCTACATTACTCTGTTGATCACAGAGATAATTCGATTACATGGTTACTGGCAACAAAAATGCGAGCCCGATCATTCGAAACTTGAGCGGGCTCAGCGCACTAGATCTGGCTGGTTTGCGGGGGGATTCTTGGGTATCCTGGATTCTACTGAACATGCGAGGGACTGGAGTCAAGAATGAAGACCTGAAGCGCGAAGCGTCCACGACGCTGTGTCTCGCAGCCAAACAAGGTCATCAGCGTATGGTGCATCTGCTCTTGACATATGGGGTCGATATCAACGCAACAGGTGCCAACGGGATGACAGCTCTCGCTCATGCAGCACTCGAAAGGCGTAGGGCCATGATACAATACCTCCTCGGAGAGAGGGCATCCAGTGATATACGGGACCACAAAGGAGCCACGGCACTCCATCATGCTGTGAGTTCCGGCGATGAGATGGATATCGTATACATGCTACTAAAGGCGGGGGCGAAAGTCGACATTCAGGACTCTAGAAAGAAGACGGCCTTGATGTTGGCAGCGGAGCTAGGAAGAAAACAGGATGCTCATGTTCTGCTGAGGTTCGGAGCGAGTCTTGAAATTCGGGATGCAGAAGGCAAGACGGCAAAAGATATCGCAAAGGGCGGGGCAGTGAGATGATGGTGGCTATCATGGAACATCCTTTGGCATCACAACAAAATCTGGGTACAGAGGCGGACAGGGCCTGATTTTTCTTTCTAAATGCTTCGTGTGTAGTATAATGGTCCGTTGAAGACACCACTGAATAAAGGACCATCATCAGTACATTGATCGCCCACCCCAGAATGAATCGTCTGTTTTCCATTCCCAGTGTTGCGTACTGAGATAAATGAGCTGCCAGGGTGTATAAATGAGGCCCTGCTCACCGTGTCCGACAGTTCTTGGACCTGTGCCCGTGTTGCTG
The DNA here is from genome assembly GCA_016584495.1 of Celoporthe dispersa. Taxonomy (NCBI): domain Eukaryota; kingdom Fungi; phylum Ascomycota; class Sordariomycetes; order Diaporthales; family Cryphonectriaceae; genus Celoporthe; species Celoporthe dispersa. Next base: position 813,802 of record WAID01000002.1, read on the forward strand.
TCCGGAAAGTCTGATTTGCTGTCAAGACTTGCAGGTCCTCCATGATTCCGGTCCTGAGCAACATGACTCTCTCTGCTTTGCGTATTGTTCTGATGGCATTAAATGGTTTCGCTATTCGGGACACCCCGCTGGAACGCATGGCATTGCGGAATATGCCCTCCAACTCCTCGACCTTTTCCTTGCACATTTCAAGTGATGGCTTCATATCTTTGTAAAAATCGTCAGATTCGTTCGCGTGGAACTCGTCTATGGCTTTTCGGATGGTGATCTTCATAGCAGGTAGCCGCGATGCTACGTCGCGAAAGGATGCTGGCAGCCCGGATGCATCCTTGACGGCGTTGTAGATTTCAAGTGAGGTGTCAATCACCGAGATGATGCTCGAAATGAGCCCCAATACCTCGATTCCCGACATACTGAGTTTCGCATAACCGCAAAAATCTGTGATGATGTTAATACAGAGCCTTACAAAGTCGTTGCGTGTCGGACCATACAATATTTTGTCTTGTTTTCGCTGGAAGCTTGGTGTGGGCAAAGTGGTGGTATCAAGACACATAAGGCTCTGATCCCATAGCCTTATCCAGACTTTTTCGTCCTCCCTTTTTTTTCTTCTTTCTTTTCGTTTTTTTGGTTTGGCTGGAATTTTCGGAGGAGCCCACGCTATTTGATTACATTGCATTAGTACTCAAGTACTTATAAGCAGCCTCTTCGGGGGCGAAGCGACCTAAGTTGTGCCACTCGTTCACCGCCATGTCATCCCATCCACAGAAAAAGGGTTTGAGTGACATGGCATTGCATTCCGCGCCACCCACACCATTCTGCGTCAAACAGTCTACCGCTTTCCATACATTAGAGAGCTTCCTATTCAAGCCAAGCGGGAAGGGGATGTATGGGCTGATTACTTGAACGTGGATTTCAGATGACTGTTCAGTATAGGGGATTGCGAACACTCATTAGTCTATAGCGCGGCAAGAACGTCGTAATTATTGAATATGCATGTAGCATGGCTCGGGTTTGAGCTCTTAATCTGGTAGTCTGGTGCATTTTAAAGCTCTACCATCCTGCAGCCCCGATGTTGATCTCACAAACTCTCTTGAACTTGACATATAACTAAAATAAATCCGTTGCTTCTCACGTCACTGCACACCTGACATGTCCTCAGACAAAAGTCGAATCAAGGACTGGATCCAGCCGCGCCATCCTTCCAAAATGCCGAGTCAAGCAGTCACGAAGATCATAATATGTGTGAGTCGCATATTGTTGTCGATTGAAACGATCATCAACGTCTGTGGCCCCAGCTATCTCAAGGAACCCCAGGACGAGGGGTTGCCGGAGGCATTTCCTGTCGTACTAGAGCACCTATCCACCATTGACCGCATTTTTAAAGCCATCAAACGCCGTCTGGGTGATCGGAACTGTGACAAAGACTCCAGGGAGCAAAAGGAAAGCTATCCGAGCGTTCAACAACTCGTTGATGAATGTAATACCAAAGCGACCAAGATGGCAACGATATACGAAGCAGTCGTGCCGGGAGATCCAAAGGGCCGCGAGACTCGTTACCGCCAGAAGACTTCGGTAGATGAGACAGTCGAGGCATTGATGAAGGACATGCTGGCATCTATGCTTCAGGTTGCAGATTCTCCTCTTGGGCTCATCAAAGAGAAAGAGCAAAACGAGTTGAAGGCAGCTCTTGATTTGGTCAAAAGCTTCCGCCCTCGCTGACGGAGGAAGAGCAGTCTGGATACGTTTACAATATCAGCAACAATGGCTCAGGGCTTCAGCCTATTCACTCCGGGCGCGGACATCAACATATCCATGGGCACAATATGGGTGGGAGCTTCCATGGCGCAACGCATGTGCACTCCGCCAAACATCATCAGGAGGATTAAGCTTATAAGCTGGTGCTAAGTTGGAGAAGAGAATGAGGAGAAGAAACCCAATATTAGTCGAGTCGAGCAGAATCAAATTGCTACTTCAGAAACCACCGTGGCTTTATCTTCCTCCCTTCCTCCTTTCCCTTCGAGGGGTCTTTTCGATGAAGGCGTAAGTCTAGTTGACGTGTAAGCTAATTGTGTTAAGCGCTGAACTCGCCCCACAGAAGGGAACCAAGATACTGTAGGAACTCCGGACCTAATCAAGACGAGACTCACTCCACCCGCCCCGCAACAACGTGCCCGGGCCGAACTACAAGACAAGGAAATTGGCCAGAAGACTGGACGAGAACCCCCTCAGCAACCTGCGCCACGTTGCAAAGCCCACAGCGAAGGCTATCCCAAGGCAACTAGCAACGGATTTCAATAGACGCTTGCCCAGGGAAAGAAGACGACCAGCAAACCCGGTCCAAAACTCCACAGGCTCTTGAGAGCCTAGCAACCTGTACATACTAGGTACAAAGATGGACACAACTTCCTATAAGTCCCTTTTCCCCATTGCTCATGCTGGTACGGTGGTCCGTTTTCTGATCTCTAATAGTCCGTTTCCCGATCTCTAAATCCTCATTTCTGTTTTTGAGTCTTGGGTAGGTGTGCCTAGCCTTTGTACCTGATATGTACATGGATGTACAAGTCTGCTAGGCTCTTAGTGGAGACTGTGATGCTTTCTTACCCTTTTTTTCCCCCTCTCAGTTGAATCGAAGCACCAATAATGGCTTTCTTCGATATCGACTCGGACGAGATTGAGGAGATGCTTCTGGAGGATGAACATGAAAGTGGACATGTTATAACCCATCCAAACATGCAGGTCACGGGAGAGGCCACGCCAACAGCGGGACCAGAAAAAGGCAGAAAGAGTGGCAGGGAGCTACGATGAGCTCAAACTAAAGAGCTGCATATATAAGGATGGGATGTCTACAATATAGATAGTTTATTATAGCTCTTTGGTCTTCAATTCAAGTACAGTTCCAACAACAACTATAGCCTCACAGCTTTACGCTTGCTCCTCGACACAGTACTAGCGCAGCTCGCTGTACAGCCATGCTGCTGCCAATAACCGACCCAGCGGCTTTCGAGCCTCTATGAAACGTGCCGGCTGAGCTCACAGCCTTACTATTCATGCCTTAAGGCAACTGGCTGCTCTGGGTTTTTCTTCCCCTTGTGATTTTTCCCAGAGCTTTTCCCTACTACCCGACGTTCTTCTGGGCAATCTTATGAACGCTGGGCTCATCAATTTCCCTGGGAGTTATAACCAATGTGGTGCCTGCACAGGGATAGGGAGGGAGGAATCTGGCTGGGTTGGGATACCGAATCTCGAGGCTATGCCTTGTTTTCTTGGTGGAGTCATCGTCACAGGTCCGTTCTGCTGATAGTGTCCAGTGGTACCCTTGTCATTGTGTTTATCCGATGTGTGTGTGTGTGTGTCTGCCTTTAAATATTTGCGTTCGACTGACCGGCCGATACCAGTGCCAATGTTGTCGTGCCACTCAAGGCAAACTGCCCTACGGCTGGGCAGTGGCATCGCCTCCAATATCATCCTCATCTACCTCTCTGAGCTGACGCTGCCTGCCATCTGAGGCCGCCTTATAGGCCTGTACGAGTTGGGATAGCAGATTGGTGGTCTATTGGGCTTCTGGCAACTATAATTAATTGAAGAAATTTGGCGAGGCGGATTGTTTCCCCCAACCAAGCCCGTGCCCTGTGTGCGATCTTGTGGGACCTCTAAAGAGAGAGAGCCCAGGCCGCCACCACAGCCACCAAGTGGCTCTCCAACTTCCTTGTGTCTCAATTTACCGAGTAGATTTTTTGCCGCGATGGGCTACGGCGTATACATGTTCTTCGCAGCGCTGTGCTTCTTTGCCTTCTTCTACGCATTCTTTCTCATACCCGAACCAGTGGCATTCCGTTGGAGAGGATGGACCGCCACTGATCTGGATGGCCAACGAGACGCTCAAGGCGGAGCTGAAGGATCTCGCTGCCATCCCAGCTCTGCAGAGCACAATGCGGATCGCCAACATGTCAGACTTGGCTTTAGAGTTGATCTCGGTCCAAACTTACGGGCTTCGGTAAGTTCGTATACCTCAACTACGGGGCGCCCTGGCAGGACCCAATCGCAAGCTATGGGGCACAGAGCATCAATCGGCTGAAGAGTGTCCAGCAGGAGGTCGACCCAGCAGGTCTTTTCACACGAAACGTCCCGGGAGGCTTCAAACTTCGATGTCTGAGCTGCCCGAGCACTTGAGGCGGAGGCATCTCCTATTTATCGGCAGGATGAATATAACAGTATCATACATATATCACGCAGGTATGAAGGATGAGCAAAAGAATCGCGACGCGAATTAATTATGATATAACAGTGAATCGAGATAGGTGAGACGGTTACTGCCTTCCAGCTTTGTTCTGCTGAGCTATATGCTGAGAAAGCTCCTGCAACCCTTGACCGTAGCTCATGAAATTGTCCTATTGGTATGTGGCATTAGATGTCTTTCAATCACTGTTGTAGCTGGGAGGTGGGCTGCTTGAAAGGAAGAAGGGGGGAGGGAGGGCCGGGGAAAAAAAAGGGAGGTCACGTACTCCCACCATGGTTGGCAACCATGTGGCCATGAAATTGACGGAGCCGGCATGAGGCCCCCTGAAGATCATACCTCCCTTGCTGCTGCCGACAATATCTTCTACCACCGATTGGGCAAACTCTTCAGCAGAGCAGCCTTTCGGTTTCGCTTCGCCGCTGGCCCATGTAGCTATAGTTCCCTCGATAGGAATATAGCGTGATTCTGGGGCTAAGTGGAAGCCTGAGTCGTTTGCATGAAACTTGCTGTCTATAACTCCAACCATAATTGTAACAACATTTACACCAAAAGGCGAAAGCTCAAGGCGTAAAGTCTCGGAAATATTGGTTAATGCAGCTTTCGAAGAAGAATAAGCAGCTGTTTGAATAATATAAATATTAGCATAGCTTTCAATCCAAATTTATTCTTTGACTATAGAAAGAAACATATTTTGGAAGATTATTGCAAACATACAAATCCATGGAGTATTAACAATAGCTCCGACTGTGCTTATATTAATAATCCGACCAGTGCTGGCAATCAATAAATTTGAAAAAGCTTGGATCATTCGGACGGGGCCCCAGACGTTAATATCGTAAAGCTGCTGCGCTTTCGCTATATCGATATCGAGGATAGGCTGAGCATATCCGCCGCCAGCGTTATTCACTAGTATATCGAGGCCGCCGCTCTTAGCAACAGCTTCAGCTGCTTCGTTCACGGACGACGAGTCCAGCACATCCACTCGAAGAACCGTAACATTATCAAGGCTGGACAGCGCTTCTGGGATCTTGGATGTATCTCTAGCAGTTGCAAAGACGCGGTGACCTCGTTCAGCCAGGGCGAGCCCCATGGCTGCACCGAGGCCTCCGGCTGAGCAGCCCGTCAACAGGATCGACTTGGGAGACATGGCCGGGCGTGCGACAGTTTGTCGATGGCCTGGGCCAGGGAAGGATCAAAATGAAGAAGTCAACACAAGATCTTGTGAGTAGGTCGGATCAGCCCTCATATGAGCATGCAGAATGTGTGGGAGAGGCTCTGTTGAGGAATGCGCTGGAACAAAGAAAGGGAAGGGAAAGAGGGCCAGAGGCCAGAACTTAGGAAGAAAAAAGAGGGGGGGGGGACGTTAGCTGGCAACCTAGCGACCCTGTGGGGAAAGTATTGGTTACATGTGCAGTACCTCCAGATTCCGCCGACATCTGAACCCGATATCCTTTGTCAGTGTTTAGTGTGACACAACATTGTAATTAAGCTGACAACTCGATGTTGGACCGGTCACAGATTGATAAATTGCAACATCACTCGACGATCAATCAGATGCATACAGTACACCTTGACAGAGTCGAGCGCAAGGAGTGGAATGCTAGCTACTGCTCCACTACCCCAGCACACGGCATCTTCGTGCGTGGTAGGACTGGAAAATGGTCACTGTCTAGGTTCGTACTGGGGTCCGGCCTCCGCAAAGTACCGTGTTAAGGTACAGTAACTTCTCCAGGATCAATCATGCCCGGCCCAGAGTACCTACACCGGTTTTATTAGCCGGTTACCGATTCCACCACCCAATACGAAATTCTGAGGCTGAACCAGTTGAGAAACGACATAAGTGTGGAAGACATATAGTGTCGGGAAACCCCTCTAGTTGTCTCACCTGCCTGTTACGTCCCGATCCTCTTCCCAACACTGATGCAAAGGTAGGTACAGGTAGTACTGGGGGCCAAAAAAGCAATCTGAAGAGAACCGGAGAAACACAGTCACTTTCTGGTTGTACAGGCGGCACGGGAGCCAAAGCACTCCAGTATGGTCTCGCCACCTCAGGATATCGGAACCGCTAAACCCCTAGGGAGCAGTTGTGTATACGTAAGGGTCTATGCTAACAAGAGCGATATCAAAGTGTAAGTCCAAGCAATACCGGAATCGTTTTGAGTATCTCTGCAGTGTGTCACCAACGGTGAGGCTATTACTCGTGTTGGAGGTAATACTTAGATTGACGACTGAAGAGCTATGCACAATGATCTATCTAGAGGTAATGAATGTGTCTTTATATATCCAGCTCTTCAGTACCTGTTGGTGGCGTTGGATCGCTGGGCTCGCTGGCGAGCCTACCGATCCATCCCTGCATAATCCTAACACTGTGCTGTGTAACCCTGCCTTTTCCTGTTCTTCACCAGAGTGTTGGGTTCTCTTCCTGTCGTGACCTGCATGTTGGATGGGTCATAACAAGTTGGTGAATCAGCGCGCATTAAGACTATTTGGCTAGTTTTCACCGGATGAAACTATTTCGCCGAGAATGCTCGCAAAATAGTTTGGACTGCCGAGTGAAAAAGAGATTCAGAGTATAGGGCAAGGAAATGTAGTATTGTTGATAGTTCAGGTTGAGGGCATTGGTTGGTTGCTAGTGAGGAAGGTCACGATGTCAACCGCGGTGGAGGGCCAGAAGAGCCGGGTGGGCTTCTGAGAGGGCTTGAGAGGAAAAACAAAGGCTAAGTAGTCCTAAAAGGGCTTCACGGGCGTTGCGTTACCCGGGAGAGGGGGGGGGGGGGGCGATGGTAATCAGGCGCGACGGGATGGCGCAGCAAGATGTCAAAGCCCAGACCTCACTTGCCCAAGAGTCAAAGCAGCCAGTGTTCAGGGCTGAGAATTACATCTAGAGTTGCATTAGGGCAGGTAGATCTCGGGACCTAATTAATTGGTATCCAGGTATGATCCTCCAAGGCTGAGTACCCTCAAGATGAAGCTGCTTTTCCTACAACACTTGAAGCTGGTCGCTCGTGGTCAAACCAAGGCAAGGGATGCAGGAATCAGTGCTCAGCTCGAAGTAACACTCTACTATACTCAGCAGGATTCCGATTGCATTTGATCAAGTGATTTGAATTTTATTATATATATATATATTTGCTTCTCTTCTTGTTCCAGCCTAATCTTAATGTACATGTCGCTTGCCCATTGCTCCGCTGTATTGCTCGCTTGAGGTATTCACCCAACAGAATGTGTGTTGTATGTTTGAGACATGCTCACTGTCTTGAGGATAGCCCGTTTGTCCTCAGATGAAGTAAAATTATGATGTTCCGGGCCGTCCGTGCCAACGTTGGTCTCTGTGATCGGCAGGGTGTCGGTCAGCTTATTGTATTGTGTACGGGCCCGGCGGGCTCCTCGTTTATCTTTCAGGTCAAAGCTGGGTCCTATTCTGCCTTGCAGGATTTCCTTGGTAATGCCACTCCCACTACCGCTAGTTCCACCGAGCATTCTCGAGCGGAGCGATTGGAAGAAGGTCGATCCGCCGACATGTGTCTTCAGGCTGGCAGCAAAGGCAGGCATACAGCCTACGACAAGTGCTATATTGTCCTCTAGCATGCTATATGGAAAGTTCATTGTCAGCATACCTTTACAGAGGGCGGTACCCGGGGCAGAACGTACATCCATATAAAAAGCTGACCCTCTTGCCACATCTGGTCGCCAGGCTTGTCGAGTAGTATCCTAAAGCGCCAATAGGCGCCCATGATGCTTGATACAACACCCCTAATATTGTACTTGTCAGTGGATGTTGTGCTCCTGCAAGCGGAAAGATAGACCTAGACAGGGCGCTGCCACGTCCGAGAGATATATCTTACAATGCACCGGTGACAAATACGGCAGTGAGTTGGATCTTCTTGGTCCTGCCAATCTTGAGATCCTTAATCACAATCATTGGGATCACCAGCATCCAAATGTTCAGGATCACTTCCATAGTGCCGTGGATAGGTGCGTAGTAGGCCAACTTCTGAGGCCTGCCGTCGGTCGCCAGGTCGGCCCACGTTTCGCCAGCTCGAGGCAGCTGTAAAATCAAAACCAGAATTGGATGAGGGATGTAGATCAATATGCTGAAGAGGATAGCCGCCGTGATAAACCTCTTCATCGGGCGCCCGACAGCAAAAATCTGGAAATAAAGAACCATAATTGGCAGCTTGGCGGCAAGCTGCGTGCTGCCGAGCATTATATTGGAGGCGAACAGCAACTACAAGCATGTCAGCTAGGGGAAAGCCGTGACTGGGCCCGAGTTGCTTTACCTTCCATAACTTCGCTCCCAAATACCAACAAGCGGGAACATCCCACATATGGCGAGTGTATTCGTGCACTTTTTCTTCTCGTCAGCCGGCCAATCAACCCGACAGCCTTGTTATAATCTGGAATTCCGAATCTGTACTCACTGTCCATGATGATGGCCGTGTACCCGGTGCTGAGGATAAAACCAAAAACAGCCAGATCTGCGTGGATAGGTTGTTAGCTCCAAGGCTGTCACCACTGCCCAGACGACATCAGGTTCGTAGTGGACGGTCAAAAGTGTCACGCACAGTCTGCCAACGCCAACTTCTTCCAGTTCTGAAAGAGCCGCCCGACGATGAACAACAGCGAAATAGCCGTGAAGACAGATCCGACCACCAGTGTTACGACCGAGAGGTCAGGGGGATCGATCAGGTTGCTCGTCTGGCCCGCTGGTGGAGCTTGTGCCGGGACGGCGCAATAGTCCACATTGGTGGCCATTCTAAGCACGTGAGTTCTGTGATGTTGCGGAAGCCTCTGACTCTGGTGGTGGTAGAGCTTGCTCGAATGATCTGTAACGTCTCGAGGAACGATAGACACAAATAATCATTAGCTCCGAGTGAGCAGTGGCGCCAGAGATCGCTTGTTGACACTTGATATGAAAAACGCGAAAGCAGATAGCACGCAATATATGTCTTATTTCCTATGGAGCTGATTTCTCGGGGCCCATGTCAGCAGGCAGCGTGGGATCCACAGCTAACCAACATCATTAATGGCATGAAGGCTTATTAGGTTGCAACAGCGCGAATGCATGCATGGTACCAAATCAGGTTTGGGTGGTAACATTGCGGCTGTTGGGGTCGACCGCTGCATTAGCTCTCTTGATGTTGGTTCTCTAGGTAGTCGAGGTATCCTCTTCATCATGTAGGACAGCGGTGCTTAGACCATGTCTAATTAGAGCCGTGAGCAAGGCTACCGTCTCAAGCACCCGCTGCGCTTAAAATACATGGAAATTGTGGATTGCCCATGTTGTTGAACGTGCCTCACAACGGGAGGGATAGCCTATATCGCGCATACACGCCCAGGCCAGAGTAGATAGCTTTTCTACAATATCAACAACAACAATTCAGATAACAGTGACCTTCACGATCTTTTCCGTATGTACGTACAAAGCAAATAGAACGTACTGTGTGTCTTGGTAAAAAATACCGCCGAGACGCTGTCAGGGAAAAAAGACGATCGCCAGTCTCTCAGAACTGGTTGTACCCATATTTTCCCCATAGCCACGCCAGGCCGAATCCTGATCAAGTCCTCGACCACCATTTTTTCCTTGATTTCTTTTTTTTTTCTCTCCCTCTTCTTTCTCTCTCACCCTCCTTTAGTACCTCTACATCAGCCGCGTCTTCGGTGTAATCCAGACCTGGACCTGAAAAAAGTCTACAACGGCTGAGAAAGGCATACACAGAAATGGGAGTACGAGATTCAGTATGAATCTATGGTCTGGTCTCATAAATTTTGTCAAGAAGCGTAGCTAAGCATCAAGGGTCCCAAAGACTATCGTGTGATATTTTTCTGTCACGTATTCCACGAAGATATCCCTATTTCACTATATAAATATGATCAAGGGAATGTTAGCATGTGAGACCCAAGTCATTCTTATCGTCACAAGATTATTCCTCCTTTGTCTCACAGAGTCACACCGTTCTTGATGACAGAATCACCAACTAAGGTAGCAAAATACTCAAAGTCCAGCGATCATTTGCTCATCAGCGGTACATGGAGCAGAGATAGCGGCTGGCTATGATCACCCTGTACGCGCATAGCACGTCGTCCGTCGCTCACAGGCTCTTCAGCCTCTCGAATCTGGCTCTTAAGTCGAGCAATCTTGTCGCGCACGAGGCCGGCGAACTTATGCCGCATCCCCAGCCCCTTTCCCCCAATAATCTGCAGGGATACCATGATGTCCCTGCAGACGTCCAACGCTTGCTGCAGCTTCCCCTGCCGGATAAAACAGTCAGCCAGGAAAAACTGCGCGCCCAACCGATCCGGGTGCTCGCCGTCTTCATCGGTCGCCTTCCGGTACTGAGGCTTGCCGATGACAACAGCAAAGACTGCCTCTGCCTCTGGGAAGCGACCGAGGAGCGCCAGGCCCCTGGCATAGTGCATCTTTGCTGCCACCACCGCGAGATGTTCGGGACCGAGCACAGGGTTATTTTCCGCGATGGGTATAATCTCCTCCAGGATCTCGGTGGCCTTGTCGGCTTGGCCTGCCGCCAGCTTCACCTGGCAGAGGTTGAGCTTCGCATGCAGCGTGTAGGGCTGTTCCCTCCCCAGGATCCTCTCTCGGTGGTTGACGATAAAGGTCATCCTGTCGTGGCACTCGTCCAGGTCGTCTCCCGCAAGCCACATCCGCGCGATGGCCAGGTCTTCCAGACAGGTCATCGTCTCGATGTGTGTCTCGCCGAGCTTCTCTCTCAGGCCCTCCCAGGCCGACCGGTGCAGCTCGGCGGCCTGCTCGAACTCCATGAGGTGTGCATACACGCGGCCCTGGGTGTTGACGGCCCTGAGGGTGACCTCGTGGTCCGCCCCATAGACTCGCCTCATGCCCTCAACAGCTGTCGCCTGGAGCTCCTTCGCCTCGTCCAGCCTCCCCTTCCAGCACAGGGTCATGGCCAGCAGGTCGGTGACCTTGAGCGTCAGCGGGTGGTCCTGTCCCAACGACTCGACACAGATCTTGTAGGCGCCGCGCTGCATCCGCGTGGCGTCGTCCCACCTGGTCAGGTCCCAAAGCGTGGTGACCAGGAAGAGGGTGGCTTTGATGGAGAGGTGGTGTGCTTCACCAAGCCCCCTGATGGCGCAGTCGCGAACCTTGGACTGCAGGTCCAGAGCCTCTTTGAAGTGGCCACACTCTGATAATACCCGACTGTACCGCGCGGCACGTAGAGCCTCGTGTCTGTCAAGTCCCGGGTCGCGGCGGAGGGGCCATATCCACTGCGCCCGCCAAGGTCTGTTGTCCTTCAGTTTCTCCTGGATCCTCCGCTGGTGCTTGAGAACCTCGTTGATGTGGGGGAGCAGACCTCGCCTCATCGCCCTCTCTGCCTCCGTGTCGCCATGTGGCGGGAGAAGAATGCCTCTTGCCAGCGTTGCCGTGGAGATCTCACACCAGAGCGCCTGCTGCCACGTCGCCGTGTCGGGCCGTTCTCTCACCCACTGGTGTACGAGAGGGTGCATACAGTACAGACCGCCCTCTCTGGTCTGCTTCATGATGAGAGACCTGGAGATGAGCACCGAGAGCGCCAGTCCCAGCCGGTCGCGCACTTCCTCTTCTAGGTGAGCCTCGCTCAGGCCGTCTGGGTTCTTGAGGGCTGACAGGACGGGCGGTCTGTCGAAGAAGGCCATGACCTGGAGAGCCTGCTCGCGGAGCCAGAGGGACCATCCGGGCTGCTTCACGCGTTCCAGCTTCGTCAGCAGCTGCGCGCTCTTCCCTGGCCATTCTCTGGCCTTCTCTTGCCTCTCTCAGCGGGTAGACGGCAGCATTGACAAACAGCTCCAGCGGGATGTTCTGGAAGTGGAGATAGGAGAAGACCTGCAGCAGCTCGACTGCATCCTGGAATTTTTGGTCCTGAGATGCGATCAGGTTCCCATAGAGGATCTCATATGTCACGAAGACGTTCAGCCTGTGATCGTCGTCTGTCTGGAGCATCCGGTGCCTCGAGGGCTGTCTCTGGTGTCTCCCACGGCGGACGCGGGCCAGCTGGCGCTCGTAGTAAGGAATGAAGCTGGACCATGAACAGAGTCCGCCCAGGATGGCTTTTCCAGCCTGGACCAGAGCTAGAGGGAGAAAACCTAACGCCTTGCAGATGGAGCGGGCCGTTTCCGTGATGGTCTGAGGCCACGGGCTCGGCTCCTCAGCCGCCCTGAGGATCAGCTCGTTGGCCTCTTCTTCCATCATCGGATGGAGCTCGAGATATCTCTCGCCCGCGGTTCCTTCCGACCTGTGGGCAGGGTTCCGTGAAGTGATCAGGATGGTCCCTTTCGGGCCGACCGGGAACAAATCGCTCAGCGGGACCTCGTCATCGTCGGCGTTGTCAACCAGAAGCAGCCACGGCACCGTGACCGTGGTCAGCCAGTTCTTGGCCGCGCTCTCGTTGGGCTCGAAGCCTCCCCGCTTTGCGATCTCGGCGAAACTCGCAGCTGCGTTCCTGCGTGAGCTCGCGTCGACGAAGAACACGCCCCAGTAGAGCTGGAGGTTGTCCTCGGCGTACTTGACAGCCAGCTCTGTCTTTCCGGACCCAGCCAGGCCGTAGATGACGAACCGCTTCTGGCCAGGGAAAGACGTGTCTGCGATGGATGCTTGGAGGATGGACATTTGTCTCTCTCGTCCGGTGTAGCATCCCCTGATGGATCTTGGTAAGAGGAGATGCTGGTTGATCTTGTTGGTCGGGACGAGGAGAGTCACTTGGGTTGCAGCCGAGACTGCGTTCCGCACCTACAGAACCTGGTTACCTATTCGTTTCTTTTGATGGACTGTGGATTCTGCCTCGCCTGCTTACCTCGACATTGTCGCCAATCCTGGACTGGACCGACCGTATTCTGTAGTGAAGCGTGGACGCGACACCTCGCGCCTCCGAAGACAGGCTGCCGGCCTCCTCAGCGGCGTCCTTTTTTAGAAGCAGGTCGATCGCATTGTGCAGTATCCGAAGGACCTCGGTACGAAGTTGCAGTGCTGGGGATATCGTCGCATACCAGTCTTGGTTCTCGAGAGGGGTGCCATCCGACATGTTGCCCGCATCATCCCTGGCCCGCAGGAGAGTCTCACAGCAGGCTTTCAGAGGGTCTAGGTATTCGACGGTTTCCTGTACAATCACTGACGAGCTGTGAGACACAGCCTTGAGATGGAGACGATCGCCCGACGAGAGAGACCCGAGGGATGCGGACGGGTTGCGGCGCTCTCTTGTCGCCAGCTCGTCGAGCGAGCCGGTGACGGCGCGGAGGTCCTTGAGCAGCTCGACGAGGTTGGTTACTTCGGGATCAGGCTGTGAGCCTCCTGCCAGCTCCTCAATAGGTCCTCTGGTCCTCTCTAGGCCCCTCAGCAGGTTCGCTGTCCCCATATTCAAGTCGAGTGCCTCGTCCATCCTGGGCATGGTAATAACAATGGTGGGTTTAATGCTGGCCCTGTGTTTGTCGTGCGGCTAGGACTAGAACCAGGCTATATAATAATGAGGTTAAGAAACCATATCTTGGATGACCTCTGGAGCATGGGCTATAGCTCGCACCGATAATGACTGGGAAGCGTCAGTCGCCCGGAGGATGACTTGCCATCTTGTTCTAATCTCCGGTGATTTTCAGCTCTGGAATCAAGCGGTTCGCTCGGTCGACCCAGACTGTGAGTACTGCTGCGCAGCCCATCGGGGTTCCGGCCTATAGTAAAGAGTATGTAGGCCCGCATGAAGGAATCGGCACATTAGGAGGAGATCCATGTGCCCAAAGAGGGGTCGTCCCCGCGTGTGCCAGCCACCGCCTGAATGACATTTCTAGGGGGGGTCACACGAGACAAAGGATTGCGATGGTTTCGATAGGCGCTGTCCTAGATGGTGGTTTAACAACAGTCTACGGTTGGCTAACACAGCCTGGCCGCTGCAAAACGAAGTAGGCCCATGCAGGGCGAAGCGCGGCGAGAAGAAAAAAGGATTGATCGACATGAAAACAGACAAATAAGGGATGCGGCCAAGCGCCAGAAGAGGTGCGATAAGCCGTCCTGGCATGGGATTGATTGCATGGGTAGGAAAGGGTGTGTGGTTACACTGGGGGCTGGGCCAGAGCCTTATTCAAGACACTTAAATGTTAAATGTATTCAGTCCCTTATATGAACGACTGCTTCGGAGCGCACTCAGATGTCGATAGCTTTTTGCCATCATGACACGATGCGGGGAGGGGGAAAAGAGAGTCTCCCTTCCAAAAAAAAAAATAAAACAAAACATATACACTCTACCAATCATATTATTATTACTACTTTCAATCTCAATCGACAATGTCTTTAGCTTGGGGTGAGCCATCCCCGTCTCGAGACATGCCGCGCTTTGTCATGCCACTCAGCCTTAAAAGTATTGCCCTCCTACTCTTGGTCTTCGCCGTTTCATATGCATACGTGCGCAGGAGATCGGCAAGAAAGGTTCAGAGCCCCCTCGAGAAATTCTTTTGTTGTTTTTTACTGCCCTTTTCCAGATCTATACCGTCAGCTATCGACTGACCAATGTCCCACAACAGCTCGAGAGGGCTCTCGCCGAGCAGTACGGCTGCAAGCCAGTTCTCGCCACGGTTCCGTACAAGTGGCCCCTGGCCTTGGACCTCGTCAAGCGGCAATGCGACGCCCTGTTCACTGGCCATTTCATGGAGACCATCACGGAAGCTATCGACGTCGCCCCCACAACTCGGCTGGGGGCCTTTGGGGTGACTGGGTATATCACCACAGACCCGGAAAATATCAAGACGATCCTGACCACTCGGTTTAAAGACTATTCCCTCGGGATCCGTCGCGATGCGGTCATGCCACTTCTTGGGGAGGGGATTTTTGGACAGGATGGCCCGGCGTAAGTCTTTGTGGAGGATGACCTGGATTTTCTTTGATGCGGAACTATATACATCGAAATATTACTTTACCAGAGGAGAACAATACTGACATTACACCTGATAAATAGATGGCAGCGGTCGCGCAGCATCATACAACAGCAGTTCATCAGGGTCCAGAGGCAGACACTCAAAGTTTTTGTACCTCACGTGAACAAACTCATCTCAGGCATGAGCGATGCGTCCTGTGCCTCGGGAGATGGTGTGATCGACCTGCGGCCGTTCTTTTTTGACTATACCCTGGACAACACGGCGGCTTTGCTGTTTGGCGAGCCACAGAGCAGCATGCCCCCGAAAGAACGCAACGCCCTGTCCGAGAACTTCGACTTCGCGTCGATGGGCGTCTCCATCCGGCTCAGGCTGGCCGACCTGGCACCGCTGTACAGATCCAAAAAATTCCGAGAGTCCTGCAGGGCGGTGAAGGACTGGGCCTCGTTCTTCTCCAAGAAGGCCCTGGCGTACATGGACGAGGTGGGAGAGGAGAAGGCCGCTGCGAGATATCCGTTCATCGTTGACCTATGGAAGGAGATGGGCGATGCGGACCTCGTCAGAGACCAGCTGCTGCACATCCTGATGGCTGGACGTGACTCCACAGCCTCGCTTCTCTGCTGGACCTTGTGAGTCGGAGCCTCTCGTTGATCACATTTCCAGGGCCTTTCCTTTCGTTGGCTCGTCGGCCAGTCACCATCGCTCACACAGTCCCAGCTTCCACCTTTTGCGAAACCCGGCAATCCTGGACAGGCTCAGGGACGAGGTCTCTCCCCTGGACAAGGAAGAGGTCCTCAGCCGCGAGCAGATCCAGAAACTACCCTTCCTGCGGTGCTGTCTCAACGAAAGTATGCTATAGTCTCTCCATGCCAAGTTTTTAGCTTAGCATTCTTTACGTATTTGCTTACATTCCGCAGCGCTGAGGCTCTACCCTTCCCTGACACTTAACGTACGCTTCGCCAACAAGAACACCGTTCTTCCCCGCGGAGGAGGCAGCGATGGCCAGTCTCCCGTGCTCTTGCTCAAGGGCACAGGCATAGGCTGGTCAGCCTACCACCTGCACCGCCTCGAGTCCATCTACGGAGCAGACGCCAAGGTGTACCGGCCAGACAGGTGGGCAGATGGCGAGCTCATGCGGAAGAATCTGGGGTCTGGGTTTCTCGACTTCAACGCCGGGCCCAGGACATGTATCGGGAGTAAGTCTGAGCGGTATCGTGCGCCCGCTTGCTTGCAGCAGTCACTGACGAGGCCTCTCTTTTATTCTCTAGAGGACTTTGCCCTGATGGAGGCCAGCTACGCGGTGATCAGGATCCTGCAGTCCTTTCCGGCCCTTCACTTGCCGCCAGGAACACCTATCGAGCCGGTAGGAGCAGAGAGACAGCTTTACGGGATTATCGTGACGCCTATGGATGAGGTAGGAGTAATTTTGTAATGATTGGCTTCAAGGCACCTTTGATGAGCTCGGGGTTTTCCATTCTTATATCAAGACGAGAAGCTGCATATGGAAATGCTGTTTAGAGCTAGTTTTTACTATTGCTATTGGAGAGGGGAAAAAAAAAAAAGAAGTAATGCGTTATAAGTTTATAGTAGAACTACTAGGGGAATCTCTAAAGTAATTCTTCTTCATTCTGAAGCCTTGATATCAAGATTAAGCAGCAAGTAAGCGTCTGAGCAGCTTGTTCGTCAGCTCCATCTACCAGAAGGTGGGGAAGTCCTAGAAAGGCCGGCCCAGGTCGTCACATGTGCATGCCCATTGGTATATATTACTTAGCAGCTGAAAATGCTAAAAGTGGGTGATATAAAGATTGCGGATCGTCACACCACAGCTGGAAATCCTTGCTCTCTTATATCAACCCAGCCCAGCATTCGAAGGGCCAGCATATAATAGTTCAACATACTAGCCATGATGAACACCACCTATACCACAGGAAATGACCCCGGACTCGCAGCCTTCCAATACCCAGAACTACAGCACGACGTGGACTCGATCCGGATCCTCACCCTGGAACCAGGCGACTTCTTTGACCATGTCGTCTGCAGCCTCACATCCTTTACCTTCCGCTCCAAGCCTAGATATGTGGCCCTGTCCTACACCTGGGAAACACCATACCCAGACAATGACAGGCTCCCGACCATGCCCAGCGGCCTCAGCCCTCGCTCGCCCCAAGCTCTGGGCACCCGCGTGTCCACCATGCCCTTGACCACCACCTTCGACGCATCAGATCGACGAGACACGGATCCAAGAAGTCCAGTTCAGACTACACCAACGCTCATCACGTTAAATGGCCAACCCTACCAGGTACAGCACAACCTCTACATCGCTCTCCTCCACCTGCGCTCCCCGGACCACCCGCTTAACATCTGGGCCGACGCCGTCTGCATCGACCAGTCCAACATCCAAGAGCGCAACACCCAGGTCTCGCTCATGTCCTTCATCTACAAGCGGGCGCAGAAAGTTATCACCTGGCTCGGGGCAGAGAGGTACAGGTCGTCGACCAACGCTTTTCGGTCCATGCACACGGACTGGGTGATGGGCGAGACTCGGAAGCTGGCCGCCTCTTTATTGCCAGGCCAGCAGCAGGCTGGGAAGGAGGGGAACAACAACACCACCTGGTCCCCTAAGCCTAATCCGGATACGGTGGCCAGGATCGCTGAGAGCAGGTACTGGAGGCGCATGTGGGTCATACAGGAGCTCTGTCTCCCGCGTGTGCTGCTCTTTGTGTATGGGTCTAGAGTATGGAAGTACGAGGACTTGTGCCAGCCGTCCACAGTCCTCCAGGCCCGGATCAAGAGGATTAGTCTGCCCGGCACCAGCAGCGACTTCCATCACCGTGCTGACCAAGATGGCGCACGCTTCGAGGCGATGTCGCGCTTGCTGTGGGCGAGAGAGGCCAGGTTCAAGCTCTTCACGCTCGAGGATCTCGTCGACCGCTTTGGCAGCCAGGAATGCTCCCAGATAAGGGACAAAGTCTATGGTCTGCTGGGGTTGGCACATGGCATCCGCCCTTGGTCCTCCTCATCGAGAGGTGCGGAGCATGGGCCTGAGAAGCACGCCGTCCCGAAGTCTTCTGGCGGCCGTGGGAAGGGGATCTTCGAGGTCAACTATGACAAGTCACTCTTCGAGATCTGGCTTGATGTGATTCAGCTGGTTCTTGAGCGTGTTGAGCAGTCTAGTGAGTGTGATTCGCGTCGAGCGCGACGCAGTATCGTGAGAACGGCTGCAGTTGTTCAGAGAGCGTTTGGCCGGAAGTTTGAGGAGGAGATGGACGGGCTCACCACCGGCAAGGTAAGCAGACGAATACCACACCGCGCAGAAGTGGCGAGATCGCAATACCAGCACAACACCAACAAGGCATCTAACTAGCACGTCCTCGGTCATCCTCCGATACGGGCCGAAGGGTTCTTGGGCGGCAAGATCCTCCATCTCAGCCCAACCTACGGGGCCATCATGGAATCCCACGCGGCAAGACAGGACTGGGAAGACGCCCTCGAGACCCACTACGGCGAGCCATCCGACCTTGAGCTCCTGCGCCAGGTCAACGAGGAGTACATGGCACAGATCGAGTCATATGGCCCCTCCGACCTGAAGATGATCCAACAGGTACACAACGAGCGCATCTTCGCGTGGCCAGCCAGCTCGGCGCTCGAGCCTGATCTGAACGGCAACGTGCACAAGGTCCCGGAGGAGGGACCACCAGATGACAGCGCAGGGAAGACGGCAGGCCCGATCCTCTGCCTGGGGACAGAGCACCACATCGCGCTCGTCCCACCAGCAGCACAAGTGGACGATGTGATTGTTCGGTTCTGGGGCTGTTCCGCTGCGCTCGTCATGCGGCAGATCAGGGCGACGGGCGACGGCACACCGAGCCCTGTGTACGCCTTGGTGGGGAGGGCAGATGTCGCGATGTTCACAAGGCCAGAGCTGTTTGAGGGTGGTAGGCTTGGGAGATCTTTGGCCGGCCTGCTAGGCTCAGCGCCTGAGCCGGACGATGCCAGACCGTCGCAACCGTCAGCCCTGGATATTGACCTGGACGTCAAGACGTTACAAATGATCAGCGCGGGGGTTCACATCCGAGATGTGTCTCTGGGGAGCTCGAGTGTCTAGCATGACAGCGGCCATCAGCAGGACCAAGAACACGAGCTTGAGCTCGCGCACCACAAGCACGTTGCGATCTCGAAACGCCCAAGATCATCCGTCGAATCATCCGCAGGTGATTTCACGCGTCGGTAGAATCATCGCATTAGAGGTTGCAGCACAAGGCCCTCTGCATATCCACTAAAGATAAAAAAAGTTCGAAAGCACCTTTTTGTACAGAATATTTGCCCACGTCAAACAAGTAATCCATTTCCTTTACCTCGCCAACCCGTTATGACGCCGATCCCCACACCAATAAGACCTCCCCACCGAGCGTGAGGGGTGGAAAGAAAGACGGATCAACCCTTTCTAGTTAAAGAGAGAGAGAGATAGAGTAACGAAAAAGAGAGAAGGAAAAAAAGAAAGGGAAAAAAGTAGAACTGGTAGATCCCGCACAAAGAATAGCCTTCTGGCATCGCCTGGTCACCATGCCATCGACTTTAGCTCTTTGGCTGACCTTCGTTGACTGGCCCACTGCTTGAACCTCCTGAAAACTGTCCGGTACACGATGGGTTCCAGCCTTGACGGCTGGAATCAGCCGTGCGTGCGTCGACCATGACTGCTGTGGAAAGGAGGCCGCACAGGTCTAGCCGAAGATTGGTGCCTGCCGTTTGGCCGGTTCTCGACCCGCATTCGGTGGCCACCGCGTAGTTGGACATCTCCGTCGTTAGAGGCCGTTCCTGGATGCGACTGGTAATGCATGTGGGGTGCAGCCTCAAGTTCATCTCCATCATACGGGTGCTGACCCCGGGATTGCTGCGTCTGGCTTGAGCCTGACGATGAGGTCGTCGAGCTGGAGCTGTCCTACGCCTCGTAGCTCTTGACTGGACCGCCACTGCTCAGAGGCTGTACACCACCCATCACGGGCGCGGCCTGCAGGTTCAGCCTGTCACTGTCCATCACAACGTCCTGGCCCATCCTGGCGCCTTGCTCGCCACCCATCGCGGCCGCCATCTTGAGCTCGTCCTGAACCCGGCGCACCCGCTTCTTGAACGCCAGGCGATCCAAGAAGAGCTGTTGTCGGGCACGTTCCAGCTCGCGGCGCTCTTCTTGCAGGAGGGCCTCCATCTCGTTGAAGTACTTCATCTTCTGCTCCATCTTCTGCAGGGTGATGTTCACAGCAGCCGACACAAGACGCGTCATCTCGCGTTCCTCGTGGGAGGCCAGCCCGTCGGCGCGAGCTCCTATCGTGGCCAGGGGTATGTTGGCCAGCGCGGTCGTCGTCGTCTTGGTGGTGGTGGTGGTTGTCGTGGTGGTCTCGTGGCGGATGTCGATCTCCATCGACTCGGTACCCTCTGCCTCCTTGCCCTTGCCCTTCCCGTTAGACTGGGCTTCGATGGCACCGCTCGACTCGAGCTTGCCCCGCAGCTGCTGCCGCAGCTCCTCTGCAGACTTGCCAGCGGCGACGGCCGCGCTGGCAGGATCCGCAAGACTGGCGAGGAAGGCCACAACGGTCATGACAGGGTTGTCAGCCTGGCTGAAGGGCAGCTGACCACCCGCGGTCCCAAGCATGGAAATGCCGACGGGGTTCTCCGCCTCGAGATACTTGTCCTCGATGTCGAGCTGCAGGAACTGAAGGACACACTCTTCCTTCGTCCGCGTGCCGACATGGTCCGCAATCTCGACCCAGTTGTCGTCGAATCTCTCCAGGCCCTCCAGCAAGCGCAGCAGCTCCGCATCGGTCCACGGCGCATCTCGGTCCAGGGTAGCAGAGTAGGTGGGGTTCTCCATCCTCGTGAAGTTGCTGTTCGGCTGATTCGAGGGGAAGCGGCCATCCACAAAACAACTCGGGCAGATGTCGAAGCTCTTCTTGTTGTTCGAGGCAGGGTCGACGTACGTGTTGTGGTAGTAGATCCTAGTACAATCGATCCCGCAGGTCTGGCAGTGGACCTTGGCGATGGGCGCTTTTGTGATCTCCTCGACCGATGCACTCGAGACGCCGTTGGTCGTAGGGGTATCGCCGTTCGTCTTGCTCTCGGGCTTGTTGAGCTTGGCACCCTTGGCACCGGCCTCGTATATGTTGCGTCCCAGCTCCAGGTTCAACTCGCTCTTGGGCAGCGTGCCAGCCTTGGCCTTGGCATCCGTGTCAGCGTGCGCCTTGCCGTCGGTGAGGATTGGATCTGTCGCTGGCTGCCATGGCTGGAGACCTCGTGGGGTGTCACAGATGATCTTGAAGTGACCTGTGAAGGGCGGTCCAACAGGAGCCGGCCGGTGGTCGGGATCAACCTGGTGGAGAAGAAAAGAGAACAACAGTCAGTGATTGTTTACAAGCCTGTGAGGTGGGTGGTGCGACGACTGTGCCGTACCTGGTAGTTGATCAGTCCCCACTGCTCGAGAAACGAGTGGACTCGCATGATGGCGCACACGTCGCCAGCGAGATTCCGCCTGCAAGCCGTAACGGTCAAGTATTCGGCAGGGTTCAGCCTGTACGTGTTAATCATGAAGTCGCGATAGTCCTTGTACACGGCAGGTGTCTTGCTTCGGTTCCGCTGGTTGAAGAACTCGGGCAGGGCCTTGCGCTCGGTGGGATGAACAATGTTCATGTCGAACCAGGTGCTGTAGCTCGGCAGGACGATGGAGTGCGTCTGGGAGATCAGGTGTTGGCGCGCAGCGTTCTCGATGGCCTCCTTGCTCTTGCCGCTGTCGCCCTCGCCCGAGGCCTCGCCGTCATTGGCCTGGTCTGTCTTGGACTCGCCATCAACATCGGCCATCTCCTCATCCTGCGCGGCTGTGCTTTCGGGGGCAGGGCCGTCGGGCGCATCGAGAGGGTTGTCTGACGAGGCCCCTGGCGCAGGGGTTGTGCTGTCTTGTTTGATGGCCGGCTCATTGGAGGAGCCCTCACCCATTTGTACATCTAATAGGGGTGGGTGGGTTTTTCTCTCAGGTGAGTACTTGGGTGCTAGCCTTGGACGTGGACACAACGAGGTGGATGGGCAGACGGTGCTGCATCGGGATGTTATTGCACTTACCCTCACCAGGGTTCACATCAGCCAGAGGGGGCTGGGCAAGAATTGGATTGCTTCCAGGAGAAGCACCATTGGCAGGGGTGCCATAGCTGACGTTCTCTTCCTCCATTTTGATGATGGGCAGCCTGGCTTTGATTCAGCCTGCAGCTTGGGCCGCTTGGGTGCAGGATCGAGAGAGAGAGAGAGAATCGAGGGAGGAGGGAGCAGGAATCGGGTTGCGACAAGCTGCACACTGCAATCGCAGGCGGGGTAATCCGATAATCAAGGAGACTGTCAATAAATATGAGCTTGTCCTGACCAGAGCACACCTGCAGTTATGCAGGGAGCAGAGAGACGATCTGTTGGTGATGAACGTCAATGTGGGGGATGAATCTGGGTGTGGTCGCAGAAGGCCATGTCAAAGTTGTCGCGTTGTAGGAAAATCGACCGGGGGCGCGTGTATGGCTCCCTGGAGCTCGCTGCTGAAAAACTGTTGCAGCCTCAGGCTTCCATCCTGCCGCGCCTGGACTGTTCGTCCAAAGCGTACTAGCTCGGGTCCGTGGGCCCTTGGCTCCCCGGTTGCGGAGGGCCTTGAATAGCCGAGGACGATTTCACGGAGGGCTTCTTGGCCCGTGGCTTGTGCATTCTATTTCTCTCTCTCCTCCCTCTCGATATCCTCCGGAACAAGAGAAGCAACCACACAGCGCCCTCCCAGGATGCTCTGTACGGCACGGAGAACGATACCGCACCAGCTGCGGCGGCAGATCACCCAGGCGACGACCACAGGCCCGTCGGCCTTCTTCAGCAGCCCCGCAGCCCTTCGGCGGCTTGCCTCGACCCTCGCGATCCTCGAGCAGAGGGAAGGGAAGCTCAACCATGGATCGCTGAGCGCCATCGCAGCAGCTCATAAGATCGGTGGCCCAGTCCACGGCTTTGTGGCCGGGAGTAGCATCAAGTCGGTAGCAGACGAGGCAGCGACAGCAGAGGGCGTCGAGAAGATCATAGCTGTGGACAGCAGCGCCTACGACAAGGTAGATTCTCACTGCGATGCTTCACAGTCCAGAACACACACACACCCACCCCCCACCCCCAACCCAAGCAGCTGTGGTCCTGAACGCACGCACGCATTCAATGTGCTGATTCCCCTTTCTGTCTACAGGGTCTGGCAGAGAGCTTCGCCCCCCTCCTGATCGAGAACATCAAGAAAGGCGGCTACACGCACGTCATCGCAGGACATACGGCGTTCGGCAAGAACCTGATGCCCCGCGTCGCCGCGCTGCTTGACTCCCAGCAGATCTCCGACATCACGGCCGTCGAGAGCGAGACCACCTTTGTGCGCCCCATCTACGCCGGCAACGCGATCGCCACTGTCGAGTCCTCAGACCCTGTCAAGATCATCACCATCCGCGGCACGGCGTTCGCGCCTGCCGAGCTTGGGAAGGGCTCTGCTGTTGTGGAGGACGGTGTGGACCCCAAGGCCGAGTCCCAGACCGAGTGGGTGTCTGAGGACCTGGCCAAGTCCGACAGGCCGGACCTGGCGACGGCCGGCAAGGTCGTGTCTGGTGGGCGGGGTCTGAAGTCAAAGGAGGAGTTCGACAAGGTCATGCAGCCGCTGGCGGACTCGCTTGGTGCGGCGATCGGTGCGTCGCGTGCGGCAGTCGACAGCGGGTATGCGGACAACAGCCTACAGGTTGGACAGACGGGCAAGGTGGTCGCGCCACAGCTGTATATGGCCGTGGGCATTTCTGGGGCTATCCAGCACCTGGCGGGTATGAAGGACAGCAAGGTGATCGCGGCGATCAACAAGGACGCCGACGCCCCCATCTTTCAGGTCGCTGATGTTGGTCTGGTGGGAGATCTTTTTGAGAAGGTTCCCGAGCTGACGGAGAAGCTGAAGAAATAGACACGCTGTGCATATATATAAAGATACAGGATATAGTATTCCCAATGGCATCTCTGGCGTGAGCTAGACCAAACACACAAATCTATCTACTCATGTCTCCCTGATGCTGATCACTGTGACTTTGCTGTGGACACGCACAACGGCAGCATGTCCTCGACGGCGGTGAACTTCTCCCTCGCCTTACCCTTCTGCCTACCCTTCTCCCTCTCTGCTCTATCAATGGCCAACCAGCCCTCCCAGCCCACCGCGCCATACGCCAGATCCTGACCGCCTTCACTCTTCACCCCCTCCCACCCAGCACTCTTTGCTGCCCTGCCATCCGTCGCCGCGGCAGCAGTGTTATCAGCAAGAAATGCCGTGCCCGCCTTCCAGTCCGCCGCGATAGCCGCCGCAGTCGAAAACGCATCCTCCATCGTGCTAGCAATCACGCCTGTAGGGCCACGCTTCACCCACCCGGCACAGTATAATCCAGGGAAGTGTGGCGCGTCCCCGCTGGTGGGTATCACGCGGCCGTGGAGCCCATCATTCGCCACAACACCCCTTCCTTCGTCAAAAGCAACACCGAGGCTCTTGAATTCCGGTATGGCCTCGGACTTGTAGCCAATCGACCTGAACACCAGAGGCGACTCGATGACCTCTGGTTCTCCCTCGGAGCCCTGGACTCTGGCGCTCGTGTCGTAAACATCGGTCAGGACGTTGTGCTGGAAGGAAGTGGCACCGACCGCGGACGGTTCTGAGGCGTGAGGGTGAAACGCGGTGGGCGACAGGCAAAACCCTAGCTCCCAAGACTTGGGTGCTCCCTCGAGAGGGGTCCCAGAGCCCTTGACGAGAACCTCCATCAGCCGCCTCCGCGCCCGAGGGAGACTCTTGAGATCATCCGGCACGAGCGTCCTCTCCACGGGCCGGAACCCGACGCCAGGCAGGTTCATCATCTCCCGCAGCTCCTTGATCGTAAAGGCAGCCTGCATGGGGGCCCGCCTCCCGACGACGCTGACCCTCTTCACTCGGCTGGCCGCCAGCGCCTCGAGCGCGTACGCGGCCATGTCGGTCCGCCGCAGCCTGTCGACGTCCTCGAGCAGGATCCGCGCGACGTCGAGCGCCACGTTGCCCTGGCCGATGACGACGGCCGACTCCTGCGAGAGGTCTGGGTTCAGGCCGGCAAACTCGGGCAGGCCGTTGTACCAGCCGACGAACTCGCGGGCCGAGTAGATGCGCCGCAGGGAACTCTCGCCCGAGATGCCAAGGTTTCGGTCCTTGGAGGCGCCGTAGGCGAAGAGGACGGCGTCGTAGTTTCGGAGGAGGGAGCGTAAGGGGACGGACTGGCCGCCTGGGTGGCTAGGTGCGTGGCCGACTGCGACGTTGCCGATGAAGGTGAAGTTGGGGGATGAGGCCACTTCTGTGAATTTGTCCCCGCAGTTCTACTTTTCCTTGTCAGCAATGATGTTTCTTTTCTTCTTCTTCTTCTTCTTCCTTTTTTTTGCTGGTTGGATAATTTAGAAGAACGCACCTTGACCTCTGGATGATCAGGCGCAACGCCGAACCTGACGAGCCCAAACGGCACCGGCAAAGACTCGTACATGTCGATCTTTGCACCCTCGATCAGGGACATAACGCGGTAGGATGTGTAGAATCCCGCAGGGCCAGAACCAATGACGGCCATCCGGAATGGCCGGTCATGTCGAGATGAGGCAGAAGTCGTGGAATGTGAGCATCGAAGGAGGTGAGAAGTCGGCCTGCGGCTGTGACTCAATAACCTGGTACAACTGGCTGTAAGGCCAGCCGTGGGGCTAGAAATACGGAGAGACATTATATCATGACATTGGAGACGTATTTCTACTTGTCAAGAGCATCACGTTGTGTGTCTTGGGGGTTGGCAGATGATCTACACCGATCCAGAATTCAAGATCAACAGGTAGGAAGGGGGGAAAGAAAAAAAAAACTCTCCTAACTATTTCTATTGGATCCAGTACTTGGAAGATCCCGTCAGCGTTTGACACAAGTATATACTCGTTATCACTTCATTGCCACACCTGTGTTCGAAAGACTTGCATGTGTGCCGTTATCTCGAGACGCCAAACCAAAGGCAAAACACTGGTCTGGCCCGTGTATAATTAAAACCAAATATGAGGTGGATGGTTGAATACACTCAGTATAAAAAAAAAAGCGAGGTGAGCCATCTGCTTACTTAATATTTCACTGGCGGGGTCAATCAACCAATCCCCACAGCGCGGGCCGGTCCCCGGCTAACAGGGGTTGTTCTCTCTGTGCACGGAGCACAAGGCGTGTAAGTGGTTGGGTTGCTATGCCAACTATGGGTCCCAGCCCACCTTGTTCCTGGTTTACCAGCCCCCAGGAATATTCCTTGGACTCTGGGGACTTGTACTTGCTTGGTATAATCCCATCTTGCATGACGGGCTCTTCTTGCCTGGTTTCTTTTGCTTCTCGGTCTTCCTCCTCTCTCTTGTGTGCACTTGTCTTTCGTCTCTGGCATTCCAGTCAGTTGGTTTTTTTGGTGGTTTTTTCCCCGGTTGATACTCAAAAGTCGTCTTTTGTCTTGGGACGGCAGCAACATTCCGGTACACACCATGGGCGCACAACACCAGCCGTATATGTACTCGGCTGCGAGTTACGGCGATGACAGCCGTTTTCCCTCGACTCCTTTTGATCCCAAAGCAGTGACCCGTGCCAGTTACGACTATAAGCCTCCAAAGCCCAGGCAAGACGGACCACTGGTCTCCTTCAATCGCCATCCAGAGTAAGTCCTCGATCCAGTATTTAACACAACCTAAAACCTGCCATGTGGCGGGCTGGCACTCCTGATCTCTGACTTTATGCCCTACAATCTAGTTCACACGTGGTTCCTGAGCCTAGAAAACAGTTCAAGACACTGGGGCCCAGGACAAAATGGTGGGTCAAGTGGTCGAGGATCGCCCAGCTCTGCATCCGTGTGCTTCAGCTTCTTGCAGCAGCGGGCATCCTCTTCCTCTTCATCATCATTGACGACGTCAGCGCCCTGACGGCCTGGGTCGAGAGGATCACCGTGAGTTCATCATGCAGCCTTTACGCATTCGTCATTGCATTCGGACCACGTGAGATTGGAAACAGTAGGATACACGACTGACTATCTATCTGCAGGCCGGTGTGACCATGCTTCACTGCATCTATGGCATCTGGCATCTGGCTCGTCCCGCCAGCTCCAGACCGCCAGCCTCGTCTGCCAGCTACCAGATGTTCTCTGCCATCACCGACCTTGCGGTGCTCCCTCTCTACACCTATGGCTGTCTGTCCGTCCGCAACTCCAGCGACCACTGGGGCACGCTTCTCAAGAACGAGAGCCTGATGAACTACTTCCTGCCGGCGCTGTACTACTCCCTCTTTTGTGGCGCAATCCTGCATCTCATCTCGTTGTGCATCGGGCTCTGGCTCGCCCTCAAGTTCCGGCAGATCACCCGTCTGCCTCCAGACATGAACCCGCTCGAGGACAACCTCACCTCCCGCCACCAGAAGAAATTGTCTGTCGCCACGACGGCTACCTACCGCACAGAGCACGACCGTCGCCTGTCAACGCCGCTCGAGGACTGCCGCCGCTCAGGACTCCCCTACGAGGATGTCGACCGTCCTCCTTCGGTCCCTTTCTACGCGACACGGTCTAGCCCGCGCAGCTCCACGGCATCGATCGACATGCCTCCTCGCCAGTACCAGATCACACCGACTCACTCGCCCAGGAACTCGGTCACTGCTGCAGACCTCAAGCACATGTCCGCTCCTCCTACCACAGCTACGTCTGGCGTCCCGCCCACACCCCCACCGCGCAGCCCATGGCGCTCCTCGCGCGCATCGTACGCCGAGGTGCCAACCCAGGACCTGGCAGACCTGCGCCCGCCCCAGTCTCGAGGCTCCGGCCAGGCTCCGCCCTCTCCAAGAAGCTACGGCCACCAGTCCCGCCCCAGCACTGGCACCACTGCCGTACATCCGCAGCAGCAGCCATCCCCCAGCGCCGGACAGACAGGCTCGTCGTCTCCTCCTCGCCCAGCCAAGTTTACCGAGTCCTGGTACACGACCGAGTCCCTGTTCAACCGCACGCACGATCGCAACCGCGCCATGAAGGCCAAGAGCGAGACCCAGCTGCAGGGGTACGAGGCCATCCGGCGCCGCTACGACCTCTCCGACTCCGAGTCCGACTACGAGGACGAGAACGAGACGGCCACTACCTACTCCGTCATGAGCCCCGGCAAGGACGACTTTGCTGACCACGACGGCGATCTCGCCTCGCTGCGGAACCACCCGAACCCCTGCGCGCCAACCCTTCCCTGCCCAGCATCGCGAGCATGGACAGCAGCATCGGCAAGCCCAAGCCCCGCATGCGGCCCAACACCCCCTTCACCCACAAGTCCGCCCTGAGCGAGGTTGACCTCAACGACAGGCGCGTGAGCGGTGGCGCCGGGGCCGCAGCCACAGCCGCTGACCACGACGTCGCCGGCGACAAGAAGCCGCGGAACTACGGCGGCCTCAAGGGGCGCAGCCCTACCAAGAGGTACACATGGGCGCCGCGGGACCGTGACAGCAGCATCCAGCCCGAGAGCGACTTCTACGCCAAGCCGTACGGCGAGCTGAAGAGCGCCACCCCGCCGGTCATGGTCGGGAGTGACAGGCAGGTGTCCAGTGGGAACGACTACGGCGACTTGGCCGGGGCGGGAGGCGCGGCGGCCGCCAAGAGGTATTTCTCGTTCGGGAGGAGGAATGTCAGTGGGAAGATTGCGGAGGAGGGGAGGGGGTCTCCTGGTATCGGTCGTGCTCGCTAAGGGGAGATGGGTGAGGGGTATGGTTAATTGTTCTCATTTTTCTTCTTCTTTTTCTTGCTTTTCCCTTTATCCGGCGTTCTTTCTCGCGTCTTACGGTGTGGACGATTTGGACGAGCTATATGAGAGAAGGTTCGGGATACACGCGGGTTCATGAGGTTTGCATGTACAAAACAAATAGGAAACCTTCGTGGACGGCAATACCTTGGGATGGAAATCGGTTCGGGAGCAAATAGGGTTTATGTATCTGCCTCTGCATGGCGAGAGCACTCATATATAATTTACCTGAATGGTCAGGTGGACATGTGATCTACATTCATTTGTTCCTCGCAAGTTCGTGTGTGACTTCACGGGGTGTGTGGAAAATGCCTCGTGTCATTAGAAGATGCAAAAAAGAAACCAAAGACTGCTCTACTCCCACCAGGCCCCTATGCCGTGCGACTAATGAAACATCACCGAGTCTATATACAACTCTCGCGCTCATGACCTTAGAGCATTCAGCAGCACCCGAGAGGATACCCTCGCCCCCGCTCAGTCAAGCTTCTCCGTCAAGGACTTGAGGACCCGGGAATAGAACTTGGCGGCATGCGGCCTTGGGAAGGTGATCTCCTCCACCAGATAGTCGGGCAGCATCTCGATGAGCTCGCTGTCGCGGCGCTCATCCAGCTGGGGCCTGTACATGAACTCGGCCTCTTCCAGGTTCTCGTCTGAGGTCTCGTTGGGAATGCCGAGCTTGAAGTGCAGGGCTGAGGTTGCTTGTCAGTATCATCTAACCAGCTCAAGATAAAATAAAATGATCCCCCCTCAGAATTTTGAGGCAAAACTTACTTCCGTTCCTACCCGTCTGGATGCAATCGTATACGTCCTCAGGCCCGTCTCGCTTGACGCCGGTCACAACCAGACCCGTCAGATCGCTGTACAGATTCTCCTTCATCTTGGCTGTCTGTGTCGCCTGTATCTGAGCACCGTCGAGCCCTCGTGCGGCCATAGCGCTGGGCTTCATGGCGCTACCGGGCACTCGCACTCCGGCGGCCTGAGCGTGAGCAGTTGCCGTCGCCTCGGCCGCCCGCGCCGCACTGAGTTTCGTCGTGAGTGCTTTGACCTCGGTCTTGGACTCGGCCAGTGAAGTTGTTATCTGCGTGATCTGGGCCTGTAGGCTGTCGACCTTAGCCTCGCTTGCCTCTAGCTGCTGTTGGGCCTTCTGGCCTTCCTTGACAAGACGCCTCTGTGACTCGAGATCGCTCTTCAGACTCGCGATAAGCTCGTTGGCAGCTGGATACAGGGTCAGCGCTTCTCTCTCCCTCTCTCTTCTCGCAGTTTTTATGCTTTGCCATCCTCATTATACATACTCCGCGTCCTCTCATCGGTGGTCTTCTTGAGCCGATCGAAGGTCCTCTCAGCTTCCGTCACAGCCACGTTCCTCAGATCTCTATATTTGAGCTCCAAGGCCTCGTACTTCTTTGTCATCTCGCCCAATCGTCTCCCTGACGGAGGGATCACTGTCCAGGGTTGAAGTGCTGGATGCCCGTTTTGAGGCACTGGGCGGTGCATGGTATGAAATGGCACGCCGGGCTGATGGCGGTGCGCTGAAGCGCGAGAACGTCGGAAGATCCTCCACTTGATCCTGCTCTTCAGCGTCGACATCCATTACGTCCTCGAACTGGGTCTCCGGCACCTCGGCAGAGCTATCCTGTTGAGGCGCCGGGTCCTCGACGTGGGCAGCTTTTCGCCCTCGTTTCGCTGGGGGCTGGTCGTTCTTCTGCACCGATTCAGGAATCACAGCCTCCTTCCTCGGGCGACCGCGACCGGCTTTTGTGCGCACGGGCTCATCGCTACCAGGCGGCGTCGCCAGGACCTCTTCAGCCTGGTCTTGCTTGGTCTGGCGACCACTCGCGCCCTTTGTCTGCTGGTTCGTCGGTTTTTCGGCGAGCGCCTGTCGCTCTATCTCCTCCTCCGCGGCCTTGGCCTTCTTTGTGTCGGCGCGACGCGTCGCGGCCTTCGGCTCTGCTTTTGTGACTCGATTCGCGGCAGCGCGGCCCTTGTTAGATTTCTTTGCTGCGGGCATCTTGTCTGTGGTAAGAGGCGCGTGGGCGCGTAAGCTGAGGCTATCGTCTGAATCCGAGTCTACGAGGTCGAGCAGGGTAAGCCGTGTCATCTGATGAAGACGCGTTGGCTCGATGGCTTAACGTGAGCGAATGCGAGAATCGGTGAATTGAGATCTCAACAAAGTTCTGAACAGATTCACAGCTGTAAATGCGCGCAGGGCAATTGGCCGGGTGGGAAGTTATAGGAGCAGTGGCGATCGGAATGCAGCTATTTTCAGACGGTGAATGAATGGTGCGAGTTGGGGAAGATTGGGTTGCTGTGAAGGCCAAGTAAACAAACAATCCGCAGGGGTGTGTAGAGGCGCTGTTCTCCACTGCTGAGTCAGCATGAATAGCATGTGGGCATGCTGCTGTGGCGTGGCGCACCTCGGCAGCAGTAGCAGTAGCAGCCACCAACTATTCATGGGGGCGAACCTGGCCGTACCTCCAATCATACTTCGACCTCGAGATCCGAACAACTTCCCAACATTCCGTCCCGTTCGCCTCAAAAGCTGGCATGACCACCTGGAAAGGGATCTTTGATCGGCTCGAGCGGCTTACAATGGTAGACCGCAAAGCGAGGACGTCAGATGCCGTCCTGAACATTGTGACAGCTGCAGGAGTTGTAAGTCCTCGGCCCTATTCCCATGGTCCTCCCTACATGCGCACGCCTGCTTCCTCTCTCTATCGTCACACTATGTAGCTGACTGACTGATTGATACCAATTTGGCAGGCTGTCGTGTCCTACTTCTTCGTCAAGAACCTCCTAGCCTCCGTCTTGGGCAACCTCGCCGACCCAGAGAAGGAAAAACATGAGCAGGCCAGGATAAGAGCTAAGGCGAACCTCGCGAGGATACGCCGCAGCACTGAGAACGGCGCGGATGGTACGGACACGGGCAGCTCGCGGAGGGGGCCTCGCGTCGAGGACATACAGCTCAACGAGTACGAGAGCATGGTCGCCCTCGAGGTTGTTGCGCCTGAAGACATCGCCGTGAGCTTTGACGACATCGGCGGCCTGGAGGACATCATCGAGGAGGTCAAGGAGTCGGTCATCTACCCGCTGACGATGCCTCATCTCTACTCGCATGCTGCGCCCCTGCTGTCCGCGCCGTCTGGTGTCCTGCTGTACGGACCGCCCGGCTGTGGCAAGACCATGCTCGCCAAGGCCGTGGCGCACGAGAGCGGTGCTTCGTTCATCAACCTACACATATCGACCCTGACCGAGAAGTGGTACGGCGACTCGAACAAGCTCGTCAGGGCGGTGTTCTCCCTGGCGCGGAAGCTGGAGCCCGCCATCATCTTCATCGACGAGATCGACGCCGTCCTCGGCACGCGACGGAGCAACGAGCACGAGGCCAGCGGCATGGTCAAGGCCGAATTCATGACCCTATGGGATGGGCTTACATCGTCGAACTCCGCCGGTGTCCCATCGAGGATATGTGTTCTCGGCGCAACAAATCGTATCCACGACATCGACGAGGCTATCCTGCGGAGAATGCCCAAGAAGTTCCCGGTCCCACTGCCGGCCAAGGACCAGAGACGTCGCATATTACAACTTGTCCTCCAGGGCACCAAGCGGGACCCAGAATTCGACCTGAACTATATTGCACAGGTCACCGCTGGCATGTCGGGTAGTGACATCAAGGAAGCGTGCAGAGACGCAGCCATGGTGCCGATGCGGGAGTACATTCGGGAGCGGAGGGCATCAGGGCAGCCGATGGCCGGCGTGGACCCCGGCCGGATACGCGGGCTCAGGACCGATGACTTCTTCGGCAGAAAGGGGGGCGGCCAGATCCTGATGCAGAACCACGAGCGTCACTCGCAACAGCGCAGGGCAGCCTCCAAGTCATCGAGTGACGAGTATGAGGACATAGAGGAGCAGGTTGGTGAGGCCCCAGACTAGAGGCATGATGTTTTCTACGAGGGCAACTCATGCGATGGGGCTATAATGGGTCGCACTTCGGTTCCGCGTGGGATAACCAGGGGTAAACAGGATGGCGTCTGGGTTATGGGAAACGCAACTCTGCTAGAGCGAAGGCTGGTATATTGATTTCCCGGCGAGGACCTATATCGCTCAGCGGCCTTACAACTATCGATACCTCGAATTTGAATTCACACCTATCGGGAAAAAAAGAAGAAAAAAAAAAGCTGTTGTCAAGTGTAAGATATCTAGACAGCATATCTTTTCTTGCTCTAGAACACGTCCTCTACCACATGGTGTGATCGTCCATCCTTCCAAACTCATTGACGGTTTCTTCTTTCTTCCTCAGAAATGACTGGTCGAGAAGAAAGGACGAGTCAAGATTTGAGGCAACCAACATGGTACATACGGACACAGTCAAACTGCAGTGTATCATGTAGAGGCACCTTGGTTGGTGGTTGAGTCAGGCGGTACAGCGGTCGAGTCAGGCCTCCTAGACCCAGCGTACCATTCCACTATGCCGTTTCTCGCAGCACACCTACCATAGCACGTACTATGGGTATATCTCCTTGCCTGCCGCGAGACATTGCGTGTCGTGCAAGGGAAACCAGCATCTAGATCCGTGTAAGCCCATTGGACCCCTTCCAGTTCGGATCCAGGCTGTCGGATCCAGCCGTTGGTATTGTTGTGTGGCCGTATCTTTGATACCAGAAGGAGTCTTTGCTAGGCTTTCTGGGCTGGTTTTGGCAAATGACTCTAGCGAAGCAGCGGGACTCTAAGAGCGGGAGAGCAAGAGCCCGTCCCCCAGCAAGGCGCGGTGATTACAAAAGGGGCCAGTGGCTGACTAACTAAACTAAACCCCCCAAGCACCGAATAGCACGAGCCAGAGCAAGCGATTGCGCCGGTCGGAGCGCCAAGTGGTAAAATTTAAGCTGACCCTTGAGCAAGAGGAGCGCCTGAATCGGCATCACCACCAACCATGACAGGCGACATGGTCGCAAGAAGTCAATTTTTCTTCTTTTCTTCCTATGACTCGACAGAACCACCTGCATGCCTCTGCTGCAACATTCTGATTGGAGAGATTGTGACATGTACTGAATTACAGTATTATTATTTTTCTTCAACCCTTCCTGCCGCGGAAACACCTTCCTCTCCCAGCTTTTGCTGCAGGATTAGCTTCTTATAGTCACAGCAGACTTGAGTTTTCTCTCTCTTTTTTT
This sequence comes from Celoporthe dispersa, assembly GCA_016584495.1. Taxonomy (NCBI): domain Eukaryota; kingdom Fungi; phylum Ascomycota; class Sordariomycetes; order Diaporthales; family Cryphonectriaceae; genus Celoporthe; species Celoporthe dispersa. The sequence continues at coordinate 847,915 of WAID01000002.1, forward strand.
TTTAAACCACTCACACCTGGGACGGGCATTGTGAGACTCGCCTCCGCCAAGATCCCTTTAGAGAAGCGCCACACCTCCGCCAGAGATCGAGTCACACAACAACCACGTCAGTCCAGAGTAGACGCTACCGCTCGGTTACCTTCTCGCTTGAGGCTGGTCAGAGTCACCCATACATCACAGGGCTTCTCGCTGCTCCTCTATTGGCTTCAACCGCATTGCCTAAGATCTGACGACAGAAGTCCTCATTGGCTAGAGACGTCGATCTGGTTGAACGAGGCCCGATATTCCACGGCTAGCGACCAGAAAATCTCACCACGGGGTATATCATCTGGTTACCTGTGCTTATCAACCGGGTCGGGTCAATATAAGAAGAGGGTTCTGGTAGTCGGCCTCAGTCTCACTATCCTGCCCTCCTGGGCATACGAAACCCCAACTTCCTCTTCTTGTCTTCTTCTTTTTTTCGGTCCTCTTCCTCCACTTCCACGAGCCTACTAGCTCATCTTTCTCGTTTGAGAATGTACTCCTCCGCAAAGGACGACCAGAGGAACGCCGGTGATGTTGAGAAGCAGGACAACGCTGAGCAGCACGGCCAGTACCTACGCCATGGCAGACTCGTCTCTATGTTGAAGGTGGATGATGGTGAGGTGTACGAATCACACCCCGAAAAAAATCCAAAATGGTACCAGAGGATTCTAGACGTCGGTGTCGAGGAGAACGGCATCAAGCCGGTGCCCCTAGACAAGAGGACCGACAAGAGATACTGGAACCTCTTTACTGTCATGTTCACCGCTCTCTTGTGTATCCTCCCGTAAGTCAGACCTCTCACGGCTTCCACGAAGGCAGAGTCCCGGCGCATCTGTTTTTAGATTAATTTTTCCCTCTTGTCTCTTCCTTCCTTTCCATCTTCTTCTTCTTCTTCTTCTTTTCTCTACAGGTTTAGACCTCCGATATTGACCTGATGCAGGCTCCCCACTGGCATGCTAGCCACTCTCTCCTACGGGATGAGCCTTCGAGATTCCTCACTCGTGATCTTGTTCTTCTCTATTCTCACCTGTATACCGCCCGCGTTCATGGGCGTAGGAGGGACACAGACAGGTCTTCGGCAACAGATCCAAGCACGATACTCCTTTGGTCTCTATCTCGCCACCATCCCCCTGCTCCTCAACGCTGCGACGGTCACTGGCTTCTCGGTCATTGCAGCCATCGTCGGGGGCCAGAGCATCGCAGCTCTGAACCCCGACCAGGTCAGCATCAGTGTCGGCATCGTCGTCGTGTGCATCGTGAGCTTCGCAGCGTCGCTCCTCGGCTACCGAGCCCTGCACACCTTCAACACCTGGACGTGGATCCCCAACCTCATCTCCATCATTGTCGCTGTGGGCTGCGGCGGCCGGCACCTGCACCTCCAGTCCGCCGTGCCCCCGGCCACAGCCTCCCAGGTCATCTCCTTCGGTGCCCTGGTAGCGGGCTACTTCCTCACCTTTGGCGGGACGGTGTCCGACTACTCCATCTACCACGACCCGCGGTCCGTGAGCAAGCTGACCGTGTTTGTGAGCTACTACATGGGCATGTTCGTCCCGTCCGTGCCCCTCCTCATCCTAGGTGCGGCGATCGGCGGCGCCGTCCCCAACGTGCCCTCCTGGAGCGCGGCGTACGAGAGCATCGGCATCGGCGGTGTCATGTACGAGATGCTGACGCCGGCGGGCGGGTTCGGCAAGTTCATCTTGGTTCTACTCGCGCTAAGCGTCGTCGGCAACATCGCCATCAGCATGTACAGCGTCGCCCTGAACCTGCAGATGCTCCTCCCCTTCTTCGCGCGCATCCACCGCTTCATCTTCATCGTCGCCACCTTCGCTGTCATGATCCCCTGCTCCATCCGCGCCGCCGAGGCCTGGGAGGAGAGCCTGGAGAACTTCCTCGCCCTGATCGGCTACTGGGCAGGATGCTTCGACGCCGTGCTCATCGAGGAGCTGGTCGTGTTCCGCCGGACAGACTATCTCTCGTTTGACCACGCCATCTGGAATGTCGGCAGGGCGCTGCCCACGGGTGTGCCGGCGCTGCTGGCGAGCATTATCAGCTTCGGGCTGGTCGTCCCGGGCATGGCTGAGGTGTGGTACACGGGGCCGATCGCCATGACCACGGGCGATATCGGGTTCGAGATGGCCTTTGTGGTCACGGCGTTGTTTTATTTCCCGCTGCGATGGTTGGAGATCAAGTGGAGGGGACGGGTGTGATGTGTTACGATCTCTGATTGGGATTGTCGAACACGCTGTCAATCCGATTGACCATGTTTCCATGATGTTTTCTGCATGAGGATACCCCTGCGCATTTCCCCACGAGTGTCGGATCGAAATCTATGAGGGAAGAACCTTTTTTTTTTTTAATTCTCCAGTATCTGTCGAGGAATTCCTCTGATGAGTGACTGGATCTGTCTTGTCTGTCAAAGTACTTCTTGTGCCTTACACGAGAGTGTCCTAGGCCAGTCGTCACCCGTAGCCCAGTTGTCGCCCTTCCAGATGCACACGCAGACTACCGCCAACGTCAAAACTCCTACTCTCTGTCGTCCTCGCAGGCGTACTGAGCCGCAACCAACCATGGTGCTCTTGTCATCTGCCAAGACCAGAGAGCTACCCCCAACAGCTCCCGAGGCCAGAAGGCGCATGGGAGCCGTCACCCAGACACCACCGTCTGTCTCCCTCTCTCAGCTCGCCACTACAGGCCATCAGCTCGAAAGACCAAGAACTTCCACCCTTTTCTCGCCTCTCCCAGACCAACAGACGAGGCCGCCCCGGCCGGGGTATTACATCTTGGGCGGGACGATGGCCCCGGTGCGAGCGGCTTCTGCTGCTGCTGCTCGTCTGCTATGCCTTGGCCGGCTACTCCTGGAGACGGGGCGGGTGAATCTGTCTTTGGGGTCCTGCTTGTGTAGAGGGCTCCGCAGAGATGCATGGGGGCGTGGGTATTGGGAAGGTTCTGTTGTGGGAGAAGGTTGCCTGGGGATTCTCAACAGGGATAGAGATATGCGATTATTTCGTGGTTTGTTTTCGTTCGAAGGTATTTATGACTGTTTGGGGGGGTGAGGATGGCGGTGTTCGAGTCTCTTAACTCGAGAACGGGTTTTTATAAAGGTGAAGGGACTGTGTGGCCCAGGGAGACTGCGTCACTTGGGTTTTGAGCTGTGAGTCAGGCATCCTTTCCACAGTGAGTCCCCGAAACTCATTACCTGGACTGAACTGGAAGGCACAATCTTGTATCTTGATCTTGAAGGGACAATGGAAATAATTTATCATGTGTCTCGAGCGAGCGAATCTCTCCATCGACTAAAAAGGAAACAATGGAAGAGCAGAGTCATCGCGCCACGCGAAAAAGGTCTCTTGTGATGTCTGAAGCATGGTATTTAACAGCTTCTATATTGGTCCTGAACATCGATCAGCTCATCGTCAGCCTTAAGGAGAAACCTCTTATGCAGAGTATGTACTCTGAAAATGAGAAGACTTTGTGCAGTTTATTCTAGCCGCTAAGAGATCCGTAATGAGCTGTCCCATCTCGAGAAACGACGAGTTTTTTTCCAGATGGAGCGCCTTGCGAATCATGGTCCTTGAGACGGGGGTTGCAAAAGGGGACCAGCGGCGAACAATAAAGTGTTCCAGGAAGCCATACTATCCTGGAATTAACTCATGGCAAGATAGAGAAGCAATGATGCCTGAGACAGACACAGCCGAATTCTTACCTGTCTTCTCCTGACACCACCCACTGCCTGGGAGATATTTGCAAGCCATCCACAGATCGCCGATCCGCAGCCTCCATGAGCTGGACATCATAAGCGCCTGCGATTCTAGAGATGGACGAGGAGGGATGGATATGAGTTTCCACGGGTGCTGATTCGCTCCAGAAGTTAAGTTTTAAAAAAGGTGGTGGCCGCGGGATCTGTTTCTGCAGTTCCTAGGCTGGAAGCAGGCGCCAGTGTAATTTTGCGCTGTCTTGGACCTGTAACATGTTGGCCACTGTCTCATGTATATTGCAGAAGTAAAACCTATCAGTGGGAGGAAGCGCTGGTTCGTGGTCGCTTTTTCTTCTTCTTCTTTTCTTTTTCGTGGCGTATGTTCCATATTCCCCAGTAGAAGAAGCATGACGTGCCAAGCTGGTCAGCTGGTTGATGACTGCATATTCTCACTCGTTTGGAAGAAGGCTGAAGTCTGCCTAGTCGTTTAATGATCGTAACATGGGCTTCAATACCTGCTCGATACTGCTCAGAGAATGACCCGGTCGTACGCCTTGCGCGCAGACTTGCCAGTATTCCCGGCAACTTGACTGCTGTCGGGATCCAATCCACAACCTAAACAGTCTGTTGTAATTTGCAATCAATCAGGGATTCACGTGGCTTAGGCGCTGAGGCGACACACAGGCTGAGACAACTGGAAAGAAAAAAAGGGCATCCTCCTCTCATGCGCCCCCCCCCCCCTCAGCTCTGTAAATACGATCGATCTCCTTTTTCTCCTTTCAGTGAAACTTGGACTGAGGCGCCACAGTAAGCAACCAACCCCTGGGAGCGCCACACGAGGAGGGGCGCCACAAACACAACATTTCTTTTTCCACTGGGAGATTACAGGCCCAGGTCCGACGGATGTGCTGGCAGGGCTTGGGTCCAGGCCCGAGTAAATACTTGCTTGCCGGATGTCACGTCCTTGGTATGCCTGCCGCGACCCGAGATACCACACGCCATCGTTCTCGGGTTCCTATAGCAAGCCTCCATGCGTGCCCTGTCGTCTGGCACTCGGTGAGCTGTCAGGAAGAAGGAAGAGAGAACTGGCGGGGACAAGCCGCAGACGGGGCAGAAGATAACTGGGAAAGAAGGCATCCTCAGGGTGCCTGCGGCGAACTTCCCTGTCCTGCTCCAATACGGGATGGTCTGAGAGCGTACCTGCAGGGTGTCGGATCGCGTTCTGTATCTAATGGGGCATAGCAAGCATGACAACATCAGAAAGAGCTTGTTGAGAGGTAGGAGAGAATTGGAGACGAACGAATAGCAAGTAAGCGGGCGGCGACCTGTCACTATTTCTCGGCACAGATCCCTGTTCCCGTGGATCCATGTCGTTTCAAGGTTCCCCCCAAGCTCCATCCCAGGACCAGATGACCTAGCGACTCAAGGGTGGGCTCCCAGAGAAGGGGCCCCTGTAATGCAAAAAGTCTACTATGGTAGGCTCGGTGCTCGTGTCGGACTTCAGTTGTTGGAGGAGGACCATCGCGAGAGATGTACTGATTAAGACCGTAAGACTGGTATTTATCAGAAAAACATACGGGTGGTTTTGCTTTACTAAACACCTTTTATCATGCTTGTACTGTTATGATGATTGAGGCGAAGGAAGGCATGTCGACCAGTCTGGGGCGGAAAGAGAGGGCGGGCAAGTGGGGGGTCCGCAAGAAGATCCGAGGAGGAAGGCGCTCGAGAGGGCTGAAGCTTAACAGCTCCCCTTCTCAGCTCAGCCCGGGCTCTCCCGGGCTTGTCTCCTCTCATGAAGGTTCACTCCCGCATCCCGATCTCAGTCACGACGCAGCGAGCTGGGGAGATTAGATGTCGAGATGGTGCCCCGTTGCCATCAGCAAGGAAGCCTCTCTGGCTTTAGTAGGTTTACGGATTATCGCGCTAGCTGGGTGATGCTGATCTCCTCGGGTTGTCTGGAAAACCCCTTGCTTCTCGACCTGCCCCGTTCGTCATCCCCATCAGGATTCTTCGATGCTACACACACTCGAAACATGGACTGATACGGCATGCAACTGATTCCCTCGCCCTCGATACGGACGCTCGCCCCCACCCTTGATACGACGTGGTATTATGCCAAAACGGCTGACTTAGGCTGGGCTCTCTGTGATCTGCGATGCCCTTCTCAGACCTGGGCTGGGGTCCAGGCCTCTTCCCACGGATCCTTCCGAGCAACGAGATCATTTTGCCCCATCCGATCTGCACGCCCAGGTACTATAGTACCCACCATGGTTTGGTATTTCGTGCATACGGAGAAATGACTCTGGTTTTGCCCTGAGGGACCGCCACCAAGCCGCAAACGGCGATGGTTGTTCACTCAACCCATCCCCGATCAGGCCAAGACAAGATGGCCTCAGATCGTCACGAGGACCGTGGCCAATAGACAGGATCAGCATCCACACCCACTTCCACGTTGCAACCCCTGCGCGCTGCGTGCCATCGTGCATTTTTATTTTGGGGCCGGCTCTTGCGGCCTCGCAGCGACGGTGCCGTAATTATTCGACATCGCCGTCTAGAGAGCGCTGTCTGTTACACCGCGGCCCCTCTGGCGTCTTGTAAAGTTGGCGGGGTAAATTACCACGGTGAACACCGACATCAGGGTGCGTCTAGAGCACACCTTTTCGACTCGTCACATGCATAATGCGGCTTGTCCTACGGTTCGATTGGGGAGAAGGGGGGGAGGGGGGGAGGCGTTCCAAGAGAGACGTTCCTGACTCACAAACGGAGGAGGGGGGAAAGGGTCTGTCTCTGCGCCCCGGGGTCTCTTCCTCCGCCAGCGTTACTTTCACGGCCACGCCTGGTGGAAGACGTTGACACTATGGTACCACAGGAGCGAGCGAACCAAGCCCTGGCCCCCACCAGACCATCATCAGTACCATTACAACCTTGTCAGGCCCCCGGTCTCACGATCCCTGTTTGTGAATCTGCATATGCGACCTCCCTCCTCATCAACAGCTCCTATGGTACAGGTCGCACCAGCAGTTCCTTCTTCCTCCGCAAGCTGCAGGCTCCGCCATCCCCTATCCGTCTCTAGTAGTATTCAGATGCAACCACGGTTCGCTGCGGATAAATACAGCACCGGAAAGGCGACCAGACGAGACGGGAACGGCTCGGCTGGGCGCAGGCTGTGTGCGCTCAGCTCTTTGTCGATATGGCTGCTCCTGGGCCCCATACCGGCACCACACTAGAATGGACTGGTCCTAATCTCGGGTGCTGCACCTGCAGCATAAGCCCGAACGTCCAAGTCGACCTCCCTGTGTGGGCGAGTGAGAGAGAGAGAGAGAGAGAGAGAGAGAGAAAGAGAGAGAGAGAGTGTGTGTGTGTGTGCACCTCTCTGTCTGCGAGCCAGATCTCGGAGAGATTGTCAGACACGGATCCCTTCTGCAGGGGCAGGCGGGCAAACCGACACCTTCGTCCCAGGTCGGGAGGTATACCCCAGTCCATCTCACATCTCATATATTGCCTCTCCGGCCCCAAATGACCTCCATTTGTGTCACACGGGATGGGGTCCATTTCTTAAGCTACCTTTCTTGCTTACCTCTTCAGAACTTGTTCTTTCTTTACTCCTCGCATCCTCCCTGTCTCCCCTCCCCCTCCCCTCGTGCCCCAGAGGTCGACATTTCTGGCCGAGTTCCCCAGCTTGACGTGAGCTAGCCTGGCAGGTTTCGACCGTCGACGTGTGCACTCATCGGGCCCAGCAGGGCGATCTCCTCCTCGAGGTATCCCGCATCACCACCCATCCTCTGGCACGGTGCTCGCACGGTCTGAAGCAAGCTGAGCAACTTGCTTTTACTTCGAACCGGAAGGCCTTGCTCAAAACTCCATCTCTTGGCTGGCATCCCCAGCATCACCTCTCTCACTCATTCCCCATGCTGTCTCTCTGGTTCTGAATACTGCTCCATGCTCTTACGACATCCTGGAGTCTCCAAACAAGGCGTGTCTACCTTCGCCAAGGTATCAAAGTCTCTCGACAGCTTGCCACCAGATCACGTATCTCTGGCATCGCCACCGCTACATGGCCTCCTCAACTGAACAATGGGGCTCCTGACTCTCTTGTCGCGGGGTCCTGGCAGGGTTCATTCCCGAGAAGACTTATTTCAATCGCAATCAGTCTCATCGTTGGGCAGTAAGCCGACTTACACCTTCTAATTCGTTGCGTCTGCTCACATAGGATATCTCTAGGACCTGGATCTAGGCGTGGAAGCAATCAAGAGGACAGTGTGGCCAGGCTCCGCCGAGAGTCGATCGCCTCGAAGAGTTCTCTGGTCCGATCAGGCGAATCTGAAGCGGCTGCTCCTCCGCCGCTGGTGACAGGTCTGCAGACCACAGAACTCATAATGAACAAGATCAGTGGACAGGCACACCGACCGACGACTCCGAAACGTCCTCAGCGTGAGCCTCGCAGACCACCACTGTCATTCCGAGACCCCAACCCGTTTGCAACAGGCTTGGCAGCGCATCAAAGCGCAGTCGTGGATGAAGATGCCGCGGATGATTCTGGCTCACTCGTTGGGATGCATGGACGGAACGGCTCATTCTCAAGCTCTACGAGTCGACGTGCAAAAGACCTCCTCGACGCCGCGGGTGAGATAAGGCCAGTGGACTTTCGAAGCCGTGTGCGGGCCACTGGGGCAAGAGACTATGGTGAAGATGTTGCAGACCGCAATATCCTCCAACACGCAGCAAGCGATCTCCAGATGGCCTCGATCCCAGACCGCAATCACCTGGTGACCGCGGGCTCTCCGTCGAGCCGGACAGGACCCCTTACCCCCAGAGGACACACCAAGCCTTTCAACGCACCCACGCATCGTCACTATGCAGGCTCGGCTTACCCAGCCCATCCGTATGCCGCCGATTTTGATCGATCGACACCATCTGTCATGAGTGGCCTCGGCGAGGACGGGTCATCATCCAGGAGAAACGAAAACATAATTTCTTTGAACACCTATGTTCCTAGTGGCCTCGCTTCCCTCCCATCCACACCGCGGTCTGTTGCCCCAAGCCTTGGCTCACACTACGGCATCGACTCTCGAGACTTTGGTCAGAAGAGCCCTGAGTGGGACAGATCGTCCCGAAGTTACCGCAAATCATCCATAGGAAGCAATTTCTCTGTGCCCAGATCGCCTCAGGCAGCTCACAACCACGTTCTTGGACAGAGCGATTCAGAGCTAAACGAGGTCGAACATGGAGCGACCCTCGATAGGAAGCGGCAACTTGGCGATATCTTCGGTCCACGCAGCTCCAACAACCAGCAGCGGAGATCAGGTGAGAGCATTGGCCACATCTCATCGGGTACGGTTCCTGGCCGGTCTGGCAACCAGACTGTCAGGTCCTCATTGTCCTCTTCTATCACAAGTCGCTACCCTTCTGTTGATTTTACCCCTCTTGGCGTTCCTCGGCTGCGGAGCAGCTCCATGGCCGATTTCCACCTCCTGCGGGAAGGCGACCATGGTGACAGCAAGAAGGCGAGGTCCTTATGTAAGGAGGCCCCCATGATCGCTTTATGTCCTACCAAGCTTTTCGCTGACAATCGCAGACTCCCATCTGCATTCAAGATCCAACAGCAGCGACGATTTGTACTCACGCGCTAGAACAAATGGTCATCCTTTGGCCCTCAGGGTCTTCACTGGAGGCGACGAGCACCGCGTGCCCCTTGGCGCCAACCAGATGCGCGAATGGGAATCATCTACACCTTGTAACTCAATGTCTACCTCAAGCGCTTCTAATGTCTATTCTGGAAGCAGCATTCGGCCCATGTCGCGGCATACGCATGCAACATCTGTCGACTCTACGCCTCAGCAATCATTGCGCAGAAGCCAGGACAGTTGTCTCTCCGGGTCACAGGGTCAGCATGAGATCTACACAACGGAGTGGTCGCCGGTGAGGACGAGGGCGACGGGTTTCAACATCGACGACTACATCTCCTCGGACGACGAAGACCTCGATGCCGTGGCTCGGCGCCCTACAGCGGAGGGTGAGGAGGACCTGCTGTTCGACTCGAGCTTCGGTATCAACGGCGCAGTGCTTCCAGGACTGGTGGAGCCGGTCGATTACGGTTGCTGTCCATCGCCCACTGTCAGGTACCGCCGGCGCAAGGCAGACAGCCCCATTGAAGAGGAGGACGAATACGAGAGTGAGCAAGACACGGACGGCGCCTACATAGCGGATATTGAGGATGACCGCTCCAGCACTCACCGAGACCCACCCTTCACGTCGCTCCGCCAGGTGCGGCGCAGATACAGCAACGGTAATATGGGGACCTTTGGTAGGAAATCGGCAAGGCCTATTGTTTGTGGTCATGCGGACAAGGGCCCGGTGGCGAGCACATCTGTTGACGGGAGACGAAGCTCACATACTGGGGATGGCCAACACCGCACACTACGCAGAGCATCAAGCGACCTCGGCGTGTACAAATGCGGCCTGGCAGCCTGCAGGGGCCAGAGTAGGCTCTCCGCTCTGGGGACGCTGCACGCGCGAAATATTGACTCTGCTGTGTCGCTGGGTGACCCTCAAGACGGCACCAGCGCGTCCGGCGGTGCCCGAGAGGCTGTGAAGACAGCGGACGCGATCAGGGAGGAGACGGGGAAGATTGATCACGCCACTGCAATGAGATTAAGAAAAGAGGGCAAGGCTAGAAAGCGAGCACAGGGCGCTCAGAACCTCCACAACAAGAGGATGACAAGGGCCTTCGGGGCTGCTGAGGAACGGAAGGCCGCTACTGTTGATGGGTTACAGACCAAGACAGATGAGCCGGACCGGGGACGGCCACTGGTGAGGAGATCTGGCGGACAAGGGAAGGCAAAGGAGTGATGGAGACAAGAGTCATTGTTCGCGTTCTTGGTATCCCAAACCGCCCATGAAGAACGCTGCTTGGGGGAGATGGATGGTAACGGGGTTTGCAGACACCGTACAGCCTGGCCTCCGTTTCTGTCGTTATTTTCCGTGCCTTGGATATGTTAGTTTTGCACGGCTGCAGCCATATTCTGTTCTAATATTAGAGATGGATCTCGACAAGCATTGGCGTTTACCGTATTAAAAATATAGGAGGAGGCAGGCTGAGGGCTGGGGAACTGTCAGAGCTGATGGTTGGCTCTTGGGTGTTGATTATCACTGGCAGGGAGCGATATCTGCCTCTCTGAAGGCTTGATTCATCTTTTTTTTTGTTTTGTTTTTGTGTGTGTGTTTGTAAGGGGGGAGTAACCTTGGAAAGGTAACGAGTCACAAGGCGCTGCTGGGCTGAGGGGATACGAGGAAGTGTGGCTTAGACATGTTTTGGTTGTCATTGCCTTGTATTGATCTCAAATCATACACTCATCATCAACAGACAACTTTCATCTTGACATTCTAGTCCCTTATTTTATTTTTGGCTTACATTCTGGCAGACAACGGTCCACGCCCGTCATGTCGATCATAAACTTCATGTCGAATAGTATGCATGTCCTTCGCTCTGACAACAACAATGGGCCGCGGCGCACCACTCGTCGTGTCGTGCCGATACATTTGGCATTTCATCTATGACGATTCGATGTTCCAAGTAGGAAGGGTAGCACTGCAGGGTCGGGTTGCGAGCGTGATCTGCGAAAAAGGACGATGGTGGTGGGTGAGGGGCGTTCGAAGAGGATAATTTGTACGTTATTGAATGATGGTCGCGTAGAAAAGTAGAGTTTGTTGTAGCGTGTGTGTGTGAAGATGATCACCTGTGTACTATGAGGAGGGTTGGTGATGAGAAGGGTTGGTGATGAGAAGGGTTGGTGATGAGAAGGGTTGGTGATGAGAAGGGTTGGTGATGAGGAGGAGGGCGAGGGCGAGAGGGCGGGAGGAGGAGGAGGAGCAGCACTCGTGAACAGAATAGGGTTGGGCAAAAGGCAAAAGAGTTCGGCCGCCCGTGCAATGGCCTACATCTCTTGGGGCTGTGAGAGTGCGGTGTCTCTCTAATTTGTTCCAGGCTTTCTTTTTTTTCTGTTTATTTCATTTGTTTCCGAAGGGACACCCTGAGGAATCAGAGACTCGACCCAGGCTCTGGATCCCCGACACCATGGCTCTTTATGGCGGTAGCATTAGCCTTGCCCTCTTTCTTATTTTTTTTTCCTGGTGGGCATTCGAACCCCAGCCCCCAACTATTAGATTATATGTTTAGATTTACGTTTTTTACCACTGCACTATGCATGTGTTGGGGGCTGGGGTTACCAACGACACCACTACACTGCATTATAGCTTAGGGCTGCTTGGGTTGGGGTAGTGAATGAGGCAGCCACAGCAGTGACTCACTTAAATGCTAGCCATTGGTATCCAGGTACACACGCCCACAGGGCATATACACACACCTACACAGGCACACCTTTTGATATCACCAAGCCTGCCTGCTTCCCACCCATACTGGCAAAGAGAGGCCACCACGGTACCGTCAACACCGTCGACCCAGCATGTCAGCGAGCGACCAAGACAGAAACGACCAAGGCAATCGCGAACGAAGATCAAGAAAAGGAAAAAACGCTTCATATACAATGCTGAATACTATTGAGGGGAAGATCTGACCGTGACGTGTCTTCATGATACCCTGTCCACCAATCATGGTGCCCTCGCCCCTGATCCGTCTCTCGCGACAACTGATCTCAACCCGCAAGCCAAGAAGGTCCATCACCGCTTGCGCCCCATATTCCTCATCAACACACCCCCGATCACGCCCGCCGCCACAGCAAGCCCGCTGACAATGGCGACGCCCATCAGCCCTCCCTGGCCACCTTGTCGTCTATCAGCGTCCTCAGGTCCGAGGCCTGCAGGTTGGCGGGCTCCTTCTCCAGCAGCAGGTCGTTATACCGCCGGGCCTCGGCATAGTTGCCCAGCTTGAAGTTGCCGAGGGCGAGGTAGTAGAGGCACTCACGGCGGCGCTCAGGGGAGGTACGGAAGATCTCGGAGAGGAAGACGACGCCGAGGTGTTGGTCGTCACGACGGCTGGATTTTACGAGGCCCTGAGGAGAGAGTGACAAGGTTAGCCTGGAGTATTTTTTCTTCTTCTTCTCTTTTTGGCCGAGGGATGTGGATGTGTCACGAGAAGAAGAAGGAGGAGGAGGGAGGCTGGAAGGAGGGCAATGGATGTGGCTTGCTTACCCATGCGTAGTTGAACTTGGTCTGCACGCCGACCATCTCGCCCTCCTTCTCATATTGTGCGCGCAGGACTTGTAGCTCTGCCGGGTTCAGGGGCGTCTCTGCGTCGACGGCATCTAGGGACGGGCTTCTCGTTAGTGGTTGTTGGGCGCGAGATGCGGTGCTCCTCAGGTCGTCTCGTGGAGGTCCTCCTCCTGGGAGAGAACTCACATGGTAGGTTGGTGCCCATTTTGTCTTTCTTGCAAAAGGCTTGTCTCTCTCTCTCTCTCGCGTGTTATTTACAAGTGATGACAGGTCTGAAGAGAAGAAGGTTGTATTGCTGTGAGGGCGCGAGGAGGACCAGCTTAGCTCGTCAGGAACGTTCATATAGGTATCATGTGGTCAGGCCTCCGTTCGACGGGATTCTCTGCTGTAGTCAACCGAAGTGGCGGCTGTTCCGCAGAAGCTCGGGCCTCTCTACAGGGGTGGAGGGGCGATGACGCCGTGCCTGCAGGGGTTAGGATAAGATAAGGCGCCTTCATTGCCTGGGAGATGAGCACCGCCAAAACAAGCCAGACCCTGCAGAAAAACACTAGAACGAATTCCGACTCGGGCGCTCTCTCCAGCTGCGATCACTCACTCCTCCAACATCCAACCGGAAATCAACCACAACCCGACAAAGATTGCAGCACAGCTCTCTCCCCTGATCCCCGAGCACACATTACCACACATACACACACAAAGATCCCTCTCTTGACACAACGATACCGAACCTCCTCAATCATCAGTTCAGACCTACACACCCTCAGTCAACATGTTACTCGAAGAAGACCCCGCGACTGTACGTGCCAAACCAAAACCAGCCCTGATCCCCTCTCTATGGCGACGCTCCTAGCATATAGACTGACAAGAAGAAAACTTACCCAAATCTAGCTCATCCACCACACCATCGAGAACTTCAACATCGCCCCAGACAAGACAGCCGTCTCACGCGTCAGCGAGTCCCTCTCGACCCTCAACCAAGCCCGCGACCTCCGCATCCGCGAGTCCGAGGCCAGCCTGCGCCGCCTCGCCCGCCAGCTCGCCGCCATGCAGGGCCAGCACTCCGAGCTCCTCGCCGCCCACCGCAGCTCCGACCACGCCGGCGCCATCGCCCGCCTCGACACGCAAAAGTTCCGCATTGCCAAGGCCGCCTCCGACCTCGAGATGGACACGGAGCGGCTGTCGGGCCAGCTCGCCGACCTGGGCTCGCGGCTGACGGAGCTTGAGCTGCAGGGCGTCGAGGGCGCGGATGGCGGTGAGGGGGGCCGGGACGTGCTCGAGGACGAGGTGCTGCTGCGGCTGAAAGTGTACCGGAGCCTGGGGATCGAGGTGGAGAGGGACGGGAAGGACGGCGAGTTCTCCAGGGCGGTGGTCAGGAGCGACAGGAAGGGGGATGTCCATGTTGTGAACCTGGACAAGAAGTTCTCGCGGTTCTTCTACGCCAACTACTTTTGGCAGACGCTGTAGGGTGGGTTATCTGCTGGAGCCCAGTGAGGCTGAGGGAGGAAGGATGGAAGGGCGTCCAGTGATGAATGGCGTGAGGTCTTTGCTATGCGGCATGATGATACCTCTCTGTTAATTTTTTTTGGGTGCAGGGCATCGGCGTTCTGGATAGGTCAATGATTGATTTCGCATGGGCACACGTGATAATGGGTCCATCTTGTCAGTTGCCTACATGTTTTGTAAACCCTTTTTTTATTTTTTTATTTTTCCACAATCATATTGAGGCCAAATTTATGCGGTAAAGAGATACGAGGAAATGTGATACATAAGATACAATCATCAATTCATAGTATAATCCTACATACCGTGACAAGACGAGCCCCAGTTCCATCAGTCCTTGTTTTCCGACCCGCGCTTCCCTGAACTGCCAAAACACCGAAGCAAGAGAAAAATCATTGAGATAACGTGTTAAGCTAGGAGGACAGTGCGGGCGTCCTTGGATCCTTCTAGATAGTACTTGACGCCTCTGTGGCCCCATCGTACGACAGACCATCGCCTCAGGCCGCGCATGGACACCTCTAGGCCGACCTCCTAGCATTCTTTGGCGACAGAGGCGGGAAATACGACTCTTCTGCCCGATCCATCGTGGTCAGTGGCGGGAGCACGGGCGCCAGCCCGTTTGTAGGTGTCCTCTGCCGAGAGCTGTTTGGCGACATCCCGCCGCCCTGCCGCCTTCTCTCCCTGTCCCTCCTGCTGCCGCCATTCTCGGGCGATCCGTCCTTGGACCGAGCTGCCCGTGGGCTCTTCATCACGAGGTAGTCACCGGCGCCGCCTGGAGTGGTCGCGCCGCCGCCGGATGGGGAACGGTGGTGGTGTCGCCGCTGCGGGTCGTGGGGGAGCTCGAGCCGCGAGTTGAGCTGGACCCACGCGTCGTCGTCATCAGCATCCTTCCCGTCTAGCCGCCACCCGCCCACGCCCTCAAAGTCCCGGTCCATGCCGATGGAGGGGATCATCACGAACGAGTCCCGCCTGGCCCCGCCGTTCGTGTTGTCCTCTATGGGGGTGAGAGAGCCAGCCGATGCGAAGCTGGCGGTGCTCGTCCGCGCCCTTCGGTGGTGGTGTCGCATGGCTGCGCGGCTTACGGGCGATGGCGTGGTCTGCCCGCTGCCGACTCGGGTATCGATCGGCGGCGGCTGCGACGGCGGCGGGATGCCGGATGCTGTGGCTGCCCTGGTCATAAGAGAGGCAGCGTAGCTCCTCGCTGGAAAGGGGTATATGCGGCGGCCTGTGATGTATTGCGGGATCATGTTCACGGCGATATCGATGTAGACGACTGCGACACGGAACATGAGCACGGAGAAGGCGAGCGTGGTCGTGATGCCGGCCAGAATGGCGAGTGGGATGGTGACGACGAAGAGGAAGGGCACAATGAGCCCGTAGACAGGATTGAGGAGGGCCATGGCTGTGAGGTTTATTTGGTGTCGGTAGTTGTGGCTTGCTTGTCAGAACGATGATGTCTCACACGTGCGGTGGTACCATAGTGGTTACGCCTCAGGAAGCTGCGATTTGATTCAAGACAATCGCAGACTGGTGTGCCTGGCTAGAGAACTGTTGGCGTCATCATCTGACGCGATGAGAGACGATAGTTTGGTCCTGGAGGAGGAGACAGGACGAGCCGGCTGGAGGAGTGAGATCATGAAATAGATAGGGAAAAAGGATCCGCGCACTTTTGCCTTCAGAGTCCGGAGCAATTTCTGGGGAAGGGACGGGACGGGCGGCAAGAGGGGTCGCCAGACATGTGAAAGTTCGGGGGGGGCCCACTAGAGGTCTCACTATTGGCCCCGATTCTGGCTTTTGGGGAGCTATGCAAGCCGTGCTAGGCATATCGGCCAAGGACGAAAGGCCGCTAACCCGTTGGCTCTTTGGCTCTGTAGCGGCTCTGCGGTAGCACCAATCTCACTGTAACTAGTAGCCTTTACTGCCTCGAATTCCGCAAATGCGGATCAACCTCCCAACTCATCTGCTCTGCGCAACTTATGTCTTCAGCTTACAATATATAACAAATTCGTGCTGACAATAAATCAATGCAGCCGAGCACTACTTCGACAACCTTGCTTCTCACCAGCCACGTCAGACACCATCATGGAAACAAAGGAGGACCCCTTCCCATGGAACCTGGGTATATACGACGCCCATTGCCACCCCACAGACACAATGTCCACCATCTCCAGCATAACAGAGACAATGCAGGCTCGCGCCCTGACCGTCATGGCCACCCGCTCTCAGGACCAGGAACTGGTCGCGCAGTTAGCTGCACGATACGGCGTCAGGAGCCCCCAGGCCCTCACCTCGAATCCCTCCCAGCTGGAAAGAGTCATACCTGCCTTTGGCTGGCACCCGTGGTTCTCCCACCAGATCTACGACGACCTCACCCCACCTGGTCCCGGCAAGGAGGTGTCCGGTAAATCATTCTCGGAGGATCCAGAGACTGCCAAGCGGAGACACTACAACGCCGTGCTTATTCCATCACCCGAGAGCAAGGGCGACGAGGAGTTCATCAACAACCTCCCGAACCCCTACCCACTCTCGACCCTGCTCGCCCGCATTCGCACACATCTCGAGCAGAACCCCTTCGCCCTCATCGGTGAGATCGGGTTGGACAAGGCCTTCCGCCTGCCGAGCCATGGCCCGGCTCGGGAGGATGGTATGACGCCTGGCCGGCGGAACGGCCAGAGCCTATCGCCGTACCGGGTCAGCATGGACCACCAGACCATCGTCTTCAAGGCACAGCTCTGCCTGGCTGGCGAGCTGGGTAGAGCCGTTAGCGTTCACGGTGTGCAAGCGCCGGGGCTGTTGTATGAGACGCTGCGGTCGACCTGGAAGGGCCACGAGAAGAGGGTCGTGTCGAGGCGGGAGCGGAAGAGGATCGCCGAGGGCGTGGATGAGGACTTCTCCTCATCGTCCTCGGGTGAAGAGCAGGAAGAAGAAGAAGAAGAAGATGCAGCGCGGCTGCCGAGAGCGCGGAGAGATAGACCGAAACCATTCCCGCCGCGCATATGTCTCCACTCGTTCAGCAGCGGCGTGCAGATGCTGAGGCAGTATGTTGACGACAGGAGTACCCCGGCCAAGATCTTCTTCTCGTTCAGCCACCTGGTCAACTATTCGACCGGCGCACACGAGAACGCCAGGAAGAAGCACATCGCCGACGATGTCATCCGAGCATGTCCCGACGACCGCATACTGTTAGAGAGCGATCTGCACACCGCTGGAGGGGAGATGGACAGCATGTTGGAGCAGATCTACAGGGCCGCCTGCGCAGCCAAGGGCTGGGATCTGCAAGAAGGCGCTGAGAGGATCAAAAGAAACTACGAGGAGTTCATCGTCGGATGATAGTATCATACGGCCCTGGCGGATCCGATGTGGCTCTCGACGGCACGAACTCTGAACAACCCATGTATACCTGATCGTCATAGGTCTCGCTCAAGACCACAGGTTCACCTGGGCCTCTACACATGTCTGGCGACCGGCGTTAAGACCAGCGACGAGTCGCAACAAGGTGGCACCGAAGTGAGCGTCTCTGGACGCGGATGACGAGGAATACGACGCCGTCCCCCTTCGACCTTGGAAAACGCATTTATTCAATTATGGACCTATTACTAAGCATTTATCTCAACTCCGATACCATGCAAATAAGGCCGTTCAGCCACTTGGACCGTCACCTTCGAATGAGCCGTGACCTTGTATGCTACCGCACAGAACGCCTAGATAATGCGGAGAGAAAGAGAAGAGGGAAGAAAAAACCTCCTCGAGAGCCCAAACAATGGCCGTTCGCCAGCAGCCCTGGGCTCTCGCTACTCGCTCGTGCTCTCGCCGGGGGTCGGGTTGAAGAAGGCGGCGGCAGCGACGATGACGTACACAATCACGCAGAGCGCGCCCTCGAGGTAGTTGCTCTTCTGGTCCCGCAGGAAGTTACCCACGGTGAGGATGGCGAGGATGAGCACCGTCATGTTGAAGGTGTCAAAATCCAAGCCCATCTGCTTGTCCAGGCCCCAGCCGACAATCACTACCAGGGGGCCGTTGAAGAGGGCGGTCTGCAGCGTCGCGCCCAGGACGTGGGAGAGCGCAAAGTTCATCTGGTTGTCCCAGGCCTCGTCGACGGCAGTGAGGTGCTCGGCGGCCTTCTCGACGAGGGGCACGAGGATGAGACCCATGAAGGAGTCCGAGACGCCGTGGTTTTCCACGATGTAAGGGATCTCCTGGACCAGGGCGATGGCGATGACGGTGACCAGGGCGATGGACACGACGAGAGCGACGATGCACTCGGTGAGCGTGAGCTTGTCCTTGAGGGCGTCCTTGTGGCGGTCGTGATCGCGCTCCTCGTCGAACTCGAAGATGGCCTCGTAGATGCCATGGTGTGTCCGGCCCATGAACCACACGTAGAAGAAGTAGGCAATCATCAGCGCAACGGCCGTCACGCGCGAGATGGAGAGGACGCGGTCGTTGAACACCTCCGCGTCCGCGATGGTGCCCGACAGTGCATTCGAGAAGACGGTGGGTACGGCAAGACCGAAGCCGGCGGTCAGCAGGAGGCCCGTACCGGCCTCGCTGACGGCCTCGTTGAAGTGGGACTCGTCGCGGCGCATGCCCGAGGCGAAGAAGCAGAGGCCAAGACAGAGCAGCATGTTAGCGAGGACAGATCCGAGAATGGCAGCCTTGATGACGTTCTCCTGGTAGTCTTCCTGCTTCAAGAGGACAAGGAAGAGGATGATCTCCACGACGGAACCGAAGCTGTTTCCAGGGGGTCAGCATCAGGGCGGGCGGCCGGGTGACGACATCGTGACGTTGGGGGGAGGGAGGGGGCGGGGGGAGGGGCCTACGTAGTCTCTATGAGCACGCCAAGGACGTGAGGCATCTTGCGGCCAAACTCCTGCCCGGCAAAGCCGATGAGGTTGGCACAAGGCACCATGGCGATGTAGGCCAGGATGAAGGTGACGAAGTGGTTCTCGGTGGCATAGCGCACGGCTATGGCGGCGGGGACGAACGGCCAGAGGATGTTGACGGCGGCAGAGGCCTTGCACGAGGACCTGGCACAGACCTGGAAGAAGTGCACAGGCGAGAAGCCGCGCCGACCGCTCTCGCCGGCGGCCTTGATGTGCGGCGTGAAGGTCGAGTTGCCATTCCCGTCGTCGTGCCGGTGGACCACCGGCTCTCTCTCCTGCTCGTGCTGGGGGAGCACCGGCCCGCCGGCGGAGGATGCCGTGCTGTCCTTCTCCGTGGTCGCCATTGTTCCGGCTGCTGAGTTATTGCGTGACGCCTTTTCCCCCTGATCGCCTGCGTGCTCGTGTGAGGGAGCGATCTCCAGTAAGCGAGGCTGAACCGAGGACACGAGCCGATAGGTTCTGTCTGGGTGATGGGGGAGCGGGGCGGAGAGAGCCGTCGCCTTGGTGGAAGGATATATATATATATATGTCTGTGATCTACGACACAAGGGCGACAGTCACTCAGGTCTGGGCCTCTGGTCAGTCGCAATGAGACGCGAGGGAGTCCTACTCATCCAGCTGGAAAAGAAAGGGGGCTCTGAGGATCTGGGGTGGTCTTCAGGGGACAAGACAGCATCTCAGGTCTCGCAAACGACACAGTCAAAACCGAGAACCCCCGCCAGGAGAGGAGGGACTGGAGCATAGAAGAGGGAGGAAGAAAAAGGAAGAGAAAACTGTGCCAGTGCCATCGTCTGGCACCTGCCAGTCCCCATCGTACAGGTTCCACAGCCAAGCCCAGCTGGTCGTGCCATGGCCTGGCGGTGGCCGCGTCTCCTATTTTCTGTTTCCCCGTCGTCAGCTCAGCTATAGTCATCGCCAAGGCGAGTCCATTCCTGCCGGCGGTGGGTCGGTACGAATCTTCACTGTTGGCGAGCCTTGGCGGCTGTTTCAGTTGGCCAGACGCACCTAGAGCGCAGGGGTTTAGGGGGGGTGGGCGAGATTATACCGGGCCCGCTGTAAGACGCTTCACCCCCGGGCGGCCAAGAACACAGGCCTCACCGCCCTAACCTGCTGGAATCTCTTTGCAGGGTCACCTGGGGCACCATCCCACCGCGCCCTCCTAAGCCTCCCACGTTTTAGGGGCCGAGTGCTGCCAACTCAGCAGTTGGCAGCGCAGCGGCCATTGCGTCAGCCCAGACATTCCCACCCCCTCTCGCCCAAAAAAACCACACAATATGAGAGGTAGTATACCACCCATCAGGTTCGATACATTTTGTGCTACGGCGAGATGATTTGACGTTTCTCTAGCCGTGAGCCAGAAAGGCCAAGCAAACTTCACTGCCGGCTCGGGTGAAAAACAAGCAGTGACAAGCATTGGCCAAGTTGGAAAGTAAGAAGAAAGGGGGGGGCACTGCCTCAAGTATTTGATCATGGGCGGACTGCAACAAGAATGCAACCTACTTACAATGTTGGCTCTTAGTAGCCCCCTGCTCAGCGTTGACCTGTGCTTACGAGTGAGACCCAACGAGTATTCTTGCTCACCAGGACATTTTCTTTCTCCCCTCCCCACCAAGCCAGTAGTGCAAGGGCCTTAAAAACAAGTCATGAATTAGGTTGATGCATAGGAGCATCTTGA
Source organism: Celoporthe dispersa (assembly GCA_016584495.1). NCBI lineage: Eukaryota > Fungi > Ascomycota > Sordariomycetes > Diaporthales > Cryphonectriaceae > Celoporthe > Celoporthe dispersa. The sequence goes on from WAID01000002.1 coordinate 868,856, forward strand.
GTTGATGCAAATCGCAGCGATCGTGCCTGATAGAGGTTGCAGGGCGAGAATGATGGTCTGTAGAAGCGCATTTAAGACCTGCACAAGTAGTTGCGTAGAGATATTCTGCCCTAGATGATTCTAAAATTAGCTTGACTAGCAGACATGTTATGGCGCTACCGACCAACTTGATACAAGCTTGCTGAGCCTCATCACGGTCCAAGGCACAGCAGGAATCCTACGACTCACTTGTACTGCGTGACAGTGTGAAATAAGCCTGGCTGGACTGTGACCGCCTCCATCATGATGCTGTGAACTGTGGTGAGGCTGATACTAATTACTGCGAATATCGACTGCCCTCAGATACCTTCATCTGCTCAGATGGTCAATATTCGATGGCTGTCAGAACGAACCGACCTGGGCGGCTGGATGGCTAGGGCCTTGCTTACAACGCCGCCTACCCCCCCCCCCCAAATTGGCACAGGTCACGTTGACCCTCAGTATTTGTACAAATTGACACTGTCCATATGAGCATCTATGCATCAGTGATTGTCGGACCTTGGACCTCATAAGTCGACCGTATCAATGCTACCTAATCAATCCCTTCTTTTCTATATATACAAAAAATGAAGGAGAGAGAAAGAAGAAAAAAAAAGGAAAAAAGAAGAGAAAGGAGAGAAAGAGCAAGAAACAAAGCACCATCACCACTACGGCTCTCTCCTTGGGGCCCTCGAAAGACTTGATTCTGTAAGGATTTCGAGCCAGTGGTTATGACTTATTGATGCGCTCAGTCGTGTCTGCTGTGTAAGAAAAAGAAAAGCAAGAGATGGGCACAGTTTATGAGCATAGAGAAAGAGGAAGGAAGAGACGGGGCCGTGTGTCACTCCACACTGATACGCTCTTTCCCAACAAGCTTGCTCATATCTCCTGGTAACGCGACTTTTTATTTGAGTCGGTATTGTTGCTTGAATCACAGGCAGAACCGCGCTGCCGAACAACAAGCAGCATAGACAGACAATATGAACAGCAGTCTGAACATTCTGTTCGGTGCTGTCGTCACCAGCCAGCCCGTGCTGCCAAACAGAACATATAACAACTAATAGAGCCGCTTCGATGCTTCCTCCAACAACGATTCTTCTCCCACACATCGACTCCTGCCCAGGTCGAAACCCTCTGCACACCACCGCCGATACCTCCAGGCAAAAAGAGACAGGACAGGACCTCGTCATGGCGGGACCTCCTGCACAGAACCCCACCATCCTCTTCATGTCACGAACCAACGACATCAAGGGCCTGGAAAAGCTCCAGGAGAAGGCCACGGTCAGACACGCACACTTCAACGAGTCCGGAGACGCCGCCGAAGTCATCGACAGACACTTATCCGCCCAGGCGATGTGGATCGTCACGCCGGCCATCGCACAGCCCCGCCACCACCCAGCCGCGAACCTCCTGTCACGAAAAGTCGTCGAGTACGCCCAGAACGGCGGGACCGTCGTGCTCGACCGAATATTCAACTACATCACGCCAGACGACTTCAACGGCTGGATGCGGAATTTCTGGGATCTCCCCTGGCGGTATGGGTGCCACGCGACGACGATTGCGATCATCGAGCGCGGTGCCACTGGGCGAGATGCCAGCGGCGGGAGGGCTGGCAGCACGGACTGGTGCCCGTGTACAAGTCTCAGTTTGTGTGCCTCAGGAATGTGGAGCTCAAGGATGCGTGGTACGTGGTCCCGCGGGGGGCAAAGGACGCATCGCCGGACCGCAAGTCCTCGGGCCTGCCGTGGGACATATCTGGGCAGGCGCCGATCGCGTTCACCAAGGTCGGGAATGGGTGGCTGGGATGGGTGGGGGATGTGGACAACTCAGAGAACGCCGTGTCGGTGCTCTTGACAATGATGGGCCTGCAGGGCGATCAGTAAGGAGGAGAAGCCGGAAGGAGAGGGGGAGTTATGGCCTTGAGAGAGAGAGAGAGAGAAAGAGAGAGGTGGCCTGGCTCGGCTTCCCTAGTCCCCGCCCGCCGCAGATTTCGGGCTAATTCCATACGAGCAGGGATGGAGACCAGATACAGACTTACGAGCGGGTGTAAAAAGACCAGTGCAACATACATGACTCGATTGCCTTCTTGCGAGATGTGTTATACTGGTCCTCCACAGCTGGATGGCGCCTCCCTCAGGCCGTATACTCTCCATCTACACCGACGGCTGGGAAATGTACCGGGAACACCCCACCCCCTGGTCTACTGAGAAGACAACCAGATCCCAGCCCCAACAGCGGCCACCGCGATGATCAAGGGCGCAGATAACCTGAGGGCGCCGATGGCGACCTGTATACGCCTGCCCCGTGTCTCGGCCTGGAGCGCCACCGCCTCATTTGCCCGCGGGAACGGCACGTCTGCAGGCGGCACCGGGACGCCCAGGAAAGCACACAGCGGCTCCCAGCCCGAGCCCAGCTCGTATTCCAGCCTGCGCCCCGCAGGGACCACCTCGCGTACCGCCCGGAAGTACGCGTCGTACGCTGCACGCACCCGCGCGGCGTCGATGTCCTCCCGAGAGCTCCCGCCAAAGAACCCAAGCAGGACCTTCCTCATGGCGTGCACGGGCCGGATGCGCAGGAAGGTCGAGGTGAGGAGGGCCATGATGCTGGACAGGGGCTCCTTCATGACGGCGTCGCGGATGTGGGCCGTGAAGCTGGGCAGCCAGGCGTCGAAGTCCCGCTGGACGATGACCACCTTTGCGTCCGGGTAGGCCCTGACGAGCTCGAGCGCGAAGGGGGAGGCGAGGTCGGTTACCACGTCGTACCTGGTACCCCAGATCCTGTCCCAGTCGGCGCGGGTGTAGGGGGGTCTGGGCCGGGCGCCTGGCACGGTGGGCCAGGTTGCCTCTGCGGCTTCCTCGATGAGGGACCATGGGCTTTCCTGTTTGGTTTGGGGGGGTGGGGGTTTCCCTCTGTCTCTCAGCAGCTCTTCGTATCTTTTCTTCTTCTTCTTCTAGAGGAGGAGAAGAAGAGAAGATGAATTCATGTAAAAAAAAAAAAAAAACCTAGTGGTCAAGTACCGTCATGTTCTCGAGCAGGCCATGGTGGGTCCTGAAGCCGAGGATCTTGTATGCCTGGGCCATAGACTTTGTGCCCATGCGGAAGAGGCCTGCATTGATCACCTTGAGGCCCTCGACATTATGAGACGAGGCCTCGAGTGTCGACATATGGTCAAAGGAAGAGCAGATGCTCCTGAGAAGGAGAATATCCAGAAGGAAGTTTAAATAATAGTAGCAGCAGTAGTAGTATGGCGTCCTGGCAGCCCTCTACGATACCGTAGCAGTTCTCGATGAGGTGACGTTGAGGGACCCCTGCGCGGAACCTGCGGGTCCAAACCTAGGCGAACAGGCATCGATCCGAACCGCTGGGACTGGTGGGGTCCTCTGACAGGGGGGCAGCTTGGTGGTCTAGGTAGGCTAGGGTGCACTGGACTGGAACTACAGGTGCGCTGAGTGACAGGGATAGAAAGCCACTCCCCCCCCCCCAAAAAAAAAAAGAGAGAGAATGAGATGATAGCTAACATGACGAACCGAGCCCGAGGTCGGCGCCGGCTGACCCGCCCTACCCACTTCAACCAGCTCGCTAGGCTGGACGGCACGGCTGGAGGTTTTCCCCCTCATCTTGTTGTTTGTATACTTGGTAAATCTGGTGGTAGAAAGGCCCAGCAGTAGCAGCAGCAGCAGCAGACTGGAGCAAGGCTTTGTGTCTTCTGGTCGTGTCCTGCTGGCAGCTCTCCCTGCCCTCTCTCTCTCTCTCTCTCCCCCTTCAGAAGCATCGACACCGATACCTACCTCCTCATCAGCAATGCCTCTCCTGCATGTCAACTGGCCCAGGCTGTCCCTGGGCATTGTCATCTGCCTGGCCATAGCTCTCGTCCAGGCTGAGGTCACCAGCCATGGTGAGCCAGGCGAGACCCTCGGCTCAGCTGTCCTCAGCCTCGAGGAGCTCGACGATAAGCTTCAGGTACAGCAGGAGTCCTCTCCATATCTCTATGCCCTCCCTTCTTACCTGTACACTTATGCTGACTGATGTTGCCCCTCCCCCCCCCCCCAACCCAGGAATGCTCCATCGTCAAATCCCTCACCACCCAGAAGCTCAACCGCCTCGCCAGCACCCCGTCCCACATAACCCGTCTCTTCGCCGTCCTCTTCCCCAGCGCCTCTCCCGCCGTCAACGCCCTCCTGGCCACCCTCTACATCTCCGGCCCGCCCAACTTCCTCCTCGCCCTCTGCCCGCCCAACATCGACCCTTCTTCCCTGTCCGTCATGGTGGCTTTTGCCGTGGGCGGCCTGATGGGCGACACGCTGTTCCACCTGCTGCCCGAGATCTTCCTGGGCGAGGACGACCTGGAGAGGGCCAGGCTGGTGCTCGTCGAGCCCAACAGGAACCTGCTGCTCGGCGTCGCCATCCTGCTGGGCTTCATGACGTTCGTGGCCATGGACAAGGGTCTGCGCATCGCGACAGGTGGTGAGGGTGGACACGACCACGGCGGCCACGCGCACGGCCACGCGCACGATGAGAAGGACGGGGCCACATCCACCGCCGTCGACGGTGCTGCTGCCGCCAACGGCGTCAAGTCCCGCAAGAAGGCGGCCGGCGCTGCCACCCCCGTGAAGCAGGAGGATGACGACGACAGCGAGCCAAACAGCAGCGTCAAGCTGGGCGGCGTCCTCAACATGATCGCTGACTTCACGCACAACATCACAGACGGCCTGGCCATGTCCGCCTCCTTCTACGCCTCCCCAACCGTCGGCGCCACCACCACCATGGCCGTCTTCTTCCACGAGATCCCCCACGAGGTCGGCGACTTTGCCCTGCTGATCCAGTCCGGCTTCTCCAAGCGCGCCGCCATGGGCGCGCAGTTCGTCACCGCCCTGGGCGCCCTGCTCGGCACGCTGATTGGTATCGCGGTGCAGGAGCTAGGTGGCGCGGGCGACTCGGAGCTGATGCCCATGGACGGTGGTATCTGGGGCACGAGCCTGACCTATGGCGACCTCCTCCTGCCCTTCACGGCCGGCACGTTTCTCTACGTCGGCACTGTGGCTGTGATTCCTGAGCTGCTCGAGACGGGCAGGAACAAGAGGGAGGAGCTGCTGAAGACGCTCAGCCAGTTTGCGGCTATCGCGCTGGGTGCTGGGATTATGCTCTGGATTTCGTGGAGCGATTGATTGGGGCGACGGGAAACACAGACGACCAACGGTGGATAGATGGATACCCTTCTGAACGACCAGACACATAATGTATTCTTAACCTTCCTTATTTTTTTTTTAAGTTAAAGTCGTCAGGATGTCGTAGATCCCTGGCTGATATGACGCACACAGTGCAATAGACGTATCAAGATAATACAAGGGGGGGAGGGGGGAGGGGGAGGGGAAGCCAAATGTCTCCACCCAAGGGAATAAGCTGCCTACAGTAGACTGCGCCTCTTCACGAAAGACAAACTCGACAGATTATATTAAATCCATCTAACCCTTGCCTCTTCTACCGGTCTAAATCGGCATCACAGCCCTTAGGGAGAATTTGTCCAGCAACCATGTCGCCAAACAACTGCAGGGTATTTCCCATCTACTGCACCGCAGAGCTGCCCTCCACCGTATGTAGATAAGTACCTGATACACATCAAGCATTCCCCCAAAATGCAAGCTGCTCAACGTATGGGTGTAAATAGGTCATAGATAAACTCCTGACCGAAGCTCAAGCCGCCAGCGAAGACATCGCCCCGGGGACACAGCCCTCCCTAGCAGTCATGACAACAGCAACAGCCACCTCCCCACCAGACACCGCCACGCACCCACCCACAACATCCTTCACCACTCCATATGCCGGCATGACCCTGCAGGGGCTACACCAGGTCTTCATGGCACAGTTCGGCGGGGCCACAACCTGTCACAACAAGACCTTCTTCGCCGTCCTGGATGAGCGGACGCTTGAGGACGAGAGCGCGCTGTTAGTTGCGCTGAAGAAGGACGACGAAGCAGATGGGGTCGAGACGGTCAGGGTGGCCTTTGATCAGGTCCAGCAGCTCCTGATCTCCTGGGAAATGGCGTGTGGGAGCATCGAGGAGGTGCAGGCCATCGTATTGGACGCACCGGGAGGTGTGTATGATAGGAGAGCCGTCACTGCCAGGCCGCCTGTTCTCAAGGGTGGTCCGGCGCCGAGAATAAGATTGGGTGAAGGGAATTGAAATAGGCTTCATTAAGGAAAACCGAGTGTTTGCATTCTGGCTGGTTGATATGTGTCAAGCAAGGGACAACGTCTAACACACAGGTAGACCTAGAGTGTGCCACAATTTCCGGTATATAAAAGTCGTGACCAAAAAGAAAAAAGTGAAAATTGAACAGATCAGCTCCGCTATGCATATACAAACATTGGTGTGAAATTTTCTCCCGAGGCACATCCTAAAGAAAGCCATACTGTGAAAGAAGATATGAGTCTTCAGATATTCATCCACGTAGATGAGATATTGAACGAGAAAAGAAAGAAGAAAAGAAAAAAAGAAAAGCATGCGGTTGGACTGTGACACGACATATTAGCAGATGGAGGATGACATCCGTGTGGGTAGCTTTGCTCTTCAGTTGTCATGCCGAGGCACACGATCTTTCCGATATCGATCCAGGAGTTCCACGTCTGAAGGCCTTCGGGCGAGAGAGATGGCAGTGTTGCCAATTCCGTCTCGAGCATCCATATCGGCGCCACGGGACAGCAGGAGATTAATCATTGCGCTCCGATCGTGACCGAGGGTCTTGTCGTCCTTCAGTGGCCGATCATGAGGGCTCCACCAGGATAACTCGTCATCATCGCCCACGATATGCATGAGGAACGTCCAGCCCCTGCTATCGGTCGCATTGATGTCCGCATGGTGAGAAAGAAGCAGCTCTGCCACGGAGACATCCCTTGCCTGCATCAGCGCAGTCTCCGAGCTGCTTGACACGTACTTGCCGTCCTTGGTCCGCCCTTCCACGTCTTCGCACTTTTTGAGCATCAAGGCGATGATCTCTCGCCTCATAGCCGCTCCGGGGGCTCCAGGCCGTTTGAGACATTCCAGCTGCCAGCGCAGTGCTGTCCTCCCTTTGAAATCACGTCTGTCCAGATCCTGCGGCGTGCTGTGCTGCAGCATCAGCGCTGCTACTGCTGGATTCTGAAGATGGTGGAGCGGTGTGCGCCCGAGGAAATCGCCTTCCGACACTCGGGCCCCGACTCCCATGAGGCTGTCGAGGCATCGTAGTGTCCTGTTGTCACCATGCCTCGCCACAAGGTGAAGCAGGGTTTCGGTCTGCCCACCCCTTTTGTTCATAGACCACTTGCTGCCGAACTTCATGTTGAGGTCTGCACCGTGTCTGTGCAGAATCTCGATCGTGCTCGCGTGTCCGTTCATCACCGCGACCAACAGCGCAGTCTTGAGGAGATCACCATCGCCTTCAGCATCTGCTTGTCTTTCCTCGAGCGCTTTTGTGACTGCAAAGTCCAAGCCCGCGAAAGCGTAGAGCCACAGCTGGGATAAGATGCTGAACGACCCATCGAACCAGTGCCAGCGTTCAGCGCTCAGCTGCTGTCGGACAGAGTGCTGTTGACAACAGTCCCTCAAGATCCACAAGCGAGGCCCGACGCCCTGGATGTCACACAGCTGGAGAGCCTGCGCTTGCAGAGATGAACCTGCTTGTCTTGACATCCTGAAATGGAAATCCCAGAAAGAACTGGCGTATTCCACGAAAGGATGGTTCTGAAACAACGGGGATCGAACTGGCACGTGCCATGTGCTCACGGTGCTAGGTGCCTGGTATTTTGGCAGCTTCTCAGAAAAGGACGCTGCCTCATGTCGGAACTCCTCCAGGAGGAGAAACTCCATACAGATCTTTGCTAGGAAAAACTGTGCCTCATCCAATGAGATGCTGTGGCACCACCGGGGCACTGACGCTTTCCGTACGATATGCTTTGACGGGAGCAAGAAGTCGATGACTGTTTGGTGGAAAAATGTCACCGTGCCAGAAGAGATGGACAACATCAGCCCACATTGTTGGTTCAGCCGAACAGCAAAGTCCTCGTCATGCTCTTCTAGATCAAGGTCTGCCAACTTCCCCGGGTATTTCATGGTCGCCGGGTCCACCTCCATTGCCATGGCCTCCCTGAGTTCTGTTACTGTCAGTGGTCTGTGGGCAGCCAGCAGGATACAAAACGCCCGCCTCACCACATCGGTGACCACATCGACATTCGAGGCACACGAGTTGGACAAGGACTGCTCGAGAAGATTCTCGTATGCATCCTCCACCGTGGTTGGCAGATGCTGCAGCTCCCTGTCGATGCCCTTTGGCGTGCGCTGAATGTGGCTTGCGTGGTTTAGATACTCGAACACGAGGTGGACCCAGAGGTAGGTTCGATCAGGGTGGCGGCCCTGGCCAAGAAGTCTTGCCTCAAGTGATCGCTGAGTGCTCGTCGGTAGGCCCTTGCAGTATTCTGCGATACGTGTCCTGGTGACGAGGCTCACCTCCTGCTCTATCTCAGGGGCGAAATGATCGCCGGAGATCCCGACGCAGTAATTCGAAAGGTCTCTATGCGCTTTGTTCAGCCGGCGCGATCGCCTTCCTGTGAGAAGAAACCTGACAGCTTTCTCTCGGCCAGCCGTCGTGTGGAGCTTTCTCAGCTTCTGGACAAGCCTATCGATATCTTCGCCGGCACACTCATCAAGCGCGTCAATGACAAACACCAGCCTCCCCGCAGCCCGGTCGTTGATGGCATTCTGTAGGATCTCCCACAGTATCGAAGGCGACTTGGCGACGTCCTTGTGCTTTCGGACATGCTCTTTCGCGTGCTTGATGAGCACCTCGTTCTGAGACAGCAGCTGGTGGAGCAGCGAGGCAAGCGCCGGGGCCAGGGAGTCCTGCACCCGTTCCTTGAAGAAGAAGTAGCAGACTGTGCTGGAAGGATCTTCCTGCGGGATGACGCAGTCGATCATGTACTTGCAGAGGACGGATTTTCCACAGCCTGGTCCAGCCGTCAGGGTGAGGATTCCGTGGGACTGCCCGTGCAGCCAGTCCTGAACCTGCTGCTGCCTGAGGAACCACTGGCAGGTCCCTGACACGGCGTCTGGCAGCGAGTCCTTCAGGTCGACGTACGACTTCTGTCCCGAAGTTGTTTCGGGCGCCAAGGCCCGCAGGCACGCCATGTCCTCCCTGGCCGAGGAGGTGGTCGAGCTGCTCCTGCTGCACGCGCACCCCTTCCGATACGATCGCGCTGTTCCTCCTCATCTCGCGGAGCTGTGCATGGGCAACCTCCGACAGGCCCTCAATCTTACCGATTGCGGCATTGATGCTTCCCTGAATGGCGATCAGGGCTTCGTTACTCGCCAGGTTCTGGACTACGTTCAGGTCATCGTTAACGGTGACCTCAAGCCTCTTGACCCGCTCAAGGCTTTCTTTCCAGTCACCGATACCTAGTGCGTCCTTGACGGCGGACTTGAACTGGTTGAAAGCATGAACGACACCCCTGACCTGCAGATCGATCATGTGCTCGTAGAGGGATATGAGCTGGTCTTGCATTGTCTCCCTCGCAAGCTTGTCCTCCATGCGCTGGATGACGAGCTCCAGCTGTGCGTAGTAGGAGGAGCGCATAGTGACGTATGTGACCGCCCTCAGTCGTGCTTCGTTCTGAGTCCTCGGGTTGGTCAGGAGAGGGAGGAAGACGCGCACTACCCCCCAGGCAAGAGAGGCGTGGGGTGAGATCTGTACAGCGCCGCTGATCCAGTCATCGAAGAATGAGAGGACCTTTCCGAACCTATACAAGGAAGCCCTGGTGGTGCTTTTCCCCTTGAAATGATGCCGTCTGAAGATGTCATTGAGCTGATCTCGGCGGGTGCAGGGGTCAGCACTGATCTTGTTAGGAGGGAGCTTGAGATCCGTGTAGGCTTCAGCGTCGTCCGAGGTTGATGACAGGTGTCTCGAAAGAAGCCTCTCGAATTTTTCGACCGCTTCACTCTTGTCCGTGTCCTCTTTGATTCGCTGGTACGCCTTATCCCAGAGCGTGAGCTTGTAAGGTGCGGCGTTGACAGGCGCATTATCGGCAGGAGCGATCTTGCGAGTGGCACTACTGCCGGGGGCAGTGTCGCCAATGGTAGTGTGGTCAGGAGCGATGCTACCAAGAACAGCATTGTTAGGAAGAGCGCTGCCAGGAGTAGTCTTGCCAGTGGCCGTGTTATTGGGGATCGCATTGGTAGGGGGGGTGTTGACAGGCACGGCGCTGCCCGGGACAGCTCGAGTGCTGCCAGTGGCAGTGTTGTCGAAGCCGGCATTGCGAGTTTCAATGCCGAGAGGCAGGTCTTTGCTCGGGACAGGCGGGCCAGTATGGACAGGAAAGATACTGCGAGGAACCGATGTGCTGTTGTGTCGAGGAGCCGCATTTCCAGGGACGGTCCTGCGAGGAACGGTATTGCCAGTACTGCCGGGAAGAATAGGGCGGCCAGAGACAGGGCGGCCATTGACAGTATTGTCCAGGCGAGTGTGTCCGAAAAAAGCAGCGGCAGGGGTGGGCATGTTACGAGGAATACTGCTGGGACCCACGTCGCCGGGCTTGGGCTCAGCAGCGGAGACTACCGAGTAGTCCCTTCCCCCGTGACTGAGACCACCAGCTCCTCCCTCGTGGTCCCAGAACATCCTGTACAGCTCCTTGCCCTCGCTCAGCTCCGGGTGCTCGCCGGAGCATCCCTTGGGCATGGGGACCTCCGCCGCGGCCGGTGCCAGCTGCGGGAGCACCACGGCTGACGGCATCGCCTGGACAATCACCTGCCCTCCGTGGAGGGCAAGCAGCAGCTTCCAGGACACGGCGTCCGAGGGGTTGTCGCTGCTCTTCCTTCCGAACCGGTGGCGGATGGACTTTAGGACCCGGAGCTTGTCCTTGATGGCGGGGGCCCGCTCTCTGGCGGCAAGGTCTGCTTGGGCCGTGTTCATGGTGTCTATCAGATGGCGAGACATGCCAGCCATTGGGTGTCTTTCGAATCAACTTGATTAATTTTTTTTTGAAGGGGGGGGGGGGACTGTCAGCAGGGTAAAGACCGGCTGCGTTTAGGTTATCTTCATCATCGTCTCCCCCCACGAGGTTATGATGAGAGAGACAGAGGGAGGAAGAGAGATTTAAGACCAAAAATTAAGAAGAAAAAAAAAAGACATCTTTGAGGCTCAAAAGAAAGTCTGCTACCGATACCACAAGTGTAGCATCGCAGGGGCAGCAGTGACCGTTACTCATCTCCACAATTCTGCAGCATTTTGCTGGCAGTCAAGGCCACATGAGGGTCCATGAAAATTATCCTACTGGGTGATAATCATGGACAACGCAGCAATGCTGCCTCGGGGACGCGATAGCTTGATAGACAAGGAAAAGTCTAAAAGAAGAAAAAAGCAAAGAAGAACAGGTCCTGGGGGAGGGGGAGGGGAGGGAGGGAAACGTCATGTTGCCGATGCAGCCGCGGTGCAGTTTGGGAGATCATGTCTGGATACCGACAGCCTGGTCGACCGTTGATAAGAGGACGAGCTTGGAGCTCACTCCTCACCCACCGCGTCCCAGCCTTATGTGTCCTAAACAGGTAGATCTTCGAGACTGGGGTTAGCTGAAATATGTGGACACGGTCTCGCTGTTCATGCACTGCTACTTCGGCCGGCCGCTCAGTCCATGTTTGGCCTTCCTTCATCCTGCTTGATCTCGACGAGGCAGATACTCCGCCCGTCCTGGCTGACTGCCGTGATATGATGCAACACACATTAATAATGACTATGGCAGCTCCGCCCTTCAACCCCACCTGGCACAGCGTCATTACCTTCTCGACAGCTGGCAGGACGCTGTGCTGGGCTACGACGCAGCAGACGCTTCTCTGATCCTCCTCGCCCGTTATATCGGACCGACGTTTCCGAGCCTGTGTCCCTGGGTTGCCTCCCGAGCGATGGTCTGTGCCTGTACTGTTCTTACATCCGTGTAGGTAGACAAAAAGTAAGCCAACTAAACGAGGTTGCCTTTCAAAAGAGAAAAGCGGTCACCAGATTTTGGATGGCATCCAACCCCACAAGGCTACAAGACAGACCGGGGACCTGCTGGCAAGCGTAAGTTGTACAAAAGAAGCAGAATTAGGAAATAGAGAGCGGTCCTACATTCTAGAAAGGTGAAGCAGCCGAAGGAGGTGGGGGCTCCACTCAAGTGGACGAGGAAGCAATCATCAACATTGATTTTTTTTTCCCTTCCCCTTTCCCTTTTTCTTGCCATGTGAATTAGAGACTAGTTCTAATAGAGGGTTGGTGATGTCCTGTCGCGGATGATCAAGTCTCCACTATGGCATATCGAAGACGGCGGCACCGGACGGACACTTCAATACTTCAAGTAACTTTTACAGTACTATGTACATTAGACACGTGGAAATAGCTTCAGAGTTTCGATATAATTATACTCCTTAGCGCCAAAAGAGCCACTAACCAGACTTAGAAGACATTGGCTCAGTTGTAGACGTCGTTTATGGTCGCAGCATCAGCATCTCTAGTGGACCAGCTCTTGGCAGTGTGGAGTGAGGATGAGGGCTCTCCGTTCTCTTCTGGTTTTCGCTTTCTTCCCTGTCCTGGTTGATCCCCATTGCGTTTTCTATTCCATATTGTCTTGGATGAGAAAAGAAAAACGAGCTTGTTATTTCAAGCCCTCACTCCCCTTCTTCCCTCCACTTCTTCCCTTCCGGCCCACCAGTTCACCACCACCGTCCAGAAGCCAACCACGTTCACCAGAGTGTCTAGGGTATTGGTAGCGTGTAGAATAGGAAACCTACAAGCTTTTTCAACACCCAGCGTTGATGATGAAGGAAGCCGTAGCTGTACTTACAAGGATGTCGTTGAGCGTGTTGACGTCAGGCCATAGGTCTGCAGTGCATGTAATCAAATTACTGCACTGACAGGGTTCGTTACTAGCCAAGATAGGCGTGGTAGATCCCAGATCCTGTCTTAAGTACACATGTTCAACAACAGCGATCATCATAGTCAAGCAACCTTGGAGGTCTAGGGCATGCATGCAACGGTTGGAATGTTCTATCCTAGTATTGGCTCTCATTAATGATCCTTGGCAGTCCTATTTTATTTTCCGCCTGCAACAATCCCTTCCCTTCTCGTAGGGGACAGAAGAAGCTATGTGATAATACACGACTTTTTGGTCTTGTGCATCCATCTAATAAGGGTGAAGATACACGAATTCAAATAATTTCTCCTCAATTAGTATAGACATGCGTCTTTTGCACAATTCCAAAACCGTTGCCCATCTCAGTCAATATGCCATCCATCATAGTGCAATGCAGGCAGCCAGAATAGCGACGCAGGCGGCAGAGAAGGAGACCAGGTTTGCAGCAGGCGCACCGTTCACAGTGACGATGGAGGAGGTGGGGCTGGCAGAGCTGCTACCAGTGGTAGTCCCATTCGAGGCGGTGCCGCTGCCGCCGCTGCTGCTCCCGCCAGAGCTGGACCCGGATCCCGAGCCGCTGGACCCAGAGCCGGAAGGCGAAGAAGAAGCAGCACTGCCTGTGCCGCTGGCGCCCGAGGCACCACCCGTAGCGGTGGCGCTTGCAGTTGAGCCGGTGGCGGAGCTACCGCCGACACCGCCCGAGATACCAGGGGGAGCCGCTGTCGGCGCCAGTGGGGGACGCAGACTCGGTGGCAGAGCCGCCCGTCGCAGTATCGGCAGATGCTGAGGCGCTCGCGGAAGCAGAAGCAGAAGCGGATGATGAGGACGAGGACGATGAGGAGGAGGAGTTGCAGGAGAGGTCGTAGATGGGCGTGGTGGTCAGGGTGCTCCCGACGATACCAAAGCTAGGCGAGGGCGTGGTCGGGGCGGCGTCCTGGAGCGTGTACCACCAGACATTGGTGGTGCCGAAAAGAGAGCATCCCACCTCGTCCCAGTATGTCTTTGCGTTCTCAGTCGATGCCACGGCCTCGTTCTCATCCGGGCCGCTGATGGGCCAGCCCGTCTCGGTGACCCAGACCGGCTTGGAGCCGACTGCAGCCTTGGTCTGGTCGATGGCGCTGTTGAAGAGGGACTGACCGTCGGAGATGGAGTTCGCCATGGTGGTCTGGACAGTGTTAGAATGATCAATAGCTAGGGCGGGAGGCAGCAGCGTGGACAACATACCTGGAAGTAGGGGTAGGCATCGACACCGATGAAGTCCGAAGCGTCGGTGACGGCATCGTTGGAAGCGTTGACCCAGGCAGTCCAGGTGTCGACGTGACCCACAGGAATGGCAGAGAATGCGGTGCCTGCGATGGCCGACCTGACCTGGCTGATATACCCAACAATCGTATCAGGCTCAGCACCAGGGTTCTCGCCATTCTCGATACCGGTGGGAGAGATGCGGTACAGATCCTCGGAGCCGACAGAGATACCCGCGATCAGGCTGGCGAGACTGGAGCCGTAGGTGGAGATGGCCGACTCGAGAGCGGCGAGCTCGTTGTCAAAGTCAGCATCACCGCTGGAGCACCACATACCGAGGAGGAGGGTGGTCTTGGTGCTGATGGCAGCCGGGATGGCCTCGATGGGGGTATTCGTGGTGCCAGATTGCTGGAGTGACAAGTTAGCCTGCCTGGCCAGGTACAAAAGGGGGGGGGGGAATCACAGCCAGGACCGGGCCAAACTCACAATCATGGTGTAGAGGCGGGCAGAGCTGAAGACCTCGGGGGCTGAGACGAGGCCCTGAGCAGTGGTGAACTCGTCCTCGAAGTCACTCTGGACCTTGGCAGCTCCTGTGGTGAAGGTGCTGCCATAGTTGAAGCCGACATAGGCCGCCATGGCCGGGGGAGGCCGCGAGGGCAAAAACAGCTGCCGAGCCGAGCATTGTGAGAATCTTTTTGTGTATATATGTAAACGATGGAGTGTTGTTGATATTTCAGTTGAGCAATATCCAAGTCCAAGTCCAAAACCAGCAGTGGGTGCAAATTTGGATATGAATGAGTCTTATTTACTCTGAGCAACGAGCGGGATGCGAGATGTTTTTAAGAGCGAAAGGACTCGGGGGAGGCCGTGGCATGGGAGGAAACTATGAATGGAAAATTCCAGACGTCATCCACAAGCATACAAAGCAAGCCTGGGAAGTATCAACCGCGGGGGCTGTGAGGTGGTCCTCTGCGGTGGGACGTGTAACGGTGTCGAGTCACGACAAGACCGAGATTCAGAACCACAAATCAGAGCGAACTTTTTGTTCAGAGAGAAGAGAAAAAAGACCAACGAGCGTGTCAGTGAAAGTCGTGAAGGAGGTAGTGAAGAAAAAAAGAAAAAATCGGTGGGAGACAGTCGACGCAAGAAAAGGGCTGGTCGACTGGCTGGCTTCCTTCTAACTATGTATAAGTAACCGCCCGGGTCAGTCGGAAGATACGTATTTGTCCTCGGCCTTACAGAGCACACCCTCGTACTAATGCCTTGCAGCAGCCGATGTCATGTCAACAAATGTGAGGTCAGGGAAAACAAGCAGAGACACCCAGGAATGTTCGCATCCGGAACAGCGCCCGTTGCTCTGACTTGCCTGACTTGGCTGACATGGTTTCTGGTTTTTTTTTTTGGGAGGGGAGGGGCTCCTTACCCCCTGCGTTGGTGCCATGTATACGTACCTAGTCCAAGCCATGCAGCCATGCAAGCCATGGTAGTCGTCGGATGGTGGTGGGTGGCAGCACTAAAACGTTGGTAGGGCTTCAGTTCCGCGGCTTTCGCATCTTTCGTCCGCTCCTTGTGTGGTTCCTGGCGCTAGTGGCGCTGCCTGTTCTCCAACGGGAAAAGTGTCCAATGGCGCTCATCGATCTTTTTTTTTTTTTTTTCCTTCACTCGTGCCAGCGGGCCGATCTTGAGCCGTTTTGTTGTTTGTTTGTTTGGCTGCGTTGTTCTTATGCTAAGAGGACAAGTTTTTCTTAGAACATGCGCTGGTTCTTTTTTTGGCGCCGGCCCAACGCTTCCAGACTGAGGCCTTTTCGGATGCCCACAGCCGGTACTTGGAGTGCCATCCTTCTCCACAGAATGATGATGCCGTGTGTGTCTTGACCTCAGTACACGTGTTGTGCTGTTGTCGTCTGCAGCTGGAACAGGAGGGATCGAGAGAGGGAGGCCCACCCCCGGATTTTCCAATGAGGAGGAGGGAAGGCAGGCGATGTCAGGTGAGGTGGAGATTGGAGACTGGGCGAGACCTTTTGCAGAAAGACAGGGGATCCCATTTCAATAGTCTTCCAGCGCTCTTGCCAGTTCTAGCCCTTGCCAGTCCTCGACGCAAAGCAGGGGGGATATCGGTGACAGGGATAGCGCTGACAGGTATGCGCTGTCATCCCCGTCAGGGCACTGGGAAACTTCACCAATCCGAGAAGGTGCCTTGGGGGTACGTAACGTGTGCCACAGTCAAATACGAGAAAAGCCGTCTGATAGATCTGAGTCTGGTTTCTGGAATCATCGTCACTCCACACGTCATAGGGCTGGGCTTGTCATCGAATCATACTTGGACAGTGCACACCAAGATGTGATGCCTCTTTTTTTGTCTTCCGATGGAAAGTTCAGAACGCTTATGGTGGAGAGACTGTCTCTCTTTGCCGGTGAACGTCGACTTTTGTTTCTGTTATTTGTGCTCTATATTTGTCCACATCCAACTATCCGGTTGGTATTTTTTTCTATTGTTTTTTTCTCTCTTTTTCTCTCCCTCTTCTCTACTTGCTATGTGATTCTGAACAGACTTTGGGCGACACAGATGAGCGAATCTATTGCGCCGCTGTCTCTCCAGACGAGGAAAAGATGGCCTCCAGTTCTTGGACCTCGCCACTGTGCTGAACCATTTCGTAAAAGGGCCCCTTGGCCGCGAACAACTCATGAGGGGAACCCATCCTGTTGGAAAATAACGAGTCAGCATTGTTTAGTAATAGGGAGGAACAAGCAGAGCAGGACTTACTCGAGCACCCGACCAGCCCCCATGACAACCACACAGTCAAAGTCCGCAATGGTCCGCAGCCGATGTGCGATGGTCACCAGCGTCCTGTCCCGCCCCGCCGAGAACAGCTCCTTTCGCAGCACCGCCTGGATCCCCTTGTCGGTCTCGTAGTCCATGCTGGCCGTCGCCTCATCCAGCAGCATCAGCTTGCTGCGCCTGACTAGCGCCCGGCAGAGGCTCAGAACCTGCCGCTGGCCGTGGCTAAAGTTTTCACCTTTGGCGTCCACCGTCGTCTCGAGGCTGAGGCCCGATGCCGACTCCACCACGGCCGCGAGTGCCGGCGCATCCGTGGGGGTGAGGAGGAGGGGTCCCGTCTCCCTCTGCTCTTCGTTCGTCGTCGCCGGTGCGCCCTCGCCCTCGCTGTCCCTACCGTCACGGAACTGGAAGCTCGCGATCCCCGCGCAGCTCTGTAGCGCGCCCTGCAGCACCCCCCTATCGATCTCGCCCGCCGGGTCAAGGTTCGACCCGACGCTGCCGTTAAAGAGCACCGCCTCCTGCGGGATCACCGTGAGCCCCTGGCGAAGACGCTTCCGGGGGATGCTGGTGATGTCCACGCCATCGTAGAGGACTTGGCCCTTCACGATGTTTGTGAACCGCAGCAGCGACAGGACCAGAGTCGACTTGCCGGACCCTGTCCGCCCGACCACGGCGACGCGCGAGCCGGCAGGGAACGTGAGGTTGATATCCTTGAGGATGTCTGGGCCGTTGGGATCGTAGCGGATCGTGGCGTTGCGGAACTCGATGGCGCCTGTGCGTGGCCACTCGGCAGGGACGAGGGCTTGTGGTCCTGTGTCGGCTGCAGAGGGGTCTTTTCTTCTCCTTCTCCGTTCTCTCCTCAGGCTCGAGCGAGGCATACTCCCTTATGCGGTGGAAGCTCTGCAGCTCGACCTCGAGCTCGTTCATGAGCCGGACCAGGTACAGGATATTCTGCGACAGGCTGCCCGCGTTGGCAAGCGAGAAGCCCACCAGCCCTGCAGAGATGAGTCCGATCTTGGACAGCGCGATCGCCCCCGCGATGACGGTCACGATGGCTGTGGCCACATCGATGCGCACCGCCACCCAGCGGTTCAGGTTAAATTTTGTCTCATTCGCGCGATTAAACACCCGCAGCCGCTGCGCCAGCAGGGTGCCAAAGGCCTGCGGGATCCCCCTGCGCGCGCGGATCACCTGGATCCCGGCCATGTCGTCGGCGAACTGGCTGAACACGGGGCTCTGCGAGGACTGCACGAGGCGCTTGACCACCACGGCGGTGCGTGTGTAGGCCTCGCCTGCGATGATGCCGACGACGCAGCTGAAGAGGCCTGGGAGGAGGAAGATGGGCATGACGGATGTGATGGCGCCTAGGCGGAGGACGAGCATTGCGAAGAGCTCGATAGTGGCCTGGAGCTGGCGGTAGAGTATGTTGTCTAGGGAGGCCATGTCGCGGGAGAAGCGGTTGACGACCCGGCCGGCTGGTGTGTCCTGTTGGTGTGAAGAGGGTGAGCGAGACGTTCATTCTCATCACAAAGAGGAAAAGGGTAATCGAGGAGCAGTGTGTTTTTTTTAAAAACTTTTTGGGGGGGGGGTGGGGAGAGGGGCTTACCTTGAACCAGTCCAACGAGACATTGAGTACACTTCGGATAAAAGTCGCGTGTAGTCTTTTTGCGGCAGTCCACCCACCATTGGCGTAGATCAGGAAGATGAACGCGTCGAGGAAGAGATACCCAACAGAGAGGGCCGTGTAGATGCCTAGATAAAATGAGACGTCCTTGGCATGGCTAGTACCCGCGTTGTCCACCCAGCGACTGACCCAGAGGTTGATAGAAAGATAGACGGCGACGCCAACAAATGACGAGACAAGCGCAAAGATGGCATAGCCCACGCCTCCGTAATACATCATGTACTGGAAGAAGGACATACGGCCCGTCTTTCCGGTGGCCCTCATCTCATCGGCAATCTCATCCTTCTTGGCTGGGACTGGTTTGGCTGCTGCTTTACCATCCCCATTTCCGTTCGACGTGCCGTTGCTGCTGCTATCAGTCGTCGTCTTGTCGCCAGATCCGTTCGCCTCCTCGTCGATATCGTCCTTGGGAAGGTGGATGGGCCTGCGCACCACGCCGATATTCTGTTCCTGGCTTATGATCTTTCCGTTCTCGAGCTTCACGGCCAGATCCGACTGCTGCGCGATCCAGCCGATCTGCGTGACCAGGACAACCGTGCGCCCTTTCAGTAGATCGCCGCAGAAACAGAGCTCCCAGACAGACGCGGCCGTCTTGGAATCCAGGGCCGAGAAGATGTCGTCCAGGAGAAGCAGCGGTGCTTTTGGAGTACAGCGCCCTGGCCAGGGCCACGCGGGCCTTTTGTCCACCAGACAAGGCAGTCCCGTTCTCGCCCACCTCGGTCTCGTCACCGTTAGGAAGTTCAGCTAGGTCGACAGGCAGGCAGCAGGCGTGGATAACGCGTTCATAGCGGAGCTCGTCGAGCTCAGAATTGAAGAGGATGTTGCTCTTGATGGAGGCATTCTGCAGCCAGGGCGTCTGCGAGGAAAATCCCACGTCGCCGGGCCGCACGACCTCGCCTGCCTGCTTGACGGTCTCGCCCAGGATTGCGAGGAGCAGCGTCGTCTTTCCCGAGCCGGAGGCGCCCTGGACCGTGTTCAAACCACCCTCGACAAAATCGATGGAGATGTCCCTCAGGGCGAACTCGGCCTTCTTGTTGCGCTGGAAGGTGGCATTCCGGATGCGCAGCGGGCCTTCTGGGTAGCTGACTTTGGGCTTGGTGTTGTTGAAGTACCTGTCGAGACGCTCAAGGGAGATCATGGCGTTGGTGACGTGTCTCGTGAGATACCCGAGCATGCCGATGTTGGAGCGCATCGTGGCCACCAGGGACAAGGTCGTGAAGGCGACCTGTGCGGTGAGAGGCTTCTGGAGGACCGCCGTGTAGAGGCTGAACATGACTAAGAGGCTGATCATGGGCATGATCTCCATGGACTGGCCCAGCAGCGCCCACAGGAGAGATATCCGCCAGAGAACCTTTTGCTCGGCACCCCGGGACGTGTCGATGATATGGGCCATGGCATCCTCCCAGGCGAAGTACTTGATGGTTCTGACAGAGCCCAGGTACTCTGAGATGAGCGAGATGCGTGCGTCCTGCGTGGCTTTCACCTGGCGCTGGCTCTTGGCCATGAGCTGCGAGATGTAGATGGGCAGAGGAATACCCAGCACGAGCAGCACCGCCCCGACGATAGACGGCCAGCCCAGGATCTTGTACAGACCATAAAACGACAGCACCGCGCCGAGAGGAGCGCCGATGACTATAGAAACAATGTCCCGCGCCGTGGTGATTCCCTCGATGTCGCCGCTCATGAGGTTCTGCAGCTGCCCCGCGTGCGTCGCCTTGTTGGTCGTGACTTTCTGCCCCTTGACGTCGTTGAGGATGTCGCCCTCGAGCTCCATAGAGGTCATGGCGCGGTAGTACAGCTCCTGCGTCACGCCGGCATACACACGAACGACCAGGCGTGTGGTCGTGAAGATGTACTGCTGCAAGACGACTGTTCCCACCATGGGGCCGACGAAGAGTAGCGCGAGCCAGAGGATCGGGCTCAAGATGGCGGCCTCTGGGTCTGAGATGTAGGCCAGGAGCTGGTACATGGCAAAGGGCGACACCAGCTCGACGGAGAAGCGGATCAGGGTGTAGGTC
Organism: Celoporthe dispersa; assembly: GCA_016584495.1. Lineage (NCBI taxonomy): Eukaryota > Fungi > Ascomycota > Sordariomycetes > Diaporthales > Cryphonectriaceae > Celoporthe > Celoporthe dispersa. Next base: position 889,503 of record WAID01000002.1, read on the forward strand.
ACCATGAGGATCAGCTCCCAGCGCAGGAACCGCGCCAGGGTCCAGAGGGTGGACTTGCTGTCCTTGCGGCAGTTCTGTAGTCTGGTCAGCAGATACAGAGGCTCATCGTACCACGGCAGAGGCGGCAGTTCGTCAATCTCGACCTGCCTCCGACAGCCTAAAATGCAGGAAATCGTTGTCAGCAGGACAAGAAAGAAGGAGGAGGAGGATGGGGATGGCTATGAGAGGGCGCATGTGTGTGTGTGTGTGAGAGAGAGAGAGAGAGAGGCGCACCCTTCCACACAAGAGGAGTGAGCCACTCATACGTCAAGAACAAGGTCCAATAGCTACAAGTCTCCTCAGGAGCCGGGCCGTCCTCAGGCGTGCGATGCAGCAGGTCGAAGCTGACGGCTGGAGGGCTCCACTCCCGCGGCGTCCACGAGGCGATCAGCACCGCAGCCACGAGAGAGGCAAGGGCACCCAAGACGACACCCGCAGGACGGTACGCGGAGCGCAGCTCCAGCATAGGCAGGGTCTCGACGGCCGCAAGCAGCACGAGGGAGACGACGAGGAGGAAGTTGACCTGGTGGAGGGCGATGTGGCGCCAGTGAGGATCGTTTGCGAGACGCGTCAGGCCCAAGACGACGGCACAGGCGACGAGGAGGACATTGTGCCACTGCTGGGCGTCTCCGCTCACCGCTGCGGCAAGAGTGCAGGCCAGCGCGGCGAGGCGGGCCACCTGGGAGGGGATCTCATAGCGCCTGCGGATTCTGGAGGCCTTGGAGTTGACGTGGGCGAACTTGGTGTTGCGGGAGTGGTAGACGGCCGCTGCAGTCCACAGCAGCGAGATGGCGAGAAAGGCGAGGTGGAAGTAGCCAGTGCTGACGGCGCTGGTGAGAGCTGCTATCCAGCGCACTTTGGACCCGCTGTGCGGATCAAGATTATAAGGTACTGGTCAGCACGATCCCTAGACGAGAGAAATAGGAGGCTAGTTGGGTCCCTTAGCCAGACACACCTCTGCAGGATCTGAAGCTGAGGTTGAGGCTGGGAGGGGAAGAACGCCTGGTGGTGCATCCACGCGGTAGCCTTCCCGAGTGGGACGATAGAGTAAGCCTCCATCATCAAAACAACACCTCAATCATCCACACACATGTGAACAAGAGGGCGAAAAAAGGAAGGGGGAAAAAAAGTAGATTGGTAACGGATCACGGAGAGAAGGAAGGAAGGAAGAAAGAAGAAAGAAAGAAAAAAAGCATTGCTAATAGAAATCAACTACTGGAATAATATGCATGTGCTTGGACAATAAAGAAAAGAGTCACTCGGCCTGCGCATTGCGTGTAAAGGATGCACTGTACCAGAGTGCAGCCCCTGATAAGGCAGGTCGATATGTCCATGTTGCCGGTTAGCGACCCGAATGGGGACCAAGTGCTTACAGTACCTTGTCATATCTCTAACCAGGCCCTGGCTGCCTTCAGCAGCTGGAGGATACGAGTTCTAGGTTGCTACATAAGCACTGCGCAATCTCTAGAGAGGGTGGTGGTCCTGCGTGGGTACGATAGCGTTACAGTATTGAACAGCTGAACTATGTTTCAGCGCTGTCAGAGTTCCACCAGGAGATTGTTGGGATGGAAGGCGGGCTGACCAGATGTGGTCTATACAGTTTATACGTATCTTGCAGCACAATATCTTGACTCGTTAACAGATTATCATGGCATCTCATCCGGTCCTACGCAGATCCAGTCACCGTTTTGGATGCCTAGGGAACTGAACACCGGCCTGGAAGCACCTGTAGAAGCTTAGCACCGTAACAGCCTGCTCAGCAGGTGACTGTTTAACAATCAATTGATGCTGATTGTACAAGACTAGAAATTCTTGGTTCTGTAATAAACAGGACGCACGTCTTGAAGTCGTTCGTAGTGAATGGGTCGAGTCTTGATTACAGTAGTACCCTCTGGCAGCTCGGTGGACCTTTTTCCTTGCTGGGCATTCAGAGGGGGAAGCGATGGAGACCCACTAACCGGTTGGGCGATGATTGGCCCCAGGGCCCAGTTCTCGGCGTAACTTGACCTCCGACCTTTTGGTCTCACAGCTTCTTCCTTCTCTCCCGAGGTCTGAAAATTTACGCCTCACCCAAACCTCCAATTTTGAACCAGGATTGTTTTCCCGTCCCCGGAAGGTTACCAGACACAACAACAGGCAGATTCTGACGCCTGGAGCCACCTGACGAACGACCACCCCTCCCCCGCCCCTCCTTGGATTCTGCTCGTCCGGTGGCGGAATACAAGCCAAACCACCCTCGATGAATCGATGAGCTGATCTGTCTCTTTCGTCGCCGGCCACCCAATCGGCGTCGAGGCTCACATCATGTGCCGCACCTAGTCAGACCCGTGTGAACTGGAGCCCTCGAGCTCCATTGTCACTAGACCTGAACGTCTATCTACAAGATGGATGCCCTCAACACCACGGCCACCACGGCCTCTCTGGCTCTCACCAGCGCTGCCGGTCCTGTAGATGGCGCGACCACCGCTCTGTCGTCGGTCATGACCCGCGCCAGCGACGTTGTTGTAGCACATGGCTCCTCTTCATGGATTGGTCTCATCGCGAGGCTGATCCTCTGGATCCTGCAGCTGCTGTCCACCATCATCTACTACGCCCTGAAGCTCACCACCATCTCCATCCCTACCCTCCTGTTCAGTCTTTTCTCCGCCAGCCTAACAGTGACCATGAACGCGACCACTCTGTACGTATCCTACTGCTTGCTATTCACTCACCCACCCACTCTCCGCCATATATAATGCTCCATTGCCTTTGGCTAACAGCCCCACCAGTATGCTCATCCTGGGGACGGTCTTCTCCGCGGTCACTTGGGTGGTGCGGTACAGATACCTGAACATGTACTCCAGGCTCCCGCCAGAGCCGCAGAGGAAGGAGCCAGATGTTGACCTCTTCCCCGACACCCACGAGGCCGGCATCAAGTCCGGCCTCTCCAACTACCTTGACGAGTTCTTGAGCGCCATCAAGATCTTTGGCTACCTGGAACGCCCCGTCTTCCACGAGCTGACCCGCAGCATGCAGACCAGGAAGCTGATCGCTGGGGAGACCATCAACCTGGAACACGAGCAGGGCTTCTGTATCGTAGTGGACGGCCTGGTGGAGATCTTTGTCAAGTCGGCCAGGAACAGCAGGAGGTCCTCCAAGAACTCCCAGAGTGAGGGGGACTGGGATTCGGGCAGCGAAAATGAGGACCGCCGTCCAGGCCGGCAGCAGTACCAGCTGCTCACCGAGGTGCGCAACGGCGCACCCATGTCCTCCTTATTTACCATCATGTCACTCTTCACCGAAGACGTCAAGTTGCGACATTCCGATGATGAAAATCCCGTGCCGAACACGGCCGCCTCCCAGAACGGTCATTCCAGGTACTCCTCAGTTGCTGACAACCAGAAGTCGCCCGAATCGTCCTTCCCGACGACCCCAATGTTCGAAGACGCATCGGACAGTCGTAGCCTGAGAGTTCCGGACCCCAGCTTCCCGCCTGCGAGTGGTGGCTCTCTGCCGAGGGTACCGCCCATGTCGCTGGATGACGGGCTGCTGTCCCCTCACCATCTCAAAAGACGACCAGGGCTCAAACACGGTGTGTCGAGCTCGGCCCATCCGGACATCATCGCTCGGGCTTCTGTGGACACAACCATCGCCATCATTCCGGCGAGTGCATTTCGACGCCTGATCAAGACATATCCCAAAGCGACGGCCCATATCGTGCATCTGATTCTGTCTCGGTTCCAGAGAGTCACCCTCGCCACGGCTTTCAGCTACCTTGGGCTGACTGCCGAGGTGTTGCAGACCGAGAGGGACATGATCAAGTATACTGTGTCTCAGCTGCCCAATCCGCTAAGAGGAGACCTCCTGGAGCGCCTCAAGGAAAAATTCAAGCGGGAGCGCGAGCGCATCGGCCAAGGCGACGCTGCCAAGGGCATTGCACTACATAACTCTGCCGCCGCCAGCCGCCGCCGCCGCCGCCGTTCTTCAACCGGTCTCCGGAAGGAGGCCGTGTTGCAGGCTATGAAGGGGTCGGTTGTTGGATCGACCATCTTTCCGCCTCAGGAGCGAAGCTCAATCGATGTGCCGAGCCCCGGCGATCTCCCTGGCCAACATGCAGCAGGCACGGAGTGGTGGCCGCTCATCAGCCTCCTCAGCTACTTCTCCGCGAGATTCCACCCCTGACGGATCCGACTCCTTGTTTAGGGAAGGGACATCCCCTCTGGCAGAGAGGAGATTCAATCCTTTTACGAGTCAGCGTATTTCCCTTGACAAGAGAGAGAAGGTTGACGAAGAGAACCTGTTCCGAGAGTCCATTTTGGAATGCATGTTCAAGGCCATCGGCCTAGACTCGAGTGGCACTGGCTCCCGTGGGGCTGATTCCGCGGAGGCCTCGCCCAGGCTAGTCTCATATGACCAGAGACGTCACAAGGCCGTCTTCTCCAATAATGCTTTCGGCTTCATGGATCCATTCGATGCTTCGGTTGACGGTGATACCGATTCAGTGACATCGGGCAGCTTTACGACACACAACCCTCCCACTGCCCATAGCCTGGCCCAGGATATGAAACATGAGATGGAGATCGTGTTCTTTCCCAAGGGCTCTGTCCTTGTTGAGCAGGGAGAGAGGAACCCTGGCCTCTACTATGTTGTCGATGGGTTTCTCGACATGTGCGCGTCGGCTGCGGAAGCACCAGGAGAGATCCTGCAGAGCTCTGGCGAAGGCTCGAGCGAGGAACCCGAGCCCTTCTCTCCACCGCGGCGCACGGGGACCTCGTCTTCGATGTTCTCCATGCCCGAGTTCGGGCAGAGTGGCCCCGACTTCCGCAAGAAAGGTAATGCTGGCCGGAAACATGTAGCCCTCATCAAGCCTGGGGGTCTCGCGGGCTACATCGGCACTGTGTCTTCCTACCGCTCCTTCATCGATGTCGTCGCAAAGACAGATGTGTACGTGGGCTTCCTGCCCCGGGCGTCGCTGGAAAGGATCGTCGACAAGTACCCCATCGTGCTCTTGACCATGGCCAAGAGGCTGACCAGCTTGCTGCCACGCCTGATCCTCCACATTGATTTCGCCCTGGAATGGCTTTCCGTCAACGCGGGCCAGGTGATTTTCCACGAGGCAGACGAGAGCGACGCCATCTATCTCGTACTGAATGGACGACTGCGGCTTGTCGAGGAGCGTAAGGAGGGCGGGATCAACCTGAGAGCAGAGTTTGGTCAAGGAGAGAGTGTCGGCGAGCTCGAGGTCCTGACGGAGTCTGCGCGATCCGGAACCCTTCACGCCATTCGAGATACGGAGATCGTCAAATTCCCTCGCACGCTCTTCAACAGCCTGGCCCAGGAACACCCGAGCATCACCATCAAGATCTCCAAGATGATCGCATCCAAGATGCGCAGTTTTGTCAACGACCCTGCTGTATCCAAGGATGGCCGGGGCCTGGCCACAGTTAGCAGCAAGAGCTCGTCCACCCTTAACCTGCGGACTGTTGCGATTCTGCCTGTGACCGCGGGAGTGCCAGTCATAGACTTTGGGCATCGCCTCATGACCGCCCTTGCGCAGGTTGGGACTCGCAACGGTGCAACATCTCTCAACCAGTCTGCCATTCTCAACCATCTTGGGAAGCACGCATTCAACAAGATGGGCAAGCTGAGGCTATCTCAGTACCTGGCAGATCTGGAAGAGAAGTTCGGTCTCGTTGTCTACGTGGCGGGTAAGTTTTGTCAAGTCCTCACACACCTCCTCCCACTGCCCCTCTTGTAATGATGAGAAAAACCACAGCCCAAAGGCTTGCCAGCCTGTGATGGCCAAAATTAACTCTAATTTTTTCCTGAACACATACCCAAAATTTTTTTTGCCTAATTGCGCCTACTCTCTTGTCGCATCGACCTCACTAAGGCTTGTTGCTAACTGACATTGGCGACAAATCAGATACAAGCGTCAACTCGCCGTGGACTTCGACTTGCATAACACAAGCCGACTGCATCCTCCCTGGTCGGTCTGGCAGAGGGCTCGCCTGAGATAGGAGAGTATGAGCGATTCATGCTGGGCCAGAAATCGACTGCGCGAAAGATCCTGGTGATGCTCCATGGTGAGCGGTATTCTGTATCGGGCATGACCAGGGCCTGGTTGAAGAACCGGGTATGGATCAACGGCGGGCATTTCCATGTTCAGATGGACATCCGATCGCAGACCCTGCCTATCCACCCGCCAGCAAAGCGCCTCGGGCTGAACATCAAGGAGCGCGTGCAAACCCTGCAGGCCGAGATCCAGAAGTACACGTCGAGAAAAGTGCGGTACAGCCCCGTCTACTCGCCTGATGCGCCCTTCAAGGGAGACTTCCACCGCCTCGCCAGACGGCTCTGTGGCAGGTCTGTCGGTCTCGTGCTGGGCGGCGGCGGCGCGAGAGGCATTGCGCACGTCGGTATCATCCGAGCCATGGAGGAAGCTGGGATACCGATCGATGTCGTCGGCGGGACCTCGATAGGTTCTTTTATCGGCGGCCTGTACGCCCGACATGCGGACGTAGTGCCCATCTACGGCCTGGCCAAGAAGTTTGCGGGCCGGATGGCGAGCAAGTGGAGGTTTGCACTGGACCTCACGTACCCGTCAGCCTCGTACACGACCGGCCACGAGTTCAACCGCGGGATCTTCAAGATCTTCGAGAAGACGCAGATTGAGGACTTCTGGCTCGAGTTCTACTGCAACACCACCAACATCAGCAAGAGCCGAGCGGAGATCCACACGAGCGGGTATGCATGGCGGTACATCCGGGCGTCCATGTCCCTGGCGGGTCTCCTCCCGCCCCTGTGCGACGAGGGCAGCATGCTGCTCGACGGCGGGTACATTGACAACCTGACGGTGTCTCACATGAAGTCGCTGGGCGTCGATACGATTTTTGCTGTAGACGTTGGATCGCTCGACGACGACGTGCCGCAGTCCTTTGGCGATACGCTGTCGGGCGCGTGGGCTTTCTGGAACAGGTGGAACCCCTTCTCGTCGACCCCCAACCCGCCTACCTTGGCGGAGATCCAAGCGCGCCTGGCATACGTGTCGAGCGTCGACGCCCTGGAAAGAGCCAAGACCATGGAGGGCTGCATCTACATGCGCCCGCCCATCGACGACTACGGCACGCTGGACTTTGGAAAGTTCGACGAGATCACGCAGGTTGGATATAGCTTCGGGCAGGAGTTCCTACAGCAGCTGCGGGAGAAGGGGCTGCTGCCGCTCAAGGAGGAGACCGAGGCCAAAGAGGCGCTGAGGAGGACTATAGCGCCGCGGAGAGCAAGTATCTGAGCCTGTCAACCGGCCAACCAACCAATCAATCAATCAATTAGCCAGTCAGTCCATGGACCCCCAGAAACCAGCGGACCAAAGGGTGTTCCAACCATCTCGTCTCATCATCTACTAGGTAACGTGGTGCTATCAGGCCTGCTCCCGCATCTGTCCAGCCTGCAAGTGTGCTGCAGGCCCAGCAGAGGTTGGGAATCATGGAGGGGCGGGAAAGCTCCACAAGCCTTGACGCCATGCGGTGGCGCGAAGCAGGTCCCCGAGACCTCGCCCCCTCCCATCTGTGCAGACTTTGTGATGTGTGACTCCGGAGGGTGACAGCAGATCGGAAACGCGGAAGCTTCGTGCAGAAAACCAACCCCACGGGCTGCTCGATCGATCCCAGTCGTACGATGTGTCGAGAGAAAAGAAAACAACGGTACCCCAAAGAATGCACAGCGGCCGCCCGAGGAATTTGGGTACGTCATTGGCACGCCCCTCTGTTGGTCAGCCGCCAAAAGAGGTTTCAGTGACGGCCTTTTGGGGGGGGAGGGGGAGGAGGGCAGGGGGGTCTGGGTGGGCCAGTCAGTGCCTGTGGAGCCCCCACTGCCGACCCGCTCTCACCCGTGACCCCAGCCAGCCAGTCAACGATGGCCTCAAATCCATGTTTATAGTGACATCACCTCCAGACAAGCCTTGTGGCCTCCCTGGCTGGTCCAGATCTCACCCGGTGCCACCACACACGCCCGGGGCTCACCTAGGCTTTGCTTCTCCCCTTCCCACACCCTGGAACGATGGCATCAGCCAGTCGTACAGGCTAACCTACGTTTTGTTTGCCTGCCAGCCAGTGGGGGGAAGGGGGAAGGAAGTGTCTCGACCGAGACATGCAAGCTCCACTCCCTCCTCGGTATAACACTACCAAGATCCTCGTGATATATGAGCAGGGCGTCATCCTCACACCTAGAACTGCCGCGGCTGTCCCTCTCACTTGTGCTTGACACCGAAAAAGAAAACCCCTTGCCGGATCAAAGCAGCTTTGGAACACCACCCCCCGTTTATCAACCCTGGCAACAGCTTAGTCTTGATTTCGTGCTCTTCCGACGAAGCTGCTGGACGGTTCTGTCTACTCTTGAGGATAACACAATATCTCACATCAACTTGGTCTCACCGCTGTTCCCCTCCTCCCCCCCTCCTTGACACACGAGACTCTCTCTCTCTCTCTCTTGAAAGCAACCAACTACCTCTGATTCCCTGACGGAGCCACTCTTCTTTCCACAATTCTTCACAGCCGAGAGCAACCACCAGAACCCGTTTTCAGATTCCAGCTTACTCTCTTCAACAAAAACAAAAGAAGAAGAAAAAAAGAAAAATGCCTACCCGCAGATTCCTCCCTCCCGACCCACGCCCCTCCAAGGCCCACCCGGAATACCGCCGCAAGCGCAAGGAACTCGAGAAGGAACACGGCTACGGCTGGGTGCCACCCATCATCCTCGGGCTGATCGGGATCGGGCTGGCGTACGACGTCAGCAAGGACGTGGAGAGGGCGGAGGAGAGGAAGCATAAGCAGGAGCAGGAGGGGCAGGAGGACAGCAAGAGGCGCGGGGGTGGAGGAGGCCGGCGTGGTCGGCGGAGCAGGTCGCAGGGAGAGGAGGGGCCAGCTGATTATGAAGAGTACGAGGATGACAGAGACAACAGGCGCCGTGGCGGAAGACGTGGCGGAGAGGGGCCAGCTGGTCCTGGTGGTGATGATGATGATGACGACGATGACGATCATCTCGGCAGGGCCGGACAGCACGACGGCGGGCTGAGGAGGGCAGACATGCTGGAGAGAGGCCAGGGCGGCGGGCTTCCGGCGCGCGACCACAACAAGGCGGACAGGAGGTATCGCCGGCGCGCGAGAGACGAGTTCACCGCGCAGCCTCCTCCTCCTCCTCCTGCTGCTGCTGCTGCTGCCGGTGGGTACGATTACGACTATGACTATGACCCGTACGGGTATGGTCGCGGGAGGGGGGGTGTGATGGATGATTATTCGAGGCGGCCGCGGGCGAGGAGACGGTCGAGTGACTGGTAGGTTTTTATTAAGGATGAGCTTGGGTTTCAGGGGGTTGACATCAAATGAGTCTGCATGGTCAAAAAGAAAATGCACCATCTTTTTTCCTCTTTTTTTCTTCTTCTTCTTCTTGTTTTTCTTGCATATGAGGGCGTTGACAGGGACGGGGAGAAGAGAGAGGGAGGGGGAAAACAAGAAGAAAAAAAAAAGAAAAGCACACGCGCGCGCACACACACACACACACAAGGTAGCATGACCTGTTATTACCAAGAAGCATGAAATAGTCACGACCTAACGAACATGATGACAAGATTCTCCTCTACTACCAACTCTTTCCTCTATTCTTTTTCTATATGTCTATCGATCCAATCTAGATCTCCTTGACAATCCTCTCGGCCGTCTTCAGGATCAGCTCAAACGCCCCCCTCACATGGCTCTCCTCCGTCAGCCTGTTTGCCGTCATGACCCGGATGGCAAACTTGCCCTCCAGTACGGTGCTTGTGACCCAGATCCGCCCCGTGGCGTTGACCTCCTCGTGCAGCCTCCTGGTGCGCGCGTTGGCCTGCGCCTCGTCTGCGCCCGCGACCCTAAACACCGTGAGCGCAAACACGGGGCCCGTAAGGATCTCAAACATGTTGCCGCTGTCGGCCTCCTTCAACCACCCCGCAAACATCTCTCCCATGCGGATCCCCCGGCGGACGTACTCACGCAGCCCTTTAGCGCCGTAGTTCCGCAGCACAAACCAGACCTTGAGGCTACGGAACCGGCGGCCCAGGGGGATCTGCCAGTTGCGGTAGTCGGTGACGAGCCCGCCGTCGCTGTAGGCATTGCGGAGGACGTGTAGCTCGGAAGACATGGCGGCCTCGAGCCAGCGGCGGTCGGCCACCCAGAAGCACGAGGCGTCAAAGTTGGTCAGGAGCCACTTATGCATGTTGGTGTTGAAGGAGTAAAAGTGGCGTATGTGGTGGGCGCCGACGGCCTTGCGGGCCTCGGGGGTGATCAGGGCGGCGCCCGCGTAGGCAGCGTCGACGTGGACCCAGATCTCGCCCTTCTTGCGGACGGGGGCGGCGTTGATGTCGCTGGTACTGTCCTCGCTGTCGGTGGTGGTAGTGGCCTCGTTCGTAGCAGCAGCCGTCGTGGCGGAGGAGGAGGAGGAGGAGGACGACGACGACGACACAGGAAAGTCCCGACTCCACTCGGCTAGAACCTCTGCAATGGCTCCCATGTCGTCCACCGCACAAGTGTCCGTCGTGCCCAGCGCGGCGGTGAGGAAGAACGGCTCCCACCCTTTCCGCCTGCACACCTCCAGCGTACCCCGCAGCGCATTGCCCGTCATGGCAAAACCGGACTCACTACCTGCCGGCACGGCCAGGTACCGCACGCCGAGGACCTTGGCGGCCTTCTTGGTGCTGCTGTGGCAGGCGGCGCTGCCCAGGGCGACCAGCTTGCTCCTCTTGCGCATCAGGAGGTCCTCGTACTCCTCGTCGATCTCGTCCTCGTCCTCGTCGCCCTTCCCCCCGGGGGGGCAGCAGGTGAGGGCAGCGTCTCGCTCAGGTACTTGTCCCGCGCGGCAACCATGGCCGTGAGCACGGACTCGCTGGCCGTACCCTGGATCACACCCCCTCCCCTTGTGGGCCCCGTAGACAGATACGTAGCCGGCAGGCCCAGCAGCCGACAGACCCAGTCCAGCACGATGGTCTCGAGCTCGGTGACGGCCGGTGAGCAGACCCAGTTGAAGCAGGCGCCCGTGAACGCGGCCGAGTACAGCTCGCCCAGGATGGACGGATAGGAGGCCGGGCAGGGAAAGAAGGCGAAGAAGTTGGGCGACTGCCAATGGGTGAGCCCGGGGACGATCTGGGTGTCGATGTCGCGCCGGATGGCGGCCCAGGACTCAGGCTCCTCGGGACAGGCCGTGGGGAGGAGCTGGCGGAGGTAGCCTGGCTCGACCTGGGAGACGACGCTGTGGTCGGTGATGTTCTCGTAGTAGTCGACGACTAGAGGGCCAATCAGCCTTGGTATTTATTGTAGGTTGAGGTGCAAGAAGGGAGAGAGTCTGTGAAGGGTCCGAGTCTGGAAGGCAGGCAGGCACCTTACTGTGGTCGATAGAGGCCTTGGCGGCATCCTTAAACTCTTGAGTATCCATCTTGCCTGTTCCCCCGTAGTCGATGTCGCCCAATCTCAGTCTGTATCTTTTGAAGTCTGAGACGGCAAAGGCACAGCAGACAGACGCGCACTTTGGTATAGAAAACGAGACCGCCCAAAAGAATTGAAGAGAAAAAATAAACAAGAGCAAAACTGCCCAGAATGAACGACAGACACAAAAGAATCCCCTCAGCCGTCTCACACACAAACACACAACAAGAGAGTTGAGAGAGTGTGGACAAGTGAAACGCGAGTGTGTTGAGAAAGAGAGGAGAAACCTCGAAATGGTTGAGGTGGAAAGTAGGTGCGAGCCAAGTGCCACCGACCTCGGGTGTGTGCTGTGGCAGGTGCTTGGTGGAACCCGGGTCCTCCTAGGAAAGAGCGGGGCAAGCGAAGGGGGGGGGATAAATACCAGTATTCATGATCCAGGAAGGAAGGAGCTGGCTTCCATTCGAAGGACGGTGTTCCTCATTCTTGTCTTCAATTCTCTACGTGATGTAATTTTTCTGATGCTCATGTTTGTTCTTGTCATTCTGTACGAGAGGAACTATTGACTGTGTACAGTGAATGGATTAGAGACTGCAGTTATGAAAGAGGTATTCCAACTTCCTACATCATAACTGACTGTCTGTCATATGTAGATTTCTTCTTTTCTCTTCTCCTTTCTTTTCTCTTCCCCTCATAATCCTTCGTGACGAGTCATCTCTCTCTCTCTCTCTTTCTCTCTCTCCCCCTCACCAGAGCACGCTGTCGTCGTCGTCGTGCCTAATAGTAACTATACCAAAGGGTCGGTTCGATATTCTTTCTCCCTCCGTAAAACGCCGTTCAGGTTGTAACCCATACCTTTAAATGAAAATAAAGTCGTGCGCCGCTATCGATGCAATGAAAAAAAACCAAGAATCTCAGTTCGTCCTGCCCGCCGGCCCTCACTGATGTGGTAGTATTATTTTCTCTTCTCTTTCTCTCAGTCCGCCTTGATGGCTCTATAGTGGCGTCTCTGTCAGCGCTGCAATCTCAACCATGATGAGCCGAGAGGGGGAGAGAGAGAGAGAGAGAGAAAGAGAGAGAGAGAGAGAGAGAGAGAGAGAGAGAGAGAGAGAGAGAGAGAGAGAGAGAGAGAGGAAGAGAAAGAAGGAAAGGAAAAGTCTTACCCGTATATCCTCCTCACAAAGGCATAGGCGCTTAGGAAACCCACCGTCCCCGTCAGGAGACCATACACCAGGCAGGCTATGAAGCTGTACGTAAAGAACAGCATCGAGCTGACAAAGCCCGTGATGTGCAGCTTGGCAAAGTAGTACCAGATGCAGTACATGAAGATCCAGAGCGAGCTGGCGCCCCCGACCAGGAACGACTGCCACCACCACTGGTAGTTCTCGCTGCACAGCTGGATGTAGATGGTCACCACCGTCGTCTCGGCCACCGTCACGACCAGGATCAGCGACACCACCGACAGGAACCCAAACACGTAGTAGTAGCCGCTCTTGTCCTGCCACACGGACTGGAACACAAACAGGAGCTCGATGAAGATGACCGCGAACGGGATCAGGCCCGCCAGCAGCACGGACCGCGTGCGCTTGATGTACCACACCTGCTGCGGGATCTGCCGCGGCGCCAGGCTGGTCTTGGTCGGGTGCTCCCACACCCCCCGCGCACGTAGCCGTACCGGGACCCCACGTAGACGAGTGGCAGCTGGATGAAGAGCCAGATGAACAGGATGGCGATCAGCGTGCCGAAGGGGATGGCCGTGCTCGAGGCCTGCGCCCAGACGAACAGGTTCAGGATGAAGATGAGGCCAAAGGCCAGGCCCGGGAAGAGCACGGCCGTCACCAGGGCGTTCTTGACAAAGTCCTGCCCGCCAAAGGTCCTGTACACCCTGGCCGAGTAGTAGCCCGAGAAGAGGCCCGCAAAGACGAACAGCCCGAAGCCGAAGCTGATGAAGCCGCCCCGCAGGCTCGGGTTCAGTATGCCCAGCGCGCTCAGGGCCACGAGCCCCACGGCCATGAACAGCAGCTGCATGCCCGACCCGACCAGGGGCGCCAGGACCAGCCGAACCTGGGCGCCCTGAACACGTCGGCGTGCAGCAGCTTCCAGCCCGTCACGTCCTCCAGCGCCTCGTCGTCCGAGTGATACCCGTTGTCCGCGTCGTTGTCGGCCTCGCCGCCGGCGCCACCCTGGTCCAGCAGCCCGGGCGCCTTTTCGGATACCACCCGAGGCGCCCGCCTGGCCTTCAGCTTGCCCTCCTCGACACGGGCCTCCTTGTATGCCTTGATGTCGGTCCGCACGGTCTTGGCGAGGATCATCAGCACGATGCCGGTGAGCAGGCCGCAGATGATGAAGGAGTTGACGATGGCGAGCCAGTGGATCCGGGAGCCCTCCTCCTGGTTCACAAAGTACAGGTCCCACCTCCTGTCCCACTCGATGGTGCTGTCCTCGCGGAAGTAGACCGAGTAGGTGAACGGGATGGTCGTCCTCGCGTCGTCGTCCAGGTTCTCCAGGTCGATCTCGGGCTGGTACGAGGACTGCGACCAGAGCTCGTGGGCGGCGTCCCGGACCGTCTCGTTGGGCGGCATGTACAGCTCGAACCCCTCCTCGACGCCCTGCAGGTCCGCGGGGCACCCGTCCTTGTTCCGCCTGTTGGCCGGGCCGATGCTCTTGGGGTAGACCTCAAACCCGACGATGACCTTGTCGCCCCGCCCGCCTGCCCTGCCCGGCGCGTCTCGGTACCGGATCACGATGGTGTGGTGGTTGTTGAGGAAGTGGCGCGGCTTGCCGGAGGAGGTGTCGGTAAATCCCAGCTTGAAGCCGGCGGCGTAGTACTTGCGCGTCTTGTCGACGGTGACGAAGCTCGTGGCGCCGGGCAGGTTGTCCACGATCCACTCGACGACGTAGCCGTCGCGGACGAGGTCCCGCGCCCACTTCATGTCCTGCCTGTTGATCTCGCGGTTGCACAGCAGGCTGCACTCCTGGTCCTTGAGCATGGCCAGCTCGAGGTCAGATATGACGATGCGGTCGCCGCGGAGGACCTCGCCCAGGTTGAGCGAGATGCTCTGGCCAGAGAAGAGACCCGCGCCGGGGCGGTGGTGGCCGGTAGGGGGACAGACGAAGGGGAGGTCGTTGTAGGCATACTGTAGCTGCGTGTTGTCCGAGTATGCCTTGTTGACCATCAAGGGGATTGGCTCGTTCTGGTGGTACGACTTGATGGACCATCCTGTGGGGAGGGACACACAACATGTCAGAGAGAGAGTCTGTGTATACAGGTGGGGCCATTGCCATGCGCCCAGACTCACCAGGGATGTAGAATGCCTGCACCTCACACCAGAGGAGCGCCCAGAGCAGGACAGCAAGCGCGACTGGACTTCTTCTCGTTACTGCCATCGCGCCGGCGCCGCTCTTCTTTCTTAAATCCCTTCCCTCAGGGCGCGAACCTCACAACACCATATACAGGAAAAGATGGACACGACGGCGCAATCCCACGAGGGGGGGGAGGGGGGGAACGAGGTTCGAGAAGGGGAGGAGGAAGAGGAGGTTGGTCTCAAGGTGATCCGCGGTAGCAATTCGTTTAGTTCGGAGGTAGTAACCGTGAAGAGGCCGTCGCGGCGATGCGCTGTGTCTGTGTGCGTGTGTGGGAGTCGAGATGGAAATGCAACCACTTCAGGGCGCGTGGCCGAAACAATCGTGGTGCGACGTCAGGAGGTACTATAGATAACGTGGTCTAAAGTCCGAAGGATGGTGCTCAAGACGAACACTTCGTAGGGCCCAGAGTATGTAGTTCTAGCTGGTGCTTTGCAGGAACAAGGCAGGAATGAAACCGCGGCAAAAGGTGGCGTTTCCCGGGGCAGGCCCTTTTTTTCCCCTTCCTTTTTGTTCGCGTAGGATGATTGTTATTCACCAAGCGCAGTCTCCCGACAGGCCGGGCAGGCAGACAAGACAGGCAAGAGGCGGAAGATGGTAGGAGCAGGAGGCGAGAAGGCGGGTTTTGGATTTGGGGGTTTGCTTGGAAAACGAGCGTAACTGGGCCGGAGACCCGATCGACGAGAGTTGGTGGGTTTAACGGGCCGCGCTGCTGATCGGTCGTCGTAGTAAGTAGCTGTGGTAGTGGTCGGCGTCGCAGCAGCAGTAGCGGTAGAGGTGTATGATATATGAGTAAGAGGAGTTCAGAAGTGCTGACGAGACAAGAACCAGCCCTCCTCCCAAAAAAAAGTCAAGGCGATAGATACGAGGGGGAAGAAAAGAGCTGCTCAGGGAAAGGCCAGAGAGGGGGCGGGAGAGGCACAGGTCAAGAGTCTCTTGGCACGAAACTAAAAACAGCCCGGGTTGGTTGGGGTGAGGAGATCAGAGAGGGGACAGACGAAGGTTGTTGGGGAGGATGAGAGTGAGAGAGAGAGAGAGAGAGAGAGGAGGCAAGTGTGGTGGTTGTGGTGTGTATTAGGCGAGCATCCAGTACCTAACCCGTGCCAGAGCCCACTAATCCACCCCCATACCCATGCTGATCCCGCTGGCTGGCTGCACCACATGCATTTCCCCATTGGCCCACCTTCAGTGGCAGCAGGGGCGGGGACCAGCCTACCGCGACACCTTGCATGAGAGCGTCGCAGCGGTTGGGTGCCATACAGTAAGCTTGTACCTTATCAGGCGGAACCCGTCAGAACCTCGTTCCGCCTCTCTGCGCTGTGATAAGTACAACGCTCGTGACCCACTCATATATTGTGGTGGTATTTGCCATAAGTACTATAAGGACATAATATATCATTCCTCCCCTGGGCCGCTGCTCCCAGGTCTTCCTCTCCTCCTTCTGTCTCTCCCGCCACCCTCTGCTCGGTGTGGCTACAGCCTGGAACCTGCTGCCTGCTCGGACGGAGAGAGACGGCCTCGAGATTGGGTCCCATCCATGTGTCCATCCGCCCGTCAGGTCAGCCCAGGACCTCCAGTCGACAGAGGTTAAACCCAATAAAAGGGAAGGGGGAAGAAAGGGGATCCACCCACCCGCATATCTCCACACTTTCATTTCAACTTCCGACAACACAGCTGACTCTGCATTGCATTAATCAACGTTCGAGATCCCCCCATGGTCAGTCAGGCAGTCAGCGCCGGGGACAAGATGAGCACACGGGTGCAGAGGCTCCGCAGCCACGGCATGACAACTTAAGTACGTTACCCGTTCCAACCCAGGCAGATTATATAACCTGCGGGACAGCACCGCCAGCTTGGCACAGCAGTGCTGGTGTTTGGCGCCCGGCCTCTGCCGTGCTTGTGTTCTTGAGAGCATTCGTGTGGGCGTCAAAGCGTGCTGGAGAGGACGTGTGAAGAACTGTAAAGACGAGTGATGACCAGCAGGCTGTAGCCGCTTTAAGGTACTGCACCAACACAGCGGACCCGGTTTGACCAAGAAACCCCCCCTGGCAACGGCTCAGCTTCCTCCGATGGACCGTATGCTCGAATGATGGATATACACTCTCGCGACACACCAGAGGCAATAATGTGCATCTCATGGCAGATATTTGAAGATGTGTTTATAATACCATACTAGTAGTATTCCAGCACATACGACCATAGGTAGTGGAGAACTTGGGATCCCGTCTGCTCTCCCCTAAATAAGCCACTAACCGCCGGATTAGTAGTTAAGTGGGTGACCATTAGCGAATACCCGGTGTTGTATGTTTTTTGTTTTTTTCCTTCAACTTGATTTTTCTCACTTCTCTCAAGTCTCCTCTCTCCTTCTCTTCGCTTTCCCATCTTCTTTCCCCCTTTCCTTTTCGTATATGTATGTCCTAAGATTACAACTGAGGTACCTTCTAAATTTCCATACTATACGTATCCTCAACGACTTCGCTATAGACAGAAATTGAGCACCGGTGCCGAGCCTGTGTAGAATGCACACCGTTCACAAAAGATGGTCGAAATATACAGCACGATGGGTACATGAACATTATAGTTATTGCATCATATATGATACCTCGTATCTCGAGAGCATACTGACTTTACAAAAGCCTCGATATCCTAATCCTTATGCCCGTATAATAAATAAATACCCCATAGTTATCCCCATACCACTTGAGATGTGAAATAATAATCCAAAAAGAAAAAAAAAGAATAAAGGCTATGCTTTTTCGAAAGTGGCACTATTAGATGATGACAGCAATCTCATCGCCACAGTCCCGGCCTAGAAATACTTGAGCCAAAAAAAAAGAGAGACAGAGAGAGGGGGGGGGGGGGTGGAAAACGCCAAAACAACACAACCTGGGTATATGGTTTCTCAAACCGAACACAATCTGGCGTACCCCATTTGCCAATCCCAACAGACACAAAAAGAAAAATACCACCATTATTAACCAAGAGATACACTTCTTCTCTCTCTCCCTCGTTCATCCCTCCCCCTCCTCCCTCAAAAAAAAAAAAACAACCTCCTCTTCATCATAATTGTCCATACCCCGGCAGCACACTCGTCTCCCGGAACGCCTCCCTCGGCACGCTCACCACCCGAGGCCGCAGAAACTCATCCACCGCCGCATCCTCCAGGGCATCCTCCCAGCTCGGCAGCGTCTCCTCAGAGCCCGGTGAACCTGCCGCCCGTTCCACGCCGATCTGCACAGGAAGGTCCAGCGACAGCGTGCTCGTGCCACCCGCGCCGCTGCCGGACTCCACTCGCACAGAGACGTGTAGGGTGTAGACACGGCTCAGGATGCAGCTGTGGAAGCTTGGGGCGAAGGCCTTCCGGGCCGTGGGGAGATCGGGGATTGGGAGCTGGATGGTGGCGAGGTGATGGACTGGGGGTGCATGGGAGGTGGTCGTTGTCGTCTTCTGCTGGTGGATCAGGCCTGCGAGGGCACCGGAACGGCGCGTTCGCTGTTGATGCTGCTGCTGCTGCTGCTGCTGCTGCTGCTCGTGATCTTCCTGGTCGTCGTCACCGCCGCACTCAGACGAGGATGAGGACGCCGTATTGTGCGCCGAGTCGCTGCCGTAGCCGCTGTCACGACGGGTGTGGTGCGTGTGCCAGGGCCCGATGTACGCAGGCTGTGCGGTGGGCAGGGCAACCGATGTGGAGTAGAGACCGCGTCGGTCGCTGAGGGCAGTCCTCATCCACTCGTCCATGTTGGGCAGGTTGTTGATGGCAGACGCCGAGTAGTATGTGTGTGCGGCAATCTTGGCCGACACGCCCGTGATCTTGGGCGGTTGGACGTCAGCAGCGCCAGCACCAGCAGTGGCGGGCTCGAACCTCAGGTCGATCTGGGCCGTGGTTCCGGCCGAGACGCGCCCATCGGGTAGCAGCATGATGGCGCGCGGCTGCTGGCCCGAGACGGTAAGCCTGCCCGTCTTGGAGGACACGAGGTTCTTGCGCAGGGTTTTTGTCTTGGTCATCTTGTAGAGGTGGTCCTTGGCTGCCACGCTCAGCGGTGCCGCCTCGGAGGAAGAAGGGAGCACCTGGATCGCCTTGACGGCCTCCATGATCTTGAGGCGCCGGCCGTGCGGGGAGGAGGCCGTTGCCGGCTGCTGCTCGCTCCAGACGCGGGCCTTGATGGAGTATAACACCTCGGCCATGAGAGGGGCGAAGTCGTCCTTCTCCCAGTTGCCGCGCGCCCACGAGCCCATGGAGGGGGGAAGACAGAGGTGGTGGTCCCGGACGTGGTCCGAGTCGATCTTGTGGTGACAGGCGCTGAGGGTCAAAAACTCGGGCAGGACAAAGGTAAAAGGGACCGTCAGGGAGGTTCCCGCCTCGAGAACCCGAGGGCTCGGGTATCTCTCCTCGGAGACGGGCATGCGCAGCTTGAGAAAGGTATGGGTGGACTCGTGAGGTGCGCTGTAGCCCTCCGTCCGCGTCCTGGAGCAGCCGATCAGGACAATGTCGATCGAGTCGAAGGGAGTGTCCCTCTGGACAGTGATGGTGACCTCGCCCTCGACGAGGGAGCCCGAGGTGTACGTCTTGGACTTGTAGTGGTGCTTGAGACAGATCTGCACGTCTGGCCTGAGAGCATTTGCTTTTTCTGCCCTGGGCGCCCATCAGCGACGAGGCCTCACTGCGGGCGCTTGAGGTGCTCGCCCGGCGAGCCGAGTGGGCCCCTCCGAGGATAGCGGCCATAGACATGATGAGGAGGGAGTGGAGGACGGGAGGAAATTTATGTCGTGAGTGAGACCTGCGTCATCAAAGAAGACGGTCAGTCCTTGGCAACAGATCTCCCTTGAGTGGAACTTGAAAATATGTAATGATGTGTGTGGTCTGGGGAGGCGGAGGCGGAGGAGAAAGAGTATATATTATGTGTAATGTGATCTTTCGAGGTGGGGCAGAGACAAACGGCCCGTAGGATGATGGCACAGCGTTCTAGAAGCGCTCCGTGATACCATATATGGGTCTGATAGTTCTCATTGTGTAACAAGCGAGCTCGAGAGGGGTGGGCGACCTTCGACTTATATACGAGGAGTGAGCTGTCAGGAAACAAGGAGGGCCCGCCCCAACCGTACTCTGGCGCGAATGCGCGTGAGAGATGATACGTGAGCAGAAAGAAGAAGGATAGACAGACCAGACAAGACAAGCGCGCAGTAACGCTGCCGGATTGGAAATAGAAGCGGATTTCAAAGGATCTGAGTCATTCCGAAGTAGGAGAAAGTTGCTAAAGGTAAGGAGAGCCGAGTAGGCGGTTCGAGGGGTGGGTGAAGGTGTCAGGGATGCGTGCACCTCCGCACTAGAGACCACACAGACAGTACAGTACAAAACATCGATGCTATGGGCAGCAGAGAGCACGACGGGGTTTGGGGTTCTAGACTAGTTTCGACCCCCAGCGTCATTGTCAACCGAAGGAAGCAAGCAAAAGCACACACACACACACACACCTATGGTGGGGAATAGTAGAATTAATGCGGTTGACCGTGTGTACTGTTGTATGCACTATGTATAGTGTGTGTGTGTGTGTGGGAGAGAACCAACAAACGAGAGCTGGGCAAGGACTTACACGGAGACAAGCGGGACACTGATCAGCAGTACATGTATACTGACGTCTGCGCTTATCACCTGTACAGTAAGCAAGACCTGACGAGCACAGAGAAGGAGGAGATGATGGGGTAAGGACGTGCTGGACATGATAGGCGGTTGGTTATCCAAACATGGAGGCGGGGAGGAGGTGAGGAGGAGGAGCGCCGATGATGCAAGAGACGACGCCAGAGAGCGCAAGGACGCCCTGCGGGACGACAAGAAAGGAAAAAGAAAAGCACACTGGCGTAACCCCACAAGCCGCTTCCCACCCAACGCACCTTCTGGATGCGCATGGGTACCTACACACCGTACCAGGCCGTACTTTTTCTCCCCTGGTTATTAGAAGTCTCATATTTTCTCATCCTCCCGAAAGGATTATCATTTTTTTCTCTCCCCCCTTCCCCTTCTCTGTTCGGGTGCCAGTCGACCTCGTGGTCGGGTCAACTTTTCTCTGTCGGGTGGGGACCTGCAGAGTACAATGTACATACGATCAGTACTCTTGAGTTTCACCACTTGCTACAGTAGTACGAGTTGTAGGTAGCTAATACCCTATCGTCAATATTACTAGTTAGTAGGAGAAGCCGATTGTCGAGTTGTTCCCGCGCACGAGCAAGCTCATGCCCAGAGTCACCGGTGGTTGGGTGTAGCTGCGCAGTTGCGCTGTGCCGTTTGCAGGGCGTAGGACCAACTACTTAAGCACTAGCATCGGCCTCCGATCACGGACATCCTTGACCTGCAGGGCGGGCGTCTACCACCCAAAACGCACATTGGACGGATACCATAAGAATGTTCATGCTGTTAATCAGATGCTGGGCCTGAGATGAACGAGAAGTAGCGATTTCCGCATCTAAAACCCAAGATGCCTCTCTTGGCAGCCGTTCTCAGCAGCACTTCACAGAATCAAAAGGGAGGGGTCGTCAGACAGAGAGTGCCCCACCGGTATCGCATCCATTTCTGGTCCATACGGCTTATTACAATGCATGTCTGTACTATGCAGCATGCACACTGTCAGTACGGTCAGAAAATTTATAGCTTGTGGCTTACAGGCCGTCCGTGGTGGATACCGCGTGCCGGCAAAGACCCCATTCTGCTTACGGAAAGCAAAGTACACACACTGCATTAGTGGGTTTTGAAGACGAGATGGCAAGGGCTACATCGTGCATGTCAGCTGCCTTTTTTTCCTCTCTTTCTTTTCACTCCTTTTTTCCATCTTTTTCTTGACCCTTCGCAAGCAAGCACAAGCAGGATTGCGGGTCATCCTACCATGCGTGCCCGCTCCGCCCATCAATGCCCGTGAAAGGATGAACAGACCTGGAAATATGGGGGGATTGCATGTATACACTGTAGATCCGTGTCGCCGTTTCATGACAGACATACACCTGCTGATGAAATTTATGATTTCACCACACCATCTTCGCAGAACACCTTGTGTACCACGCAGGTGGTCCATGTCCTCCTCCATGAATTGTCTAGACAATAGGATAGGGTGTCATTCCTTTGTCGAATTTTTTTTCCCTCCCTCATGCCAATAGTGCCACAGTTAGCAGGTGGGTCCTGGTGAACTTTTTTTCTTTTTTTTCTTTCTCTCCCTCCTCCCCCAGGTCGTGAGAAGCCAAGACATGCGGCTCCTCCTTCCCATAGGGGTCTCCAAGCTGCTGGGTCCGCGCTACGGTACCCAACGCTAAGCCAGCCCGTTCGAATTAGTCACAACGATACAGCCGAGTCCGCCAGCTGAAACCAGCCGAACGAGATACCATGTACTACTACTGAGTACACAGGGAAAGGGGGAAGGCGCGACAGACTTCTACATCCAAGGGCGTCAGCGGGACATCTGGCCAGGCAGGTCTAGTGTCCGGCACGCGGCGCTGCTTACAAGCGCGGGGCAAAATATAACCCGCGCCAGGTGATCGAGAGAGCGGGTCTCAGAGAAAACGGGGCCACGAGGAGTGTTGTTCGATTCAGGTGTCTAACATCTGATCGGACTCCCTGGCCATCATCAACTTCATAAGCTCACCGCTATAGATACCACAGGACTACGCGATACACGTCAGCAACGTCCGGATTCTTGTACTAGCTACATAGTGTATAAGTTGGCACCTGAGTTACACGGAGCACGCATCACACTGTTGATTCCCGCTCAAGTTCATCTCGCGAATGTCCTGCGGGCCAAAGACGGAGGAGTAGCATGGGAGATTTTGCTTACATAGGACCAGATGCACACACCCACCTCAAGGCAATGGTGGGTCTCTGATGACAGCACGTGGGTGTGCTTTCAGAGGGGGGAGAAGAAAGAAAAAAGGCGGCAGCATTGCTGGGCTCGCGGTACCGAAGTGGCCTGTAACCAATCACCTGGGCGACCATACTTCACACATGTAGCGCTTAAGTCAGACCAGGATCTTTCCAAGTAGACAGCTCACACGTCAGGGAGGAGACAAGATGTTTTAATAAATTCAAATTCTCAATAAACAGCAGGGGGTATCTACGTACAAATCTAATAAACATACATCCTTGAAAATACACACAACGCCACACACCCTAAACCTAACGCCGAATACAAACACCAAACATACATACACATACAACATACACATACAGTGTATACACACACACACACACACACCCCAAACATACCTATACGCCAAATCCGAACGATTGACACACACATAACACCAAAGTATGCGAGAGCGGGCCCCATTTACGATCTACGTATGCCCCTTGTCATGTGTATGCGTGCATGTAAGTGTGACCTTTTACGAGCCTAGTCTAATGCTGAAGGAAGAAGAGAAAAAAAAGAAGGCAAAGATTCAGAGAACTTTTCCGCCGACCAAACCCTAAAAGAAATGATGAGATCTACCAGTGAAGTCATCGCCGTTCTTTATTCAGTAAGCCTCTGTACACAGCAACAAGATGCTCATGTGGACATGACGAGGGCCAAGAGAGCCATGCGCGTGTAGAGACCATACTTCATCTGTGCCCGCTTTGTTAGCATATCCAAGTTCTGTTTCAACCCTGGATATGGGTAGGTACTCACCTGTCTGAAGTAAGCAGCCCGTGGATCAAAGTCCACCTCCTCTGCGATCTCCTCATTCCTCGGCAGCGGGTGCATCACAATCATGCTGCTCTTCGCATTCTTGAGAGTCGCATTGTCAATGCGGTATGATCCTCTGACCTTCTCGTAATCCTCCTTAGACGGGAAGCGCTCTGCCTGTACGCGCGTGCAGTACAGAACATCGCTCCTGGCTAGGATCTCCGGCGTCAGCGTCTCGGACACTGCAAGAAGCTGGCCAGACTTGACGAGCTGCTCGTGCACCGCGGGAGGCAGGGAGAGAGCCTTGGGCGAGACAAGCTGGACCTTGACCTGGTAGTGCTGCAGCAGGTAGACCAGCGAATGGACTGGGCGGCCATAGAGCAGATCACCGAGGAAGGTGATTGTCAGGCCTTGGACGGTGCCAAGTTCTTCACGGATGGTGAACAGGTCCAGAAAGGCCTGAGTCGGGTGCTCCTTCGAACCGTTGCCTCCGTTGATGACGGGCACAGGGGAGAACTTCCTGGCAACCTTGACGGAGCTCTCCTCCGGGTGGCGGAGGACGACGGCATCACCATAGCAGGACAGAGTCCGGAGGGTGTCCTGCAGAGTCTCGCCCTTTTGGACCGAGGAGTGCGAGGTGGCAATAGCGATCGTCCGTCCACCGAGCCGTTGCATGGCGGCGTCGAAAGATGCCGACGTACGGGTCGAAGGCTCGTAAAACATCGTGCAGAGCAGACGGCCTTTCAGAATGTTCAGGACTCCCTCACGCTGGACACCAGTGCGCATCTCCTGGGCAACAGTGAACAGCAAGTGCAGATCGGCGCGTGTGTATTGTGTCACCGAGAGAACGTGAGACTTCTTGAACGACGATGGCCGGGATAGAAGGGACTGCAGGGGGCTCTCAGCTGCTGCAAGAGGCAGAGAGGGACCGAAGTCGTCGAACATAGAAGACTTGACCGACTGGCCAAGAGCGCCATCGAGGCCACGGGGTTTGGCAATCGGCCGCGCGGAAGCGAAGACCGAGCCTCTCCTGCCGGTACGTGGAGTCTCAGCGGCCTGCGACGAGGCCTTGATCGTAGGCGACATGGGTGGCGGCAGAGCTCCATGCCTGGACACGTCCTGGCCAATAGATGATCCCTCGAGGATCTGGCCGTCGAGACAGGCAAGCCTGTCTTGGAAGATGACGCGCTGGACCGCGCCCCTCATCACGCGCCCTGCGAATGGCGACCAATTGGTGCCGGACGGCACAGTGTAAGGCCGCTCGATCTCGACCTCGACGAAGGTGCCGGGCTGGTCGTGCAGCTCAAAGATCTCGACAGGGTTGTCATGCAGGCGCTTCTTGATATCGTCAATGGTAAGCTTGCCCTCGCTGACCGAAGTAAGGAGGAGCGGCAGGGCGTCAGCGATACCGACGGTAGCATCGGCAGTGCCATTGACAGCATGAGCCAGCTGATAAGGCAGGCTACCAACAGAGAACACATCGATGACAGCCAAGTGCTCCCAAAGCGACAGCTGATCCTCTAGCGAAGGTAAGAAGTTGCATTCGGGATAGTCCTTTTGAGAGAGATATAGCGAGTAAATGGAGACGTCGCAGGTCACCTTTAATCCCTTCTCCTTGCTGAGCGCGATGAGCTTGATGTCATCCTTGGTGGTGACGGATGTCACATGAATTCTCCGGCTGTGAAGACTGGCTAGGAGAAGAATCGAAGCCAGGTCAGTCAACCTGGCATCCGTGATAATGGGCTTGTGGACGGGCCAGGCATCGAAGTGTGTAGTAACAGCAGCAACCTTGCTGATATTGTCGGAGAGGTGGTTGAACGGGATGAATAGAGCACCGACTTCTCCAGCAACGTGGCTAATCTGGTTGGCATTGGTGGAGGTTGCAGCCACTGACACGTTGAAGTCACAATAAGTTCCCATCTTTCCGTTTTGCTGGGCAATACTGAGCGTACGAGCATCCGTGATGGCGCTATCGACGCCAACAGCCATCGTTCGGATCATCGTGAAGCCACCAGAGAGCGACGTCTTCGTGACGTTCTGCAGGTCTCGGCTCTTCTCAGAGACGATGCCAGGCACAAATGCCGCAATGTTGACAAGACCGGGCAGCAGGAAGGTGCGGTGACTGGTCTGGTAATCCGAGATGCCCACATCCAGGGTCAGGTGATGAGCCATGGCCTCGACAAGCATCTTGGCGTTCTTGACATTTGTGACTAGTGGAACCTGGTAATCGACGGCCATTCTTCGTGTCCTATAGCCCTTGCTCATGTAGCTGGCAGGACGGCGGTACTTATTGCTCGACGGGAGGTTGATGTAGAGATCGATCATGTTGTTGGACAAGTGCTGCGTGAGCGAATATTCCGACTTCTGATCATTCTCGTCCTGCGCGAGAACCTCAAGGAACTGAACAGGAATGTTATGAGATTGCAGGAAATCAGCGGTACCCGCGGTGGCAAAGAGCTTGAAGCCCAGCTCTTGCAGCTTCTGGATCGAGGGCAGCATCTCCATCTTGTCCTTGTACGAGCCAAGCGACAAGAGAATGTTGTTCTTGGGGATCTTGAAGCCAGTGGATATCAAGGCCTTGAGGTACGCCTCGTACTTGTCAGCACCGAAGCAGGCCACTTCACCTGTGGAGGCCATCTCAACACCCAAGACTGGATCGGCGCCAGACAGACGAGAGAAGCTAAATTGCGGGACCTTGACACCAACGGCACCGGCAGGGCGCTCAACAACGGGGTACGGCTCGAACGGCACGCCCACAATAGCCTTGGTAGCCATCTCAATGAGATCGACGCCCATGACCTTTGGAAACGAAGGGGAAGGACCGAGAGGCACGGACATTGCACTCAATGACCTTGATGTCGTTGTCCTTTGCAATGAACTGGATGTTGAAGGGGCCGGTGACGTTCAGCGCAGCACCAATCTTGCGCGTAGCCTCTTCAATGCGCTCAATGGTAGTCTTCTCTAGATCCTGGGGTGGCAAAATGAGAGTGGCATCTCCGGAGTGAACACCAGCGTTCTCAACGTGCTCGGATATGAAGTGGCCGACAAGTTCTCCGTCATGAGCAACAGCGTCCATCTCGATTTCCTTGGCATTTTCGATGTACTTCGTGATCACGACTGGGTGCTCAGGAGACACATCCGTGGCCTGCTTCAAGTAGTTCTCGAGGTCTGCCTCTGAGTAAACAGTGTTCATGGCAGCTCCAGAGAGGACGTAAGAAGGCCGGACGAGCACCGGGTAGGAAACCTTGTTGCAAAATTCCTTGGCCTTGTCGAAGCTCGTCAACTCCTTCCAGGTCGGCTGATCAACGCCAATCCGGTCGAGCATACGGGAGAACTTATATCTGTTCTCGGCATTGTCGATCATTTCGGGTGAAGTTCCCAGGACCTTGACGCCGGAACGGTGCAGGCTGAGAGCGATATTGTTGGGGGTCTGGCCACCCATCGCACCAAGGACACCCCTTGCGCCCTCCAATTGGTAAATGTCGAGCACAGTCTCCTGGCTGATGTTCTCGAAGAACAATCTATCGGCCTCGTCATAATCGGTGGACATGGTTTCCGGGTTGAACTGGCGAATAGAAGTGTCAGCGCTCATGTTGAGTAGTGAATGATGACCTGCTGAGCGGCCCAGAGAATTTAGGAAAGCCACACGAAGGAACATAACTTACGTTCACCATGACAGTCTTTATTCCATCCTGTCGAAGTGTACGGATGGCGCGGACAGAGCACCAATCAAACTCAACAGATGAGCCGATTCTGTAGACACCAGATCCCAAGACCATGATTCCGTGGTCGTCGAAGTTGACATCATGCTGCGTAGCATTGTAAGTCATGTAGAGGTAGTTGGTCATGGCCGGGAACTCGGCTGCGACGGTATCAATCTGCTTAACGAAGGGCATGATGCCGGCCTCGTCTCGCAGTCGACGGACAGCCAATTCATTAGAGCTCCAGAATTTGGCCAGCTGGCGATCCGAGAAGCCGAGGCTCTTCGCCTCGAGTAGGAGATCGGGCCGTTTGGCGATGTCGCCAGTGTTGTAGCCTGTCATCCTCTTGCCGAAGTCGCTCAGGCCCTTGAGCTTGTGCAAGAACCACTTGTCAATCTTGGTCATCTCCCAAATCTTGTCGACCGTGTATCCGGCGTGCATCGCGTTAGCGATCGCAAACAGACGCTGGTCAGATGGTGTCTGCAGCTCATCATCGATTGACATGAGAGCCTTGGTTTCATTAAAACCGAGGTTCTGGAAATCGATAGAGCGGATCGCCTTTTGGATGGCCTCCTCAAACGTCCTGCCGATGCTCATGACCTCACCGACACTCTTCATGGAGGACCCAAGCTGTGTCGACACTCGCGTGAACTTCTTCAGATCCCAGCGAGGCATCTTGACCACAACGTAGTCAAGTGACGGTTCGAAACATGCGCAGGTTGACCTGGTCACCGAGTTTGTGATGTCCTTCAGAGGGATACCGAGACCCAACTTGGCAGCAATAAACGCCAAGGGGTAGCCAGTCGCCTTGGAGGCGAGCGCTGAAGATCGCGACAATCTCGCATTGACCTCAATAATGCAGTACTCCCTGGAGAAAGGGTTGAGCGCGTATTGGATGTTACACTCTCCGACAACCCCAAGATGCCGGATCACGTTGACGGCAGTAGTCCGAAGCATGTTATAGTCCTCGTCCGAGAGCGTCTGAGACGGAGCGACCACGATCGAATCTCCGGTATGGATACCGAGGGGATCAAAGTTCTCCATGTTACAGACGGTGATGCAGTTGTCCTGGGCATCTCGAACGACCTCGTACTCGATCTCCTTCCAGCCCTTCATACTGCGCTCGATCAGGACCTGTGGGCTGACAGCCAGAGCCTTGTTGCAAAGGTCAAGCAATTCGGCATCGTTGTTGGCAAAACCACTGCCCAATCCACCAAGCGCGTAAGCAGCTCGCACGATGACGGGGAAGCCAATATCTTTGACGACAAGCATGGCCTCGTCAACACTGCTTGCGGACGCCGACTTGGCGCACTTCTCACCAATGGACTCCATGCTTCGGGCAAAGAGCTCGCGGTCTTCGGTGGTGATGATGGTGTTGATGGGAGTACCAAGTACCTTAACTCTGAGCTCCTCAAACTCGTCCTTGAGCTGGATTCCGACCTGCAGGGCAGTCTGTCCACCGAATGTGCAGTAAATGGCATCTGGCCGCTCATACATGATGACCTTGCGGACGAAGTCTGCATTTACTGGCAGGAAGTAGACCTTGTCCGCCAGGCCCTTGGATGTCTGGATCGTCGCAATATTGGGGTTGATGAGAACGGTGTAGATACCTTCCTCCTTCAACGCCTTGATTGCTTGGCTGCCAGAGTAATCGAACTCGCCAGCCTGTCCAATGCTGAGACCACCACTGCCAAGGATGAGGACCTTCTTTGGCCTCACACGAGGGTGCAGCCTCTCGTTCTCCGCAGCGGTGCCGCCAGGGAAAGAGACGGGCTTGCTAAGAAGGCTGCTGTCCGATGCACAGTTGACGATGGTCTGGATGAACACGTCGAACAGAAACTCGGTGTCTCGGGGGCCAGGTGTGCTCTCAGGGTGGAACTGCACACTGAAGTAGGGCTTGTTGACGTGCATGATACCCTCATTGCTTCCATCGTTGGCGTTTACGAAAAGCTCCTGCCATTCAGCGGGAAGGGTCTTGCTGTCGACGGCGAAACCATGGTTCTGGGATGTGATGTGGCACTTTCCGGTGACCAAGCTCGTGCAGGGAATATTGTGACCTCTGTTGCCGAACTTCATCTTGGTGGTCCCGGCTCCAGCAGCTCTGGCGAGCAGCTGGTGACCCAAGCAGATGCCAAAGACTGGCGTGCGATTCTTTGCCATGGCCGTGGAGATGTTCTTCACAGTCGTCTCCATGACGGCCGGATCACCAGGGCCGTTGGAGATGAAGAGACCATCGTATTCGTCACCAGCCTGGGCAACAATGTCATGGTCCCACGGGCATACGAGGACTTCAACGCCTCGCTTGAGGAAGCATCGGAGCTGGTTGTACTTCATGCCTACGTCGAGGCAGAGGATACGGATCGTCCGACCGGATGGGTGCTTGACAGCAGTACCCTCGGGAGGGGTGTACAGCTTGGGCGCCTTAACAGACACTAGGAGCAAGTTAGCAGAGAGTTGACAGTAGACTCCCCCTCCCTCCCTCTTCTTTGATTTTACTCACCCTCTGCCACCAGGTTCTTTTCATTGGGGTTAACCCAATCGACCGTGTCGAAGTAGGGCTTCCAATCCTTCACGCCTTGGGCAAGACCGATTGTCTGAACATTGCCATTAACGCCGTTGACCTGGCTATTGGCTGGTTGCTGTTTCTGTAACAGCATCCGGCCCAGCATGCTGCCCTTCTCTCGGATGTGCTTTGTCAACGCCCGGGTGTCGACACCGTACATGGCTGGTATGCCCTGCTCTTTCAGCCACGTTCCGAGGGAGGACGTCGCCAGGAAGTGCGAGTAGTCCTCTCCAGAGTATGAGGCCGTAACGAGACCGGCAATGTGGATCTGGGAGGATTCAAAGTGCGCGGGGAGGTCGCGCAGGAGCTCGTCCATGGTCTCCCTCGAGGGAACACCATAGTTGCCGACTAGTGGGAAGGTGATGACGAGAATCTGGCCGCGGTAGGAGGGGTCTGTGATAGACTCGGGGTAGCCCACCATGCCAGTCTGGAAGACTAGCTCACCAGCCATGCTCTTGGGAGCACCGAAGCTGTAGCCCTGGAAGGCCAGGCCATCTTCCAGCTCCAGGCAGATGACATCTTCTTCCTTTGTCTCGCAGCGACGAGCGGTGGCGGGAGGGAAAGCTCTGGAAGCCATCGTGTGGGAGGAGGTCTGCAAGATGCAGCGTCAGCGAGCGCAGGACTTGAAGCCGAAGTCGTCTGCAAGCTCGCTTGAAGGAGCTCGAGTACTTGAAAGGTCCTCAACGAGGAACAATGTAGAAGAAAAGTGTTTGTTTAACAATGGACCATGATCGATTGGTCCACAGACCTCGTCACCAGCTAGGAGACGAAATTATATAGAAGGACAGAGGTGAAACGTCTTCAATCTTGTATCCCCCGAGCTTTGTGAGGAACAGAAAAAAAAGCAATTGGGGGAGAAAAAGTCAATAAATGGCTTGCTTTGCACCCCACTAACGACAACTTTTTTTTCCCTCCTTCTCCCCTCCGTCGTCCCTCCGTCGTCCCTCCAAGGGTCCTATCCCTGTTGGTTAAGCTACCGATAAGCCTCTTATCGGTCTTCTAGCGTGTCGTCTGTGAGCACACAACTCAGGGCCTGGCCTCTCATTGGCAGATGAGCTTCATCCAAGAGACCAAGGCGTTAGCGCGCTGGCGCCCTGCTGGAAGGGCTTATGATTTTCGTGACTGTTGTCAGCCCCAAATTGCCAGCTGGCAGGGTTGGACGATCTGTTGTAGCGAGGCAGAGAATCCTGCAATAAGAATCCCGCACCATCGCTGAGAGTCCTTAGGAATCTCGAGGAGTAGGGAGAATCCAGTGCAAGAGGTCCTCGAGTCATCATAAAGTGCTTGCATCGGACTCGGTGTATAGTAGAACCAATGGATTCGGAGACATCGTACAGTAAGAGGCGTTAGGAACCCACTCTACTCACAAGAATCTAAACCTGTTCATACCGCCGAGCTCTGCAATCAGCCAGCCACAAACGTTTCTTTGAACTCGTACCAAACACCAATCTGGATGGTTGAATGGATAGCAAACACCGTCTGGTTTGTGTATCGCAAAAAAAAAAAAAAATTACAAAACTTCTGTGCCACAAACGTAATACATTACTCGATTCCAAGCTGCCCCACGTGTGTCCGGACCCGGACGCTGCGGCCGGACGGAGGACGGAGCAACGCCGACTTGGTTTTTGGAACTGACGGGGGTGTTCATCTACTACATGGTCACTAGGTAGAGGTAGAGGACTCCCGATAGGGCGATGATACCTGGGGGGAGGGGATGGTGTGCGGGAACGTCCATAATAGGTCGGCGTCTCACATTGCGGTGACCGCTTTTCGCATTGGACCATCCCTTGAGCCTATCTACCCAAGAGAGAGAGGTGAACCAGTCAACCAGTAAACCTACGAGATATTCTGCCATGATGGCTAACACGCAGTGGTCTAGCCTGCAGCAATTCAGTTTAGACTAGTGGCACTCGACATCTCTGGGTGATACCTCGCGTGCCTCGATGCTTTTGCTTTTTTTTCCTTCTTTTTTTCTTCTTCTTTTGGCTCTGGTGGGTGCCGATCGTGTCTTAATATTTCGTTACCATTGAGCCGTTCTTCCTGGTTGAGCGCTCTGCTTCCAGACTAGCGCAGTATAACCTCCTTCACCGCCGTATTGCACACCTCAAATTCTGTGTGCGTGTGTGTGTGAGAGAGAGAGAGGAGGGTGTCACAGCAGACCTGCATATGCTGGTAAGCCCCCCATCGATTCGCAATGAACGTCCCAAACCAAATCCTTGCTACTGCGACCCCTCCTCCAGGGTATCGTCTCGACATTCATGGCATTATCTCCCAGCGGTACACACCCCGCAGGAACGTGAGACCAAAGTCTGGTGACGGTGGTGCAAGTGCAGAACGACAGGCTGCAAAAGGTGCTTGGTGTCTCACTTTTTGGTCTCTTGACGGGAATTATCTGATCCACTGCCCTGCGCAGTGCCTGCATCTCGGCGAAGAGTGATTTGCTGCTGCATATGACGCATTCGATGCAGATGCCACCGTCGGTGTGTGGAGCCGGCGAGGGTTTGCGCCACCACACTCCCGCGCGCATATACTGTCCTGTTGAATTCTGCGAGACCAACTTGTGTGGTAGCATGCGGAGCATTGTGGCCGCCAGGATCGCCCCACAGACTAGGAGTCTGATGAGAGTGGCCCCAGAGTTTAGATTCTAGCCCTCACGCGCAGGTTCATGTGAGATGAGACGGGGAGGACCTCTCCCATGGACCAGACCGCCTGTCCTTGGCTGCGATAAGGGGCACAGCCGTCGACATCTGATTCGAAGGCGTGCCTGAAGATCGCTGTTGATGCACAGGCGAGACTTGCGGGTTCTGATGAGTATCATGAAAATGATGTATCGAAATCCCACCCTCCGCGCGCTCCATCTCGAGATCGAAAGCCCACCCTCCAGACCAACCCGAGGTGAGGTGGGGGTGGAGAGAGGCGGTCGACCACTGGCCATGGATACCGAGTCTGGTGAGGTCAACCGGGTCTGTGGCGTGCCAATCAGTGAGGATACTGCTAAACGTGCGGTCAAATAGGCGGACCCATCCATACACCAATCTTGCAGGCTCTTGCAGGGCTTGTGCAGCAAGGTCGGCCCACCCGATCCCACCTGAAGTCATGCGGCGATCTGGGGAA
Source organism: Celoporthe dispersa (assembly GCA_016584495.1). Classification (NCBI taxonomy): domain Eukaryota; kingdom Fungi; phylum Ascomycota; class Sordariomycetes; order Diaporthales; family Cryphonectriaceae; genus Celoporthe; species Celoporthe dispersa. Next base: position 922,345 of record WAID01000002.1, read on the forward strand.
CATGCCCTGTTTTGGTGCAGAGATAACGCCAGGTTTAATATGGACATGCATGCGGCTGCCTGCATCAGCCTGGACCTGGACCGGTCAGTCCTTTAAACACAGTAGGCGATCGCTGCTGCACCCTTGGTTAGTACCAAGTACACACACAGACACAGTAAGTATAGTTTTAGGTTTAACCCTGGTGGTTAAGACTGCATGCACCGCCTAACTGCCAACTTTTTACAGCACTTTCCCGATATTTCTGGATCCTTAATTTCAACATCAAGAAGGGACAACAGAGAAAAGCTTTTTTGCAGAGTTCAGTGCAAGCAAAATAAGCCTGGACTCTGTTGAGCCTCAATCTGAGATCACCTGCACGGACCGCGATTCTGAAATCGGACCTGCCCCAGTGAGTTACCCTGGTAATTACGGCGACAGGGACTCCCTGTCTAACCTTGCATCACAGCTCAACTCATCAGCCCAAATCAGCGCTCACCATCACTCCTTCTTGTAAACATTCCTTTTTTTTTCTTCCTTCCCCCTCTCCCTCCCTCCCTCTCTCTCCCTTCAGCCAGCTCTGCTCTGAAGATGACGCTGTGCTAACTGGAGCCAGAACTTGGAGGAGGATCATTCTCATCTTTTTTTGTTGTTATCTCACTAGCTCCGATCATCAGTCTCTGGGCTTTCCGAGGAAGCTACGATAACGTCGCCGTCGCTTACAGCTCAGCTGTCTCGACTTGATTGTACCTCTTTTTTTGCTTGTTGGCCTACCTCGACGACTAGCATCCTCCACACGCAGGCGCTGATCAGTGAGTGGTCTTCCATGGCGCTGCCAGATTCATGATCAGAGTGGGCAGCAAGATGCCCGCGCGGAGGATCCTGTCGTTCTCCAACCTGCTCGACTCTCTGAGGAGCACCCGTCGCGGAGACGACGATGAAGATGAGCGCGAGCCCTATTCGCGCATGAGGCACGCAACTGCAGATTTCACCGAGGCCGACGACGATGACGATTCAAACGACGGGCTTGGGCCTAACGAGGATCCGCCCAGGAGGCGTGACTCAGGCACGGTCCTGCCTCTGTTCTCCGAGTCTCATCTCGACTCCCTACCGGTCTACAGTATTACACATGCTATCCGGATTATCGTTCAGACCCGCACTGAGACAACATTGACATGGGATCAGCTGCGCTCTCCGCAGGTGTCTCAGTTTCTTGTCAAACCCATGCAGATGCAGATCCGCCAGCAGCACTTTTCGAGAGCCACCATCTATGCCCTCATGGCCAACTGCCTGCAGTTCTCCAAAGAGGGACAGCTGAATCCAGGAAACGCCGGCGCGAGCAGCACGAGGGCCAAAGTCTGCGAGTTGCTGGCCATCAAGATATTAAAGGAGTACACTACCCGAGAACTCATCGACGCCCTCTCATACGACTTCTACCCCCTCCAAGGTCTGCCGGGCGTACAGACACCAGTCACGCCTCGGGAGGGAAAGGCAAAGCAGGCTGCAGCGAGGACGTCCACCCTCGAGGTCGCTATACGTGCCTCGGCCAAGCACTTTCTTGCGCATCCCCTTGTCGTGCAGCAGCTGGAGGCCATCTGGAACGGTGCCATTAGCTTCTACTCCTCCGCGGATAACTTGCACCGTCCCAATGTCAGTGCCTCACTACCGAGCCCCAATGGACATAGTCCTGTTCGCGGCCGCAACGGCAACGAGAGGACGCCTCTTCTCCACTTTCAAAAGGGATTTGAACGGAACAGAGGACCTACTGCCCAGCCTGCGAGGCGCACGGTCACCTTGTACGATCCACGCAACGCTTCCATGTTCAAACTCTCTCGACTTCGAGTCCCGCGGTACAGACAATTCTTCTCTACTTGCTCACTCGCTATCCTGATAGGCCTATTCTTGGCCGTTCTCATCCAGAGATCTCACAGCATCACCAGTCTGGAGCTAATCTTCTGGCTATGGAGTGCCGGGTTTATGCTGGACGAGCTTGTTGGCTTCACTGAGCAAGGCTTCTCGCTCTACATAATGTCTTTTTGGAACATCTTCGATCTGGGTATTCTCGTACTGCTGATCATTTACTACTGTATGCGAATCTATACGGTGTTCTTGGTCGGCTCGTCCACAGGCGTCGACGCCTACGATATTTTGGCCGCAAACGCCGTCCTCTTGCTGCCGCGGATTTTCTCCGTTCTCGACCACTACCCTTATTTCTCTCAGATCATCCTCGCAATGAAGATCATGAGCGTGGACCTGGCAGCAGTATTTGTTTTGATCTTCATCTCTTGCAGCGGCTTCTTCGTCTTCTTCCTGGCCAACACCAAATCGGACGCTGCCGAGGTGGCGTTCAAGATCTTCCAATTGTTGATGGGCTTTACGCCTGCCGCCTGGGACGTGTAGGTGCCGCCTCTACTCGCCTCAAATGAGATCTCGCGTTGATGTAACGAAGACTGACACGCTGATATGCAGTTGGCCTGAATACTCATGGCTCGACAAGGCACTGATGGTGCTGTTTCTCATCATTTGCCACTTTGTCGTCGTGTAAGTGTTGCATGAAGAATGGCGGGTGTCAGCTTGGGTAACCCTAGGCCTTGGAGCACGGTTTCCTGAGGACTGAGAGAATAGTATTGCTAACAGTTTGATATAGAACGGTGCTCATCACAGTGCTCACCAACTCGTTCATGTCCATTGCCTCGAATGCGAAAGAGGAACACCAGTGAGTGGGCTCTTGAGGCTCAAGTACTACGTTTCCAGCTCTTTGCTAAGAACTTCCTGCTCCAGATTCCTATTTGCGATAAACACGATTGCCATGGTCAAAGACCAGTCCTTGTTCTCGTATGTTGCTCCGGGCAACATATTTGCGTGGGTCTTGATGCCGGTTCGCTACTGCATGCCGCTACGCCATTTCGTCTGGCTCAATCGCACTATCATCAAGATCACACACTTTCCACTGTTGTTTTTGATATATCTGTACGAGAAACAGGTTCTGGCTCCGTCTATGTACGAGCCAACAGACTTTGTGGACAACCCTGGAATGGGTCGAGCGAGAGCCGTCTCAATCAATCCTGTTGGGAGACCGTCGCTGTTCTCCCCTACAATTCGCATCCGGGAGGAGTCTGTGGCTGGCTTCCAACAAGACCGTGCACTTGAGGAGGTCTTCCGCCGCACGCCAGACTTCGCATCGTTGCGGACGCAGAGAATGAACGAGCGCAGGAAAGCACAGAACGCCATTCGAAGTTGGATGGACCACCACGACACCATTCCAGAATCCCCTAATCACCTCACAGCATTAGAGGGCCGAACACAGCAGGATTGGGCACGAAAGCTCAGTCTCGGAAGAGAAGGACCCCCGCGGAGGCGATACGTGTCAGGAGCCAAATCTGTTGCAAGTGATCCTGCGGATCTCATTTCTAACAGCGGGTTTCCGGCCGCCAATGAGGGATATTTTGATAGCGTTGACCGCAGAGATCACGCAGAGCAGACCATCTTGAAGGACCAGGACGCTGATGACGAGCTGGTCACGAATGACGAAGATGAGGATGAAGCTACGGCTCCTAGCCGACACAGCCACTCAAGATCCAGAGCGGACGAGTTGGAAGATTATTTCAGAACGCCAATCGCAACTCGATTCAACGACAACATAATACCAACCTCCCTCGATACTTCGCATCGGTCACCGATGCGTCAGCAGCAGTCTCAACCGCCTAAACGCGCAGGCTTACACAGCCGTACCCTCTCCACGAATACAATCCTCTACAACCCCCCAAACATTTCCCGTCGACTCCTTAACGATGACGACGACGACGACGACGCAGAGGCCTCACCCGGGGCTGCGCAGAGCAAGAGCAGGCCTCGAATGATCAACACTCGGACGGCACCATTAGACAGTCCAGCGCAACGATCACCGCGACGCACAGCCTTCCTCGAAAACGCCCGCCCTCGCCCCAACATGCCGCCTCGAGAAGCTATGCATACAACAGCCAACATCCACCGACCTGGAAAGGGACTGACAATTGAGCCTAACGGTCCATGGCGCGGCAAGACCCGCCGCATGTCCTCGTCTGATCTGCTCGACGTCCAGTCTGACCTAGCCGGCATGGCGGACCATGACGCCTTTGATGGCGTACCTTCCAGCTTCGTGACACAGATGGCAATGGCCACTGGGATGATCACACCAGGTGGACACCGAACCACCGAGAAGGCTCAACGGGAGCGTGATAACGACCGCGACCGGATGAGCCGTCTAGTGCTAGCACGGATGAAGACGCTCGAGGAAGGCTTCGCAGACGTTGTCAAGGAGATGAGAGGATTTCAGAGATCCTCGGCTATGCCCTCCACGGCCCACACATCCGCCAGTGAAGGAACCGGGTCCATCAGCTGGCACGGCGAAGGCGAGGCGATACGGCCCTTCACGAACCTGAACGTTGAAAGACCAGGCGGGAGCTCCGCCGGAAAAGCCTCCAAGCCGAGTTCCACGGGAAAGGCCAGCAGGTCGCGACCTGTCAGCCGGCGAAGTGGTGATAAGTCAAACCGAAATAGTGTGATATTGCGATCGCCTGTTGGTTCCCAGGGAGGTGGGTCTAAGGGCAAGGGAAAGCTGGTCGAGACGAGCGGAGACGAGGGCGATGACAGTTGGGACGACGGCAGGCCTGGATTTTTGCGCGGCCAAATCTTGGGAGGAGAGGGAGTTCTGCCTGAGGAGTTGAGGGTGCTGGGAGGTGAGATATCCGCTGGGAAGACAGCATAGCCGGACTGAAGGCAACGGAAGGAGTAGGCTAGGTTTGTGGTCTGGTCTCACGCATTCAATCGTCCGGCGTTGGCACGAGTTCATACCATCTGAATTTGGTCGCGCTTGCATACCATGTGCTACTATGTTCTACCGCTCGAGCGGTAGGGAGCAGAGAAAGAAAAAAATTAAATAATTCTGAATGCATTGCAATTGCATAATTTTGGCCTTCCAAATGCTGTTAGGGTGGCAGCACATTCTGCCCAGAATATGTCCTTTGAAAGTCGTCACTAATACCTCGCAGAAAGAACATACAGATGACCTGGTAGTTCTTCCTGGCCCAGCCATGCGAATTATACTCCCCTACTATGTCCCTGAAAGTTTAGGCTGTTTCCGCTGTATATGGCTGTCCCTCTCTTTCTCTCTGTGGGTATGTCTTCCCTCGTCTCGAGACTGCCTGGTCGTTATCCGTCGGTTTCCCAAAAATCCAGTCTCGGCACTTCCTATTTTCTTTTTCCTTTTCTTGATTATGCCAATTGGGCCTTCCCCCCTCGACCGTTTCTTTTCAGACCCCACCACCGCTCCTATCCACGGAGACGTAGTAGTTACCGTTCAGGGTTCGCTGCGCCACCTCGTTCTTCTTCAGGGCGCCGGCCTGGTACCAGATGCCGAGGCCGACGCCGGCGGCGGTAAGGGTGAGGAGGGTCAAGCGTGGGTGGCGAGAGCTGTTTCAGATGAGATTATATATCGTCTGGTTAGTTTTTCGCTCTCTCTCTCTCTCTCTTTTGCTATAGGAGCAAAGGTTTGTGGGAGGTGTTGTATGCAGTGGATGTTAGAGGACTTTTGGGGCAAAACGTACGTGAATGGTCGGACACTGCCGCGGTGGACGCTCCTGAGCGAGTCCATGTTTGGCCGTGGGAAGGTCTTGCTTGGATATTGGAGGGAGATAGGCGGTGTGTGTGTGTGTGTGTGTGTGTGTGTGTGTGTTTGTATGGTACGATGTAAATACAGTCCACTACGGGAAATGCAGAGGAGTCATTGGGTTTCTTGAACTGGACGAAAACAGTTCAATTGGGAAGATAGATGAGCAACTAGCCACTCCAGGGTACATCTATGACCAGAGGAGCCCAGAGTTGTTATATGTGCGAAAGGAAGAAAAAAGTTGTGGGGGGGATTTCGTCTTTTGACGGTGAGCGAGCGAGTGGCACGCGACGTGTTTCCGTTTCAAGGGATCTACTGTATCTATGTCTCCTCCTTACTGCAACTGGTCGATATCGCCCCACCATCATATCATAACTGGGGTGATGATGATGTTGAGAGGTATGCGGGGAAAGAGGGAAGAAGCCGGAAGCTGGCTGTGGGGCAGAGTACTTAGTGAGTGCGTGGTCCAGACAAAGGGATGGGGGTGAAGAACCTGGGGGTAGGAGCTTCCCTTCTCCAAGCTCTTAGTCACAGACACACACGGCCTGGGCCTGGGCCTGGGCCGGGTTTGAATAGCAAGCAGTGGACAAGATGGGCCCGCCTCCAGGTGAGCATACTGATGACATTCCTACCGAGAAGGGAAAAGAAAGAAAGAAAAAAGGAAAGAAGAGAAAACAAACCCAGAGATTGTCATTCCAGAAGAGATGTCAGGACTTGTTCAAGGCCATGGATGATGGTCCATTGCCACTTGCAGCCCGTATGTAATAGTATACTTAGTATACCACGGCAGATACCCTCTAAACAATGTATCCCTTTGTTGACTGCAGTGGGGCCCTGTACATGGTGGTAGCTGCTTAGTGGCCGACAGGCTCAGGATGCAATGGCAGGACAAGGACCCCCAGCCCATTCCACGTAGTACTGCACAACAGTATCCCAACCTCAACTTGCTCATGTTATACATGAGGCTAGCAACTCTTTTCCTGTATCTCGCAGCAAGGGAGACGTCCAGCAGTGTGTGGCTTGTCTCATCTGAGGACCAGGGAGAGGAACAAGAAGGAAGAAAAAAGGCTATGTCTTGTTCTACTCGAGGTTGTCTCCCTTCAGAGCCAGCAAGACACCTCCTACATGGCTTGACATGAACAAGGGGTGCCTCTGGAGGATCCTGCCTGGTGCCACACCACCATCATGAGCATGGACGCGAACCACCAACCATCCAGAGCCCTCAAGGGCACTGGGACCTCACTGATACCCCTCCTCTGCAGAGGCCCCCAGACGACCTGCAGCGCTAGTGCAGGCTCAGACTGCTGCCTCCAGAGCAGCGATGTGTTGTTAGTCCACACAGCCTCACCACCACCGTCTTGTCTCCATGACATCCTAGCATCAGCTTAGAGTTCCCTCCACACCCAGCTAGGTCACCTCGGTGCATGACTGCCCCGTCTTAGCTGGTCAACCGGCGTCAGCCCCAGAGATGAGTAGCAACTGCGGGGCCACGGCAGGATAAGGCTGTATGCATGTGCAGACACCATGAGCATGCACCTCAACATACACCTCAACCTACCTTGATCCTCTTGAGATGACACATCCCTTTCCAGCCTCTCCCTCTCTTGAAAGGTTGGTCTCGTTTAACCTCCTCATGACAACATCTATAACATCTAGATGATTTCCTAGACAACAGCCAAGGCATCAAACCAGTATCTGATCCACTATCTCCGCCTCAGCATCATATCAAGCATCTTGACAATCTTGTGGGTGTCCTTGCGAGATTCTCTCTGCCAGCCCCAGAATCCTCATCTCACACTCACTGCAAAGACCTCTCTACATTGAACCAGGGCTGATCCTGGTAGATCCAAGCAGACATACACATCAGGACTGGAGAGGTTTTCCTCTTGCCACCTCCGAGAAGAGGCCCCTCCTGCTGGTTGTTCTGGGACCCTTACTCACGACAGCCTGTGACCCGCCAGGACCTCCTTTCCCCAAGCACCAGGGATGGATGATGGTTTGCGCTCTCCACTAAGTTCTGTGTCGACAAAACCCCCCAGGAATCTGCCCTCGGCCACAGGATTTTCTTCTGAAGCAGTGACGAGCCCCCGCGCTACACAGCAGAGAAACGGCGAAGACAAGGCACACCAGGAGCGGTTGGACGAGGCCATCATAGCATCCCGTGCGGTGGCAGACGAAGTCGAGATGACGTCCAGACACCGTGATCTCAAGGAAGCGCACCTGCTTCACAGTATCGACCTTGCCAAGACCCAAGACGCGGTCGACGGCGCCCTTCCATGCCCTGAGGATGCATCCGTTCTGGTCCTGGTCAAGTATCCCGACTTCGCTCCGACACGCGGCTGTCGAGGCTCCAGGTTCCAGGCAGGCAGGATCCGCCTGACGCGAGACCAGGTCCTGGGCACGGGTTCAGAGCTCCTGCGGGGCATGCTCGACAGCGAGACGCACCAGCGCCGGGCGAGGGAGGCAGCTGCGCCCCTCCCGCAAGGAGTGACTCACGTCCTTGACCTGTCGCCGACCACGGACGAGCATGACTTCACGATGGCCCTCCAGCACCTCAGCATCCCTGACGGCATCAAGCTCTGGTACCGCTCCGTTTGCATGGGCGTGTCACCCCTGGCCGTTGCCGGCCATGACGATGCCTGCGACTGCCTCTTGCCATTCGGCGCGCAGTACCCGTTCCAGGAACCACCGGTCGACATACAGGGCGAAGAGTCCCAGGCGTGCATCTGGGACGTCAACGCCTGGCCTCTCGAGGAGGACCGCGACATCCCTGACTTCTGCCAGACCCGGTGGGCTGCAAACACCATCCGTCTCTTTCGGTCCATCGCACAGCCTCCAGGCCACAAGGACCTCCTCATCGACTCGGCTCCTCGGATGTGGACGCTCGTGGGTCTGTTTAGCAAGTTTGAGATGACAAACTACGACATACTGGTAAGCACAACTGCCAAAAGTTCTCCCCCTTCAATACACCATCCCCCCCCCCCCCGGGCTCTGGGCAGCACGAGCTGACACGGCTGACGCTGCGGACAGCGCGACGAGGTCACAGCCTGGTTCAACGCGGACCGCAACTACCTGATCGTGGAGCTGCTGCCAGAGGAAACTCTGCGCATCGGCCTCACCCTCAAGATCCCTCTCCTAACCGAGCCTGCCTTCCGCATCCTGGCCAACGAGAGGGCCTTGGAGGTTGCAGGAGGCCAACCGCGGGCGCAGCCCAGACAGACAATCTTCGGCCGTCGGTGCTCAGACTTCTCGGGCACAGACTCCTCCGAGGCAATCTCGCGTATCGTAGAATACGCCGGCACCGCCATGGCCGATCGATACAAGCTCGCCGTCGACAACCTGCTGGGCGACAATGCTCTCGACCTGCTCTTGGTCCCCGAGTGGCAAGATCTCCGCATCCTGGATGACATGATCCCCAAGGACGCTGCAGAGCGTCATCTTGGGCTCGTCCGTTCTGCCTATAACAACCTGATGAGTGAGGTCCGCTCCAGGCTTCACGATGTAGTCGACGACGCGATGTGCCGCCCGAGTACAACCCTGCAATCCGAGCTGTTCGTAACCGAGACCATCCAGGAGGGCGCAGCCACCAGATGCCTGCTAGAGGTCGACGGCCTGCTAGAGGAGGTGGACGGCCTGCGCGCTTACTCGGTTCCCCACAACGAGCTGAAAAGCTCACAAGGATTCCTCACTGTCTATCGCCGCCTGGATATGTATCAGCGCGCTTTATGCCCCTTCATCTGGAAGGAGCTGAGCGCTATCAGATACGCTGAGTTCCCAAAGCACGGTGTGACTCGGGCCGCGAACCAATTCGTCACCGAGCTCGAGAACGCTTCACTGGCTGGCCGCCCGCCCAAGCTCATCAACATGAATCTCAGCTGGGCAGCGGACCCACGTAGCTTCACCACCAAGCTCTTCAGTCACGTCGTGGACGGGCTGCGTGCCTACGTCGGCCCCCCTCGTCGAGCGAGATGAAGGCTCTTTCCTCTTCGCCCTATACCCTCACCTCGTCCTTACCCCAAACGACCACGAGATGAATTTCCTCCGTCTCGTGGACGACGAGACGCGCTTCGAGGCCCAAGTCCCGGAGACGGAGTTCGGACCCAACGGTCCTGGCCCGGCCTTCCACACCGGACACACCGTTCCGAGCGTCTCTGACCTAAGCTTTGAGGATCTCTCCATCCGGTCAACTGTGGCTATGGACGAGTCCAACGACGGCGCTAGCACCGTTGTCGGCTCAGCCGTCGCGCAGGATGGATTTTCTACCGTCTACAACAGCCACCGCGTCCTGGCCCGGTCCGATGAGCCGTCTGTCTCGTCGGAGCATTTCACGGACGATGGTATGAGTGTCGAGTATGCTGATGCCGAATATGCCGTTCCTGCGGCGCACCAGACCCGCGGCAAGGTCCTCGCTGGCCTTGTGGAGGGTGCTTACGAGGAGGAGCATGGGGACGAGAGCCCGGCGGCCGATCCTGACGAGCTACCTGATGAGTTCTACGAGGATAGCGATACTGATTTCTTCTGGGGTGATGACGAGGAGGAGGATGAGGACTTCGAGGTTGTCGATGCAGTTCAAAACACTTGAATCGGACGTGCAGAATGGTGGATGTGAAACCAACCATCGGCACCAACGACATGTCTTCCACGGGCCGTTCCTCACAACAATTCTCTCCAGATGGATCAGTTCTGGGCTGGGCCACAGGTTTGGTTGCTTCGGGAGTTGACGTTTTCAGAGATGCTATACAGGAGATGCTGGCAAGAGTCGGGACGAGATTGGTAAAGGGGGAACTGTCATCGACCCCGCCCCCCTTTACGTCCAAACAAGCGTCGCTTGAGGGCGAGGAGGAGGACATCTCTGGCCAGCCTGCCACTGGAGTCTCTCGCATCGGTCCACTTTCACACTTACATACTTCTTTCCTGTTTTCACCTTTTATTTTTGTTATTTTCTTTTTTTTTCTTCTCTTTTTCCTTTTTGGCTTCCTGGGGAGGTCTTCGGAAAGATTTACTTGATGGCGACTACCCTAGGTTGGGTGTCCATGGCTTCTGGGAGCTTAGGAGGAGAGAGGGTCTTGAGTACCAGGCCTTGAAGATATGGCGCTCTTGGAGTTTGAGCTGTGTCTTCTTGGAAGAGGACAGACAGCGCCTGCTGGAGGATACTAAAATCGTTTCTTGAGAGCAGCAGCTATGAAGCAGGTCTACGATTCACGACGAGAAAAGCAAATGGAAATTGTTGTTTTGCGGGTGACTCTGATGGTTCAACAGCGTACTTCACTGACCCGCCCCCTTCGTGAAATTTCAAGTATTCATCTCTGATTCTTTCTCTTGCTCTATTGTGTTGGATCTGTCGCATGCGGGATGGTCTGTCCAGGCAAAGAGGTAGACAAGGTCTCAAAGAATGAGAGAGAGAGAGAGAGAAATCAATGCATACACGATAAACCTCCGTGCTCGTCGGTCATCCTCAACGCCTCGCAGCTCTGATCTTTACAACCAACGGATTCTCTTGATGCGAGCAGCTTACGCACGACTACCACCCTCGTCCTTTCCATGCTCCTTGTCATGCTCCTTCTGCTCCCCGCCCTCCGTCTGCTTCTCGCCCTCCTCCTGACTCCCAGCCGCCCGGCTGCCAAAAACCTCCTCCAGGCTCGTCCCCTCGCGGCCCAGAGCCAGCAGGCGCCTTAGCACGTCAGCCCGCAGCTCGCGCGTCGGATCCCTCCGGTCCGGCCCAAACAAGGACTCGCCCAGCACCCGAGACAGGTTCTCGGCGAGCTCGCGCAGCTCCTCGTCGCTGAGGTTCTGGAGGTCGTTCTGCAGGCCGAGTCCGGGGAGCGAGCGCGGTCTGGGGTGGCGCCGGCGGTGGTCGTGGTCGTCGGCATCGATCGCGAGGCTGGCCATCGAGTCGCGGAGGGAAGACTGTGCTTCGGTGGCGGTGGCGCGGCGGGACATGTCGGCGGCCTCGTCGTGGAGGGCGCGGTCGAGCGCGGGGTTGTCGTCGGTTGGCAGGGCATCGCGGGCTGCGTCTGTGAAGATGTTGTTGGCGAGTGTGGTCGTGGGAGTGGCCTCGTCCTCGTCCTCGTCCTCGATATGTACCTTCTTAGGGACAGATTTGGGGCTTGGTTTGGCCTCTGCCCTGTCTTTGTGGCTCGACATGGTGGTTGGTGTTGTTGTGTATGTGTGTATGAGAGAGAGAGGAAAGAGTTGACTTGTGGGTATCAAAAGAGACACAGGGAGAGAGAAGAATTTCTCCAAATCAAAAGAACACAGTTAATAAATCAAAATGGCAGCCATCAAGGTCCTTGGGCTGGCTCGAGACTGACCTGTTTGATCGAAAATAGAGGTGGGGATTGGAAGTCTTAAATACACGAGACGTTTGGCACGTGCCTGGCCAACGGTCGTCGCGTCAGATGGAGTGACAGAGAAAGGCGAGTGAATGAAACGTGGTTTGTGGTAGGTTTCGAGGTGGTACGCCGTCTCGAGTGAAAAGGGTTGCCTGTTGGGAGGAACTTTCTGAATCTTCAAGTTCCAGTGAAAAGCAGGCAAAATGTCTTGGTGAATCACCTTGACTTAGGAGGAAGTCGCACTTGGGTTCTCGAAATTACAGACCATCATCTAGCAGGGACGTCTACTGCATTTAGTAGTAGACCACAGGCTGAGGAGTCCCTTGACTTTGTGAGTGCAAAGGAGCATAAGTCTTTACGCGTGCCATGTTTGCCAACCACGAGTTCACGCATGACAATCGTGTGTAAATTATTCAGTACTACACAAACTCATCGTTACCAAATGCTACCAAGTTCTTGGCATACAACGATTCGCACTTTGGTGAAGCTCCCTCAGCACAGACTATGGGGTATCGAGGGCTGTATCCCAAACATCCTTGGGTGTACAACTATCAAGTGCGTGTAAGAGAGAGAGATTGTGTGTGTGTATGTGTGTGTGTGTGTTTGTGTGCGTGCTGAACATCAGCAATGTTGTGGTTCCTCACTGCCCCAGGCAATTTATCCTCGGTTCAGAGTATTGCCGCTTCCCTTTGGATTTGCTTCCACAAATTCATCCCACGCTCGTGCTTTCATGGTATCCTCGTCCGCCTTCTCAATGTCGTCCTCGTCCGGCTCTGGTCTGTGCCAACTTGCCTCTCCACCGCCCTCGATGATCCCGCCCCGCCGTTTCTCCTCTTCCAGATACTCGTCGATACTCATCGTCGGCAGGTTATGACCCGGTCTAAACACTTGCTTCGCCAGGTCCTGTCTGTTGCCGACGATCGTAAATGGCTGCAGGGGCTTGCCCTCCTTGCTGAGCAGAGGCCCGTTGAAGCTCTGCAGCCGCTTGAACGGCCTGTCCAGCCGGTCTGAGTAGCCGTCCTGCCTCAGACCCTCTCTTCGCCGGCGCTCGTCGTCCTCCACAGAGCTGGCCTGGGGAAGTAACGGCTCGGGTGCCTGTGCTAGGATCTCGGCCTCGCGGTTGAGGGACTCGAGCTGCTGGAAGGTCATGTGCGCACTCAGCGCCAGATGGGCGAGGTGCACCTGGCGCACGACCTCCTCATCGCCCCCGATATCATCCTCTGCGTCTGGATCGCCATACCCTGGGTGCCTGCGCAGAAATGCCAGCTTTTGCTTCAGGGCTTGCTCGGCCTTGTAGTTTGCGATCTTGGAGATGCGGCGCGCGGCCGGGTCGGAGGAGGATATCGTCGAGAAGGACACTGGGTCCTCGGTGTACGTCTCGAGCATCTTGGCGTACTGCGGCTCGAGCATGCTGTAGCTGTCGAGAGCCAGGAGGAAGCGCTCGTAGCAGGACCGCGTCTGGTCGACTATCTGGCTGCGCTCCTTCGGCGATGTGGTGTGGACCTTCTGGATGAGCTCTGCGAGGTGGAAGTGCACGAGCAGATAGGGCAGATCGCTTGTGGAGAGGTCCTCGAGAGACTCGTTGGGGCTGAAGATGCGCAGCTGGCTGATGAGATCGAGGCATTCGGTGTAGTCTTCTATGGCTTGCGACAGGACGTCGCGGTAGCTGGGATCCGTCACCTCGAAGGCGCCCTCGAGGGCGAGCCGGCGCTCTTCTGCCTGCGCGAAGAGTGACTTTAGGGATTTCGACTCGTCCATGGCGAGATTCCGTTGTTGTGGCTGTTCGGTATGCTGGAGAAGGGTCGCAGTGGGAGGAGCTGTCATCAAGGTGGAGGTGATTGTGAGGGCAAGACAATAGCTGTGGTTGAATCTGCGTTGAGTCTTCTAGACTTTCAGGGTCCAAGCTGGGTGGCAAAGAATAGATTGGGCTCCCTGTCCCACTCTCTGTCCCACTAGGTGCAGTCTGATTCATGGTGGGGGGCAGAGGGGCAGCCCTGAAGGAGCCCTTGTCAACAATGGAACCTAAGCCTGGGGCCCCTGCAGTTTAGAAGCTTAGCTACCAGAACTCCCCTTACCCATCTTGCCTTCCGCTCCGAGCAAGCCAATACTGTCGTACTAAACAATGGCAGGCTTTCAATTATAGATCTGCTTCACCTGCCTTGACTCTAGAGGCAGACAATACAAAGCTAGAAAGAATAACGAATGCTGCTTGCCATTGATCAACAGATTGGAACGCAAAAGATACCTTACATAAGCTTATAGATGACATTGCCTTCCTTGTGGGTGCAGCTGCCAGTTTGCTGCAGGCCACCTCACAAACCCCGACGCGTCACTGCAAACTCGACACACCTCACAATCTTCTGCAGGACCTCTCTAGTACTTACATAAATAAATCTCTCTATCTCTCTATCACTTCTCTTTCTTCTTCTTCCTCCCCTCCCTTCCTATCATTTCAGCTACTGTCTCTTGAGCTCCCCGTCAGACCTGTCCCAGCTTGAGGCCAAGATGGGTGATCCAGCAGCGCACGAGATGGCCGACCTCGAGCTAAGTGACGACGACGCAGAGTATCGGAGTGAGGATGAGGAGGCTGTCAGATTTGTCCAGAACGAGCCCTCCAAGCCTCAAAAGATCAGCCAGAAGAAGAAGATTGAACAGACTAACTTCGCCAAATGGTTCGACAGCAACCAGAAGATGCTGACCATGAAGGCAGCAAAGCAGTCTGCGAACCAAGACCACTCCCTCGCCTACATGATCAAGAGCTGGGAGGGCGGCGAAAAGATCATCACCAGCCCTCGAGACTACCAGATGGAGCTGTTCGAACGAGCCAAGCAACAAAATACCATTGCCGTCCTCGACACTGGTAATAACCCCTTCCCTATATACACGCGCGCGCGCGCGCTCACAAGCATTTCGACCGATCAGATGTGTTGCTAACAAGTTCGAACCAGGATCTGGAAAGACTCTGATTGCGGCCCTCCTTCTCGATTATACCATCAGCCAGGAGCTTGAGGACAGGGCAAGGGGCCTGCCACGCCGCATAGCCTTCTTCCTTGTCGAGAAGGTGGCCTTGGCTTTTCAACAGCATGCAGTCCTCGAGTGCAATCTCGCCCACTCTGTTGCCGTATTCTCGGGAGAGTCCGTTAGGAACACCTGGACCAAGAATTTCTGGGAGACCCAGTTCGCAAAGCACGAGGTCATTGTCTGCACCGCTGAGATCCTGAACCAATGCCTCCAGTATGCCTACATTCGCATCGACCAGATCAATCTCCTCGTCTTTGACGAGGCTCACCACACCAAGAAGAATCACCCTTATGCCAGAATCATCAAGGACTACTATGCCCTAGGCAAGGATCGGGATCTGCGTCTCCCGCGGATCTTTGGCATGACGGCGTCTCCGGTCGATGCACTGATAGATGTCCGCCAGGCGGCAATCGAGCTTGAAGGCCTGCTGCACAGCCGCATCGCTACCACTGCCGACCCCGATGCTCTCCGGAGAGCTGTTGGTCGGCCCAAGAAGGAGATCATACAAAAATACAGCCCGCTGGTCAAGCCGATCCAGACGATGCTCACTTTCAGGCTGAAGCCGCTGATCGGCAACAACAAGCTGTTCTCAAAGGCATTCGCATTTACCGACTCTGCTGCCCGCGAACTTGGCACATGGTTCGTCGACCGGATGTGGCAGCTGTTCCTGGAAGATGAGGGAATATTGAAACTTGAGGCAAAGACGGAACGAAGCCTGAATAAGGAATCGGCGGCTCCCGAGGTCGTGGCGAGGCACAAGAACGCCGTGCAGTCTGCTCGAGAACTCATCCGAAACTATGAGTTCCCCAAGCCCGAGCCAGGCCTCTTGTCCTCCAAGCTCAAAGCTCTCTCCAAGCTCCTGGGAGAACACTTCACGGATCCCAGCATAAGATGCATCGTCTTTGTTGAGAGGCGGTGGACTGCCAAGCTGTTGACCGACTACTTTGAGAGTACTGCGGCTGAGATCCCGGGGCTGAAGGTCGGGTCTCTTATGGGTGCAAACGCGGACAATGGATCGTCTCAGACATCATTCCGGGAGCAAATCAAGACCATAATCAGCTTCAAGAAGGGCGACACGAACTGCATCTTTGCGACCTCGG
Source organism: Celoporthe dispersa (assembly GCA_016584495.1). Taxonomy (NCBI): domain Eukaryota; kingdom Fungi; phylum Ascomycota; class Sordariomycetes; order Diaporthales; family Cryphonectriaceae; genus Celoporthe; species Celoporthe dispersa. Next base: position 938,421 of record WAID01000002.1, read on the forward strand.
TCGCCGAGGAGGGTCTCGACATTCCAGACTGCAACTTGATTATCCGTTTCGACGTCTGCAAGACGATGATCCAGTACATCCAATCCCGCGGCCGGGCCAGACAGGCTAACTCGACCTACATCCATCTGATCGAGGAGGGCAATGGTCAACACCGCCGAAGCATGCACCAGAATGCGGAGAACGAGAAGCATCTGCGTCGCTTCTGCAACACGCAACCGGAAGACAGGCTGTTGAAGGGTAGCGATTACGATATGGATTTCTTCCTGCGGCAAGAGCGAAACCAGCGCCAGTATACCATCAAGTCCACTGGTGCGAAGCTGACGTACAAGAACAGCCTGCCCATCCTTCAAGGCTTTTTGAATACCCTCCGCAACCAAGACGACTATGCTGAGGGAATGGGCCTCGTAGCTGACTACTCTATTCTGTCTGTTCAGGACGGCTTCATCTGTGAGGTCTTGATGCCTCCGCTCTCCCCGGTCACGAGCGCTATCGGAAAGGTCTACTCAACGAAGCAGGTTGCGAAGTGCTCTGCAGCTTTCGAGATCTGCTTGAGATTGATTCAAAAGAAGTTCCTGGACGATCACCTGCGGTCCAAGTTCGTTGAGAAGCGCCACGTCATGGCCAACGCACGCCTGGCAGTGTCATCCAAGAACAAGGCCAAGTACGACATGCGGTTGAAACCTCAGATCTGGGCAGAGCTCGGTATCCCCGAGAAGCTGTATGCCACAATCTTGACTCTGTCGAAACCGAGTGCTCTAGGGCGTTCCTCTCGGCCACTGTTCATCCTCACACGGACACCGCTTCCTCAGCTCAAGTCGTTTCCCCTCTTTCTAGGACCAGCAGAGCAGGATATGACCTCGGATCTCGTCTGCCAAGTTCTCAGCACTCCAATCACGCCTACAGAAGAGGACTTGCAGCTCTTGACAAAATTCACGCTCAAGATCTTTGTGGATATTTTCAACAAGAAATATGCGGCTAGCACACAGGACCTGCCTTACTTTTTTGCACCTACCAACAAGGATCACGGTTTTCTGTTCTCAAGCCTTCGTGATTCTCGGGATGCTGTCGACTGGCCTCTGTTGCACCATGTTGCGTGCAGAGATGCTGAAGACTACACCGGAGACGAGGCAGAGGAATTCTTCCAAGACAAATACATTGTCGATCCTCACGATGGTGCTCGTAGATTCTGGCTACGGGGCATTCGGAAAGATTTGACATGTAAGAGTCCAGTTCCCGCTGATGTTGACCATCAACCTTCCTATCGACAGTGGAAGAGGGGCCAGGTTCCGCACGACATACTCCACTGGAGCGTCACAGCCTGGAAGGCAACCCGGATGGCTAAAGAGAACAAGTGGAAGGAAGATCAGCCAGTGGTTGTTGGAAAGTACGCGAGCCTGCGGCGCAATTTCCTTGCTGATATCAACGAGACGACCAAGAACCCCTTTTGCTACTTCATGCTGGAGCCCATGCGAATTTCACCTGTAAGTCGTATCCATAAAAGGGCGCGCCCGCTCTAGTCTAACGTGTTCTAGTTGCCAGTAGATATCGTGGCGATGGCCTATCTCCTACCATCTATTATCCACCGGATCGAGCAGAACCTTATTGCTCTGGATGCCTGCCAACTCCTGCAGCTCGACATCCATCCAGACCTAGCCCTGGAGGCGCTCACCAAAGACAGCGATAACCAGGGTGAGGACGAACGCATGGATTCTATACAAGCATTCGAGCCTGTCAACTTTCAACCTGGAATGGGTGCCAACTACGAACGACTGGAACTTCTTGGTGACTCCTTCCTGAAGATGGCTACCACCATTGCGGTCTTCACTCTGATACCCAATAAAGACGAGTTCGACTATCACTGTGAGCGCATGGTGATGATCTGCAACCAGAACCTGTTCGGAGTGGCGCAGAGTGACGACCTCAAGCTGCACGAGTACATCAGGTCGAGGTCCTTTGAACGCGGCACCTGGTACCCTGTCCTTAAGCTGGAGTTTGGAAAGACGCACCTGAAGACGCTGAAACAGATGGACGAGCACAAACTGGCTGACAAGTCTATTGCAGACGTGTGTGAAGCTCTCATTGGCGCGGCATACATGACAACACGCAAGCATGATGACTACGACCTGGCGGTCCGGGCTGTCACTCGGTTCGTTAACCACAAGCAGCACCCCATGACGAAGTGGGAGGACTACCACGCCGCCTACGTGATGCCAGGCTGGCAGACCGTCCCGGCCAATGCCGCTGAACTGGACATGGCCAAGAAGATCCAGGAGGCTACGGGCTACCAATTCAAACACCCCCGCGTCCTGAGGTCTGCCTTTCGTCACCCGTCACGACCTTACGTATTTGACAAAGTGCCACACTACCAGCGCTTGGAGTTCCTCGGCGACGCGCTTTACGACATGGTCTGTGTCGACTACCTCTTCCATATCGCACCTGATGAGGGCCCGCAGTGGTTGACTGAGCACAAGATGGCGATGGTGTCCAACCAGTTCCTTGGCTGTCTCGCAGTCTCCCTCGGCTTCCACAAGTTCATCCTACACAACCACGCAACTATCAGCTCACAGATCCACGAGTACGTCACCGAGATCACCGAGGCCCGCAGCGCGGCCGAGGACGCTGCGAAGCCGCTGGCAAGCCTCGTTCTGCGTATTCGAGGGACTACTGGGTCGAGGCGCCCCAGCCGCCCAAGTGCATATCCGACGTGCTAGAGGCCTACGTGGGAGCCATCTTTGTGGATTCCGAGTACGACTACTCGGTCGTCCAGCAGTTCTTCCACACCCACGTGCTGCCCTTCTTCAAATGCATGCGCATGTATGACACTTTTGCCAACAAACACCCCGTCACGTTCTTTACGCAATACGTATTCGCGACCTTTGGCTGTCACGCCTACGGTCTGCATGCGGAGGAGATGCCGGTCAAGGACGATACCGGCCTGGTCACTGGGCAGACCAAGGTTGTGGCTGGCGTTCTGATTCATGGCCAGGTGGTCGAGGGCGCCGTCAGGGACAGTGGCCGATACGCGAAGACGGCGGCAGCCCGCAAGTCTCTGGACAAACTGCGGAACATGACGAGACAGGAATTCATCGACGAGTACAAGTGTGACTGCAAGCCTGGAGAGGCGGCTGAGGACATCAGCGAGAGTGCCACGGCGATCTGAGGAGCGAACGGGGAGCTGGCAAGTTGGTTTAGAGGAGCCAGGAAAGAACACGCTCTGCCTTGTGTGAGGGCGAGGGCGCCCACTAAGGAAGAAACAGTTCGTTTTGAGGAACATTGCCTGGGTAGTGGTACATCTGTCGCGCCTCCTGTCATGGTGGTGCTTGAGGGATAGCTACTGGGCAGTGTGGCCATGAAGATCTCCAGGGAAGCTCTACAACCCACGGGCAAGCTTCACGCAGCATGGGGCCATCGAGGGGGGCGTTCACCTAGGACCTGCTTTGAAGTAGGTCGACACAACCATGAAGATAGACCAAATGAATCGACATTTTACCCAAATCACACTTTGAGGCACCTAATTCCCCTCTCTAATAGCAAAGTTGATTGACGTGTTTTATTTCCAAGAATAAAAATAAAAAATACTGTCTCTTGAATATGAGCATATAATACTTTCCACTTTGAATATCGTACAGCTAGGTAAGAAAATAGGCTCCCTCGAACAACATGACAAAAGAAATAACAAAAAAGGGCCCACAAGAGGAACCCCTCCTTCTTCTATGCGCAATGGTAGGCTCAAGGTGTGTGTGTATGTAAAAATAAAGATGGAGAAAAGAAGAAAAAAGAATAGCGCTACTAGATCGCAATCAACGGGGTATCTCGGCGCGCACCATGCATACAGACAACCCCCCACCCTTCTACCGCCTGTCTTCTTCTACACAACTTCTAGTGCTTTGTGTCTCCCAGAATGTCACCGGCCCCCTGCGACCCACCAGACTCGGAGGGCGTGTACGTGCCGGAGCAGCCAGGGCGGTAGCCGTCGGCCATGAGGCTCGATGCCACGTCGCTCGCGTCGTCATCGTCGCCGCGGTCTGCCTCCCTGGTAGGCAGGGAGGACCTCCCTCGTCGTGGTGGTGGCCGGGGTGGGGGCTCGGGGGAACATGGCGGCGGCGGCGGCGGCGTGGTGGTGATGGTGGTGGAGGTCAGGGATGGTGATGGGGAGGGGAAGGACGGCGCCCATCTGAGCACTGCCGCTGCTCTGCCTCGAGTGCGCGGGCGAGGGGGCATAAGACGAGGGCGCCACGGGAGCCGCGGCGGCCATCATCATGCGGGCCTCCTCGACGGCGACCATCTCGCCGACGACATCAGCGGCGGTGCGGAAGGTAGAGATGTCGCGGGCCACGACGTCCTCATCGCCCTCGACCGAGGTGCAGTCCGAGTCGCAGTCGCGCAGCATGGCCTCCTTCTCCTCCTCGTCGAGGCGCTCGTAGTAGCGCGGGCCGAAGAAGATCTTCTTGTACCAGGGGGCGTCCGAGTAGCTCCTGCGCCGGCGGTGCGACGAGAGCACAGCCTGGCGGGCGCAGCGCTGGTGGAGGACGCGGATGAAGATGCCTAGAAGGATGACAGAGGCGGCGACGGAGGCGACGTGCATGAGGATGAGGCCGTGGGGGGGCCGCCGCGGTGGTGGCCTGGTGGGCCTCCTTCGTGGCCGAATGGGCCGTCGTGCTCAAAGGGAGGGCCGTGGCCGTCATGCTCGAAAGGGGGACCGTCGTGGTCGAACGGCGGCGGAGGGGGAAAGTCCTCCGGACCGTCGTGCTTGTGAGGGCCGTCGTGAGGGTGGTCCTCGGGCCCAAGGTGAGGTGGGTGGTTTTCCTCGTAGTACGGGTCCCGCCGGAGCTCAGCCTCTGTCGGCTTCTCCTCGGAGAAGTCGGGCGCACCCTCAGCCGCCTCTGGTCTTTCCTCCTTCATCATCTCATCGCCGACCCGTACATCCTCGGGACCATCGTGGTGGGCGTGTTCTCCGAAGGGCTCTGGCTTGTTCTCTCCCGTGGGCTTCTTGTGACCCTCCTGAGAAGGGTTTCCGTGGTGAGGGCGAGCGGCGGAGCCGTGGGGTCCGGATGCGTGGTGGCCGTCGTGGTGACCGTCGTGGTGGAAGGGAGGGGAGGGCCCCTCGTGATCGAACTCGTGATGCTCAGGCATGTGTTCAGGACCCTCGTGGTGCTTATGGTGGGGGAAAGCACCCGCAGCAGGAGGACCGTGTGGAGGAGGACCGTGTGGACCTCCGTGTGGTCCAGGATGGGGGAGGGAACTGGGGCCCACACTTGCAGAACGGAGGAGGGTGGGCGAAATGAGGCGGGTGAGGGTGGGTTCCGTTGCGGGTGTGGTTGTGGTGGCCACCAAACTGCGGGAAGGGCGAGTCGTCACCGTGTGGGAGAGCCTCCCCGTGTGGGTGCTTGTGGTGCCCGGGGCCAGACATCTTGCCGTGAGGCCTTGGCTCATGGTGGCCTGGGAAATGATCTCCGCCGTAGATGGAGTATGCCGTGTCCTTAACCTTGTGGTACAGGGCGCTGATGGCACACTTGATCGAGTCGCAGTGCTGGAGCATGGGCGGAGGTCCATGGGGGCGGGGCTGTCCCAGGGCCCTGGCGAGACGGTGCTCCTTGAACATGATCATCTTGGTCATCTCGGCCACCTGCCACCTCAGATACTCCAGCTCGGCGATCTCGGCGTCGACGTCCACCTCCCTCGCCGTCGTCGTCGCCGCCGCAGCCAGGCCTTCCCTGCTCGATGGAGTGGACGCGGGTCATGGAGGCGGACCCCTCCACGTCTGAGATCCAGACGGGAGCGACCTGCTGGAACCGCAGGGTCAGGCCGACATCCTCGACGGGCTGGCCGTTGACGGACTCGACAATGAGGTTCAGCAGCTGCTCCTGGGGAACATCGTTCCAGGCCACGCAGGTCAGGTTCCAGGTGGCATCGACGACACGGTCGTCGTCAACGGTGAACGAGCCGCTGCCACCTTCAGGCAGGGGCTGGCCGTTGATGGAGACGCTGCCGTAGCCACAAGCCTCGGCGGCTTCGTGAATATCGAGACGGAAGGCCAGATCCTGTGTCGTGGCGACGTCCTCCGCCGCAGGCAGGTGAAGGGTGATGAAGGCGCTTGGGATCGTGTCTGCGCCTCGTCCGATCCAGTCAGTCTTGTCCTTCTCACGCAAGGTCGATTTATTTTTCCTCCCGACTCACCCTCTTCCAGCGAGACAGCCCCTGCCAGAGCCGGTGCCAGCAGGATGGCACCGGCCTCGAGGAGACCGCGCATGGTGAATACTTCTTGGTCAAGAGAGCCCACCAGGCAAAGTTAGCACCTCAAGGAGTCTCCTGCAGAATATACTGATGAGGAGTAATGAGTTAGGGATACGAAATATAAGCAGCAGTCCCAGAAGGGAATGGAACAAAGTCAGTGACAGGTCAGAACAAGGGCCCCGTCGAGGTATTATAAGAGGGAGAGAGAGAGGTCGGGGGAGAGAGAGAGGTCGGGGGAGAGAGAGAGAGGCAAAAGACCCCTGACCAGACATGAAGGAAGACAAGGGGTGGTTGGGAGGGGGCCGAGTGCCAGTGCCGTGTGTGTGAAGTTAGTTATGGAGAGTCTACCCTGGAAGTGGGTATGGATTCGCAATTCGGCACACGCATGAACCCAAGGGCTCAGCCTCAAAAATGAAGGGTGGTTTTTTGGTGGTTTTTTTTTTGGGCGGGAAGGCAGCGCCAGGCAGGACCCTCCTTCCCTCCCTCCTCCAAAAAAACAAGTTCCTAACCCGATAAGAAACCAAGCCTCGAACCTGCCTCTGTCGTCGTTCCCTGCCGTAGACTTGACTGAGAATGACGAAATAATCGAGGCGACATGTGTCCCATCCCCTCCCCCCCTCCTTCTCTCCAGGATGGTTAGAAAGGCGACATGATGAGAACGCGCCTCATCGAATGTATGAGAAAACCCAAAGTAGAAGGGAATTGCGCAAGCAGGCCCAGTCTGGCCAATGGCAGGCGAGGAGCTTACGAGGCCACGCACTGCGCCGAAATAGGTTCGGTCTCGGCCCCACATCGTCACGCACGCTCGACGCACATGAGCCGCTCCCGCAAGGCAGGAAGGAGCCAGAGTCTGATCCGTGATATCCGCAGATTAGATCCGAGGCCATGTTAGCACATTGCTGGACTCTGTAGCTGGTTTGCCTGGTTTTTTATGAGTGAGCGTCGGCCGTTGTCCTGTTGATGGCGGCCTGACCACCCATCCCAGCGCTCGCTCAGCCACCCCTGGCCAGTTCCAGCAGGCGGGTCACTGATCTCAAGAAGCTGGCTTAGCATGCCCAGGTCGATTGGACCACGGCGCAGGCAGGAGCCCACCCAATCCTCTTCAAGGTGAAGCGGGGGCGCACGAGTTCATCACATTGATCGCCACCATCTCGAGCCTGTTTTTGAATGTCGTAAGACTCCCTTGAAGATTGTTCTCGGCCGAATGAAACATGAACGGAGGAGGCCTACTCGTTATCTTGGATGGCTGTCTTTGAAGATCCTTCTTTGGGTGCATGAAATGTCTTCACCGACTTGGAAGGGGAAAAAAAAAGAGAGAGAAGGGGGGAGGGGGAAAGAAAACAATCACGGAGAGATGCTATTTGGAAGTATCTGTCTGTTGCCACTTCTCGCGACAAGAACGACTATTATTCTTCAGTGTTGGCCGGGGATGGTGATGATGATGATGGCCTGTGGTGATTGTTCTTTGTTGTTTTGATTGATTTTCTTGCTGTGGCGCATGCGCGGGCTAAGCCGTGGTGTGGCTGATGCCACCTGCTGTGTGGCTGGACCTGGCAGGGGTTTTCTTTCGAGGGGCTCGACAATGAACTTTTGCCTGCCCCTCCAGACTGATTGACGGCTTTCTTGCTAGGAGCTGCCAAAAATCCCACCCAAGTGACTCAAAACCGCGACAGCAATCTTTCGGCAGCGGCTCGCAGCGACCGTATCCCAACACACACATACACACACACAGCCAAATTTCCATCAGTCGCACAGGCCTTCCAAGAACTCGTGGTTCCCGCCGACTGTACCTGTTTTCTGACAAAAAGCGCCCGAGCAAATTCCTCTGCCCGGTTCATCTTCGCCTCCCCCTCCGCACACGACAGCCCTTTGTCCATACCAACCGTCAAAATGTCGCTGACGAATTGTCGGTTCTACGGTGAGCCCGATCTCGACGTGGGGGACCTTTCCATACCCAAGGACGCTCGGCTGACGATCTTGGGGATGCAGAGGAGAAGTATCCCGAGGTGGATAGCTTCGTCATGGTGAACGTGAAGCAGGTAGGCCCCCCCGGGACCCTCTTGTGACCGCAGCATTCGGGCCATGCTGACAGGGCGAGCCTCCAGATCGCCGACATGGGAGCTTACGTCAAGCTCCTGGAATACGATAACATGTTTGTGCCCTCCCCAAAAGAAGAACGCCACCCCCTCGGGCCTCCAGCCGACTAACGGAGCCTCAGCGACGGCATGATCTTGCTCTCCGAGCTTTCCCGAAGACGTATCCGATCCATCCAGAAGCTCATCCGCGTCGGGAGGAACGAGGTCGTCGTCGTCCTCAGAGTGGACAAGGAGAAGGGTTACATCGATCTCTCCAAGCGTCGTGTTTCGCCCGAGGACATCATTAAGTGTGATGAGAGGTACAACAAGAGCAAGGTTGTCCACTCCATAATGCGACAGTACGTGGTACCTCAGTGGCGAATGCGGATATCATGGTGGCGCGTGTGGCTAACAAGAGATACAGCGTCGCCGAGAAGACCCAGACCCCGATCGAGGAGCTTTACGAGACCATCGCTTGGCCTCTGAACCGGAAATACGGACACGCGATCGACGCATTCAAGCTCAGCATCACGTGCGCTGCCCCGTCCCCTCCTGTGCCATGGCGACCAACTACCCTCTATAGGCTCTACGTTGCTGACGTCCTTGTCAACCAGGAACCCTGACGTCTGGACCGACATCAAGTTCCCCAGCTCGGCGATCGAGGAGGAGCTCAAGAGCTACATCTCCAAGAGGCTGACACCTCAGCCTACCAAGCTGCGTGCCGATATCGAGGTCACATGCTTCGGCTACGACGGAATCGATGCGATCAAGACTGCCCTCAGGTACGGCGCTCATCATCATCATCATCATCATCATCATCATCATGACACATGAAACAAGATCCCCCCGGCTGACTGACTTGCTCTTTTCGTAGCCGCGCCGAGGCAAACAACACCGACGAGAACCAGATCAAGGTCAGGCTCGTCTCTCCGCCGCTGTACGTCCTCACCAGCCAGTGCCTGGACAAGAGCTCGGGCATCGCAAGGCTCGAGCAGGCCATCGCAGATGTCAAGGAGAGCATCGACGGCGCCAACGGCAAGCTCACTGTCAAGATGGAGCCCAAGGCGGTCACCGAGTCCGATGATGCCGAGCTTCAGGCCCTGATGGAGAAGCGCGAGCGGGAGAACGCAGAGGTCAGCGGTGACGAGAGCGTCAGCGAGTCCGACGACAACATTCCTGCTGAGGTCTAATGTTCTTTTTGTCTTTTCGGCTCTCGCATCGCCGGCGTAACGGGGTCTCGAAAGGGATTTTCAAGAAACAAACCAAAAAGTATGTGGTGAGGATGCGCGCGGTAGAAGGCTGAGCGGTGTGTTTGACATGCTGCCAGCGCACGGGGCCTCTTGACTCCTGATGGAGACAATTATGCAGGAATGAGTTATACAGAAGAAAGAAAGAAGAAGAAAAAAACCTCAAAATCAACACAAAGCAGACCAAGATCATGGTCTCTCCGCAAGTGTTGGTTCCTGCATACACCCTTCCTCCTGCCGGTCCTATATTCTCATTTACCAAGTAAACGGAGGCCTGTACTGGAGCTTCTCAGACCTTACCCTCGAGGCACAGGTCGGTCATCACAACCGCACCGATGAGCTGAAGTGTTTGCCTGTATTTTCTATGAGTTTTTTTCTCTCTGGAAGTAGCAGTCGAGTGCTACGCTGCCAATAAGTTCGCTGCCACCAACAGATGCAGTGCTAGATAAATGACTTTGCCTGCCTGGAAAGTGTCCCTTTTTTTTTCCCGATCCCAAAAAGTTTATTCAAGTGACCATGATGTGATAGTTCATATTGGACTATTAACCTACCTAAGAGGATGAAGAACCTGGGCCGGCGACGGATGCGCATGCCGTCCGTCCTTGAGTGACGAGACAGGCCCACGTCAACAGCCCTCAGCGCAATCTCGAGCTGTGGCCCAGAGGGTGTGTGCCGAGCCAATGGCAGTGCACAGCTGCCTTGTGATCCACCCCACCTCTCCCGCAGGTGGGCCCCTAATCCTCATCTGCTTCAATCTGCAAATTCCAGGGCCAGCAGCACGCAGCAACGGCGGCAGCAACCCAGCACCAGGCAGTAAGTACACACTACGGATTACTGGTACTACTACTGCGATTATGTATGTACATACCCATGGTACTTGTTACTTGTTGTCATAGTACACATGTACACTCATACATACATGCATGCATACTTGTCAGTTCTGCCCTTTCTTCCACTGTTTCTCTGTTCTCCCCTAATACCTTATCGCGGCGGGCTCCAGGCTTTCACCCTACACACTGTTTCCCAGTAACAGCAAACCTACGCATCGAACTTCAGACACACTACCCTGCCTATAGGAAGCTAGCGCCAGAACCCCGCCCAGCTGGAAGCGAATGCCATCTTAACATTAGGACGGCCGGTGGGGAAGAACACTCTTTCCCTGCTGTGAACCAACTTCGACTTTGATATTTCCTGCGCCTTTCTCAGCACTCTTGTGTGGAGAGGAAAAGAAGAAGAGAGAAAGAAGAAGAAGAAAAAAACACTTTCCCTTCCACTGCGATCAACCCTTCCCACCCCCCTCCCTCCGCGCCCCTGCCGCAACCTGACATTATCGGACATTGGTGGTCTGCTCTAGCACACGAGGGGCCCCAAACCGACCCAAAACAGTAGCACAGCAGCTGCCCCAGCCGCCGGTTGTCTGCAGGCAGAGAAGAAGGGACGCCCTCGAGGAACAAAAGGAGGGACAGGCGAACGTGTCGCACGCGGGCCACACGAACAGCGCAGACGGCAGGATGGCGGACGACACTCCCAACCAGCAGCCTGCACCCTCGGCCGCCACCGCCGCCGCCGCCGCCGCCCACCCTGACGACCCCCAGGTCCAGCTCGAGGCCAAGGTGGAGGACGCGGAGACGAGAGCGGCAAGGGAGGAGCTCAAGCACACTGTCATATCGGACAAGAAGGACCCGAAGGTCCCGTCGGACCCAACACCGAGCACCGAGAACAAAGGTGACACCGACGACGGCGCTGACGACGACGGCGGCGACGACGACGAAGAGATGAGGCTGCGGTCTGGAAAAGAGACGGCTCGCGGTCTAACGCCGTCGGGTGGAATCGCGGCCCACGCGAAGAGGGCCCCCTCGCCCAAGAAGAAGCGCGCGCACGACGAGGTGGACCAGCACAGGGAGGGCGATGGCCATCGCGTCAGCAGCGGTACCGACTCGGATGGAGGCTGGGTCATGGTCGACGGCGACGAGAAGGACGAGAAGCACCGGTCAGAGCCGCAGAAGAAGAGGGCACGAGACGAGACGAGTCCGCCCGCGGATATACGCAACGCGACCACGGCAGCAGTGAGTCCTGCGTCTCTCATCACCCATCAGGATTACGAACCATGTCTCGCATGCTAACGTGAACATGGTCTTGCCAGGCTGCGCCATCATCATCGTCGGCCCCTGGCGGCTCCGATGAACCCAGCAAGGGCGACCAGAAACCACATACATCGGCATCTGCCTTTGCCGCCTCGGGATTCTCGAAGCTTGCCGCCTCCTCGTCGTCGCCCTTCGCCTCGATAGGAGCCAGCAAGAGCGGCTTTGGCGGCGGCGGCGCGTCCTCCTCACCCTCCCCATTCGCCTCTCTCGCCTCCTCGTCCCTGGGCAAGCCTGCTGCGCCGGAAACCCTACCTAAGCCCACACTGAGCTTTGGCAGCAAGGATGCATCGGCACCATCGCCATTCGGCACCATAAATGGCTCAGCATCCTCAGGCTTTGGCGGCGGCGGCGGTGGCGGCGGCGCCAGTGTTTTCGGCGGCAGCGGCGGAAGTGCCTTTGCCAGTGCGCTCGGCGGGTCGAAGATCAGCAGCTTTGCCTCGCCTGGAGGTCCCCTTCTTGCCACCAAGAGCGATAAGCCCGCGAAGCCGTTTGGTGCACCAGAGAGCGATGCCGAGGATGAGGGGGAAGACGGCAGCGACAGCGACGGGGACGAACCTGGCGGTAGCGGGGGCGATGGCGAGAAGGATGACACCGCGAGCAGAGCTGAGTCGACGCCCGCAGGCGGAGACGAGGAGAAGAAAGACCAAGTACAAGAAAGGTAGGGGCATGACGAAGCCATGGCCCTCGTGTGTTATTTTATCTGGATATGCTGACCGCTGTTCTACAGTGTTCGTGGACGACGGTGAGGCTGGGGAGGCCTCGATCATCCAAGTACGTGCGCGGATGTATTACCTCGACAAGACCACCAATGCAGAGGGCAAGGACGAGATCGCATGGCGGGAGCGCGGCGCGGGGATCCTCAAGGTCAACGTGCCAGCCGAGGCCGTGATGCTCGACTCGGAGACCGGAGCCGCCGATGCTAAGACCTTCGACGGCTCGGTCCTGAAGGAGAGCACGCCCGAGAGCCCCAAGCTGGTCCGACTGCTCATGCGACAGGACTCGACATTGCGCGTCATCTTGAACACCGTCATGCTTGCCAGGATGGAGTTCCAGCTCAAGGAGGGCCTAAAGTCAAAGAGTGTACTGTTCACAGCCATCGAGGGCGAGGATGCTAAGCACGTCCAAGTACAGATGAAGGTACGTGCCTATTGTCCTTTGTGGTATCCCTCTCATCTATCTTCCTGTGGGGATAGACGGCGCTGACCCCTGACACGCGTCTTGTCCAGATGAGCCCACAAAGCGCAGATACCTTCCTCAAGGCCATCGACAGTATCAAGAAGAAGCTGTAGGCAGTCCGGGTCTTGGTAGGAGCAGTGCTAGAGCGCAGATGGCTCTGCTGAAAGAGCCCCTGGGTAAGCTGCCGTTGGATTAGATGCGGCCAAACAAGCACTCAGTCTGCGGTCTATGCTGTCTTTCACAACATACCAGTCGCCGCTCACGAGCAGGTTCCTGAAAAGATCACTCACGCAAGAGAGAAACGGACGGCAAAGTGAAATGATGCAACGTTCCTCGGTGGTGTGGCTATAAGCAAGAAATACCCATCTCCTTCTTTCTCCCAGCTTTCCTGCAGTCATTTGGGGGGAGCTTTTGAAAAACGGTACATGGGTGGGCCAATGTTTTTGCATTACAAATGAGTATGTATATACCACAAAGGAGGGTTCGGATTCAGGATGGGCATACATGACACGCACGTGATAGATTCAAGGCTGCAGAAGCAAAGAGGTTTCTTGCTCGCTGCCATGGGAATAAATGAAGACTCGCATGTCCTTTTTTCCTTCTTTCTAGGACTTATCAATTTCGTTAGTTTGCCATGCAGTCTTGATGATGTCAACCGTGCTATATGCTCCTTCTCTCTTTTTTTTTTCCCTTTTTTTCCCCCCCCCTTCTGTCATTCTGGGGCGTACTTTGGGCTTTCTTTAGCAGGAACAGCCAAGGTCAGGTGTTAGCGCGTCATCCCCGCGTCGACGTCAGGTACTTTATGAACTGTCTACCTACCTAAAAAAAAAGTACTTGCCGCGCCCCAGACAAGGACGTCACGTCTCGTTTTCTTGCGACCTGCATAAATTCTGCCGTACTGCTGTAAGTTACTCTTGCGGCATACTCCCATCTACAGCAAGACAGAGATGTAGAAAATCATGTCGTCGGCACCAGGACCGCCTCTGCACGCCCGCAGAGGTCCAGGCAAGCGCAAGAGGGCCGTCGAGGTCCCAGAGGCCACAGATCCGTCCTTGGCCACGACAGCTTCACCGGGACCAGGAGGACAGCCTGAAGAACCGGAGGTAGAGATCAAGCTCGAAGAAAGGGACAAAACCTCCACACCAGCCCCAAAGTCCCGACGGAGCGCAGCCTCCAAAGCCAAGACTAGACCAACAACCCTCGAGAAGGCATCCTCCTCGCCCGACCCCGCCACCCCGACATGCCTCCTAGACCCTTGGCCGCCCTACTTCACCTCCCTCGCCGCCACACACCGCGCCCTGAATCTCGTCTTCACCTTCTGCTGTACGCGGAAGCACCTGGCCACGACTTTCGAGACCATCCGCGGCGCCGTGGAGGGCCACACCAGGCGCCCGCTGCTGGTGTCCGACGTGGCCGCCATTGCAGCGCTGCGTCCCGAGGGGATCAACTTTGGCTACGTGGACGAGGTCATGCTGCAGATCGACGTCAAGGGCGCCGAGAGGGACGGCAACTTCCTCACGGGCCGTGGTGGCAGGGGTTTCAAGAACCAGGGGCTGGCGCCGGACGCGAGCGTGGGCGGCATCACGGGCCTCGAGGCGCTCGGCGCCAAGGGACACCGGACGACGAGGGGGCCCAGCAGGCGGCGGCGGCGGCGGCTGGAAGGGAGGTGCTGTACTTTGAGTTCATCGACGGCGACCTCAAGAGGCAGGTTGCGTGCCGGAAGACGGGGGAGCCGACGAAGCCGACGCGGAAGCTGCGGGAGGAGGACCTCAAGATGCCCGTGTACAGCCAGAAGCAGATGAGCGGGCTGATCGAGAAGAGGAATGCCAAGTTTGTCAGCGCCGTGAACGAGCACATCAACCGGTGCGTTGGGGACAATCTCGACCCGGAGATGGCCCTCAAGAGCGAGGCGGAGGGTTTCATGCCTGTCGAGTCGGAGAAGGAGCCCGAGGTCGAGCCGAGGATGCTGGAGAGCACGCTCCCTGACACGATACCGAGGGAGAGGAAGAGCATTCCCGAGATCGTGGCCGAGCTCAAGGCCAGTCCCTGGTACACGGGACAGATCGTCCCTGATGGGCACAGGGTTTTCGAGGCGCAGGAGCCGGTGTACGGTGACCTGGACTTCCTGCTCAGCCAGGACCTCGTAAATGCGCTGTACAACGCCAAGAACATCACGGAGTTCTTCGCGCACCAGGCTGAAGCCATCAACAGCCTACAGGCCGGGCATCATGTGGTTGTGAGCACGAGCACGAGCTCGGGCAAGTCGCTGATCTACCAGCTGCCTGTCCTGCACGCCCTGGAGCAAGACCCAAACACGCGGGCGATGTATATCTTCCCGACGAAGGCGCTAGCCCAGGACCAGCGGCGGAGTCTGAAAGAGATGTTGACGTACCTACCCGGGCTAGAGGACACGCTCGTCGAGACGTTCGATGGGGACACGCCCTGGAAAGAGCGCAGTGCTATCCGCGACGGCGCGAGGATCATCTTTACGAACCCGGACATGCTGCATATCACAATCCTGCCGCAGGAGGAGCGATGGCGGTCATTCTTGCAGAATCTCAAGATCGTGGTGGTCGATGAGCTGCACTATTACAACGGCCTGATGGGCTCGCACGTCGCCTTCATCATGCGCCGGCTGCGTCGGATCTGTGCGGCGGTGGGCAACCGGAGGGTCAGGTTTGTGAGCTGCTCCGCCACGGTGGCGAACCCAAAGGAACACTTCCAGACGATCTTTGGGATCGACGATGTCCGTCTTGTCGACTTTGACGGGAGCCCAAGCGGGCGGAAGGAGTTCCTGTGCTGGAACACGCCGTTCAAGGATCCAGGCGACCCGACCAGCGGGAGGGAAACGCCATGTACGAGTGTGCGAGGTTGTTCACGCAGCTCATCCTGCGGGGCGTGAGGGTCATTGGCTTCTGCAGGGTGCGAGAGCAGTGCGAGAAGCTCACTGGCGCGGTCAAGCACGAGCTGGAGAGGCTGGGCCGACCAGAAGTCGTGAACCGCGTGGTGGGCTACCGGGGTGGATACACGCCCCAGGACCGACGCCGGATTGAAGGTGAGATGTTTGAGGGGAAACTCCTAGGCATCATCGCGACTACGGCCTTGGAGCTAGGTGTCGACATTGGCAGCCTGGATGCCGTGCTGACCTGGGGTTTCCCCTACACGATCTCCAACCTCCGACAGCAGAGCGGCAGAGCCGGGAGGAGGCTCAAAGACTCGCTGTCTATCCTCGTTGGCGACTGCTTCCCTACGGACCAGCACTTCATGCAGAATCCAGACGAGCTCTTCACAAGACCACATGGGGAGCTGCAGGTAGACCTGGACAACATGCTCGTCAAGGAGGGCCACATACAGTGTGCAGCCTACGAGATGCCAATACGGCCCAGGGACGACGCAAGGTACTTTGGCGAAGACATCGAAAAGCTCTGCAGGGAACGTCTCGTCGAGGACGACTCGGGCTTCTACCACACCCACGATCGATTCAGACCGCTACCGTCCAAATTCGTATCGATCCGCGACACAGAAGACGACCATTTCGCCATCATCGACATTACCCACGGGCGCAACGTCGTCCTCGAAGAGCTGGAGGCCTCCCGCGCCACGTTCACCATCTACGACGGCGCCATCTTCCTGCACCAGGGCGTGACCTACCTGGTCCGGGATTTCAGCCCAGAAAAGCACATGGCACGCGTCGAAAGAGTCAAGGTCGACTGGACCACCACGCAGCGGGACTACACGGACGTCGACCCTATAGAGACAGAGGCCATCCGCAAGATCAAGAGCTCCATGTCACGGGCATTCCACGGCACCATCAAGATCACCCAGGTCGTGTTTGGTTACTTCAAGGTCGATAGGCGCAACAGGGTGCTGGACGCCGTGCACGTCGACAACCCGCCCGTCGTCCGCTTCAGCAAGGGCATGTGGATCGACCTGCCCAAGCGAGCCCTCGAGATCCTCGACTCGAGGCGCCTGCACGTCGCGGGGGCGATCCACGCCGCCGAGCACGCCATGATGAGCATGATCCCCAACTTTGTCCTGTCCATGCCGGGCGACGTGCGGACCGAGTGCAAGAACAGCCTCAAGGAGTTTGCCCGGCAGGCCACCAACCGCAAGCGGCCTGCGCGGCTGACCTTTACGACGCCAAAGGCGGCGCAGGCGGCAGCGGCATCAACACCAAGGCCTTTGAACACGTAGATCTGCTCCTCAAGCAGGCGCTCGAGCGGGTCGAGGCGTGCCACTGCCCCAGCGGGTGTCCCGAGTGCGTCGCCAGTGAGTTTTGCAAGCACTCCAACGAGGTGATGAGCAAGGCGGGCAGCGAGGTGGTGCTCAAAAGCCTACTAGGCCTACACATCGACGTGGACGCGCTACCCATGGGGCCGGAGGAAAGGTTTTATGGTGGCCCTGCCGAGCTGGTCGAAACCGTGGTCCTGGCCACGCCGGTGCTGCCGAGGGATCGGAACGCGGTGAGGCTTATTGACGTGAAGATGGAGGAGGTGGAAGATGAGGAGGGGGCGGCGGCGCCTGAAGACCGCGCCGAGGCTGTCTTGGATACGGAGGGAAACACTGAAGAGGTCTGACGGAACGTCCCACACCGGAGCTGCGTCGTTGTCGCCGTACGGAAGCACTTTGCTCTGCGTGGCTAATCAATGGCTGACTGATGACCGGGCTATGCCTGTCCAATGCGCTCTTTCGTCATATGTCCCACTTGCCGATCGCGCGGTGTCATCGGGATGATATATACGGCCGGCGGCCTAGAACATGTGAGTATTCAGATAACCCCCCTCTTGGACGAATGTCAAGAGGAATGCACATTTGATATTGGGAAGGGCTTGCATGAGAGGAACACATCCTCGGGAATTCATAGCCTCTTGTACAATGTGACGATCACAAGAAGCTAGAATTTTAGGCATCGGTTCAGGGGAAAACAATTCATTACATCGACGTCGCCTCTCCGTAGTGAGCGAGCATCAAGCATCCGTCCGATGAAAGATGTCCCGAGCCAGAAAGATTCTTCCTTGCCTTCACTAGACTCGGAGGCATGTCTCTTAGCATACTTCACACCATTATGCCACCACCTGCTCCTGGCGTCAACGCCGACACTACTATGCCATACTTGCCACAGCATAGTCCTCGATACGCTGGCAGTGCCGGATGCGGACACTGTATAATGTTGGTGTCTCGAGGAAACTGTCTCACCCGTTTCGAGCATAGCCAGATGTAGATATCTCAAGCTAGGCCCGGCTGCACCGAGACCGAGCCGCCCTCTTCTCTTTTTCTTTTATCCGGTTTCTTTCCCTCGGGAGTATTCGCCATTGCCTTTCCTCGCAAGCCTGCGAGGTGTCTGTAGATAGCTACTTTATTGTTTCTGGACAATATTCCCACCTACATATTCTACACGGCAAGCAGTAGAATAACCAACGCTGCCGCCCTTTGACGTCTCCCTGTCCCTAATACCACCGCCCCTCGTTCCGTCGCCGCACCACCACGACACAAATGCCGGCACCTCTGCTCGCCCGACCTCACTTTCCGGCCCTCACCAGCGGGCTTCACTGACCGAGGAATGCAGCCAGCTGGCCCCGGCGGCGGGGCTCCCTCCTGAACAACGTCGACACGATGTCGATACCTCCTAATGCGCCATGGCTGCCACCACCCGGGACGGACGCCAGCGACGACCTGGGACCTACACTTAACATAACCACGTGGGTCCTGACCGTGCTGCCGCTGCTGTTTCTTGTCATGAGGGTGTGGGGGAAGGTCTGGACGGGTCGCAAGCTCTGGTTAGATGACTATGTGCTGATAGTAGCCTGGGTGGGTAGACCATATGCCTTTCTTCCCTTCTCTTCTTTTTCTTTTTCTTTCTTTGATTTCTCTTTTATAATCAGCATCTTGAGCATCATGGAAGAGCTAACTTTTTTTTTACCCCTTCATAATCCCACCGGAAAAGATTTGTATGTTTACTTCAGCCGTCATTACGACGATCACGGTGCAGAGAGGCTACGGCAAGCACCGATGGAACTTGCCCTCAGGCTTTGTCGGATCGACCATGAAGCTCGTATGGATCGCCGGGAACCTCAATTATGTGGCTAGCATATTGAGCAAGAACTCGTTCGCGCTCACGATGCTGCGGCTGGTGAAAATCGACAACTGGATGAGAACTGCCAGCTGGTTCATCATCATCACTACGAATCTCTTCCTTGTCAGCAATATTGTCTTGATTTGGGTTGCCTATGGCATTGCAGTGGCATAGTGAGTGCAAAGAGAAAAAGCCAACCCCCACCCCCCACAAAAAAAAAAAAAAAACAGTCGCACCTTTACATACGAGGGGCTAATAATACTGACGCCTCGTGGCTCTTCCAGCCCTGCTCCTGGACCTGCGACTCCCGTGCTTCCAAGCCGCGGTGGCAAATTATGGAATCTTCACAACCGGTAATCATCCATGGCAACCCTCCCTTGTCTCTTGGCCTTTTCATGAAAATATACATATATATATATATATTATATAAACCATTCCAGCTAACTTTAAACTCCTTTCGAAGCCTACACTGCAGCAATGGACTTCACACTCGTAGCCATGGCCTGGATCCTCGTCTCCAGCCTCAAAGTCCGCACCAGGGGCGAGCGTGTCATCGTTGGTACCGCCATGAGCATGGGCATCTTCGCCGGCGCCGCCTCCATCGTCAAGGCCGTCGAGCTGCCCGTCATTGAGCTGCCCGACTTCACCTACCAAATCATCAGGGTGCAGATCTGGTCCACCACGGAGCCGGCTGTCAACATCATTGCTACTTCGATCCCAATGTTGCGGGTCCTTTGCTGCACTGGGGGTGGGGGTGATGATGGTGGTGATCGGACGGAGGCGGCGGGGCGCACAGGGTCTGAGACGCTGGCTGGGCCTGGGCCGAAGCGGACTGCCTCTTCGACTTTTTCTGGGGGGGATGGGACGCTGTATCGCCTCTCGGATCTCTCGACGCAGGGTACTGCGAATCATGGTGACGAGGATGCTGAGCGGAGGGGATCAGGGGCAGGTCGAGGGGAGGAGGGTCATAAGCTGGAGACTTTTCAGAGATGATGCGTAGCCGGCGGGAGTGTCGACTCGACTGGCGCTGGCTCAAGAAGAATTTGTTCGATATCAACGAAAAAAATGCTTTACTAGGGCTAGAAGGACCAAGGCGGCGGGGCTGCAGTCATGCTTACATAGTTGCACGTCGCAAAAAATAGATATAGAAACGTTGAAAGGTAGTATAGAAATTGGAACCCTCCGGTCGGCGTGGTGGAGAAGGCCTGGCCGTGGGGGAAAGATGATATGCCTGCTCATGTGTTTTAATGGGAGAGTAAACTTGTGCCAGTGCTTATGAAAGCCCGCGAAAGAAAAAAAATTGAGTACGACACAGAAAATTGCGTTAGTCCACTAGGATACACACCATATTAGTTTCTTTAATTCGGGAAGGAGGAGGCTCAACGGTGAAGGAAGGGGCTAAAGAGAGGGAGGGAAAAAGAAAGAAGAAAAAAAAAGAAGGTGCTGGGCGGGGGATTGTGGGCAGGAAGGAGCAAGCAACTGGCTGCAGTGCTTACAAGGACATCCCACCAGGGCTTGCTTGCACCAGAGGACTTTTCTTTAACAACAATCACCATCAACAACAATTATTCTATTCTTTGCCGAGGGTGGTGATCCCACCTTCAGGATCTCAGTCCGCGAGGCTGGGCCCCCATAGCATCTGGCCAATCGTCTTACACGGATTCTTGGCTGGCCCCAAGGTTAGGGTCCGCCTCCAGCACTCAATCTCTCATAAACCTGCAGCTCCTCTCTCTTTTCTTCTTCTTCTTTTTTTTCTCTCGTCTTCTTCTTCAATTTAATTGACCATGGATAGCTGCAATTTTATCCATCTTACGTAAAATCGCACTTGGAAATGGCCAGATCACCGGTGGCAGCTATCTTGGTGCTCCTGTTGATCTCGGATGAAGCAACATTGGCCCCTGACTCTCGAGCAGTCAAGACACGCAGCTTGACAGCCATCAGCAAGTCCACACCACATAGCCCTGGCGCGCTCTTTGGCCGTCGCAGCCCTTCTAAACAGGCTTGCGAAGTCGTGGTGCGTGTCACCACCGCCAGTATGATGCTGTCCGTTGCTGCTACTACCAGAGGCTAGATGGTCTTGCTCGAGAAATAGCCCACGACACGCCTCAGTAAGCGAGCCGAGCATGACATTTACTCCGCGACCGCCTGTAACACGCTTGATACCCTGTGTGGATGAGGTATTGCGGCCGTAAAAGACGTGATTGGCCGAGATGCCAATCTCTTTGACCAGCAGCTCCTTTTTCTCGTCAAATCCGGCGCCAGGTAGGAAGGGAGATCACACCACATGACAGTACTAGCAGGGCCTCTTAAAACTAGCACGTGCTATGGCTGACTGATCATTCTCAAACGCCGTGTATGCTGCCTCCTATGAATATGAGGCGCTTGTCCATGGTCGCGGCCTTCTTGGTCGTGACGCCGAAGAAGGGGGCATGGAATGCCGCAGGGTTCATAGGTAAGGAAAGGGGCTTCCCGACCGTAGACCACTCATATACTTGATCAATATGAGGAATGGTTAGATTATAATCTTCCTTTTCCTAATCACCTACCTTGTTGCGGACCCTGGAGTCTTTGCCGCAGAACGAAGCAAGGTTGGTGCGCGAGGCTGGCTACTCCGTCGTGAGATTCTTTGGCTCGAGTGTTTTTTCCCCATAGGCTCCGTTCATCGTCGGCGTCTCAGGACATCCAATCTTAAGTGTAATTATACCAAAAGAAGGCTTTGTGACTCTTAAGAAGCGGACAAGCGAATGATTCCAGACAAAGATGAAATTTGGGACTACCAAGAGAAGAATACAGCCATGATTGTCTGAGATAAAGAGCTCGTGAGCTTACCTACTACCTGGATAGTATTCTGGTCACATCTGGGCGAACAGATGGGAGAGGCAGACCCAGCGAGTCCCAGTTATATAATATCTTTGCAGCCACGCACTACAGACCCCTACCTGGTGCTCACCCGATGCGAGATGAGTTCTCGAGGGAGCGGGATGAGAAGAAATATTCTGCCTCAGAAGTCTAGCTGGCGTAAAAGGAGGTCCTGACTGTGTGCTGCTAGACACTGACTAGCATATTTGTCTGAACATGGAGTGTTACGAGCTGCGGTAACAAATAAGCCAAGAGAAATTCCGTAGCAGGCTAAGACCAAATTCCAACCCCCCCCCGGGGCGGATTATGTAAGCACCATGAGGTCCTTGGAGCTTGCCTCATCGATTTCCGCCTTCCTTGCGAGCGCGGCAAAGCGACTTTCCATTACGAACCAGACTCGCCTGCCCACCGACCAGTCCCCCAACCCCGACCGGGACCAATTGACCTCCTCCCTCGACCGCAGCAGACGACAAGCTCTCTGCGGACCTTTTCTCCACCCCTACTGAACGATCCGGACTGGTCCACCCGCGAAACCTGCCCTCCCGAAAAGAAGGCGACGACACCCGCCAACCCACGCCACGATGCGCGCAGCCCTCCGCCTCCTCGCGAGCGTCAAGCCCGTGGCAGCCCGCTACCTCGAGGCCGGCGCCCCGACAGGCCTGACAGGCATCCGCACGAACCCTTCCCCCCGCGCGACCCTGCTCTACCTGTACTCCAGCACCCTCGACAAGCTCCAGGCGGTCCCCGAGTCCTCGGTCTACCGGCAGTCCGTCGAGGCCGTGACCAAGCACCGCATGGCACTCGTCGAGGCGGCCAAGCCTGCGGGCTACGACGAGTGGCGGACAAGGGCGCTCGAGATCCTGGACAAGCACCCTGCGCACTTTGACGCCGTGTCGCGGCCGCTGGCCGACGGGAGCAGGGCCGCGGGCGTGGACAGGGCGGGCAAGTTCTTTGTGCTGCGGGAGACGAAGCCGGACGTGGATGTCCGGTATCAGGAGTGGGATGGCGAGCATGCGCCTGGCGAGCCGCTCGAGGGGCCCAGGACGCTCGCGGAGCGGGCTGGCGAGTTCTCTGTGGAGGACCCCTTCGAGGGCGAGGGTGTCGAGTGGGAGAACGAGCCCAAGCTGACGGCTGCTCAGTACGTGAATAAAAAAAAAATGCACACTGGCGGCGGCGGATTAGACGTGTGACTGGATATTGTAAAACGGGACAACGAAATGGCTAATGTGGGCGTTGGCGTGATTAATAGGGTCGAGGAGCTCGAGAACAAGATCGGCGCCGGCCTCATCGAGGAGGTCATCGAGGTTGCTGAGGGAGAGCTGCGGCTGGTCGACACCATGGTCGAGGTCAAGGTGTAAGTCGTCCCCCAACACACGCACACACACACCTTCGGCTGGCAAAGCTACAGGTACACTAACACATTTTGATGCAGGTGGGAGAGCCTCGAGGAGAAGCCAAGGGAAGGACAGTGGGTGTACTTTGAGAGGAAGGACTAGACTGCGCTGGGCTGGGCAGTGATTTGATATTCTGCTGCTTGCGTCTGGAATGGGAACCTCTTCGTATTTGTGATTAGAGGATGTAGAAGAAGAATTCTAGAAGACGATCCACGGAAATGGACCTTGTGGTAACAAGCAGACCATCAAGCAAATCTCCTTCCTGCTAAGCACACGCCGAACCGAGATGTTGATGATCCATAAAATCGATTCCGGGATGGATGCTGCTTCCAGAGGCTCTGCATCGTACATGTGGATATCTTGAAGAAGACATTCAAACCTTTCGTGGCAAACCCCCACCCCCCACCCCCCAAAAAAAATAAAGAGAAAAAATCAACCCGGCCAAACCGTCCTGCGCCATCATGCAAAACAAACAACCCGTGGTACGCCATAAGACGCTTCCCAAAACACCCGTCCCGTGTTTTATCTGGGCCACCCCATGCCTTGTTCCTCGAGGCCCGCCAGCAATGCCCTCCTAGCTGATGAAGCAGAGGCAGCCCAGGCCGAGGTAGAAGACAAACAATGGGTAGATAGCCAGCCCGACCCTGTTCTTCACCACACCGCTGCCGCCGAGGATACTGATACCTGCTGCCAGCGACCAGGCGACGAGGACGAGGTAGATGGGAATGCGAGGGATCTGCGGTACATGCAGCGCAGAGAGGAGGGCCGCGATGACGAGCGGGAAGAGGGTGTAGCCGATGATGCAGACGCTCTGGGCAAAGGAGCTGTTCGTTCGATACTTGTCAGTCACATCCCACCGCCATGGTAATTAATATGGCTCATCAGCCCCGAGAGGCACACTCACATGTTCCCACCCAGCAGTTTGATCTGCAGGGTCACCACCGCCTCTCCGATCCACACCATGGCGAACACCCCGCTAAACACCTCGTCCCTCTGCTCGGGCTTCGCGTTGAAGCTGAGCAGCATGCTCAGCAGCAGACAGAAGATCAGCGGGCCCCACAGGTCCCAGTCCCGCAGGCCAGGCGTCATGGTGTTCTGGTTGAGCAGGGCCTCCGGGTCCATGACGCGGCCCGCGAGCCCGGCCAGCTCCTCGCGCCCGCCGCTGATGCCCACGCCGCGCAGGTTGGCGTACACGCCGCGCAGGCCCTCGGACGACTCGAACATGGTGCCGCCCAGGAGGTACCGCGGCCACAGCACCTCGCGCATCTTGGACCACACCGCCAGCAGGTCGCGCCGCAGCGTGTCCCACACGGACTCGTCGATCGTATTCTGCGGGGCGCGCCGGTCCTCGCCGCCTATGCGGGAGGAGAGGTAGTCCTGGTTGAGGGGCTGCGAGGAGGACGAGCCGATGTTGCCCGTCAGCGGGGCGCGGGAGGAGGAAGGTTGGAGGGGGTCGTCGAAGTCGTTGAGGTCGGCTGGGCGAGGGGGAGACACGTCAGCAATCAGATGTATTATGGTGGTGAGCAGCGCGAGGGACGACGAGGGGAGGGGGCACGCACCATCATCGGGATCTATCATGTCATCGTCCTCCAGCGACGGGTTCTGGTAGTCGTCTCTCCGGGCTTGGGAGGCCATCTTTGTCTGACAGCTTTTTTTGGCGCAACTCCCTGTGGTCCTGTCCAGTCTTTTATTTATTTTTTTATTTTTTGGGTAGGTCAGATCAGAACAGGGCTGAAGGAGTGATGAGGTCTGAAATCTGCGCTCGTCTGAAAGTGGAGCGTCAGGAAGTCGGTCGCTGTTGAATCGTGGTGGTGTCCAAGGTCAGCTTCTCTCGCGTGCGTATTTGGAGAGGTTGATGACAACCTGGTAGCTTTCCGCGAGCTCTCGAACCCCTGCGCAGGGGATAAGCCAATCACGTAACACGACTGGTCCCACAATATACGTACCCCCGGCATGTGTCCCTTGAAGGAAGAGGCTCGACCACTGTGAAGGGATGCTCTTTCCTTCACACCTCGCTCTCTCCTTCTCTCTCTCATCTGCCGCCTTCCTACTCGGCGAGAAGTTCAGATCATTGTTTTGATTTTGTTCAATTTCATAAATTGGCGTCGATTTACATATTTACAGGGGTATCTCAACACCAACTCCGCGAGCCCACGCCAAACTTCCTGAAAAATTCGTGGCCCTTTCTCTTCATCCCAGCACAGATTCCTGGCGTTTTTTCTTTTCCTTCTTCTTCTTTTTTCTCTTCTTTGAACGGTTTTCAGTAAGCGAACTGCATATGTCAATAATCCCATACCAGATGTTTCCCATCTTTGGCCCGGCGCTCCAAGGGCTCGAGAGAGCCCTCCTTACCATTACACATCAGCGTCGCCTAAGAACGCACTGTTATTCCCAGTCTCCTAACTGACGCAGAGGATGCTTCTACGGGCATCGGCCATATCCTAAACCGGCAAGACTGCCGCGAGAATACTGCATCGTGTAGTGATGACAAGCTCCCTCCCTCCCTCCCCCCCCCCAAAAAAAAAGATCAACAGCGGATAGCCCGCAAGCCTTGCAGTACTGACACTGTTGGAAAAGGGTTTGAAATTCAACCGACAGACATTGCTCTTCAGATCCTGGAGGCGGTGGCTCCTCAAGATCCTCCATGTTCAGTCATAACGTGGCGAGCCCGGCTGGTGAGAAGGTTGTGATGTAGGAGTGGCAAAGGCACCATGTGACGCACCAGGCGACCTTGCCTGCTGCTCTGCCCCCACGGCTCCTGCGTGCTGGCCTGACGTAGCGGACCAGGAAAGGGATTGCGCGGCTGGTACGGCGGCGGCAGGCCAGCGTTACCAGGAGGATGCTGGTAGAGGCTTGGTTGCGCGGTGTAGCTCGATGTCCCGCGCAGGTAGTTCTCCAGATCGTGTTGAGGATTGTGATGACCTGTAGGGGCAGCCACCGGGGGGCCGAAGCGGGACGAGTGCTGGCCGAGCGGTGGCTGTTGCTGCTGCTGCTGCGACTCGGGCGCCTTGCCCTTGCCGCTGTTGCTCTCCAGATATGCCCAGCGCGCCGCTGCCTGGTTCTCTGGAGGCTGGTAGATGGAGTTGGTCGCCCTCGGGTCCCAGATGGGCAGACCGCCTGGAGGTGCGGCCTCACCAAGCGGCCGGCCGTGGGCGAAGGATGCCAGGTTGCCATTGATGCCGACCAGACCCCACGCAAAGACGGCCACATCGCGAATGGACCGCATCAGGTGGTCTATGGGTGGTCCGCCGGCAGCCTTGACGCTCTCGCGCAGTGGCATGTACTGTGGGAGCAGTGGTGCCCGGAAGGTGTACAGCATCTCTGGGGGCACGTAGGGCCTGACGGGCTGCTGGGCCCACGGTGCGGCGAAGAGGCCGTTCTCAAAGTCCCACGGCGGCAGGACCAGCGGTGGGTGAGCTGCCGGGATAGGAGGTCGGGCCCTCCTTAGGATCACAACCAGGCCGTCGGAGGTACAGGAGACAACGGCCTCGAGCTCGACAGAGAGAAGTGGCCGACGTGCATTCCGACGCTGTCGTGGTCTCTGGCCTGCCCGCCTGCCCGCAGGCGCCGAGACGGTAGACGGCTGGCTGTACGGCGGTTCGTACGGTGGTGGGTTGAAGCCTGAGCTCGAGGCACCGTTGGACGAGTGCTGGGCCGAGCTGCCGGTGCTCGCCAGGGGGAGGAAGTCCATGCTGCCATCGTCGTCCTCCTGCTTGATCGGCGGGCCGCTCTGCTCTCGCGAGCCGACGTCGGCTGAACCGTTCAGCGCTGCACCTCCGTCATCCGAGTCGCTATTGCTGCCGCCAGCATCTCCTCCTTCATCCATCGGCTCGTCGTCATCGTCGTCGTCCTGTCCCTCGCCCTCGAAGTCCTCTACCTCCCTTGGGTCTCTCGACCAGAAGCGCAGATACGCGATGGAGTCATTGGCCTTTGCGCTCTCAAGACACTGGAGGGCATCGGGCAGGCATCGCTCCTGGATGCAGCGGTAGAAGCTTTTGTCCTTGACCTGCTCCGGGGAGAGACCAAGCACCGAGGCGACGGCGTTGGTGGCGAACATGATTGTGAGGTTCCTCGTGAAGCGGTTCAAGATCAGCGCGGCCCGGGGCTCACGCTCCACGGGCGGCACCTGGAACTTGGGGGACAGGTGCTCCAGCATGTGATAGCGGGGGTCCCGTGGGGAGGAGGAGAAGATGCGTCGGATCTGTGCACCCTCGATGGCCCGCCTTTCGCTTTTGGCACCCTGGCGGTAGATGCTGGTGCACGCGACCAGCACGTCGTGGACCACTGTGAAGCAGCACTCACAGCTCACCCACCGGCCGTCTGCCGACAAGATCCTAGCATAATGAAGACTGGCAGCCTTGTCGAGGAGGATCCCTCGGCTGTGGATCGACCTCGCAAAGGAACCTCGTCTGGGTGGAAGTAATCGAAGACGGACCGCCCGCGGACATCTTCTGCCAGCCAGCCCAGGATGTCATTGATGGACTCTGATGCAAAGAGGATATTGCAGTCAGGTGTCAAGTCTGCGAGTATTGGGAATATCAGATCACGCTCTCCAAACCACACACACACTCTCTCTGTCTCTCACTCTCTCTCTCACATTCTCTCTCACACTCACACACCAAGGCGACACCCGACTACTACGTGAAGCTGGGGGCACGAGTCGCCTGCCATGCAAGGACGGGAAGAAGAGGTGGGCATCTGGACCATCATGGGAGCTGTGCTATTCAACTTACTGTGTATGGTCATGAATGTGTGCTCCATTGAGTCTAATAACACCTCAGGGCAACGTTGACGACAGTGGTCTTTTTTTTTCTTCTTCTTTCTTCTTTTTCTTTTTCTATCCTCGGAACAGGTCAATTTAGCGTGTCAATGCCGCCGAGCTTGGGCGTAGCGTGGGAAAAGAAAAAGAGGGAGCGAGAGCAGCAGCGTTCGGACAATCTTGCAGAGGCCGAGAGGTAAGTAGGCTAAGACAACGGGGCGCTTTAGACTAGTCGAAATGTCACGCCCCGACCCGACTTTGACAGTGGCGCGAGAACCGTTGCGGCGGATCCCTTGTGGACGTATGACGAGCCGACCTGCATAGGACGACGGGTAGGGGACAAGAAGAGAGTGTGTGCTGATGATGCTACAGGAGGGATGAGGCGGGGGTGGTCACTGCTTTGAGTCACTGGCTGTGAGATGTGCTGCGCGGAAGAAAAACCAGACGGGGTTGGTGGCGCCTGTCAGTTCTCGCTAAAGGAGGACCTGTAGAACATCGATGTCGTCGTGAAGCGGGTCAAAGTCTCACTGGCACTCCCAAGCTCTGATAAGCTGGGAGATGAAACGGGCCGATACGTGCGGTGCGCGGCAGTCTGCAGGAGAGCACTTTTTCTTCTTCTTTCTTCTCTTTCTTTGCTGTGTGCTGTTGGCCCTCGTGCTTTGTCAGACCAGATATATGAGGAAGACAGGAGGGACAGAAAAAGAGAGAGAGAGAAAGAGAGAGCTGTCGAACTTTTTTTTCCCCTTCTTCTTTTATCTCAGGTGGTTGTTGTGGAAATCCAGTACAGTTGCCAGCGGGAGGACTTTTGGGTGCAGCATTCGGCCGTGTGCGCATAGAGGGTACTATTCTGTCCACGAACGCTATGGATAGACCAAAGAAGGCCCAACTTTACCAAGGTATTGTCTGGCTTGGCAGGTGGTGGCCGGCTGGATCACTGTAGTTGGACTCTGGAAAACGGAGGGAGCCGAACGTCTCGAGGACGGCGGCCAGGAGGTTCTAGCTATCTGTCGAAAGCCGTTGCTGTCGAGCCCAGGGAGGCGTCGTGGAGCCTAACCCTTATCCCTCGAGGGAGAGAGACAAACAGGTTTTGGGTTGATGTAAGAGATGATGTGGTGGGGGGAGGGGGGAGGGGCTGCAAACCAAGTATAGTTGCAGAGCGCAGGAGAATTAATTGCTGGTGATTGGTGGGTGACCTGTGTAGTAGATCCAGGAGGAAATGGATGCTTGTCTCAGACTTGAAGAGATAGAGAGAAAGGGAGAAGAAGAAGAAGGAGGAGGAAGAGAAGGAAAAAAGGGAAAGAATGAGACCAGCTCCTGGCTGTCCTCCTCGATGGCTTTATGTCAAGTCGAAGCCGTCCCAAGACATATCTGGTTGCTTGCATTGCTTTTCGAGCCCAGAGCCATGGGCTCCCCTGTCCCCCTGCCGCTGCCCGCCGTACCGACAAGGGTACACTTTGGGGGGTAAGGTCGTGATAGCCCCGTCTGCCACCCAGCCAATTTCTTGGCGTGGAGACGAGGTGCCCCATGCAGCCGCACTGCTTGCTCCCACCCCTGGCAGCCCGGCCCAGGCCCATCCATCCCATCCCATCCCATCCGCACACACACTCCCACACCCACCCACCAAGGGTCGTCAGGCGCAGCCAGAGGTGGGGCGACGACGCCAGAGTACAAACAGGCCAAGGTGCAATGTACTATTTCGTACCGTGTGCTATGGCACGGCGCGGATTACGTGCCGCAAGGTTATTCTCCGTATCCATTGACAGCATTGTGCTCCTCGAGGTGGTATCCATTCCGTCATGGCCCTGAGGAGTCCGTATATGTGCTATGGTAGTATCGTATCCACGAGATGCTCGGAATGGCCCTCTTGCCGGTCGGGTCCATGCTCGCAAACAAGGGAAGGACGGGGGCAGAGGAGAAGGGCTGTGAAGGTCTAGTCTGTGAGAAAACACACACACACACACACATCGGCTGCAGCTTGGCATCAAAAGCAACAAGGGTGGGGGTGAGGGTGCTTTCGAGGGAAACATAACGTACCATTACGTTACCATGGTAATTTGGTAATTCTCGTGCCCGGCACAAACACGGGCTACCACTGCTGTGCCTGTGCCTGTCAGTTTTTTTTTTTTTTTGGCAGCCGAGACTGGGCGAACTGGGGGTTAGCTTCAACTCTAAATTGATGTCCACTGCAAGGCCGTGTCTGTAGGAGGAGGTAATGTCGGCTTCTCTCACTTCCGCCACAGGTATATACGACAAGCCACAGTTGTAGTCGATGTTGGGGTTGCGATGGGAGGAGGAGCAGGAGGAGGAGGAGGGAGACTCGGAGCGACTCTTGTCGGTATCTGTGTAATTCCTCCGAACCGTACCGGAGCGTCTTGTGATCCATGCGTAATACCAAAAATTAAAATAAAATAATAAAAAAAAAAGAGAGGGAGAGAAAAAGAGAGAGACCCAATCATTGAGTGTTGCCCTGCTCTTCACAGCGGAATTCTCATATGAAGAAACATTCGCCGGTTCCTGCCATGCTCGCCGTCCCAAACCGTGGGATCAGCTTGGACAAACCCCCCCCCCACACCCTTCCTTTCTCTCCTTAGCGCCTACCAGCAACCTCCAGGCCCAGGGCCTTCCCCCAGCTGCAGATATATCGATACATGCTGACATGTTTGAAAGTTGAGATGCGACAGAGAGAGAGAGCGAGAGAGAGGGAGAGCCCAGGGGCGCCTCGTATGTCATGTGGGCCATCAAGTCGCTTCAACAAGTCGGGTAGTGCTTGCGAATCTGCAGCAGTGGCAGCCGGACGATGGGCGCTGTCATGGGGAGTCTGGCAGGGAGCCAAACTCCACCGTGTCCCCACTGGTGTGATCACGGAAACGGGATGATTTCCGGCTGAGCTGCGGTTCTCATTTGGAAGCTGCAGGTGCCGATGAGAATCGGGTATGGTCGACGACGGGGCGAGACGGGGCTGTTGGGTCTTTCGACCACAGGGCGCTCCCTCCTCTGCCCGTCTTGACCACAAGAGGTCGTGATCTTCGTCATCCTCGAGGAAACACCTCCGATCGTCTCTTGTCGGGTGGATCTAGGCTCGCTGCTGCAAGATCACTCTTGGGTGCTGACGCAGGATCCTGCAGGCGTGATATACCATGCAAGAGAGCCTCATAACAATTTGACAGGCCAACAAGACCTGTGGCAATCTGGCCCGCAGTGACAATCCCCCAGCCGATCAGGCAAGGGTCCGTGTTGTACATGGGCGGTCCTGCTTGCTTTCCTCCTTCTTTTTCCCTCCCTCTGCGGGTACACCGATTGCCTGGAGATGGTGGCCTGCAGGCCAGGATCAGCGGATCGGTCGCATCCTATAGGACAATAACCATAACCTCCCATATGGGATGTGTGATCGAGATTAGCAGCCTTGCAGCCTCGCCTGTGCTTTGTTCTGCTTCAGATTTGGGGGGTAGGGCTGCAGTGACGACACATCCTTGACGGCACCCTGGACTGTTTCCTGCACGATGGGCAGAACCCTACAAGGATGCTTGAGATCGGAAGCTCGTCATTCGTCAGGGTGCCACCGGACCCCTGGATACATCGCACTGTCGCGGGCCGCGGCGATGTTTCTGACAACCGAACCATCCGGTCTCTCTTCAACCAGATTGTGGCTGTTAGAATATACCTAAGCGATGGTCCCCTCTCGGCCCCTGTCGGCTGTGCATCTTTTTTTTGCCCAATTATAGACACATGGCCGCCGGGATTCTGTCAGGGATGAGGCCACCGGAGGCGCTCTCCAGCAAGCCGCGGTCGTGCAACCGTCGCGAGAGCGGCGGGGGTTCCCGTCCCTTGCTGGCCGGGCCAAGAGATGAGAGGATGGTCGGTGGTAGTGCCGGTGCGCGAACGGGTGCTGTAGGGAGGCTACCATGGCACCATAGCAATCAAACCAAAAGGGACTTCTGAGGGAGCGTTCCGTTCTGATGGCCCGGCGACCGTGCCATCTGCTGGGCTCTGCAAGACCGTCCATGTGGGGAACTCGGCAGTCTCAGCCTCGTCCCATGTCTACCTGCGGCTGAATGATATTGGCCTGTCGAGGTCGTTCCGCTCAACAAGGCCACGGCTTCGTGACCAAATCACCTCCGCCCTGCCATGGCCAAGATCACCAGAGGACACTTGTGCAGACAAGATCGATGTCTCCCTGGTGAGTATCGATCCCTAGGTCCTATCGGCGTTCCTGGGATCTGCTCGATCGGTGGATATCGGGGCCAGCAGGGGAAGCTGTAGCAAGGCGGATTCAGGGGACCAAAAATGGCTGCCTCCGACATGCAGGCCCAGCAGCATGTAAGCAACCATGCCAGAACCCATCCCTTCCCCGTGGTATATCGCACTTTCCTTGGTACTCTATGGATATCATGCAACGTTGTGAGCTGTCCATACTCTCTGTACAGCTGCTGCAGGCGACAGATCGGAACCAACCAGACACAGAGAGGTGCTCGACCAGCGATCACGCCGACGAGCTACGGTCGCGAGTGCTATTCGGGACGTCATGTCGGTAATGTAAGCCCAGGGCGAGAAGAAAGAAAAGAAGAAAAAAAAAAGTATGACGATTTGCGCTTGGGTGGCTGGGTGGTGATTGTTACACCACATGGGCCGGCTCTGCGCCCCTAGGCAGAGGCGCCAGTATTTCAAGGGCCAGGGGGGAAAAGGCAGAGGCCTTTTGTCGGTGAGCTGTGGTATGGCTCGATCCCGAGACCCAGGGACATGTCCTCATCATCTCGTAAGTTCCAGGCGGCATCTCTCGTCCGGTGCCTAGGCCGGCCGGCAATTGATGTATGTAACGTCGTAGGGTCCGAGTTCTGATCGCATACAAAAAGGTGTTGTTGGACTAGGATGGCTGAAAAGAAAACACAGCGGCCTGAGGAATTGAGAGAGAGAGAGAGAGAGAGAGAGAAAACTCTAAGTGGCCAGCATGATCCAGCAGGACCTCTTCAGGCTCTTGAAGCTTGGGGTTGTTGATGCGGAAGGTGGAAGCCATCAACATGCCCAGGGTGTGCCTGGCCCAGACTCTACTGCACTGAGGTGAGGGGCTCCCCGGGGGTGGGGGGTTCAGCAGCTAGCAGGGTTCTAAGGCCCAGGGGTCTTGCGCTTTTCACAGGTCCCAAAAGGGAAGTCAAGACCCCTGAATCCTAGCGGCAGGGTTTTACCAAATCAACAACACAACACCATCTCTTAGCAGGCACCGCCCAATTCCCTCGCCAGGCCAGTCCAGCACCAATTTCAAATAAAAGCATGCCTCCATTACATGATCCAGAGTGGGATTTTCCCAGGCTGCGTGCATCATTTGGGTTTGAGGTTCGTCCCTTGAGTTATCAGGGCGATGCGGTGGTCCGGTGCTGAAGCTCTCCGCCAGGACGATCACAAGTTTACGAAGGGTCTCGACGAGGCAGATACCGGTAGGTCGGAGCCCCGTCCTGACGGCCCCCTGAGAAGGTGTCTCAGGTACTGTCTGTCTGCTAACTCTTGTCCTCCAAGAGTTCTTCGACGTCAAATTCTATCCTTATGATCCTGTCGGATCAGACCCAATTTTGCAGCTGTCAGCAAGAAGCACGTGCGTGGACCCCCTCGCGCCTCTGGCATGGCGAGCCTGGCCCGTGAGCTCTTGACTGATGGCTCCTCCTTAGGTGGTTATATGTCGACTAGTACAAGTAGGGGATAATGCCAATCCATGCGAGGTCATCAGAGTCATCAGGGACGACGATGTAGGTCGCAGAGCCGTGCTCCCCTCCCCCCACTCTCCCGGTGATCCGATCTTGGGCCCCGGCGCAAGGTGCTGACACAACATAGCCAGAAGCCCTGAACTGCTCATGTTGCTGGTCTAAAGAGGCGGGGACCGACAGAGCACTCCTCTGCGTGGCCGGCCGCGACGCCAAGATCAAAGTCTACAATGTGAGGGACGGCAGGTTTCACACGGTTCGTCTCCCAGGGGCAGTCCCAGCTCGGAGAAGGTTCTGCTGACTGGCATGCCTTTAGACACTCGTGGGACATGGAGGCGTAAGTCATGACCCGAGCACCGTGAGCTGTCTGTTGCCTATACTGACCGAGACTGGCCAGGAAATTAATGATCTCGCAACATCTCCCGACAACCCCCGGATTATCGCCTCGGCATCAGACGATACCACGGTCAGGTTATGGAGTCTGGATCCTGTCCATGCCAGGCAGCCCTGTGTTTGTCTCCTCGGAGGCGAGGGACATTCGTGGAGCCTACTCAGCGCTGTAGGTGACTCGACCTGACGCGGCAATTTGCTTCTGGAGCAGACCTCTGACGCACCACCGCACAGGCTTTTCACAACACTGGTCGTTATCTATTGTCTGCAGGGCATGATCAGGTGATCAACCTGGTGAGTCTGGTCAAGTACTACGCCTCGCGCGAGGGACACATCTGACCGGGTCGACAGTGGACGATCCCGGAGCTTCCAGAAGAACATGTCGACACGCCAATAGTCGTCCACTACCCTCACTTTTCGACTTCGGAAGTCCACTACGGACTCATTGACTGGTACGTACGTGGACATCTGTGCGGAGCACCAGGATCAGGCTAATGAACTTGTCACAGCGTCGCCTTCTATGGCGACCTTATACTCTCCAGAGCTTGCCATGAGGAGAAGATCGTGCTGTGGCGGATCGAGGGCTTCGATTCCGATGACCCCCTCCGCCGCCATCCACAGCGCCCAGCGCGCACGACCAGACGCGGACGACCCGATCTGCCTTCGCTCCGGCCAACGCACCAAGCCAGTGGATGAGACTGCTGCAGTTCGAGACCAAGAACTGCGGCGTGCAATTCTTCCTCCGCTTCAGCCTGCACCACGTTGACAGGCAGCACCCGATCCTGTGCTTCTGCAACGCCAGGAACGAGATCATGTGGTGGGACATGATGCGCCTCACCGCGTACCAGGATTTCATCAACTCGCTCTGTGACCCCGGAGTCGGCCCGGACGCGAGGGGTGCTAAGCCCTCCTGGCTCCTACCTGCGCATCACAAGTCGAAAGGGCTGGGGCCGCCGTTGGACGCGGAGGGCGAGAGGACCATCGCCGCATCGGCCATGAGGCCTGTTGGCCACAAGGACCCGTTCGATGTCGAGGAGGCCCTGCGAAACGAAGGGTTCAACGCGCAGACGATCAAACTGTGGCAGAGCAAGTTCGACACCAGCAACCCGAACAAGGTGATCAAGCCGCACAGGCAAGAGCTCCTGCAGGGCCCGCCCTTTGTGGGGAGACAGGCCGCGTGGAGCCTTGACGGCTGCTGGTGTGTCGTCGTGGGAAGCCGGAACCACGCGGTCATCTTCCAGCGGTGGGCCAAGGGCGGACGACACTCGACCAGCCGGCAGAACTCGCATGTGCCGTCGGAGATGCAGAGCCGTCAGGGAACGGCGGCCTTTAGGGCCGAGAGTGAGGCCACGAGCGCGAACGCGTCTTTTTGCAACCAGAGGCGCCTATGTGAGGCCCTCCGGCTGTAGTAGGAAGGTCTTTCTTTGTATCACTGTAACACCAGACGAGCACACCCATGTATGTAGCAGCAGCACAAGAATTCCTAGCTGGAGAGACCACACGAGAGGGAGAGAGGGGGAGAGAAAGAGAGAAGACCATGGTTGCTATCTCATAGGCAGAGACGAGAAGACAGGCAAGCTGCTCCATGCAGATCCCAAATCATCCTCCTCCTCCTCAGCTCCGTAGTCGTCCCCCTCAGGCCCACCAAGCCACCGTCCCGTGAAGCCGTCTACCCGCCCACCACTCTCCCTCATCTTCACGAAACACACCCTTGCCGTCTCCCTCTCACCACCCCTCACCCGCCTGCCCGCCTCCTCCTCCTCCTCCTCATCACCCGTCCTCGGCACGCTCAGGTCGCCTACGTATAGCGCAACCATCCCGCGAAGCCGCAGCATCTCCACGCTGCGGCTATACGGGCATTTTCCATCAGCGCGTCCATGCGGGCGGCAACGTCCCTCATCACCGCCAGGGCCCGCTGCGCCAGGGCCGTCTTCTCCTGCCTGAGCCTCTGGTCCCGGACCGTGGGGCGGAGGAGGTGATTGTCGTCGTCGTCGTCGCCGCCGTCGTCCGAGTAGCGCCCGTCGGGCATGTCGAGATCGTCTGACCAGACCTCGGAGGCACGGTCCAGCGCCTCCAGGGCGAGCTTGTGCTCGACCCAGGTGTTGTAGAGCTCGCAGCCGAAGAGGACGGGGTGGAAGTCCAGGCTGGAGACGGAGTTTGGGTGGAGGCGGTTGTAGGGGTATTGGCGGATCAGGCCCTCCAGGTAGGCACGTAGCTGTGGCATGTTGGCTGGGGACCCCCATCTCCGGACTGTCGCCCTCTCCGTCCTTCCTCCGCCGCCCGCCGGACTATCCACCCCGTGACGCAGTACATCTTCGCCATCGTCGTCATCGTCTGGCGGTGGTGGTGGTGATGATGATGATGATGCAGAGACCCTATCGTCGCGGGCGCCCACCTCCTCTTGGCCCCCGGGTGGCACAGTCCTCGGCCGCGCCTCCCCCTGCCTCATCAACACCTCGGCGCCCAGGCTCCACAGCCCATTCCGCCTCAGGTCGACGGGTTTCCCCCTGACCTCGCTCCGCTGCAGCAGACCAAACGCCCTCCGCGCGCGCGGCATGTCGCCTTCCTCCAGCGCGCGGAGGACCACGCCCGTCAGCACGCCGAGGCGCTGGTCCTGCGCACCACGCATCTGCCGCGCCCGGCGGTCCCTGTCTGCCTTGGACCCCCTGCCTGCCGCCAGAGCACCGCCGCCGTCGTCGTCGTCGTCGTCATTGTCATCCTCGGCAGACAGTGGTAGTGGTGGGCCGCCGTCCTCTCCTGCGCGGTCATGGCTGCGGCGCCGGGCAGGCCGGATGGGCCGGTGCGGGAAGTTGGGTAGGTATGTCGAGGGCAGCACGTCCGTCTCGCTCAGGCCTGCGGCGCTGAGCTGCTTGAGCGTGCTCTGGCTGTGGGAGAGAGGGTTGATCGTGTCGGAGGCGGGCCGCTTGCGCTTTTGGGAGGGCATCTTGGGGGGAAGGGTGTCTGGTCTGGTCTGGGTGTATATGTTTTGTGTGCTCAACGATGGCAGAGGCTTGTTTTTGTTTTTGTTCCCCTTCTTCTTTTTTTCTTCTGGACCTGCTGATGAGATGAGTTGAGGAGGGCTGAGATGGGTGGTGCCTCATGAACATGGACTGAGCCCTATGTGGAAATGTTGCCAGGCTCGATTTTCAGATTGTGACCATTGAAAAGATGGTCCTCTCTCGCTGACCGTCATGATATATTGGGTAGGGTTAGACTTGAGATAGTTGTCGGTTTTTGTGATTTGTTTTTGGTGGTTGTTTTTTATTTTTTAATTTTTAAACTTTTTGGTTCATGTGTTGGTGGTTAAGTTGGAAAGCTGAGAGGTAAGAATGGCGCTACGGTTCACTGAAGCAATGCCCCACGACTAACACTGGCACAAAGATTGTCGGCCCAAAGGTTGAACACAACAGTACATGGTAACTTGAATTCACGTGCGCACTGCCAGCTACCAAGGAGGATCACTTGAAGGTTTTTGTCTGTCTTATTTTTTCATACGATCAAGTATGAGCTGAGCGAGGAATTTCTTCTTTTTCCTGGTTCGATTCCTTCCGTCTTGCTTCAAACAGCGAGCCCTGTGAGGTCTCCCGCTCCGTAGATCCACGGCCGCAGAATGAGATCTATCCACCATCCTCTTGAACGCCAGTCATGAGATCCTTCTTTCTTTTGGATTTTTTCCCCCGCTTCTTCTTTGCCCTATATGCACCCCGTTGTCCCATCTATATGCCATCCCATACTCGTACAATGACCAAGTAAGTGCTCTGGGGGTATCTTTCCTTTTGATTCCTCCCTCCCGTTCCCTTTTTTTCTTTTTCTCTTTCTGCTTGCAACTAAAAAAAAATAAAAAAAAGACCAGGACACAAAAGACATACACGCCTTATCACAACGCCCTCTCGAGCCCGAACGGCGACCACGACTCCAGCCTGCGCAGCAGCGTCTGGTACAGGAACAGCATGCACCCGCTCTGCACGCTGGTCCATACGAAACGTGGGCCCACGCCGCGGAACCACCCGCCGAGGCCCTCGGTCTTGTAGATCATGCGCAGGCCCATGATGACCGATGACGTTTCCAGGGTGGCGGCTCCCGGCCGAGGGGTGTGTGTTGAGGGGGACGAGGTGGAGATGAGGCGCCTCGCAGCATCCTTCACCTTGGTCGCATCTGTTGCCTGTGAGACGTGGGGGTCCACCGAGGCGCCTTTGGAGGAGGAGGAGGAGCAGGAGGAGGTCGGTGTTGGCTTGGAGGAGTGCCTGGCAGGTTCTGTTCGTGGGTTGACCTGGGTCTGCAGGCGGGTCTTGACCACGTCGAGCGGGCAGGTCATTGCGCCCGCGAGACCGCCGCCGGCCGCACCCGTGAGGAACTCGAGGGGCGTGCTGAGCTCGTTGTCCCCCTTCCACTGCACGGCCCAGTCCCTGAACTGCTCCCAGAACATGAACTGCAGGGCCGAGAAGGGGAGATCGCGGGACAGCGTCGCCTGGTAGCCGTAGAACAGGGCGGAGAAGCCCTCTGTGCGCACGATCGTCCTCGCGGCGTCGATTGTGTTGCGGTAGTTGTAGCCCGAGTGGAAATGGGGGTTATTGTAGCGGCCTTGGAGCTGTAATCGGGTCTTGAGGACTTCGGTAGGCACGTAGACGATAGACGCGGCTAGGTCGCCAACAAATCCTGCGCGGCACCATCAGTCAGCTTTTGTCTGCAAGAAAGACCTGTGGGCGGGTGGGGCTGGTCTCGTCGCCGTCGCCGTCGCCGTCGAGAGAAGGCGGGGGGGGGGCGTTTACCGGCTGTGAGGTATGCAAGATTCGGCTGCATGCCACGGTCGATCAGGTTTCGCTTGGTGAACTCGTATGTGCCGAAGAACAAGACGGTGCCTGGGAACGAGCCCAGCAGCGCCGGGAACCAGCCGCCGTAGAGACCCCTCCTCACCCCCCTCTTGCCGCAGTATCGTGTAGTAGGAAGAGCCGAGGGAGGTGTACTTGGGAGGGATGTGAGGGTCGCCCTGCTGCCGTGTCTTGACGGTATCCAAGGAGTGCATAAGCATGTCGCCGGTGGTTCCCCCAAGGCCACCAGCGATCATGGCCTAGGGAAGAGACGGGACTCGATCAGCATTTTTTTTTTCTCGCGACGAGACGGTCCATATTGGTTTTGCATACATGTATATAGGGCGGGCGACCCTCATATTCTTCGCTTGCATCGACTGTCATATCCTGAGATACATGCGTGCCTCTTCCCTTCTCAAGAGAAAGAAGAAAAAAAGAAAAGGAGAAAAAAGAGAGAGAGAGAGATAGAGAAAGACTTGTATAGCGGAGAGGCGGGCTAAAGTCGCATGGCGGTGCAAACCCAGCAGAAAGAGAGGTTGTTGCTTCGCGCCGTGGAGAAATTCGAGAGAATCCGAGGTCCGATGGATACAATTGGCAGACCACGGCGGCGAAGCGAAGGTGAACCGGCCACAGCGCGAGCGAGGAGCTCGGTTGGACTGTCGTGGGCGCAGAAGAGGTGAGGCAAGGTTGGTGGGTTTGTAGGTTGGTCTGGAAAGTTGTCGAGAGAGCTGGGTTTGAAATTTGGGAGCGAAGCGGTAGACGAGCTAGAAAGATTTCGGCCGTGCCGTCAGGCCCGCCCTCGCTGGGAACGCAGGGAGTTTAGTTGGTTAGGTGGGGGAGGAACAGGGGTGGCCCGTGCTGTAGGTAAAATAAAAAGTAGCCCAGGCAGCCTTATCACAGAGTATCGTAGTGAGAGAAGTACAGGATAAATATACACAATAGCATAGTAGAGAGGACATGACTGCATGTGCTGTGCCATATGCACTGGGTGCGCAACCCTTCGACGTCACCGTTTCCGAGCAGCACAACAAAGTCGACACAGAATTCATTCCCAGACCGCTGAAGCCGTTCCGCGGTCCTCCGTACCGAGTCTCGGCCCCGAGGTCTTACAAACCCCGAAGATAAGAGAGAGAAAAGAAAAAAAAAGGGATCCGACAGACGACCCTCGGGGATTCCAGAAGCCGGGACCTCCGCATAGACTAGAGCATATTATGTGCACATCGAGGCTCGGTTCACTAAAAGTATAGGGAGGAGGAGACCTTTGCCATGGCAGGTTTACATGAAGAAACGAGAATGCCCCTCCTTTTTCCTCTTTTCCTCTTCTTCTTCTTCTTCTTCTTTTTTTTTTGAGTCTTCTTTTCTTTTTTTCTATTCTCTTTCCCTCATTGTCTAAAGGCACCCAGTCTGTCTGCATGTTCCCACCACCTCACCTTGCCAGCCTTGCGCCATGGCCACAAGATATGCGTAACCTGTCCCTGGATAAGACGGATCGAGATCGGCCCGTACATGTTGCTGTCCTGTGTCAGCTTGCCGCCCTCGTCGCCCTCGACCCAGACGTGATTTGGCGGCACGCGGATGTAGGGGTTCGGGAACGGAGGCCGCGTGTGCACGAGGTCTCCTGGGAGGCCCACGATGCGCTTCGTTGTGAGCGCATTAGGCTTCAGTGGGTTGCTGCAGGGATCCGTCACGAGTTAGGAATCATCAACACCTCTTGTGCTGGGCGTATATGTCTTTTCTCTCTCTCTCTCTCTCTCTCTCTCTCTCTCTCTCTCTCTCTCTCTCTTTCCTTGTTCTCCTTTTCGTTCTTCTTCTTTCCTTCTGGTGAGGACAGGACGTACTGGAATGTAATGATCATGCCCCTCTGCAGGTTTTGCTGCGCATACAGCTTCTGCGTCAGGCATACGTCGGACCGGCTCGTCTCGTTGTACCGCTCATTGAAGTAAGGCGACATGGAGGGCCCGCGGATCCTGACAACCTCGAAAACATGGTCGTTGATGAAGACGACCACGGGAATCCACGGAAGCGTGACAAAGAGGTAGTGTGAGAAGTCCCGAGTAAAGATCCTCGTCGAGCCCTTAAATCTCGCCCATGCTTGCGGGCCTGCTGCCATATGTAGACACTCCGCCCGGTGGGCTCATGGAACTGAGTCAAGAAGTCATCGTTCGCCCTGAGGCTTCATCTTTTTGGGGTGGGTTCTGGTGTTGGGAGGTTGAGATTTGCTGAAGCTTTCTCCAGGCCATGCTGACATAAGTAAACACCGGCCTCTGTCATGCCTGCCGGCAGAAATTCACGTCAACGACTCGGCTCACCACAGCACTTGCTGCGCTTTGGTGGATCGAGCCTAAAACCTCAGCCCACTCTCTACTCAACCCACCTGAATAAAGTCTCGTCGTGCCCTCCATAACACCAGCTTTGGTACCAACCGACCACCCACGCGCTTCGAGGAAATCGACAGCCGACGACACATTCTTCCACCCTCCCTCCCCCCTGCCACACCTCTCCATATTGGCATGCTTCCCGTTTCTCCCACAGCCTCTTCGTCCAGTCGACAACCGAGGCGCGATGTCGATCGATAGGACATGTCCTTCTCGCTGCTCCGTGTGCCAAAGAAGGCAGCCCTGACAGCCCTGCGCGGGCTTGTCGTAGGCACTTCCTGCACGCTCGTCCTAATCACTGAGGACCGCCGCCGCCGCATCAAC
Organism: Celoporthe dispersa; assembly: GCA_016584495.1. Classification (NCBI taxonomy): domain Eukaryota; kingdom Fungi; phylum Ascomycota; class Sordariomycetes; order Diaporthales; family Cryphonectriaceae; genus Celoporthe; species Celoporthe dispersa. The sequence continues at coordinate 979,969 of WAID01000002.1, forward strand.
AAGGCCCGCAGCGCCATCCAGAATGCCGACAGGATTCGCTCCGCAAAGCAGTATCATGCGGCGCGGCTCGCCCTCGAGGGACTCCCTGGGAGGCCCACCAAAAGTCCGAGCGAGGAGGAAGTCTTGTTCTCCTCTTCCCCTGTGGGCCGACAGATACGGGCAGATGACTGCCAGGATGGACATGGACTACCGCGGCTGGCTCAGGTGCGACAGACCCCGTCAGACCAGACTGTTGACGTGAGGAGGCTTGAGGATGCGCTCGCCGCTCCTGGCCATACGCAACAGACTGAGCTCGGATCTGAAGCCAATCGCGAGATTCCACGTCCAGCAGTGCCGAGCCTGGGGCGCCAGACCCCGCGCGCCTGGGGCTCCCAGCTCAGGCTCGGCCATCAACAGCAGTTGTCTCCTGCTGTCTTCCAGCGGCCAGTGCCCATCAGGCCGAGCTCCCGAAGGCCAGAGAGGTCGGGCCTGCCTCCTGCAAAAGTGCAGAATATCGATGCTGCCGAGGGTGTTGGGCGAATACGGGAAGCTATCAGACTGGGCGACACACCCAGCCTTGAGCACGCGACCAATGTGCTGGAGCACATTTTGCGGAAAAAGAGACCTGGGCGCAGAGGAGAAGGAATTGCTTGTGCACACGGCTGCATCACTCTGCCTGGAGTGCCAACAGGTTGGACAGATGTACATCGCCGCTCGAGCTCTGCACTGTCTCGTCAGGCTTGGTCCACTGGCTATGGCTGACTATTACGCCTCGAATCCACAACCTGTCATCCATCATGCGGTTTCCAAACGCGGAGGCGGAGATTGACAATTTAAGAAGCCAAGAGGCAGGGCCTAGCAGGGACGAGCGGCTGGCAGCACGCAAGAAATTGGATCGAGCCATCGCTTTACTCCTGCCGAAGTTTGCCGAAGGCAAGTTGTCGGCACCACAGCTTCAAGAATGGTTGCCAGTAGCTGAAAAATCCATGAATCTCGCTCTGGACCTCGGGAACATGGTTGAGCAGGCGTCCAGTCTGTTCTGGCGTATCCAGCACTACGATGGAGATCCTCACGGCACGATTGTCCACCATTTCTTCAACCGCCTCAAGGGGCAGGGAAGATCGAAGCCTATCGTCAACACGTTCAATCTCGTGCGACACAGACTGTCTGAATGTGCGCCGGATACTTGGTATGCCATCGGCGATCTTGTCGCTGACGCGGTCGAGGATGCTCTTGGGCAAGATCCCGCCAAGGTGCTCTTGCACATGGCTGAATCTTGCCCGACCGAGCTCTGCCTACCCCAGCTCCCCCTCCGCACGGCATGGGTCACCAAGCTCCTGTACTGCCACTGGCAGCGGGTGCGGCGTTTCGAGGACACCCTCGCGCTGTTCAGGCGGTTCGAAGAGCTCGGGGGCCTCAACCTGGTTGTCCATGCCAACGGGGTGTACCGGGTTATGATCCAGATCGCCGTGGAAGCCGAGCAGTGGACAGACGTGGACGAGCTCCTGAGAAGGCTCCAGGCCGTCGAGCCAAGCTCTTCCAAGGAAGCCCGTATCATTGGGCTCCTTGCCTTAGCCAAGGCCAAGGTAGGAGACTGGAATGGCGTCTGGACCGAATTCAGGAGCATCGAGATCACGGACCGGATCGAGGATGTGTTCTCGCCCGTGCTCTATGAATTCAACAAGACACACACAACGAGGGAGATGGAAGATTTTCTCAAGACCTATATCCAGGATCTGGAGCTGCCCATCAGCCGGTACATGGTCAACATGGTTGCGAACCGTTACGGCGACATTCGAGACGCCCAGTCCTTTATAGACTGGCTGGCATACTGCAGCGGCAAGGGCTTCGAGATTGATGCGGCGTTTGGTAATGCCATCATTGTCAACTGTAGGAAGAGATGGGACTTCAGCTTTGACGACCTGAAGCTCATCTACCGCACGCTCCAGGGCCTCAGCCCTGGCTTTGTGGACAATGTTACGGAGAACGAGATGATATCCACAGGCCTGAGGACGTACCGCCGAGCGAAACCGGCGTTTGTCAAGAGGCAGATCGCCACGGTGGGCGCCAGGTTCCAACGATGGCATCTTGCCGGCGACCACAGCGACATACGCGTTGATATGAGGCAGGCTTTTGTGACACGAAACTACAGAGCCGTGCTTCTGATCTACAGAACTGCCTGCAGGAGGGGTGTCGCACTGGATGACGGCCACCTGCGGCTGGCCGTCATGGCGTGTATGAAGCTAGACGGCCGGCTGCAGACCGCGCTTGACATGATCAGGGAGGGTCAAGCACGGGGTATGGACGTGAGCTCTACCATCACCCCAGTGTACCTCTTGCAGATGCAGCGGATATATGCTGGACACACGTCAGACAAGGACAGCCTACTCCGTCATGTCCAGAACCTCAACACCGTCTTTGAAGAAAATAATCTCGGCCTCGGGTACACCGCCCTGTTGCGCACGGCACATATGCTCCTACAGGCCCGCCACCACCAAGGTGCCATCTCGTTCGGGCTCTCGGCGCTAGAGAAGACGGACATACTATGTCCCAACGACATTGCATCCTTTCAGCTGTTTATCGTAGCGTATGCGTACAGCGCCAACGTCCAGGGCATGAAGTGGACGATCGCGTCGGCTGTCCACATGCAGTATTACCACAAGGGTAGCATCTACAGGGCGCTCAAGGACGCCCGCAACCTGCTGCAGAAGCAAATCCAGAGCTCGGATGTCAAGGAGGCGCTCGGGGTGGTCGAGCAAGGGCTCGACAGGGTGCGTCTCCAGAGACACAAGCTCGGCGAGGAGCGCCGGGCGATCGAGAGGCCACGATGGGCATCATGAAGAAGGCAGCGCTCGAGGCAGAGCGGCAGCCCACGTCCGAAGAGGCCCTGCGGAGGCGAGATGAGGTCCTCCGGCAGCTAGAGGAGAAGGAGAGGCGCGAGGAGGAGGAGCAAGAGCGAAGAGAGGCCGAGCGGTGGCAGGAGAGGGAGGCCAGGCGGCTTGCTGCGGAGCAGTCACTGCTGCAAAATGCCGGACATGCGGACGCGATGGAGAGGATTCTTGAGCAGAGCAGGCACGAGATCCTCAGCGACTTTTGAGGGCGCATATGTCTATGATACCCTGGCGATGTGAGACAAATAAAAAAAAATTCCATATAATATATAGCTATTATATACAACATCTACAACAGTCAAGACGACCGACGTCCAGTCCGCCTCACAGTATCTAACACACCCTCCCCTCCCCCCTTCCCCGGCGCGGCCCCCAAGAAACCCTCGACTCTGCTCTCAACGATCTTACACAGTATCTTCCAAAATGCAAGTTCTCCTTTCTATCAGCCTCACAGAGGCTGTTTGTTCCCAAACGATGCAGAGGGTGCGCGACTCAGCAGCTTGATGAAAGTCGCCTCATCTGCCCCGACCAGAGAACACTATAATGTAAGAGTATTGAGCTATCATTAATCTCCCTTCCTCACTACGGGCCAGTCAAAATTTTTCGATATCCAAACAGCAATCCTTGGCCCCAAACAACATGCCACAACCGCCAACAAACCGAACGACACGTGAAATTGGGCGGTCAATCTATCGTCCCAAGGTCGGCCAAACTGGCCCCTAGCGATTTGCCAATCAGGCGCGGCGATTGCCGTGTGGCATGACAGTCTGGGCTCATCGAGAAAAAATGCGGCAGGGATTGTCGACGCCAAAGGGTGCCAGGGATAGGGGCCCTTCCGTTTTTTTTTGTTTTTTCTTCCCTTTCTTTTCTTTTTCCTTCTGTCGCTGACGCTGTGTAACCAGCGCCAGCGCCACTTGGCCTTAGGCTGTAAACCCCCACCCCCCCCCAAAATTCAGTGGACCCCTGCTTTTCTTTTCCCAATTCCACAACGGCTGTTACCCACGCCCAGAGTCAGGTTCGTGCTCTGATCTTTGCTTGTGAACATCACCTTATTCTCGGCTCCATTCTTAGTATACAGTACCAATCACGACGTGACGAGAAAAGCCCCAAGAAGAGGGAGAGAGCGACTTGTGTTCTTCTTGAGGGGCGAGGATCTGGTCCTCACACTCAACTCAGCCTTGACCTCTTGCTTTGCTGTCTTTCGACAAGCATTGACCGCATCATCTACAGAGTCGAAGCCTCTGCACCAGTCGACTCCTGAGATCCAGCACTGTTCGACACCTGCTGCTGCTCCTCGGGACCCTGCAGGAGATTGATCCGATCGCCTGCCAACGCACAATCCTGAGCAGACAGACTCTCATCAGCCTCCAGCTACAACCACCGACCACCTACCACCAACTGCCCACCGCCTACTCAACCACGCCTCCTCGAGCCCACCACAATGGCAGCAACGACCTTTGAAGCCGACGAGGCCGCCCTCCGCGCCTCGCGCCGCGAGAAGTACCACGAAGCCGACGCAGTCGTTGTCGGAGGCGGCGTCTTCGGATGTGCGGCCGCCTACGCCCTTGCGAACCAGGGCCGCAGCGTGATCCTCCTCGAGCGGTGGATGCACGAGCCGGACCGGATAGTGGGCGAGCTGCTGCAGCCCGGCGGGTGCGCCTCGCTGCGGCAGCTGGGGCTGGGCCACTGCCTCGAGGGCATAGACGCCGTGCCCTGCTACGGCTACCACATCCTGTTCCACGGGGACGAGGTGAACTTCCCGTACCCCTTCACCAACGAGAAGGGCGAGGTCGTGCTGCAGGCGCAGAAGGAGGCCGGCGACGAGTACAAGCGCCCGGAGGGGAGGGGTTTCCACCACGGCCGGTTCATCATGCAGCTCAGGCGGAGCTGTATGGCCCACCCCAACATATCAGTCTTCGAGACGGACGTGACGGACACCATCGTCGGCGAGAACGGGCCCGAGGTGCTGGGTGTGCAGACCAAGACCACGGACCCAGACACCGGCGAGAAGAAGCCCGACTGCTTCTTTGGCAAGCTGACCATCATCGCGGACGGCTACGCCAGCAAGTTCCGCAAGCAGTTCCTCGGCGTGCAGCCCGTGGTGAAGAGCCGCTTCTACGCGCTGGAGCTGATTGACTGCCCCGTCCAGCCAGCGGGCTACGGCCACGTCAACATCGGCAAGGCGAGCCCGGTGCTGATGTACGCGATCGGGAGCCACGAGACGCGGGCGCTGATCGACGTCCCGCTGGACCATCCCGACGCGGCGCCAGACAAGGGCGGCGTCCGGGGCTACATCCAGAACGTGGTCCTGCCCACCCTGCCGCGGGAGGTCGTCCCCTGCTTCGAGGCCGCCCTGGCCGACGGCAAGATCCCCAAGAGCATGCCCAACAGCTGGCTGCCGCCGAGCCAGCAGTCCTCCAGCCCGGGCGTGCTGGTCCTGGGCGACGCCATGAACATGCGCCACCCGCTCACCGGCGGCGGCATGACCGTCGCCTTCCACGACGTCGTCGTCCTGTCCGGCCTGCTCGAGGCCGTGCCCGACCTGGGCGACTACGCCGCCGTCAGCGCCGCCATCAAGAAGTTCTACTGGCAGCGCAAGTCCCTGTCGAGCATCATCAACGTGCTCGCCATGGCCCTCTACAGCCTCTTCGCCGCCGACTCGCGCGAGCTGCGCGCCCTGCGCATCGGCTGCTTCGGCTACTTCCAGAAGGGCGTCACCGAGGAGCCCACCGGCCTGCTGGGCGGGCTGATCCGCAGGCCGTGGGTGCTCTTCAGGCACTTCTTCACCGTCGCCTTTCTCGCCATCTACCTGAACGCGTGCGATGTGCTGGGGAGCGGCGGGGTCCTGGGCGTTCTGAAGCTTCCCGTGGCCGTCATCGAGGGCTTCCTGATCCTCTGGAAGGCCTGTGTGGTGTTCTTGCCGATCTTGTACCGGGAGGCACTGTGAGAAGAGGTGCGCGTGCTGCTCCACAAGCCATCAGGAAAATAGATGGGTCTGAAAAGAAGAAGACAAAAAAGACAAAAAAAAAAGGGGGGTGAATCGTCTCAAGAGGGGTTGAGAACGCTTGAGATCCATTGCGCACGCTCCTGCGCAGGGTGTGCCGTGCCTCTTTCATGAGACCATGTAACATGTGACTACAGATGGATGAGAAGAGCTGGACAGTATGGGATGTTCCGCATGTATGTATTGACGTTGTGGGCGGGATTTGTATATTTCATCATTTAAGACATATTTAAGTTAGTCTATATAATACTAATGATCGAGATGAAGGACATCCCCTCTCAGGTTGACGTTATGTAGACGGGCGGAGGGGTGCACGGGTCTCCTTCAAGCCCAGCGAGGTCAAACTCTTGCCACCTCTGCTATGTTCAAAACGGTGTCTATAGCATAAGGAGCAGGGGCGTCCCAAGTGGTGCAGTCACATCATAGGCGATGGTGCTATCGCAGGGCCATGACACGACGTGATGAGTGATTCGGTATTTTCAAGGGTATCTCGACTATGTACCGAGTGATCTAATTTCGTTCAGACTCGTGACAATGGTGTGCCCTCCCCGTCTGGCCGGGCGTGAGGTTGATCAACTGGCTACCTAACCAGCCACGTCTGTCCACCAACTAATTGGCGACGAGAGGAGATCCAGTTGTCAGTCTTCTTCTTTCTTTTCTTTTTTCTCTTTTTTTTTTTTCTTCTTCCTTTCTTCCTAGTCTGTATCAGGTGTACTCGGTCGCATGGTCATTCACTCCCTATCCTTCCTCATCATCTGGCCGACCAGCCTTTCAAGAAACACTTCCTCCGCGGCATCGGTCTGGTCCCTGCCGCAATATCCCGGCACCTCGCTCAGGTAGTCCGGCGGCGATAGACGCCCAGCATCCAGCTGAAGCGCAGAACGGCCAGCCCCAGGGCCATACTGAGGCTGTCCTTGATCAGGTTCATCTTGGAGCCGTCGACCTCGTGCCAGTCGATGGGGACCTCGGCGACGCGGATGCCCGACGAGCTGCCAATGACCGTCCCGTCGATGGCAAGGACGCTCGTGGGGGGGCGGACTCGGCGAGCATCAGCATCTCGATGTCGAAGATCCAGCCCTCGGCGTGCATGTAGGGGATGATGTGGGGGAGCGCGGCGCGGGAGAACAGCTTGAAGCCACACTGGGTGTCGCGGATGCGAGAGGTGGCCGGGGGCGTCAGGATCTTGATGACGGTGTGGAACGACTTCATGAGGAAGTTGCGCAGGGCGGAGCGCTTGACGACGGCCTCGCTGCCGACCAGGTGCCCGCGGCTGCCGATGGCGACGCCGCGGCTGCTGGCGTCGACGACGTCCTCGCAGCCCTCGATCAGCTTGCCCAGGTCGGAGAACCTGGAGGCGCCGTCGGCGTCGGCGAAGACGATGTACGCGCCGCGCACGTGGCGGAAGCCGTGGGTCACGCCGCCTCCCTTGCCGCGGTTCTTCTCGAGGGTGACAATGCGCAGGATGTCGTGGAGGCCGTGCTTGCGGCTGAACTCGAGAGCCACGTCCACCGTGCTGTCGGTGCTGCCGTCGTTGACGATCAGGATCTCGTAGCCCGACACGACCTCCTCCTCGTCATTCCGCCTGCCGGATCTTCTGAACACCTGGCGGTGATGCTGGGTGGCAGGAGGGCTGGCGAGACGCCTGCGCTTGTCGTCGCCGCCGCCGTTAGCGGTGGGGCGGCCAAAGCGGGCGTCGAGGTATTCGACGGCCTCCTCGAGAGCGGGTATGATGCGCTTCTCCTCGTTGTAGGCGGGGATCACGACAGAAACCTCGACCCTGGCGGGCTCAATGGAGCCTGTGTCGGGTATATGGAAAGCATCGTCGCTGGCCGCGGTGGACTCGCTCAGCTGGCGCTCGGCGAGCCAGCGGTCAAACCAGCAGGGGGAGGGGGCGGGGCTCGCTGGAGGTGCCGTCGGGGTTGGTGGTGATGTAGGTCTTCTCGGAGGGGAGGGGGGCTCGAGGCTTGGGCGCGATGAGGTGGAGGAGAACATAGACCTGTGGCTGTCAGCTCATGCTCGATGCTGTTGGTATATTGCAGGAGCGCCGCAGGGGAGCAGCATCCGGCAACTTACAGCCAGGTAGACAAGACCCAGGGATGCAGTGAAGAGGAGGCCCGAGACATGAAGAGGAAGAGCCTTGATGGTGGTGTAGACCGGAGCGATCAGCTGCTCGGGGACAGAGAGAAGCTGAGCTGTCAAGGTGTCCGACGCCATCCTCAAGGTCTTGACATGTGAAAGAGAGACAGGATAGAGAAGGGTGCTGATCGTTTCTAGTGATCCATTGGTGACGGCGCGAGGAATGTGTACAACCCAGAAGAAGGCAGATAGGTTGGAAAGAGGGAGAGAGAATGAAAAGAGGGCTACAAGCTTCCACCAGAGGAGAGAATAATGAGAGGTTGCCCTGGTGGTTTTGAAGGGGTGTCGGGAGAGGACAGGTATTGGAGGGGCGGAGAGCTTGCTGCTGCGCCTACAGTCGAGATTGAAGCCACGATGCACGTTGCGCGTCAGCTGCAATTGAAACCCCACAGGGCTCTTTGTGGAGTAATATCCGGCAATGGTCCCTGTCGATCCTCCGGAGGACCCCGCCCTCTCAGGCCTTGTCAGCTTAGGATAGCGCATGCTATAGTGCTACCATGGGACCTACAGGGCACACTACACCCGCTGACCCGGTTGACCCTTGCTCTAATCCTTGCCTCACTGTCTTGCTATAGTCTCACCTGGACCTGATCAGGTCCCAAGCATCTTCCCTCTTTTTTTCTTCCTTTTTTTTGGTAGAAAAATCATGTACCATTGAACACCTGTTTACACATCTATACATTAAGTATAGGTGCGCTCTTTCCTGGCGGACCTGAGTGAGTATTTGATAAGAATTCAATCCGGTGTAGCCTTGGAACAGCCTCCCTTGATCCCTTCCCCTCTTCCTCCAACATCTGATCTTCACCCTCGTGTTGTTGGAATCTTCCACTTCACATGGAGCCCATCACTTGTGTCATGGGTCGGGCTCTCTTGGCCTTTGTCGATGGTCGTATCCAGATATGTCTGTAGATCCTCCATATCGGTTACTGGAATGGGAGGTAATCTCGAATGGTCCAATGGCGCGGTTGGGCCTTGCGATGGTGAGCCCGGGGGGTTCGTGGAAGATGTTGTCTTCCCCTTGGGCTCCCGAGTCGGCCCATGGCGGTATGGTCGGCTCGGAATGTGTGGTGACGCTCGCAACGGGTCTATAAACCCCGGAATCCTGGCGGGCCCGGCGACCTCCTCGTCCTCCTCCTCAACGACGGCCTGGCGGTTCCCGCGAGACGCAGGTTTTTTCTTGCGCAACTTGTTTGGACAGCGGCGCGGGACGGCCTCGCTGCTCTGAGGCTTCTTGTCTTTGAATGAGAAGAGGGTCATGCTGGCTGTGGGGTGTCGGCGCCTGTCCGGAGCTATCGACTGGTTGTCCAGGTTTCACTACTCCCTCAGGAGACTGGTGTAGATCACTCTTCGTCTGTGGCTCGGTTTTGAACTTGTTGGGCAGAGGAGAGGAGCAGCGGTACGGTGGCTGGCGTCACTTTTATAGTAATTTCTTATTCCATTTTCAAAGTTTGCAAACCATTTGTGAGAGCGGTGTGCTACTTCGTCTCACGACTGCACACGTTGAACAGGATTGTCTGATTAGGTCTATCTGAGTACTTGACCTAGATGGCTGCCCATGGCCAGGAGATATGGTCCCTGTCACAAAGAATCACCATGCGGCTCAAGACATTACAGTGTAGGGACGCGATGAGAGCGCGTCCCTGAATCGACAGGATGCGCGGGTCAGCTTGTGACCATCAACACAAGTCTATACGGGAGGTGCACACACATATGAGCCTCCTGTCGTCATTATTCAACAGCATGGGCGGACTCGGCCCAACCGTTGTGTTACGTTTCAGGTCTCAAGTGTCCAACGCTGAACATGGTAGACATGGATATCTCATCTCGCGGCCCATGGCAAGATTGCATTGAGGTATTGCTCCGGCTTACGGTGATGTGAACCGTGGACACGCCTGAGTATATTTCGCCAGTGGGTTCGAGATGGAGAGAAACTATCACACACACACACACACGCACACACACGCTGCAGCAAGGGGTATCGTGGGTGTGATGGCTTGTATGGGTCCAGCCCCATAGTAAGTGTCTAACTCTGGGGCCCCGGAATGCTGATGGCCACGCTGCGATCTACATACCACAGAGCGGGCCGCTGCTTCGGTAGCAGAAGCGTAGTACGAGGAGGTTATGAAGCCAACTTGAGAGCAGGGAATTCCATGCCTGGAGTATATGACAATCCTGCCATCGTCTCGTCCAGATATGAGACGGCGAGTCATCCCGGGATCGCCTCCATCAGCAAGTACCATAGTACAGAGCTGACCTTGAGGCCTAGACAGCATGACATGTGACTGCGAACCTCGTCTTGGGGGGGAAAAAAAGAAGAAGGCAAATATATATATATATATAATCAATACTCAAGCTAAGAAGGCCATTACTATATTCGGTCCTCAAGAAGAATACTTTCCTACATGGCATCTCGCGAGGCCCGCCTTACACACAGTTTGTGGGTGATGAGGAGCGCGTTCATGGCATAGGCCGCGGGCGGGTGTGCCGTTGCAGAGTACCAGTGGTGTATTAGAGGTTCCTGCCAGACAGACAAGAACAAGTTAGATTAGATGTGCGTCTGTGTGGTGTTCAAGAAGGTTTCGATCCAAGTCTGGATGGAAGATGAAAAGAACCCTTCGAACCCTTCGGATTCTGTTTATAGATTAAAAACTAGAGCAGATACAGGCTAGCTGGCCCTCCCGAGCCTCCATCTCGTGCGTGGGTGGGGACTTTTGAGTTCGCAGCCAGCGCAGGGGGCACGAGAGGTGCGGCCTTGGGGGCCCCCTGGGTGGGCTCGGCAGCAGCAGCAAGGACGAGTACCCACTAACCCGGCTCGCCCTGATAGCAGTGGAACGCCACCCAGGCGGGGCACGGGTCATGCTATGGTACATGGGCTGCTGGGGCCTTTCTCCCCCCCCCCCCTCGCTAAGTGCCGCCTGTCCCTCCCAACCTTCTGGCCTGGGCTCTCTGTTCTGGGTTCTTCTGGTCCTCCGCTGTCGCGCGCGGGAAGTCGGGCGAGTGACGAGGTTTTTCAATCACAACCCCAGCCCAGCATCACACCCGACATCGACGTCAACTTTTCTCTCCCACCCGACCCCCCCCGCCACCTCCTCCTCCTCCTCAACAGAGGGCCCGCCTGCGCGCACGACGGCCACGACATAGACCTTTACATGTACGGCATAGCCCATCGAAATTGCTGACGGGCTACCCATCCGACTCCCCCTCGCCAGCACGCAGCGCGCGATTGACAGGATCCACCCCCCATCCGATGGCCTGGGCCTGACTGCTCATCCACACACGACCCGACAGGCGCTCTCGTGTCATCATACGTGACGGCCAACTCACTCTCCCAGCCCACCCGACGCTGATCTGACCCGACACCGCACCCGGCAGCTGCAGCACGAGGACGTACTCGGACCCGCCCTGGCCTGTCCGCCAGTCTCTGCGAGTCCAGCCCAAGACCAGACCGGGCAGCCGCGTGCCCGCCACACCTCTCTCTCTTGTCGATCCTGGTCGACTGATAGCCGCCTAGAGCGACGCCACACCGACACCGAGTCTCAGAGACACATCGAGACAGGCGCTTGTTGACCCCGTGTTGGTCAGTCCCGCGTCATATACCGAGGGTACCACCAGCGCAACCCGTTGTCGAGGCCGATCCGCGCGCGCGCGCTCCTATCGCTGCGCGACCCCCCATCGTCCAAAGTGGCGGCGCTTACCCTCCTCAGCTACCCCGACACCGAGCTCTCCCTGCAGCAGCACCTCGACATCGCGCCCGACCTCCTCGCCAGCTACGAGCGCCTTGCCACCGAGGAAGGAGGGGATCAGGAGTCGTCGATGATGGCACAACCCGTGCCTCATCAGACGACGACCACCGACAGGAGGCGCGTCAAGGTCTACGAGCTGCGCGAGAATGACTGGTTCGACCGGGGCACGGGCTTCTGCACTGCCAACTTCGTCGAGGTACGACTGACCGACCGCCTCGCGCCACCGCGCGCCTGCTGCTGCCCCCATCCCGCTGGTGGCGTGGTGGTCCCCCCCCCCTCCTCCGAACACTGCCGCCGTCTTGTTTGTCTCCTGAGCCGCCCCGGCCGGTCCCTGCTAACCTGATCGCGTGCTACCTCTAGATCGATGACGGCGCCAAAGAGGCCCGTGTCGTAGTCGACTCCGAGGAGGAGCCCCTGCGGGTGCTGCTCGAGACGAGGATCCACAGGGAGGATGGTTTCCAGAAGCAACAAGGCATGTCGCGCTTATAAGATCCCCTGCGGCCGGCCGGCCGGCGGGCGTCGCATCCACGGGTACGGGCGCTAACGAGACACCACAGAGACGCTGATCGTCTGGACCGAGCCACAGACCCAGGTCGACATGGCGCTGAGCTTTCAAGAGCCGGACGGCTGCGCCCAGATATGGTTCGTCTTTGCCACTAACCAGTAGTGCTTGGCACACCCAAGGCGCTGCTGCTCCCGGACGACTCTCCGCATCGTACTGACCGTGTCTCTGTCGCACAGGAAGTTCGTGAACGACGTTCAGCGCAGCATGGTTGGCGAGCACGACGGTCAAGGTATACCGCCCCCCATGCGCCGTTCCTCACGGCCGCGGACATAGAGGACCTGACCGTTACTGACTCTGGACCCGCGCTCAGCAGATGATAGCCTCTCGGACGAGCTCGGCATGGACATCTCGACGGCCATCCAGCTACCCCCCGCCGAGCTGGGCGCCCTTTTGGACCTCGAACAGGCCATCCGCACGATCAGCTCGTCGACAGGCGGTCGTGACGCCCTCGCGAAACTGATCATGCACGAAGACTACATCGGCAAGCTGATACCCCTCGTCGAGATGGCCGAAGACCTCGAGAGCCTCCCGGACCTGCACCGACTCTGCAACATCATGAAGATCATCCTCCTGCTCAACGACACGACAATCATCGAACATGCCGTCTCGGACGAGTGCGTCCTGGGCGTGGTCGGCGCGCTGGAATACGACCCCGACTTTCCGCAGCACAAGGCCAACCACCGCCAGTGGTTGAACAAACAGGGGCGGTACAAGGAGGTAATCCGGATCGAGGACGAGCAGATCCGCAGGAGAATCCACCAGACGTATCGCCTGCAGTACATGAAGGATGTTGTGCTGGCTCGGATCCTGGACGACCCGACCTTCTCGGTTCTCAACTCTATGATCTTCTTCAACCAGGTCGAGATCGTGCAGCATCTCCAGAGCAACACCGGCTTCCTGCACGACCTCTTCTCCATCTTCAGCCCGGAGGCGAAAGCAGAGCAGCTCAGGAAGAAGCAGGCGGTCCTCTTCATCCAGCAGTGCTGCGCGATCGCCAAGAACCTCCAGCTGCAGGCCAGACAGGCTTTCTACTCCAGCCTGTTGAACCACGGCCTCTTGATGGTCATCCACTTTGGGCTCCGCAACTTTGACGTCTCGGTCCGGGTCGGCGCTACAGACATCCTGGTCTCTATGATCGACCACGACCCTCACATGATCCGTCACACCCTGTTCGTGCAGTTCCGCGCAAAACAGCTTCCCTTGACGGATGCGCTCATCGACCTCCTCCTGGTGGAGGTGGACCTCGGCGTGAAGTCCCAGGTATCCGACGCCCTCAAGGTGCTGCTCGACATAATCCCGCCAGGCCAGCTCCAGGACGGCGGGATCAAGCTCGTCAACGGGGAGCTGCAGCCCCGACCACGGATGGCAGGCCAGGCCAATACCCTGGAAGGCCAGCAGCAGCTGATCCTCGAAGATTTCTACAGCCGGTCGGCGGTGAGGCTGTTCAGGCCCCTCCTTGACCTGGAGGGACAGACGGAGCTCAAGTTCTCCGTGCAGACCGAGGACATCTTCACTTACCTCAACGACATGCTCGGCTACTTTGCACGACAGCACCACAACCTCTGCAAGAAGTTCATCAGGGGAGCACAACATCGCCCAGCGATTCGCTCAGCTGCTCTCCTGCAAACAGAAGCACCTGCAGCTTGGTGAGCCCCCACCCTGACCATATATCCCTACCCTGATCACGGCTAACGCTCTGCAGTCGCAATCCGTTTCTTCCGTCACCTCGTCAACCACGTCCCGGACGAGTTCTACATCAGGCTCGTGGCTGAAGCGCAGGTCCTCGGCCCTATCCTGGATGTGCTCCTGCTTACACTACCGCGAGACAATCTTCTTAGCTCAGCTTGTCTGGACATTTTCGAATACATCCGCAAAGAAGGCGTCAGGGATCTTGTCAGGCATCTAAGGGAGAATTACAAGGAGAAGCTGATGGCGCTGAGCTACATCGAGTGTTTCAGAGAACTGGCCCGAGAAGCAGAGACGGCCCGGATCTATGCGAGCAATATGGACAACTTTAGCATGGATTCTGAAGATGAGATGGCCCGCCGGCCATCCCACGTGAACGGGCGCATGATGGAGCATATCAATATGGACCAGATGGAGGAGGACTACTTCAACGGCTCAGACGATGAGGACGAGTCACAGGGCAAGCTGGCAGCGAGCGACCCGCTCAGCAGCGGCCCTGGCCCTCTGAGCGCCCTTGTGGACTACCACTCGGACGAGGAATCAGATGAAAATGGCGATGTGGTGATGAAGCCTGCCAAGCCAGAGGAGGACAAAGGAGGCGCAGCCTGGAGAGAAGAAGCAAGGGCCAAGCACGCCCAACAGGCCGGATACGATACCCACCCTCCCGTCATCGACACCCCCGGAGCGACTGAGTGAGAAGCGACGTCGCGAGGAGGATGACGATGACGACGAGCTGGGGAAGATGATGCAGCAGCACAAACGGCGGAACAGCCAATCCAGCATCCAGAATGCTGCCGGGGCTGCCGCGGTCCTGCGGAAGAAGAAATCGTTCAACATGTCTGCAAATTCTGGTGCTGGCTCTCGGAAGATCGACATCAGACTCTCTTCTGTCCAGAGCCCTGTGGGCCAGAGCTCTTCGGGACAAGAGTCTGACTCATGAGGGTCTCCTGGAGACTTTTTGTTGCGGCCATCAGAGAAAACCAGATGCCGCCATGTGTCTGGATGAAGACGTCTAGAGACCAGCTAGTCTCGGCCCTGGGCGGGTGTGTCTTGACCGGACTGGTGGCGACAATCCCCTCCCCTCCTCCCCTTCAAACCCTTGGCACATCAACATGCTCATTTCGTAAAAGAGAGAGAGAGAGAGAGAGAGAGAGACAGAGACAGAGAAAGAAAGCTACAAAGATACCAAGTCAGCGAGAATATGATATGAGGGCGAGGGCAACCACTGAGGGTCTACAATGAAGACGCGTGGGCGTGAGACGGAAGAAGACATCATTCGTGTATGGGGCGAGACCAAAAGGGTGGAGAAAAAAGGAAAACCAACTCTGCTAGCATTACATACATGCATTTTGTATCATATATCAGGTTTGGCGGGTTCGGATTAAGGGGGGGGAAGGGCGCTCACGGGGTGGCGTTGCGGTGTAGTCCGGTGTTTCTATACCTGGGCATAGTCCTACTCAAGTAGGTAGTCTTGCAAGCAGCACAGTTATCGCGTGTCTGGAGGTACCTGTGCAAGCATGAAACGCGATACACACAAAGAGGGAGGGAGAGGCACCTCAGCACGGGGGGGCGACAACGTCGTCCTCTTGTGGGCCGAGTGGTCTCGCAATAGAAACACACGAGTCACGGATGTTGCCTGTCACGAAGCAGAGCAGCCAGCCAGGGGCGCTGGAGGACCACACTAGGCTTTGAAACAATACTGGAGTCGCACAGGGAGAAATGTCTTATATCTAGAGGCAGTCCGCTCCCGTTAGTTTGGTACCACGTGGCGCCATAAGATGGATGCGGAGGTCGGCTGGATTGCATACCTTTATACATTGGTGGATGTGGATGTAGATGCTACTAGTCTACAGCAATCTGTATATCTTTATATATATAGATACAAATAGTGTAACCAGGCTAATGAGCACTTTCGTGGCACTTGACCAGTTCTACTCCATAACCTCATTTTCGATAGTAGTTCATGCTGCTCTCCTCCGCAGACTCCAGACGATTGGCCACGGCACACGGCCATAACTGCTTCAAGACTGAGAGTACTTGCTGGGGGGGGTGTGTGGGGCTTGTGTTGGCATGTTCTCTGTTGCTGTTGTCTCTCTCGTGATCATTCGCGGTAGTGTTTGGCTATATGTTTGGTAGGGTATAGCGGGGCACGATATTCGTTTACTGGTCGTGAAGAAGGCATTATGATGCTGCCAAAGTTAAGTCAAGGAGATGGACGTGCTCGACTGGTATCTCTTCTCGACTCATTGTAGCATCTCAAGAGGAAATAGGTGAATGGGACGACCTGGGATGTCGATGTAGACATATTCGAGACAATGTCGTTATGACTTGGACCAAAAAAGAACAGACAGAGAGAAACCAACTTGTCCTAATTATCAGAGCGTTTCTTCTTGAGAAAGGAGGCTGCCCTCTATATCTTGCCGTCTGATCCCCATAATCAGACCAAGCCCTCTCTTCCAGAGAATGTCCCGTGCACTTGCTCACTGTAGTAGCATGCTTGGATGAGTTGTGTATGATTTCTGGTTCGAACACGATGTGTTTGTTCCTACTATTTCTGACCACTCTGAGGCATCAGGTACGACATGTCTGCATCTTGACGACGAGAAGAAGGAGGCGGTCACAGCGAGGTAGACTGACTAGATGTAACCATGATGGATGACCCTACAACACAGCACGCCTACGTAGAGGATACTCAACAAGGAGTGGTCAGAGATAGTACAAGTCCAGACTCTCGCGGTGGCACAGGCCGTGCACACCGCGCCCCCCAGCACAGAAGAAGCTGAGCAGGGACGGTGGTACAGACCAGGCTTTCTAGAGGGCACACGGTATATTTCCAGGGAGCTGCCCTGGGTGACAGGTCACGGGTGAGATACCGGGAGGGCGCGTGATTGTTCATCTCGCTATAGGCGGGATCTCTGCGAGTGTGACCTGGTGAGCCGCGTTGGAGGGCGGCGGTTTCAGGTGGGCACAGCTTGCCAGCAACAGGAATGTGTGTGCGTCCATATCCCCCTCTGGCAAAAAAAAGTTCAAAGGCTGTGTGGCGGGGCGGTCGAGGTCGGACTCTGGTCTGGGCGGTCTGGGCTTCTGGGGCAAGTCACAGTGTCCCCCCAGCTGCCGTGCTCCCAAGTCCTGCTGCAGTCATCACATCACCGCAGCCGAGCGGCCGCCTCTAACAAAGGCCCCCAGGACGGGTTTCCCCAAACCGTCCAGCCTTAGAGACCGATCACAGCACCAAGCAGGCTCTCCCCCGATCCGGTATCTTTGATGACTCAAGTCGATATGCACCCCAGAACGATCCCTCTCGACATTTCTTCGCCTGGTCCCACTGTCAGGGGCACCTGGCTCCTTTCCCCTGGCTGCGAGCTTGACTAATGGCGCCGAGATCATCTCGAGACGTTGATGCCTGTGAGGAGAAGAGAGCCTGACTTAGTAATCAGCAGACCCAGTTCTGGACATGATTCTGCGAGGGCTTGGGGCACGAGGTGCTTGAACAGGCAGGTCGTCCGCTGGTGTCCCTCTCTGGCATCGGCCCTTCGCCGGGCAAGCTGCTTGCTCGTCGACGTGGCGCTCGTGGATGTACATATGGCAGCTAATGCAGGGTGGGGGGTGGCGTTGCTGTCTCCCTGTAGCTTGGAAGTCGCATATGAGTGTTCGATCTAGCTTGATCATGCGGTCGGTGCTGCTCCTCCGTATGAGGACACTAGAGTACGATCGGATGATAGGATGAGTCGCAGCTCTGTTCCTCGCAGCCATTCCTGAGCCATCGGAGCGACCACTCCATATAGGTTTATGGACGGAGGTTTGGAGATCACTCGCCAGGAGAAACCGGCCCAGCCATCTCGTCCCTGTCGCTCAGGTTGGACATTCATGGGTGACAATCTGCCCTATCTCTTGTGCCTTAACAACATACGGCATGAGCATGCAGTCATACACAACCGGGAGGCGGCCACGACTCCCCCAGCCGAGGAGGTCCCCTCTGAATGTCTGACAAGTCTCAGCCGACTGAGGTCTGCAGGATATGGATCTTCCTGTTTGTCTGGTGCGGTGCAGGCGTGCTGACCTTCGTTTCGACCCTGCGCGAGCCGGCTATGCTGTATCATCACTGGTGGTCTTCACCTCACATCGGTGGCTGCGCTAGTCCGAGGAAGCCTGCCGTCATGATCCCCTCTCTCCAGCCTGACGGGATGTCTGCAAGAAGCAGAGGAGGCGATCCGGCTGCGGTGGGGATGCGAGGCATGTTGAGCAGACGCACCTTGGATGCCCACGACGGAGACCGGATCACGAGGCCGAAAAAGGACCAACAAGTCTAGTCCATGGCCCGTTCCGCCTCTCATGCGTCCATGTAAGAGAAAGGCGCCCGGTTATGCTCGGGACCAGAGTTCACGAAAGTCGCCCCAAAGGATGAGGCTGTGGTAAAGAGTGGGAATGCCGTGCTTCACGCTGCTGTAAGCACGCACCCACGTTGGTTTCAGGCAGACATGTTTCGTGATCCTCCAGCACTCATCTTCATCAGCGTAGTCGCCACCAACTCACGATTTTCAGTCCCGACAGGCTTGTACGGAACTTGGGTTTCCTGAGATAGTGCCCTCGATCAAGCAGATGGCCTGCCCTTTATGGGGGTCCTTCGCAGCCACACAGCCTCGAGCAATATGGTGGATCACGCCGGACTGCTTCGGTTCGTCCTGTGGCGACACCAGGGGGCTGGAGCCCCCCCCCATATATCTATTTCTGGAGTTGATCCGATAGTCATTCTTCCGCGGAAATCATCGTTGTTCGGAAGCCATGACTGAAGCCGTGCTGGGCACCCTTCATCCTTCATGGGGAAGGGGGACGTATCGACCATGCGGGGAACTTTTGATGACAACCCTTCTTGTGTCGATACCCTGCAGCAGAGGGTCCACAAGTAAGCCTGTTGACAGCACGTTGCGCTCGACTAGTCATCCATAAGTACGTCCTATGGGTGGCTACATGCGTGTCTGTACGCCCCAGCGTCATGGTGTACAACCTGCAGGGCGTCAGCAGTACAGCGATCGCGGGGCCGCAGGCTGACCCTCCCTCGGGCCGCTATCCAGCACCGCCATTGCTCTGTTGTAACGTCTTTGAACTTGCTTATTCAGGCATGCGCGAGATCCAGATAGGAATCCGAGTGCGAGATTAGATCGCGGCTGCAAGAGGGACTCGGTGATCATCATTGCTGCATCTGTAAGGGTTCATGATCGGGTGGTGGCCGGTATACTCGCGGCCCTAACAGGGTGTAAGACGATAGAATCCCCTCTCCGCTCGTATTGACTACCCGGTTCGAGCTGGCCATGGAGGTAGGTGATCGGAGTCAGCAGCAGGTCGTAAGGATGCTACTCTCCAGGCGGGCAAGGTGCTGGTGCAAGATTCTGGACAAGAGCTGCGTTGTGTAGGCAGGCGGTCGGGTCATTGCGATAGCAGCCAATCGAGCTGTTGGTCTCTGAGATGGCCGAGCACATGTCCCTGCGTGTCTTTGATAAGCAAGGTCCTGAGAGATGGACACGGCACACCTCGTCCAGCCCCGGCAGAACGGAGTCATCCATCAGGCAGGAGACAAGACCAGAACGGAGACGATGGGCTAACGAGGAGCAATTTGGCCAGGAGTGCCTGCAGGTGATGTCAATGTACCAGCCGACATCCATTGTGAACCCTGTATTATAGAGACACAATCCGTCAGCGTGCTCTCTCCGTAACGGTGTGCCAACTGCTTCTTGGGCTTTTCTCTGCACAACCCGTTGCCTGAAGAGCACCCAGGGACGACTGTGCTTCGGCCTAACATCGCCCAGCCCCAGCCGGTCACCGCTGCTGAAGGTAGGTGGTCACGATTTCCGTATAATGCCCATGCCGGGGATCTCGCCAAGATGGTAGATTGGCTCTGACTAATCCTCTGACAGTCATGCCGCCTCCGAGAAAGACAAAGAACGAAAACGAATTTACCAAAAACAGACCAAAACCAAACCCAGCCGACACCAAATCCAAGACGACGTAGGAGATGCCACCCCAGGAGACGGCACTTGGTGCCGAGCCCGTGTGGGAAATACCGGTGGGTCCCTTGGGACGGGCTAGGACAGCAGCCTACTGCACGCTGCAGAGCCCCCGACGGTCAGTCATCTCGCAGCAGCTGCGCACAAATTTCCCCAAAGTGGTAAATAGCACTGGCTGCTGTGAGACTAGTGCAGTGCGGTGAAATTGTCAGAGCGCAGCCACAGGCGGTCAGCCAAAGCCGAGGGGCGGAAGGGTTCGGATGTGAATGTGATCTGTCCGCCGCGCACCTGACGGAGTCAGCAGCAGCAGCAGCAGCAGCAGCAAGAAGGAGATGGGGCTGCGTCCGTGTCGAGGCTGACGACGACCTCGAGGAGGTCACCATGGCCATTGGCCGACCCAAAAAGCAGCACTCTCTCAGAGTATAAGCCCCGTGCCAGATGAGCCGGGTGGCACCTCGACGACGCTGGCAGCCCAGCCGCTCTCGCATGATTTTCGGAGACGCAAAGCGGCGGACTGCGCCCTGGTTGACAGTCACTACCTACACGTGAAGGGCGAGAGGGTGTGAAGGATGCGGCCAAGGACGCCAAGAGCCAGCCACGATGGCTGGTATTTGCCGTTTCCAGATGTCCACTAGACATTGCCCCGGCGGTGATCTGCTGGGTCCTCAAAAACAAAGCAATGCTGCAGTGTGTGTCCGGTCCTTCCCCCCTGACAGGCTGCACCTGGCGTGCCTGTGCCGCCCAGCCCGATTTCCTGCCCTTGATGGACATTCTGACCCTTCGCAGGTGGGCGTCGCCTCTTCTCAGCACGGCAGGCCAAAGATGAGAACGTCGAGGGATGGAGATAGATGTGGGAGGAGGGCGGGAAAAGGTACCGTGCAGGTCCACCGCGCACAACAGCTCGCAGTACTCGGGACCGACCAACCACCGTCCTTTTCCTGCGTACCGGGGTTGGCCAGGCTTCTCTCGTATTGGGACGTTGTGCAGGTTTTCTTTTTCATTTCAGCCGCCATCCAGCCACACGAAGCCGACGACCGCATATCTGCTGACAAAACACACACAAGTGACAGCGTCATCTTTCCGAGGCGATGGCGCTGAGATAATGATCTAGTAATGAAGGATGGGGGGACGGGTTCTGCTGCTGAATGGCCGTGTCCTGGGTATCCGTGCAGACAGCATATCAATGTGAGACACCGGCCGCAGGGTTGCTATGCATGCTGTGCAGGCTGTGTGCATGGGGGGGCTTGGGAGAGGGCCAGCCCAGGGCCAAGCCGGTGAGAAAGGCCAGCAGCTGGCAGGGCGCGGCAGGGACGGTAGGACGGCAGGACGGCAAGCCCTGTTCATTACGTAATCAGCACACCCATGCACTACCCATGTCCGTTCTCCAACACCCCCCGTTTTCTGCAGTGTGCACCAAAAAAACCAAGACCACCCCTCCCTCCCCCCCTGGCCCCTTCCCCCCCAATCGACTCTAAAAACCCGTGCCAGAACGAGAAAACCCCGCCTGCCCGTGTCGTTTCCCCCTTCCTCTTCTCCATCTTACATAAACAACCTCATCCGCTGACTTAGCAGGCCTTGAACTTGCAAGGACTAGACAAGTCATCCCTCCATTCTCGCATCGAAATCGCATCGCCCGCCCCCCCTACCAGTGTAACTCTACTAGGGCGGCCCGTCGCCTGTCGCCCTTGGGAGAGAGAGAGGAAAAGAAAAAGAAAGAAAAAAAGGCGAGCCTGAGCTGCATTTGTCGCCTCGCGATCGAGTCTCGTCAGCAAGAGCCATCACCCAGAATACGCCAGCTGACGGACAGCTCGACCGTTCGATCCGTCAGTCATCCATCAAGACATAGGCCTGGTCTTCTCCAGGGACAGAGAGAAAACAAACAGGCGAGCGGCCAGGTGCCATAATACAGGCGTCGCAGCACCGAGAACTACCAGAGAACAGAAACCTCTCGCCCCGGGGCATGATCGAGTGACCCAGCACTCACCCCACCCTCATAATTCACACGAGACAAGAGGAGAAGGGAAGAGCCAGCCAGCCAGGCCGAAGACAGAACCAATACTGCATTCACCCACCCGGTTCACCATCACCCGTTTTCAAACCAAACCCCTCCCCCCTATCAGCCAGCCTATCAGCCTACCGGGCGGGTCGGAGATATTTCCACTGCCCATCGCCCTCCCAAGGTGACAGATCCTTGCCTCGCGCGCAATCGTTCTGGGTCATTTAGTCATCATTCCTCAATCACAATCCGGACCCGCGCGCCTTGGATTTACCTCAACTCAGACAGCAGCCAATCTCCCTGTGCCAGCTTGACCACCTGGACCGTCGAGCCGATAGTCCACCACGCGAGAGAGAGGGGCAAGGGGGGGCTACCATTATTTTTAAGGTTTCCCTGCCCGGCGCGCTGAGTCAGATCGGTCCTGTTCTCCCAGTGGCCAGACGGATTTGTCAGTCCATCAGTCAGTCGCCATCAGTATTGCGTGTCTTTGTCACCTTCTCACCTCTGGGCCAGACGACCCGAAAGCGACCAGAGCAGGGCCGAGAGAGCGAGAGAGCGAGAGAGAGAGAGACACACACACACACACACACACAGTGAGAGGAGCATACGCACGCACCGGGCCCACACAGCAAACGCGTCGTCGACTTCTCCCTGTGGCCGCGTCTGCCTGTGATAAAACGCCCAGCGACTGGAAGATGCAGGCTGCTGCTGATGTCAAGATTGGTGAGTACCTAACGCGTACCCTGACCTGCTTCTCAGATACTGTGTAACCACACCTACCATCACCACCCTGTCCCATCCAATCCTTGAGTGGCTGCTCGGTTTGGATCGCATCTTTTCCCTTTTTTCCTCCTTTTTCCTTGTTCGCATGGGACCACACACATACACACACACACACACACACCTCTACAGTATGCGCCTCAGTTTTACACAATTTCCACCTTATCCGGTTCCTTCCAGCTCCTCCTGCTGTCCCATCCATCCCTGAGGCTTTTGCCCTCCAGCCTGTCGGGTGGCTGCCTGTTCCCTCTTCCTCCTCGTCCTCCCTCTGTTCCTTCCTCCTCTCATAATCCGAAGTTATTTTTTTTCTTCTTTCTTTTTCTCCCGCTGTGGTTGTTGTTTCCAAGTGGGACATACAGCGAGCGGGTGTGTGGGTGGGTGCGCCTGGCACCTCACATGTTTGTCCTCCGCGTGTGAGGAGAGAGGATGGATTTAGCAGCGGGAGGAGTCAAGAAAGTCCTCAGAAGTCATGTCAAGTCAAGCAGAGCCAAGCCCAGCCAGATCATCTCGGTCCACCTGGACCAGATCGCTCTTACACGGCTCTTACATAATGGATCGTCCCCCGACCCTCCCGCCCTGCGAGACAAACAAGACACCCCAGGGCCCAAGCAGCTTTTCTCTCTGTCCTGCTACCGCGTTGTAACAGACACCCTTAGTCGTCGGTACGGGTCCCTGGGCTCTTCTTCTCCCCTTCTCCGGCCTGTTCTCTCTTTCCACACCGACAATAAGTAATCAACTGCCCTCCCCCCCCGTCCTACCCACACCAGCACTGTTCCATCTTTTTATTCCCCCCCCCCCGGGACCCTCCATCGTCTTCTTATACACACGGAGGTAATAGGCATGACGGGAATGTCGTGATTATTATCACGCCCTCTCTCAGCTTACCAGACCTTTCTGATGTATGTCTTGTGCCGCCGTGCACCAGAGAGATCGTCCTGTCCTGTGTGTCCTGTCCCGTCCTGTCCTGCATATATAACACTTGGCCGAGTTGGCTTACTTCATCAGACACATCCTCTCCTACCTCGCATCGCATTGGCACTGGAACTCCCTTGCGTCGCGTTTCATTACCTCAGCAACTTCTCTCACACTCGATCACGGGCCAGTGCCCACGCAACCCAATAATTCCTCCCGGAAACGGCAACGCTGGATTGATCCTTGTATGCTCGTTCTTCCGTGATGTTATACACAACCCCTGTTTCTTGTTTTCCTTTATCGTATCCAGAGAAAAGCAGAGAACCCTCCCAATCCCCCCTCCTAAAAACACACACGGAAAAGAAAGAGAAAGAAAAAAAAAACATCATCTGCTCGCATCGTCCCTCCTTACCTCCCTATTTGTACACAAACGCGACATCTTCCTTCGCACCAGAGACAGGATGCCCTCTATCCTCTCATCTCATCCCCTCCTCATCCTCCCACGTCCGCTAGTCGAGGACATGAGCCTCACTCTCGACCGACCCGACCCACACTGCCTACTACGCGTCTCTTACACACACCTCTGTGCTTTTGTGCCGCCACGCTGACAGAGCCACCGTCGCATTACAGAACCACGAGGACAGACTGGATATCTAGACGCCAACCAGCACGGAAGCACCACCAGGCCTCCTCCCAAGTTATTCCCACGCCCACAGCCACTGCACGTGGAGACTGCTGCACCTGTCAACGTGCCACAGCCGCATGCCTATCACGAGCCGGTGACTCCACCCGTCTCTGCGCCCGTCGCGGATGCTGAGCTTTCTCTCCATCCCTCTCTGAGAAGTCCGGGCTACGTCCCTGCCGCCACCATGATGCCCGCCGGTGGCCCGCCTGCCATTGCTGCTCCCCCTCCCCCTCCTATCCCTGAGCACCCCGTCGCCATGCCGCCGGGCCCAGCTCCTCCAAGTACCCTCGTACCCGGCGACCCGGCAGGAGAGGGTCGCAGGGCCAAGAGGGAGCTGTCCAACTCAAAACGCGCTGCTCAGAACCGAGCTGCTCAGGTAGGCGCCCCCTGCCCCACACACATGAGATTTTCCCTCCTCTCAGGGTCTCGCATCGCTAACGCGTTCACACACAGCGGGCATTCCGTCAGCGCAAGGAGGGCTACATCAAGAAGCTGGAACAGCAGGTCCGCGACTACAGCGAGATGGAGAACCAGTTCAAGATGTTGCAGACCGAGAACTACTCCCTGCGAGAGTATGTCGTGCACCTGCAGGCGCGTCTCGTCGATGCGCAGGTCGAACCACCGCAGCCGCCCCCCAACATCAACCTGGGCATAGCACCTGGCGCCCCTGGCCCACACGCGCACGCCCTGCCCCCAGTTCACGACCCCGTCGGCTCGCCTCCCGCCGAGCCGACCCCCAACACGGGCTCAGCAACAGGCGCTGCGACCTTGGACGCTGTTGCGCAGGCCGTGCAGAGCCTGAGCCGCTCCGAGGCCGCCTACAAACATCATCACCATGCCGAGTCGGAGAGCCAGGCTGTGGAGGACCAGCGCACAGCCGAGGAGATCTCGCGGCAGCTGTCGCAGGCAGAGCCCGTTCCGGCGGCTAACATGTAGGACATGGATCGCCGAGGGCACGGTAGCTCCCCCTACGCGGGACTACGTGGTGGCCAGGTGCAGGCTGAACACGGAGGTCTTCAGCTCTTGGTCGGCTCTGATGGCCGGGACCAGGTGTACTGGGTCGAGCCGGGCCAGCCTCCCCAGCCTGTGCACTGACACACGAGCGGTGCGACCAGGGAGAAATCGGCGGCAGGAGGGAGTTTTCTGATGAACGGGCGTTAGGGGCCTTGTGTGAGCGGATCTGTCGATGTTGGCGGATGCGCGGGGGAGGTTGACTGAACATCCTCCCAGTCATACAGCTCAGTTGGTGTGACTGGGAGATCCTCCTGGTGTTCACTCGAGGGCGGTCATTTTTTCACCTTCTACTCGCGACCGAGACCATCCGTCAAAGGCAGCAATAAGAGATCGAGCGCGTGTGAGGGAGAGACGGTTAGAGGGAGAGGTAGAGAGTGACGTCTTAGCATACGGAACGGACTCTCTGGTAGGCAAAAGACGGGCCTTGTACCTTCTGTGCGAATAGTAGCAACTCTTGGTTCCTTTTAGAGCGAACTCGCAACAAAATGATGGGGATAGGGGAAGGGAGCGCACAAGACCAAGCAGGCAGGCAATTGGGCGTTGGATGAAAGGGATGCTTGCCGTACCCGGGATAGGATGGATGGGACAGAGTCATCCGTACTCGATCCATTGTGGAGTCCCAGTGGGCGAGGCATAGTCCTCTCCCTCCGTCCCTCCCTCTCTCTTTCTGTTTTTTTTTTTCTCTCTCTCTTTCTTCTTTTTTCTTCTCCTTTTTTTTTTTTATGTTGCCCCTGGAGCAGCGTATCTTCATAACCTCTACCCGCAGGGTGACTAAAAAAAAAAACAAACCCTTTCACTCCCCTTTTCTCTTTTCGGGAGAATCATGTGCTGTGCCGGGGGGTCTCGATGGGCACCAGGAGCCAGACTCTTCTTCCCCTGCATGCACATTGTAGGCTTATTTTATTACTCAGTTTGATTATAAACGTTTCTGTATGTAATTCATTATTCCTCGCTGGTTTTTTTTTTTAGTTCGTTACTATACGGTCTCTCTCTCTATCCCCCCTTGTAGGTTTTGAGAAAAGGGTTTGTTTGTATAGCAAGAATTACCACTTTTACGCAAGCCAAACCGGTAAGCCACTGCCGCTTGCTATATAATACATTTTATTCATTTTATTCGAGACCCCAGTCAGAGAAGAATGACCACCCCAATGACCAGTTTTCATCCTTATGTCTTGATCTGGTGGCGGCTGCCCGACATGAACATGCCTTGTCATCAACGTAGCAGCAGCAGGTAGGACCAGACCCGACGACCCTCTGACACCGGCAGGATCTTGCCCTCCTCTACTGCCGGTGGTCCCCTTAAAAAGAAGCCAAAAAACGCGCGCTGGGTATGTCAGAGAATTCGCTGCACTGCCCGGAACCAAGAAACATCTCGGCCATGTTCCTCACAACGAGGTATGTCTGGACACCGGCCGGTCTGCCTCAGCCCGCAGCTAGAGACGGCAGCGGGTCTCTGGACGTTTTCGGACGGGAGGTTTCCCGAGATGGAACAATTAGCAAAGGAAGGCATCTCCTGGAGTATGCTCCTGTGTTGCGATTATGTGTCAGCCTTTGAAGACCTGCAGGCAGAGACGGCCAAGGCTTCTTTACCTCTCCCCTAAGGGAAGGCATTTCCTAGGTCATGCTCCTGTGGTTGCCATCATATGTCAGCCCCTTGCCCTTTGCCCTGTTCGTGTGGCGCACGAGGATGAATAACAGATCTTGCTCACCTTGAACCACTCGGAGCCCTTCTCGAGGTATTCCTCCCTTGTGATCCGCGCCCGCCTCCACTCGTCCCCGCCCGCCCAGCCGGCGGCGCCCTTCCAGGCGTCGAGCACGGCATCCTGGGCCCGGCGGACCCTGAGGGGCGCGCCGTCCGGGAGCAGGGGCAGCAGGCCGCTGCGCAGCCTCTCGTCAAAGTTCTCGAACAGCGTCGCGCCGCCGGTCAGGAAGACGTCCTTGAGAAAGTCGTCGCGGTCGATGCCGGGGATGGCAGTCAGGCGCTGGGTGAGGATGTCCCCCGCGATCTCCACCAGGCCGGCCTGGTCGACGCCGGCGAGGGCGCTGGGCTGGAAGATCACCTCGGGCACGCGGATGCGCTCCACGTTGAGGTGGATCTGGTTGCGCTCCGCCTGGCTGCCCTCGTCGACGGGCCGAGGGCCGTACCGCCACGCGTGCAGGAGGGATTTGGTCCAGTTGCTCTGCGCCTCGAGCGTGTCCTCGTACGTAAAGTCCGGGTCATACTCGAGCAGGTCCTTCTCGAGGTTCTGGATCGTTACGTCCAGGTTCTCCTCCTCGTCCTCGTCATCGCTGTCGCCCTTGTTGGCACCAACGGCGACGTTGCGGTACACACCCCAGTCCGCGTCGTCTGCGCCGAAGTCGTCGTCATCCCCGCCCCGACGGCGCTTGCGACCCGTTGTGGCCGAGGGGTTGTCCGACGCCAGGTTGGCCAGCGTCTTCATGCGCATCTGGGAGGCCAACGACTTGCGGTTGCCCAGGTCCTGCTTGAGGCGCTCGCGGTCCTTGATCTTGGCGAGCGCCTCGAGCCGAGCTTGCCGCCGCTCGTCGAGCCAGCCCTCCAGGTTGTTGACACGCTTCTCCTCGTCAAGGCGGGCCACCTCCGCGACGCGCGCAGCCTCGGCCTCCTTCTCGGCCTTGGCCCGTGCCCGTGCCTCGTGGTTGGACTTGAGAAGGCGCTGTTGACGCTTGGCTTTCAGGCCGGCTTCGTCAAGCTCCTCGTCGGGCACGTCCAGCAGGCTGTAGTCAGGTGCGTCCGCCTGCTCCTCCTCGACCTCGGCGCCGAGGTCCTTCTGCCGCGCGCGCTTGATGTTCTGCTCCAGGTTCCTGACCATCTTGTCCAGCTGCGCCTCGTCCTTGACCTCGGCGTCGTCGAGGATGCGCTTCGTCTCCTTCTTGTTCGCGTCCGCCAGCCGTCGCTGCACGTCCTTGTAATACTCAAGCTCTTGCTCCTTCTTCATCAGGCGCTCGAGGCGCATCTTGGCAGCCTGCTCCTGTAGCCTGCGGCCGCTCTCCTTCTTGCGCTCTGCGATCCTGGCCAGCTCCTCTTCCGTCTTCTGCGGGATGACCTCCTCCGTGTACGGGTACTGGACGATGCGCTCCCTGTCCTCCAGCCCAGGCCAGTCGAGGTAGGCCGCCAGCTCCTTGTCGTAGTCCCTGGACAGGTAGCAGTGGTCGCGCACCATATATTCGGCCTGTGATAAGCTCATCTTGCCCGGGAAGTGGTCGTACTTTAGGCGGATGAGCTTCATCAGGTACTCTGCCGCGTGGTAGCCGCCCCAGTTGAGACGGGTCGCCTGGGCCAGCATCGGCCTCTGGCTGTAGACGGGAATCAGATGTGTAGCGCCGTAGGATGAGGACACAACCAGGCCGGTGTTGCCGCCGTTGTGCCGGTACGAGAAGAGCGAGTCGATGCCGTAGGCGAGGCTCGGGGCGCCGTAACACTCGAAGACGATCTCGGTCATTGCTGTTTTCCCCCCGCACATCCAGGTCAGCGCTCTTCCTTCCTACCGCATACTCCTACCAGAGGGGCCAGACCCGGGAGCGACTCACACTTCCTCGAGTACGGCAGGTTCGCCACGGCCTCGGTCATGACGATAGGCCGGTCGATGTTCCCCTCGGCGTTGTTCATGCCCAGCTTCAGGAACACATAATCGAGCACGTGCTCCATGACGTCCCAGTTGGCGACGATGCCCGTGCCGGCCTCGAAGGCGTTCCGAATGTGGCCCCGCGCCGTGGTGTCCGAGTAGCAGTCCCAGCCGGCGAGAGAGAAGGTGCGTCCTAGTTTGCGATCACGGTATTTAGCCATGATGGGAGGGAATGGCGAGGCGCGGGGCGGCGTCGAAGGACCAGCCTGCGCGAACGGATGAGGAGCCTAGCAAAGGGAGAGGAAGAAGGCCTTGTCAGTCCAACAGGTACGAGCACAACGCGGGGAGGGGATGGTGGGAGCTTGTGGAGCTGTGAGGACGGGGCGCACCATTGTCTATTATGATTGCTGCATCGCCGTCTGACTGCTGCAGTGCCTTCTCCCGGCCATCTGGCTGCACCGGGATGGGCTTCTCAAACTTGACCTCCCCTGACTGGGTAGAGCTTTGGCGGTGGGAGATCTGCCGTAGGGCCAGGCCTGCTGAGGAAGGTATCGTAACTCGCTGTCGGAGCCATCTCTGGGGCGGTTGGGTCGTAAACAGATGAGGGTACCAAAGGGGAGGGGGAATGTTGTTGTCAAGCTGAAGCTCGCTGGGTATCACGCTGATGAGGGCAGGGAGAGGAATCGGGACATGCTGGAGATCGTGGTGGGTGAGATGAAGAAAACGAGTGGAGTTGGAAGGGAGGAATGGGTGATGGCTTTCTATAAAGGTATACAGATCAGGACGGAAGGCTCCTGAAGTCACTAAGTTGTCGGACAGGAACTAGCCTCCCAATGCCTGCCGGCTTATGTGGACGTGATGAGGCTGTACTTGATTGGCGTCTGACGATAACCTTGTGAAGATGTACCCCTGTAGTGACACTACTGGCGGGACGCTGCAGGTGTAAGGTGCGACCTGCAGGGAGCTTGGACCTCCTCTAAACCTTACAACCCTTACCCTGGCATGTGAGGGGGAAGCTGACAGGTGCCCTCTGATGATGACCACATCTCGGCTGGTCTTGTCCTGACCTCCTTCACCTTGACGCTGGACTGCCCCCGTACCCCGGATCGAGAGAGAGACAGAGAGGGACAAGGCAGCCAGGTGCGTGTGAGCCCCCAGAAGAAATCCAGCATGAGGCTATCACCAACCTGCATGAGCAGATCAGCACTGTTCCCTTCGATTCTTCAACCAGTCACGCTCAGCCGGTCTTTCTCAGGTACCAGCGCGATGGCAACGAAGCCCAGGTTCTCGGATGGATCTGATGAGGCTGCCCTCACAAAGGAGCTGGACAGGCTGACAAGCAAGAAATGGACCCTTTCACAGGACGGCCAGGGGGATCGAGCGGTCCTTCAAGTTCAAGACCTTTGCCAGGACATGGGTAAAAGATGAACCAGCCCTCCTGTACCACCCACAGCCAGCCAGCCAGCCACTGACAGCCACTGCCCTCTCAAAAAGGACTTCATGACAGTAGTGTTCATAAACTGCAAGCTCAGGAACCACCACCCTGAGTGGTCCAACGTAAGGCCTCCCTCCAATCACCATCACAACAAGGTCATGTGGCCAGCCAGGGCAGCTGCTCACCCAGTGACACAAGGTCTATAATACCACCTTCATCCGGTGGACTACCCACCAGCCCCAGGGGCTGTCTGCCAGAGACATCTCATCTGCCACTCTGTGTGATGAGCTGGCTGAGCAGTTCGGGGAGGTCCAGGAGGATACCCCTGGTGATGCGAGCCAGCTGAGGGGTCTTGTCGACAAGGCCTCCTCGGTAGCAGGAGACTGTTGTATCCGGAAGAAACAGTAATGGGATGCTGACGGAAGGAGAGCGAGCAGTTGGAGGCAGAACACAGTTTTCTCAGGATGCCCGGCCCACAAGTGCTGGAAATTGCAACTCTTTTCTCATCAGGTCTTTTTCACCTCTTCTCGTCTTATTAGTATAATTATTCTATAGTTGTTGGGCGGTCAACGGCCCGCTATATGTACAAGTTTTGTGTGAATCATGAGCACCGTAAAGAATGTCCTCTCGGCAGCCCCTTTCCTCTCGGTCTGGGATAGGCCTGCCGAGGCTATGCTAAACGAGCGTTGCTCCCATATCCTTTTGATCTAGTCCGGTGAAGGATCGTGTGAGCACACCAGAGGACCGCAACCTAAGAGGTCGCCAGGATTGCGCGGTCGTGAGGAATAAAACGGAGGAAAAGACGGACGAGAGACAGGGGGACCGCCTCTGCGCAGGTGAACCGTCCGTCTACTGCGCCTTCTTGGCCCTCACGGCAGCGAGCTTCTTCTCGCGGCGCTTCTTGGAGGCCTCCTCGCCGGCCTCGGTATCCAGGCAGTAGTCCCACCAGCGGAAGCTGGAGGCGTAGTTG
Organism: Celoporthe dispersa; assembly: GCA_016584495.1. Classification (NCBI taxonomy): domain Eukaryota; kingdom Fungi; phylum Ascomycota; class Sordariomycetes; order Diaporthales; family Cryphonectriaceae; genus Celoporthe; species Celoporthe dispersa. The sequence continues at coordinate 1,011,351 of WAID01000002.1, forward strand.
CCGATGAACTTTTCGTGGTGGATGTCGTGGTGCTGGGCGCCGGCCCAGAAGGGTAGGAAGTGTCGCAGGCTCCAGGGAAAGTCGTAGCCGGAGTGGGCGTCGATGGCCTGGAACAGGCGCAGGACGATCCACATGTACATGGTGAAGAGGTGAAGGTCGCCGGTGATGGAGACCCAGAGGATGGGACTGCCCACGGTGCCGACGGCCAGCAGCATGACCTCGATGGGGGAGGCGTACTCGGCGGCGAGGCCGAAGGGGGCGGAGTAGGTGTGGTGCAGCTTGTGGATGTTCTTGTACAGCGGGCCGTAGTGCAGGGCGCGGTGGAACCAGTAGTGCCATGCATCCTCGAGGATGAAGAAGACGGCGATCTGGTAGGCCATCTTGAACAGGGACGGGAACGGCACGCCGTAGTCCATGCCGAAGAAGACGGCGATGGGGTGGAAGAGCCAGATCTGCGGGAGCTCGACGGTGACGTGGCTGATGAAGACGAGGGCGGCGCAGTCGAACTGCTCCCGCCATGAGGGTATTTTTGCTGTTGTGTTGACGCGGGTTCATGTCAGCCAAGTCAGGCCACCTTCTTCGGGAATAGGGGCTGCGTGATCCGGGTCGCTGTGTAGGGAGGAAGCAGACTCACGTTCTGGATCTTGTACTTGTTGAAGGAAGGGATGCAGTCGATGATGATATACGGCAGGCAGCGGCCAAAGTAGACAATCTCGTGCATCATGAAGGACATGATGCCGGTGGCAAGGGTGTCATTCTGCATGAAGAGGTACCAGGCAGCCCAGAGGCGCTCGAAGACGTTGAGGTGGACATTGATCTTGGAGACCTCCTCGAAGACGGAGAAGTAGTCGGCTGGTGATGTCGTGTTGAGGCTGGAGGTGATGGTGGAGTTGAGGGAGGAGAGCGTCGTGCTCCTGGAAGGAAAAGCTGGTGTTAGTTACGTATGCGTACGTATATATATATGTATGTGCTCGGATCATTTGTATGCTCCAACGGTTGAGGGTTCGCAGGGGAGGGGTGCGCGATACATACACGACGGTGGCCATGGTGAAAGGCTGGCCTCGCGGATAGGGCGCGAGAGTCTCGAACTGGAAGTAATTGACAAGGAACGAAAGGCTTGAGGAGGCTTCGGCCAGGCACTGTCGGGGAAGAGGTGTATCCCAGATGCTGTCGGGTCCAGTGGTGGGAAGAAAAAATAGTTGCAGGTGGCCAGGAAGACAGAGAAATCTCGAGAAGGGAGTTTTATTCCTCGACCAGGAGGGCGATAGACAGGGGTTCAGGCGGCCCCCATCCCAGCGCGATGGGGGGACGGACCAGCAACGGGTTCGCACGCCCGCCTCTGTAGCGCCACTACAGCCTCTGTAGCCTCTGCAACCAGCGCCAGTTCCAGTCCTGATCAGCCAATCAGGCCCCACTTTTGGAAGAATGAGCAGATGGGCCAGAGTTCTCTTCCGTCTTCCGTGCCTACCACACCCACACCTTTAGTGCCATGTGTTTGCTCACCCACCCCCCCTGCTTTTTTCCTCCTGTGCCCCCAACAACTCGGTGACAGGGGTTGGCAGCAGCAGCAGCGGGCCAGCAGCCCTGGATGGGGCATAGCACTGCTATGTAGTGTGTGTCTGCCGGGCAGTGAGGGTTCCGGTTGAGCAACAATCGAATGTTGCCAACCAACCCGGCACCCTGCATTTGACATCTCAAATGCCACACACACACACACACACAGACGCGCAGCGCGATCTCAAATGACAAGATGCAGCTCTCGTAACACTTGTCACAGACAGATAGTAGTATTAGGCCTATTCTGGACAGGCTGAGGTGCATGCCCTTCAGGTATCGAGTCCCACGAGACAGAGACACACCAGCCACAGCATGAAAAGAGGACTGTGTGGCTTCTTGTTCTTGTTCTCTTCTCACACTCTCTCTCTGTGGCGGTCCTTGACCTGAGGGCTGATGACGTCTGGTTTCCTTTCCACCGTTCTTTCTTCCAACTCCCCTCTCATCAGCCAAACAGAGCTTGCAAACTTGGACTGTCAACGCCCAGACCGGCCCACCCTGCCACCTCCTCGTGTGTACTACTGCTACTACGATTTTCCCCTCCTCACGACTTGTTTGCCACTTGCAAGGTCTTTCCGATTCCACCCTCAAAAAACCATCTGTCGTTCACAACCTACCATAACCTACTTCCTTCCCAGTCTTTTTGCTCCTGTTAGGTCCAAATCCTCCACGCCTCCTCCTCCTCCTCCAGCAGCTCCTCTGGGCCGATCGTCATAGGGCTCTCGTGGCTGCTACCATATATCTGCTCCGGGTGTGACGATTACCCACAATTTCCTTCTGCCACTCTTCTCCAGATCCTTCCCAGGCCCTGGCTCGGCTCCTCCGCCCTCCGAAGCTCTAATTTTGCATGGCCTGACCAGCGGCCCGACATATCGCCACCGCACACACATACACGCGCGTATCCTGTCCCGCAGCCGCAGCCACCACCACGGGCACCCTTGAGGCCGAGCAGGAGCACGGAGCACGACAACGGGACCTGCCCGTGATGCCTCTGAGGCTACCCTGAGCTCAAGATCATGTCAATTGTGGCCGAGTAAGAAGACCCTGAACCCCCCTCCATCGCCTCCTCACACATAGCCTCCTCCTCCTACTCCTCCCCACCCTGAGTCATCATCATCATCATCACCACCATCACCGCCACCTATGACGGCACCACTTGGGGCCGGGACAACCATCTCCCACTGCTCCTCCTACTATTGGTGGTAGTACTGCTGCTGCTGCTGCTGCTGCTGCTGCTGCTGCTGCTACGGCGTCTGGCCATCTCTGACACCTGCTTAGTCAAGTTCGGCGCATAGACGCCCAGATCGACCGGATCCTCTTTCATCCCCTCGTGGAGTCGGAGGACAGGTTCGCCGTCGAGGAGCAGGACGATGGAGAGACCGAGGGCGGTACGCGCAGCACGGTCACGGCCGACTTCTCCTCGCCCAGGGTCAATGACCTGCTGCGGATCGTCAAGAGGCTGTCCAGCACCTCTACCGCCGTCCTGCCCGCGGCCCAGATCAGAGATCTCCTCCGCGACTCTGGTCTCGCCACGGCCGACGAGCAGCATGTCCTCGAGGCCAAGAGCCAGTATGAGTCCGAGGTGGAGTGGCTGCTGGTCAGCAAGGCCACGACCCAGATCTACGGCCTCATCCTGAACACCCTGCTGGACGACATCATCCCGCTCAGCCAGGACATCTGGTACTGGGACCAGGTCCTCGGCTCGTACACCTACAGCGGCCTGTACGCGGTGCAGACCTCGCCGCTGCGCTGGTGGGCGTGGGCCGGGGACATCTACCACGAGAGCTCGGTGCGCTCGACATTCTCGCAGCGGTCCAGCCTCCTGGGCAGGTCGCCGCAGCTCTCGACCGACAGCATCTCGAGCAGGTGGCGGCGGTTCTACGGCATCGTCCGGGACACGGTCACCGAGAGGTCGCTCAAGGACGTGCAGCACAGGATGTTCTCCACCGTGTCCCTGTGCCGGTCCGAGGCCAGGCAGAAGCAGAACCAGCTCAGGAGGCTGCGCGAGATGACGGCCAGCGGCCTCGGGGTCCTGATCGACGAGGGGCTGAGCTTCGGCATCGACGAGGACAAGAGCGACGTGCACTACCACGGCATGGAGTGGAAGGGCGTGGTCGAGCGGAGCGTGGCCCTGATGGACATGGTCCTGCGGGACGTCGCCGACCTGGACCGCGGCGTCTCGGAGTTCGAGGACAAGGTCTTTGCCGGGGTCGAGCAGGACCCGGACCTGTCCATCCACGCGGAGGACATGGTCAGCAAGCCTGCCGTGATGGCGCGGCGGCTCCTGTTCCTGCTGGAGGCGCGCATCCCGGCACACCTCGCGGCGACGAGCAGGGTCGTCCGGGCCAGCGGCCGGCCGTCCCGCCTCGTCAGGTACTGGCTCCCTGCCGGCATCCTCCTGGTCTCCTCGTCGACCATCCTCCGCGTGCTCATCAACCGCAAGGCGGACATTGTCGAGTGGATCCGCGACCTCGGCGTGACGGCCCGTGACTTTTGGTTCAACTGGGTGGTGGAGCCCGTCCGCAAGGTCATCGGCACCATCCGGCACGACTCGCAGTCCGAGATCGCCATCATGAGCCGCGACAGCCTCAGGGCCGACCGCGAGAGCCTGGAGCGCATGGTTGTCGACTTTGCCGTGGACAAGCCCGCGCTCGCAGGCGCCACCGCCCCTCTGTCCGAGGCGCAGATTGCCGACATCCGCGCCAAGGTCAAGGAGGGTGATGTCACGCCGGTGCTCAGGGCCTACGAACAAGACCTCCGGCAGCCCTTCGTCGGCGCCGTGCGCGGTGACCTGGTCCGCAGCCTGCTGATCCAGGTGCAGAAGACAAAGGTCGACCTCGAGGTTGCCATCTCGGGCATCGACGCGCTGCTCAGGTCACAGGAGCTCGTCTTCGGCTTCGTGGGCCTCACGCCCGGCATACTCGTCTCGGTCGCGGTCCTCTCCTACCTCCGCGGCATGCTGTCCAGCAGCCGCAGGGGGCGCGGCGGCACGGCGAGCGGGCGGGCCGGTGCGTGCGGACACTGCGCAGCATCGACCGCATCTTCAGCGAAGCCACACCCAGCCAGAACAACCTGCTCTCGTACAAGGACCACGGCCTGCTCGTCACGGAGGTGCACATCCTCCGCAACCTGGTCGGGGCGGGACGGCTGATGCCGAGGGAGATGGAGGGGGAGTTCCTGGAGGACCTGGATGACCTGGCGAACGGCAAGGGGATCCAGATCCAACAGAGGGCCCTGGAGAGGATCCGGTGGGCCTATGCCAGATGGCTGCAGACCTGAGTCACTATAAAAGAAAAAAAATAAAAGTGGAGGAAACATCTTGGATGATGATGATGATATTGTTGTTGTTGTTGTTGCTGCTGCATCAAGTATGGCGCATGGGTTATGGTGTGTGTGTATTACAGCTAAACCAGACCAAGAACCTCTTGTCTAGAATAGATCCAGATCTACCTGCTCCTTACGATACAGACAGCAATCCCGTCCATCGTCATTGTTCCACGTCGTTCCCGAGGCCTGCCCGAGATGGGAACGCGCCCCTGGGGATGACCAGGAGATGTCAAGCGCGCGACAAGTAGGCCCCCCTGCAGATGGCCATCTTGGAAGATCTGAAACGTCGCTCCAAACTCTGGTTCTTGTGGGGAATAAAGCAAGAGGGAAAGAGAAAACCTAATCTGAGTTGTGAGTGCTAAGAATGAAAGGGAAAAGAAAGAAAAAGAGAAGGAAAGAAAAAGGTCTCGGGCTAGATCTGTCCGATTTCCAGGGTGTATAGGGAGTCGGTTCTCTTACTCAGTGGCACCCTTACTCAGTGGCACCCTTACTTAGTGGCACCCTGTAGCACAATCTGTACAGCAGTACGTACCCTCTGTGGCGCGGCAGACTGGCTCCTCCCGGCACGCCCTGGCTTTCCTTGGGGTAGGGGAAAGTGACACGCCTCGGCGCCGTAAAGAACGCCACTCCCTCCACTACCACCACCGTACATAGGCACAACGACACCACCTGCCGAACTTGCACCACGACCACCGCTGCCGTCATCCTTCCCGCCTCGTGTCCCTCTGTGCTCTCTTTCTCTCTCTCTCTCTCTCTCTCTCTTTCTGTGTGTGTATGCGCCTCTCACAAGATACGCAACCCACGCCGGCGACCTGCACAGACGACTCTGGCCGAAGAACAGCTTGCCTGGGGCGTGTTCAGGCGGACAGCGAGGGAGCCAGCTAGCAACAACAACACATCCGGCACCGAACCCCAAAAAAACCCACTTTATCGACCAGGCCCATCCTGCCCATCCTGCCCATCCACTTGACCGCGCAAGCCCAGGTTCACCGTCCTCCAAGGCGTCCGTCTGTGTCTATCCGCCCAGCGACCATCTCGACGACTCTCCTACCCTCCCTCTCCCCTCCTCAACACCACACTCCGAACGATCCGTGATCTCCCTGGCTCCCCCGGCATCCCCAGCGGTGCCTGAACAGCCTTCATCATGTCGAGCAACAGGAATTATGACTTCTTGGTACGTGTCCCTCCCCCGCGCCTGTTTCTCGCCCCGCCGCCTCGAAAGAGCCACGTTCTACTCGGATGCAGGCCCGCGCTGCGACGAGCGTGCGCCATGATCCCCTCCGTCTCAATCTGTTCTGTTCTCCCGTCCACAAGAGGACGGTCAACATCTCCCGAGCCCACGATTAGACGGTCGCTCCCTCCCCCCCTCCCCCCTGGGCCCCCACCATCATCGACCATGCAGCGCGAGGACGTCCAACATGCTGACCGTGTCTCTCCTGAGCAGATCAAGCTGCTGCTGATCGGCGACTCGGGCGTGGGCAAGTCGTGCTGCCTGCTGCGCTTCAGCGAAGACTCCTTCACGCCCTCCTTCATCACCACCATCGGCATCGACTTCAAGATCAGGACCATCGAGCTCGACGGCAAGCGCGTCAAGCTGCAGATCTGGGATACCGCCGGCCAGGAGCGCTTCCGCACCATCACGACCGCATACTACCGCGGCGCCATGGGCATCCTACTCGTCTACGACGTCACGGACCAGAGGTCCTTTGAGAGTACGTCTACTTCCTTGCTGCTGCTGCCGCTGCTGCCGCTCCTCCTTCTCTTTCGCCTTCCTTCCTGGTTTGGACTTCTACCCTCCTACACCGCCACACCAGTGGGCCCCCCACCTCCCCCTCCCCTTTCTACACCACACGTTGCAAGCAGAGCAAGCAAGGGCCATGTGACTGACCGTGCTCTTACCATTTTTTTCTTCTTCCCCTGCACAACAGACATCCGCACCTGGTTCGCGAACGTAGAGCAGCACGCCACCGAGGGCGTTAACAAGATCCTGATCGGCAACAAGTGCGACTGGGAGGAGAAGCGCGCCGTGTCCACCGAGCAGGGCGAGGCCCTCGCCAAGGAGCTCGGCATCCCCTTCCTCGAGGTCTCCGCCAAGAGCAACATCAACATCGACAAGGCCTTCTACAGCCTCGCCTCCGACATCAAGAAGCGCATCATCGACACCTCCAAGAACGACACCACCGCCGGCGGCAGCGGTGTCAACGTGGGCGGGGACGCGGGCAACGCCTCCAGCAAGTGCTGTTAAGCCGGCACGGAGACCAGCGGACCAGCCTAACAGGGAAGAAGAGAAGAGGAGGGCAAGGTATTGATGGACGAGAGGGGTTGCCTGGGCCGACGACTTCGACGACGACCCCTTGCCCCTCGTTAATTTTCTCGGGAGGCTTTCGCATATTACGAACGGGATGAGGCGGATTTAGGTCCAAGACAACTGGCATTACAGGGTCGATGCATTACAACAGCACGAAAGAAGAACAGGCACGGGATTACGTCGCATATGGCTCAAACACCTTATTATATCCATGGAAGAGAGAAAAAAAAACATATCGGGAAGAAGGAGGGGATGACGGATGGTTATACCGCATCCGGTTTCGGGGGAGCCGTGAAGTGTTAATGCTTCCTCCAGGTTGGTACAGGAAGAGGAGAGGACGGCGAGTTCCACCAGATCGGGCTGGTCAGCCAGATGACTGGACAGAGGGACGGATTGGCAGGGTGGTGAAGACGAAACAATAACAACACCACATATAGGTCTTTTTGGACGGTGGCAGAAGGAGGAGTTTAACCTTCAGAAAGCAACCCACCCCGTCCTTTTCATAGAGCAGTGAACGAGCAGAGAGAAGCGGCCTTTTTATGTTTTTTTATTTTCCCCCACCCCCCCCCTTTTTTTTTTATTTTACTGTTTTTTTCTTTTTGTTCATGTTATGGCGGAGGTAAACCGGAACGTGCAAATATTTTGGAATCAAAGGAGTTTTAAGTGGCTATCTGTGGATTGCAAATACAACTTTGTTATAAAACCAAAAAAAGAAAAAAAAATGACTTGATGACTCGATCGTATTTCGTTTTGAGGATTTGCCATGGCCGAGGAAGTAAGTAAAGAGTGACGAATGGGACGGGACGCTTTTTGTGTAATTGCCATGAGATAGAAGACATGGAATATTTGGCCTCACCAAGAGTAAGGCAAGTATATGTGTAGATTTATGGCAGAGATGTTCTTGTTCATGGGATATCTACACACCTGTGTCGTGTATATATCTTTGTTTTATTGCTTTGTAGGATACCACACGACCCCCAATCCCCCCTCCCCGGGTGTTAAATACTACTACCACACACACATACACGCACATGTACACAAACTACATCAGCGCCACGGCATCCACAAGCACGGTTCGCCCCAGCTCCGCGTCGTAGATGGGCCGCTTGTGCCAGCACCTGACGAACCGCCGCGCGATGGCGCGCTGCTTGAACGTCAACACGAACCGGTGGAATCTCTCGTCGGCCTGGCACGCGCCGCCGCCGCCGCCGTCGTCTTCCCTCTCGCGGGGGCCTTCTTCGTCCTGACTTGGAGGCAGGTCTAGCTCTGCCAGGGACGTCGTATCGGTAGATGGGCCGCCTGCCACCTCGGCCTCGTCAAAGTCCTCGTCCTGGAGAGGTGCGTCTACCGTCTCCGTCATCACCTTGATCTCCTGCCCCTCGGTCACGGCCTTCACCCGTACCGGCCGGATGCCCTCGCGGAGGTTCATCAGCGCCCACGGCGTGCCCTCTCCCGCCCGTCGTCCCGCAGTGTCAGCCAGAGCTCGGCCGCCGTCAGCCCGCCCCTGGAGGCACTGCCGCCGCCGTCAATGGATATCAACACCTTGGCGGGCGTCTCGGCCTCTGGCCGTAGGGATTGGACCACGTCGGCGATGTTTGTCTTGGACGCAATCTGCCCGACCATCTGGGTAGTCCACATGCGGACGCTGATGCGCAGCGGGGCGGCGGGCGGACAGATCGTGAAGGACTGCACGGCAGCTCTCTCCTCGTCGGTGAGGAAGGGCTGTGGGTTCGCAGGCGCGGCGTCGAGAGGCCCGCGCGCGGGTGTGCGCCCGGATTGGGTGGCCGAGTGCAACAGGCGCCTGCTGAGCTCGTGCAGCCGCTTGACCTCCTCGGCATAGGCGACTGCGGGGGGCCGCGAGTGGAACATGAGGAAGTACTGGCCAACGGGCTCGTACGTCAGAGGGTCGCGCGCCTGAACTACCTTCACGAGGCCACCGGCCCAGCCCTCAACGTATTTGCCTTCTGGGATGACTCGGTAGAAGTCGGTGTCGACGAGCGAGTTGCTCACGCCCGAGACGACGACCACGGTCGAGTGCGAGCCATACTTGCCTGCTTCAGGCGCCGAGGTATGTTCTCGGTCCTCCTCCGGGATCCAATTGCGCACTTCGTTTCGCAGAGAGACGAGTAGCGGTGCATCGGGCTTGGCCTGGGGATACCCAGGGCTCTCTCCGGGTTCGCCTCTCTTCGCAGCTTCCGGACTAGGTGGCGGTGGTGGCTGGTCAGGGAAGAGCTGTTTGTATATAGAGCTATAGGCTTGCCGCGGTTTTGCAGAAATATCGATGAAGTATTTGGCTCTCGGATCAACGTCACTACCCATTTCTGAAGGGCGAGCTCTTGGGCCTGTAGGGGCCGGGTTCAGGCTCCTCCTCTTATGTTCGGACTCCTCGGGAAATAGCATCTTGAAGATGGAGTGTACTGTGTCCGATGCGGTACCGGATTCAACGCCGGTGTTCAGGGAGCTCTGCTCGATCTCGCCTGGTACTCTGAAGCTGCTGCGCATTCGCTCGTTCAAGCCGAAATCTGAGTCTTTTGCATTGGGGAGGGGTCGAGTTCCTCCCAAAGATAGATGTTGAAACTGCTCCGGTTGGAAATCCGTGCTCGCTGGTGACTTCTCGAAAGGCAGCCAGTTACGCCGCATATCGAAATTAATGTCCTTTTGAGACTTCTGGGGTTCGAAAGACCGAGAAGAGTACGCAGACAGAATCGTCCTCTCGTGTTGGTGGCCAGGACGAGGTAGTCCAACAGGTCTGCCTCCTAAGACAGGCTCCTCAGCCAATGCGTGGGAGACGGCATTTGGAGAGTCAGCTTCAGTGGCATCACTCGCAGATTCTGCAAGATCGGCCACCCTGGACGTCGTAGCAGACTGTGTGGGTGTGGTGTTGGCTGCTTGTGCCTCTGCAGGTGCCTCATCCCAGGATTTGAAGCCTAACCTTCGAGCTATTGCTCGCTTGACATCGGTGGGCTTGCGGGACACGTCTATCCCAAGTCGGTCTGCCGTGGCTCGTAGCTGCGCATCCAGGAGCGGGGATGGCTTCTTGTCGGCAGTCGGCACCTTCGCATGGTCCCGGGGCTTGCCCTGATGTGCCTCACCGGTGTCGCCACGACGTTGGAATGCTGCTTGTGCTTTGGCAGAAGCTCCCACATCCCAGAATGGCTTGCGCCCGGCCATTCGCAGATCCTGGTATATGGGAACGGGCTTTCTGGGGACTGGCACCGCTTGACGCTGTTTGGGAGCAATATTCTTTTCGGGGGCCCGGACCTTGCGCCACATCTGTGTCCTGTCACTTTGCGCTTCAGCAGAGGTCTCAGGCCTGCGCCCGACCCTGGCCAAATCGAGATGTGAAGGGCAAGGTCTCATGAGACGCCCTCGTAACTGATCCTCCATTGCGGTCTCGGCAGCCTCCAGGCTGGATTTTGAAAATGCGAGTCTCTCGGGGCGTCTGAGATCCTGTTGGCGCCCCTCTCGTTGTCCTCCGAGGGCCGGTGCAGATGGGTCCAGTCGTGCGTGGTAAAGCTTCTCGACGACGGGCAGCGCTCCGTGGCCGGTATGCCGGTGATTGGGGATCTGGAATCTGTTCTGGCTGGGATCCTCGTCGAGGAAATAATCCTTGCCCGCAGGTGTGTATGTCCGAAAACTGCGTTGTTCGCCCGCCAGGGTGTGTATCTCCTGTCGCGCCTCTTCCACCAGGCTTAGTTCTTCTCTTCGGCGCTCCTGGGGCTTGCCTCCCTGCTCCCAGACCGGGAGCTGCTCTTCCAGCGCTTGAGCGAGGGCTGAATGGTCAGTGCCATAACTGTCGGTGAGGATAGGAGGGGTCGTGGTTGTCGAGGTCGAGGGGGACGAGCTGCTAGAGTAAGCTGCTGCCACGACAAGGGCGGCCCTCGTGGGTGGTTTTGTTGCTGTGGTCCTCCATCGTGGCAATGGAGACTGCGACACGGACAGTCGCCTACCACGCAGCATCAATGCAACGCCCCTGCTATGATTGCCTCATCCGTGGTTCTTCGAAAGCGCCCTTGAAGTAGGGCATTAGAGGTTTGCTGTTGGTTCGACGTCGTCGTCGTTGTTGGCACTGCTGCTGCTGTTGTCGTCGCAAGCTGTGGAACTTTGCAGCTGCCTCTGGGGAAGAAGAACGCAGCGGAAAAGTTGGAGACGTCGGAGCAGGGATCCTGTACTGGCCCATGTCAGGCCGACCGGGAGGTAACCCGGCTGTACTGCCATGTACTATGTACCACAATAATACTCGAATCTCAACGAGACCGCTCGATCTCGCCTGTTCATTTGAGGTTCATTGCTTTGTGGAAATTCACCCCAAGGAAGAGAGAGAAAGAAAAACGAAGAAGGAACCAAAAAATATCATTCAAATATGCAGACAACAACCAATGTTTACAGTTCAGTTCTAGTTTTCCACAGCGGGTCATAGATACCGCCTGTACTTTTGGCAGTCTGTAAAGTGCACAGGGGTACGTACCGGGCGTGTAAGTGGTCCCCACCTGCCAGACTTGATATTTTTCGGTTCTTTCCATTGACAAAAAGATTTGTACACACGCGAGACACTCGTCGCATTCTCATACTCACAGCCTTCTTGTCTGCCTTTTGACCAGAGCTTCCTCTATCCTACCTAACTCTGCTACACCTTCTTCAATGGACTTCCGTCTGTAATATGAAATTCATCGAGGTCAAAGTCAGGCCTATCCCCACAAACTCTTCTGACAAGGCGGCCGAGAAGTCGCTTAAGGGCGCCTCACGGATCTACGTCAACAAGGAGGTTCTCTATGAGCTGGTGGGGACAGCTCTCGAGAATGGAAAGCCATGCACCGTCGAGAAGACCCTGGCGGACGGCCAGGTGACCAGGCAGGAGGCATCGTTGTGGGTGGCGGCCGATCCCAAGCTGAGCCGCGCCGTGGCGCAGATGAGCAAGGCGTACCAGGACGCTTGTGATTTCAAGCTGGGCGACCAGGTCAAGATCGTCTATACCGACGGCAAGACGATACCAGAAGCTGAGCAGGTCGTCCTGGAGGATGTCTCCGCAGACCTGCCCGCCATCAAGGAGGAAGACGTGTCCTTCTGGGAGAGGTCGGTCAGGGGCCACCTGATGGGCCTGGACCATGTCTTTTTCTGGCCTGACGCTCAAGAGGATCTTCGAAGACCAGACCTATCGGAGCTTCAAGATCTCCAGCGTCAACGGGTCAGGCGTGATCAACGCGCGCTTCCGCCCAGACTCGACAAAGGTCCAGGTCCGGACGGCCAGCGGGACTGGGGCGGCGGAGGGAACAGCTCGGCCAGCACGGTTGAGGGTGGACAGCATCCTGGGCCTTGAGCACCAGATACAGGAGCTGAACAAGCTCTTCCGAACATGGTCTGGGCAGCTGCGGTCTCGAGCGACGCCCAAGTCCTGTGGGATTGTCATCCACGGTGGACACGGGACTGGCAAGACCTTGTTCCTGAACCACATCACCCAGAGCGGCTGGGGCACCGTGCACCGGATTCAGCCCAGCGACAAGCTCTCGTCCATCACCGAGACGTTCCAGCGGGCAAGGGAGAGCCAGCCCAGCATCATCGTCATGGACAGGTTCGAGCAGCTGATCGACAAAGACCGTAGCAACCGGAACGCAGTCATCCAGGCCGTCGGCGAGTTTCTGGACAGGCTGGCCGAGGATGCCACGGCCAAGAACGAACGGCCCAAGGTCGTGGTCCTCGCAGCGTGCCTGGACTACCTGACAGATATGCCCCAAGACCTGACGGACATTGGGCGTTTCGAGAAGCACATCAATCTGCCTCTGCCGGACGCAAATCGAAGGAGGGCCATCCTGTCGAGCTTCGATATGCCTCTACCGCCGAGCCTGAGGGAAGAGATCCTGACGCGCTTGAGCGAGCGGACCCATGCGTATAACGGCAAGGACCTGGCGAAGCTGGCTGGAGAGGCCTCTGAGATGTGGGAGGCCAGGCTGGCGGAGCTCGAGGACGCTGGGAAGATCATCTCATCAGAGGACGAGTCTATCTCTGAAACAATCCTCCTGCAAGCCATGCAGACCATTCGGCCCTCCGCAATGCACGACATCAACCTGAAGCCACCACCAGTCCACTGGGACGATATTGGAGGGCAAGACGAGGTCAAAAAGTCTCTACAGGAAGCCATCTCCCTCGCCACGGTGAGTCTACCCTTATCCGATGACTGGTGTCTATTGTTATCTCGACTGACGCTTCCTCCCCCTCCCCCTCCCCCCTCCCCGGCAGGTCCCCAAGGACAAACTGCTCCGTTACACCCCCAACCCACCCAAGGGATTCCTCCTGTACGGCCCTCCAGGCTGCTCAAAGACCATGGCAGCACAGGCCCTGGCCACCGAAGCAGACCTCAACTTCTTCGCCGTCAAGGGCGCCGAGCTGCTCAACATGTACGTCGGCGAGTCGGAGCGCCAGGTCCGCCAGCTCTTCCAGCGCGCCCGCGAGGCCGCGCCCAGCATCATATTCTTCGACGAGATCGACTCTATCGGTGGGCAGCGGTCCGGCTTCGGCTCGGGCGCGAGTAGTAGCAGTGGCGGCGGCGGCGGCAGCGGGCTGAACGTGCTCACCACGCTGCTGAACGAGATGCAAGGCTTTGAGCAGACGCAGGGCGTGCTGGTTCTTGCCGCCACGAACCGCCCGCAGGCTCTCGACCCTGCACTGCTGCGGCCGGGGCGGTTTGACAAGCTGATCTACGTGAGACCGCCGGACGAGCCTGCGCGCGTGGCTATCTTTCGCAAGTTCGTGGCCACCCGCAATGCTGCGCCGGATGTAGACGTCATGGGATTGGCGGCGGAGACGGAGGGGTTCTCCGGGGCAGAGATCGCGAGGATCTGTAGCGATGCAGGCTTGAATGCGTGGTGGAGGGACTCGAAGAGCGGGGAGGAGCAGGGCATTACCATGGAGGATCTGAGGCGGGAGATCAGGACGGCGCCTCGGATGATCACGTGCGAGATGTTGGATGTGTATGAGGCTTGGGCAAAGAAGTTTCTCAAAGGGGCCGTTTAGGACAGCACATCTAGGTGGCCATAGATAAGAGGCCGGAAGATACCCCTAATCCGAGCTGATGATGCGCTCCGCATCACTGAACACGCACCTAGCAATCCCAGGATCCTCGTGGCTGCTTGGACCATTATCTTTACCTCTCTCACAGGTGATACGCACGACTTTCATGCGCCGATACTTTGATTTCCCAGAGCTTGATAGCATGTGTTGTCAGCTCCTTGCCACTGCCCGTCACACGTAGACAAGACCTCATCATTCTCAGGATGGATCCTTCAGGTTGTCCGTTGCTATAGAAGAGAGAGAGAGAGAGAGAGAGAGAGAGAGATCAGCGACATCAAAACCTTCACCTCAGAAACGACGCCTAGCGATCTTACCTTCTAGATGAAACAGGACATTTGACTGATAGTTCTTGAACATTTGTGCGACGAGTTCAATGTTCATGTTCTGGATGTTGATTTCCTAGGGGACGGTTAGTAAGTGTGAGTTATCATGGTGTATATCCTGTCCATGATGCTTCCTCACCTGCAGGGTCTTGTTCATCACCACAACAGCCTCGTTTAATTTCTCCTATAGAGTCTCGTTAAGCACTGCAAGCTCTTGATAGGCTATGGCCAAGCTGAGGACACTCACGACATTGGTGATGATGCGGGAGAGGAGGAGGTTCTGCTGGTGCTCGTGCGGGCTCTCCTGCATGCAGAGGTTACACGACTGTTCGACTCCGTCTCATCATCTCGTCAAGTGAGAACGTACCATATTGTGTTGTGTCGTGGAGAGGAGGGTGTACTTTCTCTCTCTCTTTCTCTTTGTCTCCTCAGGCTTTGGCTCTGATGCTGATGCTGATGTTGATTAGGCTTGGGCCGCTCACAGGCAGGGTTGTCGCGTTGGGACCGCGCGCTGAACAATAGACCGTGCGACACTGTTGGCAAAACTGTATGCTCTTACACCACTTTCTGTGCTATATTAGTACCAAGTAGACAGCACCTTCCAAGCGACACCCACGGAGCTCAACCTCGAACCCTCCACCGCCAATACCATCCTATACCACCATCCTCCTCCTCAAATAATCCGAGGCCCGACCTCCATCAACCACAGCGTCCCAACGTCGTCAAGATGGCCACCACCGACCAGCCTCCCCCCAAAGACCCCAAGGAAGCCAAAGACGAGGCCCAGGCCGCCCACTACGCCCTCCTCGACGAGCTCGACATCCACGCCATCCACAAGAACTTCCGCTCCTCGACCTGGAAGCCGAACCAGCGCCGCAACAAGAACATCAAGACCATCCTAGGTGACGCCTCGCGCAAGGAGGCCTCCGCCTCCTCCATCGCCGCCACACCCCTAGAGAACGGCTCCGGCACCGCGACGCCCGCGGGCCCGGCCTCCGCCCAGCACGACGACGGCCTCTCGACCAGCGGGACCAGCACCCCGGCCAACGGCGACGCCGCCTCGGCGGCCAACTCCCCCTCTGTCGCGGCAGGCGGCGCCAACGGCCAGCCCAACCTCGCCCAGGCCTCCCGCAGCCTGTCGAAGCTCGTGCTCGAGAAGGCGCTGCGCGCGGGCCAGACGCCAGGAGGGCTCGCGGCGGGCGGGGCCGGCGCTCCCTCGGCGACGTACACGAACATCGAGAGCGCGCCGAGCCTGGCGCCGCAGCGGCGGTACTGTGATATCACGGGGCTCAAGGGGAACTACTCTGACCCCAAGACCCGGCTGCGGTATCACAATGCTGAGGTGTTTGGGCTGATCCGGGGTTTGCCGCAGGGGTATGCGGAGCAGTATCTCGAGGCGAGGGGGGCACACACGGTTCTGAAGTAAGGGAGGGGGCGAGCGAGCGAGCGGGAGGCTTGCTGCTCTGCAAGAGGGGTGGAGTGCGGCGTGTTTACGGATTTGTATTTTTTTTTCTTCCTTTCTTTGGCTGCGGTGCCAGCTACAGAAGAGGTTTCGCATGGCGTTTGAGGGTTTTCTACTGGGCACAGCACTACGACACGGGCATGAGGCGTGCTGGGAAGCTGGGGCATGAAAGCATCTTGATATGTCTGGGGCGTGCTTTGGAAGGTTGAATTAAAGAGCACGCACCGATTTGATTTCCGACAAAAACAGAACGAATGGATACGAGGAGGAAGATAGGATATGTGCGACCAACAAAGTCAAGCCCCAACTACGCACCCGAAGTCTCTCGACCACGGGATGACAGCTGACGCTCCGGCTTAATCGTGATCAGGGTGTTTGCTCTCTGCCAAAGAAAAGAAGGCCGACAGGTCACTGAGATCGTATGGGGGAGACAGGAACTCAGTTTGCCTGGCATGATTGCCAGGCCGTCGGGGCAAAACGGAAAAGGTGGTCAATGAAAACGAGGATGAGAGAATCGAGGAAGAAGAGGAGAATTCAGAATCTCGCTCCCGGATTTCATCTCTACCTCGAATTGAAAGCAGCGCAGCGCATACCTACCTGAACACCTCTTGCAGCCCGGCCTCTAGTTTCTGTCTCCTCGTATCTGATGGTGACAGCCGGCCGCGTTGTTCGCTACAGCGACACGAGGGTCGCGGGTGGTGTAGGACGTGGTGAGGATTGGAAAGTGGTAGCTGCATGAACAGAGATTTTGATTGATGCTGTGGATTTAGGGGTGGTCCGTGCATATGCCTGTCTTACGTAAGGATATCTCTTTCCAATACGGCCGCTGGTTTAGAAACTCAACTACCATGACTTCTCCTACTTACATAGCCTTATCATTGGCCTTGTCCTGTTCAAGAAGTTCCAGGTACTGTGGCACTAGAGCACCAAGCATGTCCTCCAGCCCCCCGAGCTTGAACCCAAACGTTTCGCGGAATTTGTCCAAGTTCCAGTTGACGTTGGCCTTGGAAGGCCAATCGCCATGGCCCGCGAGCAGGCCCTTCTTCACCTCCTCAGGCCAAGTCCTCGAGATGATAGGATAGGCATCGTTCCATTCAATCCTGAGCGCCATGATGTAGGTCGAAATGTCCTTGCTGGGTCCGGAGTCAGGCGTCCTCACGGCCACAGGGTCCAGACTCTTATTGACAGTCTTGACGACGTCATCGAGAAGGATGCCAACAGACACCGACTTGGCGGGTTGCTGTCCTTGCAGTCTCTTCACGCCGTCTGCAGCAATGACCTGGAGGAGCAACTGGTTCGAGGTGGCCATGAATTCCGACATGTTCGTGGCGAGCGGGTGTAAGCCAAAGCAGTAGCATGGTGCCAAGTTGATCAGGTCGAAGTTGATACCGTCCCCGACAGCCTTCTCCATCCACTCCACTGTCCTCCTGTAAGCCGCAGTCTTGGCTGCGCAGTACGCGACCAGAGGGTTGACAAAGGGCGGACCGAACTCCTCGTTGGGCGTGTCGCTGATGAATATCTCCTCGGGAGGCTCGTAGTCACCTCCCACGATGTCAGGACTGATGAATGCTGCGACAGAGGACATGATGATCACCCTCTTGACGGTGCCAACACGGCGTGCACTCTCCAGCGCGGCCAGAGTACAGTCGACCGTAGGCTGGATGAAGTCGTCCTCCTGTTTCCCAAAGGGTAACGGTGTGCCACAGTGGATGATGAACTCAGTGCCTGTTGCCGCTTCGTCCAGGGCGCCCGGGACGGCTAGATCGGGAACGACGAAATACTTGCAGGCTGAGGCCTTGTTGAGGCTGGTGATGACAGGCGCCTCCTGGAGTTTCTTGGCCTTGGCGTGGCTCCTCACCGCGACATGTGCTGTGTACCCGGACTTGAGGATGTCAATGAGAATGGCAGAGCCCAGGTAGCCCGTGGCTCCTGTGATGGTGACCTTGCCCTGCGCCATGTCGAAGATGTTGCGGTAGATTTAGAAAATGAGTAGTGTGTCACTGCTGATCAGTACACGACGAGAAACATGGACGATCCGACCTATCTTGCCATGGCGGCTGGGAGCCCTCTATAGGCCCCGCTGGCCCCTAGCTCTCGAGAAAAGAACTCCTCCCGCTGACCTCCTCTCGACCGACCACGAGGACATCTGGCCTCAGGCCCGATGGGGCTTATCGTCCCATCGCGATATGTCCCTATCACGCCCGCAAGCGTGACCACTCATCGGCGGTGTGATTGCCTATTGAGTTGTTTGCTCAACCATGATCCTTGCATAGCCGAGAGGTCAGTTGGAACTGACCTGTCCAGTTATAGGTGCGGAACGGTGGTGTGGACCTGCAGTTGGGTGGTGGTGTGAGAGGGGGGGGAGGGGAGGGAAGAAGGTTCAAGGTGAAGAAGAGTGATAGTGGACGACAGGAAGTGGGAAGATCATTAGTTCTTATGACACACGCAGGCGCAACATGCAGGCAAGCGCGGAGCACACCGAGAACTGCCTAGACCAGTGTTGTGTACCTTACTAAGTCACTATGGAGGTAGTAGTTAGTGGTGCAACCCCTGAGCGGCGTGGAAACCAGCGTTGGAGCTTTAGAGGTGTAGCGTAGTGCGGCTTGTGGAAGAGGGACCCCTGTTTCACTGCAGCCAGTCCGTAGTGCATGCGCGCGCAAGGGCAAAAAAGAAACCACCTTTCAAAACAGCTTCGAGTTCCAATCTCAACTCGTACTGCAGATAATACGGCGTTTGCCCGCCCACCAGCCAGCCACAACTTGTCCACGATCGGATCGCGTGTATCGGACCTCTGTTGGTCCAAATCCCCCCAGCCAAGATGCCCTCGATGTGGATGTCGGATGCCCAGAGTATGCGACCCCGTGCCCCGTCCGTCCGCGCGTTGCAGCACGCGACGTTTGAGTAGTTGAAGGATTGTCTTCGTGATAGCTGACGGGAAGCATGTCGCACTAGAAATCGGGGTGGCCTTCTGCTCCGGCGGTGGCTTCTTCCTGATAGGAGGCGTGATGTTGTTTTTTGATCGAGCAATGTGAGCTGTCCAGGACCAGCCCCCCCCCCCCAAGCAAGACAATCACCGCTGACCGCAGCTCTCTCTCTCCTCTCCTAGGCTGGCAATGGGAAATGTATGCGACCCGTCAAACCGACCTAGATCTTCTCCCGACCGTACTGACCCCAGCTTCTCAACGATAGATCCTCTTCCTGATCGGCCTCACCATAATAATCGGCCCCGCCAAGACCGTCCTCTTCTTCGCGCGCAAGCAAAAGGCAAAGGGAACCGCGGCATTCTTCGGTGGACTGGCCCTCATCTTGATGCGGTGGCCGCTGATCGGATTTTGCGTCGAGCTATACGGAATAATGGTTCTGTTTGGTGACTTCCTGGGCACGATCGCCGCATTTGCAAGAAACCTACCGGTCGTGGGCCCGTATATTGGGATGATGATAGATCGTATGGGTATTGGTGCGAGGAGGAATGCTGAGTTGCCGGTGTGATGGAGGGGCTGGTCCCCGCCCAGGTCTTAGGTAGGCGTGGCAGGCGTTTACCTCGGAAGCTGGTACTGGCTGTATTATGCTCATATAGACCGGCGTTTATTGGCGGCGGTATACCCATAGTATGAAGATCTCTCTCTCTCTCTCTCTCTCTCTCTGTCTTCCGACCAGGGCAGCTTAAAAAGCAGTACCCGCAGCCTTTCAAGGTAGATGTGAGGCCCCCCGTCCATCTGAGGGGAGACCAGCTCTTGTCTTTTTTTTTTCTTCTTTTTTTTGTTAAAGAAAAAAGAGAAACGCGTGGTATGCAGAAGACCATGTTATTCCTTCCCGCTGTCAAGATGAATGTTTCCTAAGATTCAGGCCTGCTCTATAGACTCAACGCAACAGAATCAACGCAAAATCACAACAGCCACAGCCAGGTACGTGGTCCACACCACTTCCCCGTCGGCGTCTTTTCATCGCAACAAGCTTCGATCTTAAACTCCGCCCACCATCTCCGGCTTTCCGCTTAGTAACCCTGGCCGACGAGGTAGTCCTTCAGCGACTCGACAGTCTGTGTTGCGTTTCCTGCGACGCCGGCCTCGCCGTGGTGTCCGATCAGGATGGCCTGCTTCGACTTGGAGATGCAGATGCCCTCACGGCCCTACGCAAGCACACCCCTGTCAGTATTTGGCCTCCTGCTGTTGTTCCCAGCCCCGGGGGAGACAGTATCGTACCTTGCGGGCATAGACGCTGCCATCGTCGTTCTTGGTGAGCACGAACCGCTCGCCGCCAACGTGCAGACCCTCGGCGAATGCCTTGTCGACAGCAGCCTGGTCGCCGCTCACGATGCTCGCGATGCTCTTCATCTCAGCGGCGCTGATCTGGTTCGGTACCCTCACGTCAGCCAGCTGCACCTGCCGATGTCCCATATTGCTCCTGGGCGTCTGTTCTCCCAGGACATCATCTCTCTCGTGCTGCCATCCCCTGAGACGGCGGTGTATCTCGTGATGCGTACCGTGTAGCCGGCGCTGGTGGCCCAAGCGCTATCACCGGCGATGCTGATGATAGCTCCCTTGTCAACATGGCCGGTGCCGACCAGGCTTTTCAAGAGAACATGTTCGTTAGCATGATCGTGTATCGTTCGTCGCGGGAGGGGAATGGTGGCGGGTGTTGCGAGTTGCGGTCAATACCTAGTGTCAACATAAGCTGGAACGATATTAGCTTCATGATCTCCAAGGTGGGGTTCAGGAGGGCAGCAGTACCTTGCCACGACATCTTTGTTGGGTATTCGGGGGAGGGGCTGTGAATGATAGATGCAGAGATGCGAAAGATGTCGAAGATATCCCTCTAAAGGTCTAGCAGCTAGATTATTCCTGCTTCCGGTCGTCGGCGGTCAAAGGAAAGAAAAAAAAAAGGAGGTTTGGGTAGTGTTCCGTTTGGGCGTCGAAATGTTGTCACGGGTAACTTCCAGGTTGCTGTCAGGCATTCCTGCCTTTTTATCCGATACCTTATGTAAGCAAGGGCGGGGCAGAGACGGATGCGGATTTGACTGACTGTTGGCTCTTGTGGCCTGTGTTGGTCTCGTGGTTCCATCATCTCCATCTATCAGAAAAAACAAAGACGATCCAAATTGAACTTTTTGATCCACTCACTCACTCTACATGCCTTTCATCTAGTCCCTAGGACGGCTGACGCCCTCCGTCTGTTACCCGTCGATATCAAGGAATGGATTGAGTCAGTGCAGCTTCACTCACTGCTGTGGCAGCTAGGGAACGACCGCTCTAATAAATCGCTTTCAATGTCTCCATGAAAAGCCAAGGTAACAAAAGGAAAGCAAAAAAAAGAAGAGAAGAAAAAAAAAAGGGGGGGGGCACGACAACAACGGGTTGACCGCTCTTGATAGATTTCTCAAGAATGCGATGGATCAACCGAAGCGGTAAAGAGGGTGTGACCCACAGCCTCGACAGCTTGACGACTTGTTCTTGTCGATCCTGCTTGTTGTAGTTGTTGTTCGTACTTTGTAAGTTTCTCAATCGAATGAAGATAACTTATGTAGAACGTGACACGTAGGCCATGCCAGGTTCTAAGCCGCCTTTCAACACGGCGACCGTCACCAGCCAAGTCCATCGGCATCCCTTTTGCTGCGCTGTACAATGTACTAGCACCTGGGCAGCGCAGCTACTGTGCTGGTCCAATGACTTGTGGGCATATCTTGGGAATGACAGTCCCGATAACCGCTCGCAGTTGTGCACAACCCAGCCCGTGTCGTGCTCCGGATGGCCGCTCCGAATTCGTGGCCCATGCGTGCTCTCGGATGCGCGACATTCCAGACTCTTGCCTAATATCTTGATCGAGTCATATCCTCGGACGACCTTGCAATACAGCATTAGGTTTGAGATTGGGTGTTCTCCCGGACGCTCTCAACTAGGATGGCGTCGACGAGGTTCTCTGGCCGATTTGTAAACCCTGTCAGATCTGCACAGACTCGCTCGTCCGGAGACATGGTTACGATCATCAGGATTCGCCGCACACGCGAACTGCACCCGCATCTTGCATCAGCACAGATTGCCGAGGCTTTCATAGATTGGCAGACGATCCTCACTACTTCACAGCAAGGCTGGC
Source organism: Celoporthe dispersa (assembly GCA_016584495.1). Taxonomy (NCBI): domain Eukaryota; kingdom Fungi; phylum Ascomycota; class Sordariomycetes; order Diaporthales; family Cryphonectriaceae; genus Celoporthe; species Celoporthe dispersa. The sequence continues at coordinate 1,033,480 of WAID01000002.1, forward strand.
TCGAGTTGAGCCTGAAAGGCCTGGTGACGCAGTGTGCCGCGGTTGATCTTGCCCGTGTCGGCTCATGAGATCTGATCCGTCAATTCAAGCTTAACGGGACCGATCCGTCGGCGGCGCCACGGTTCTCAGTTCCCGCTGCGGCACGGAAAAGTGAATCAGCTCGGCAGGCTAAAGACTCCGTTGACAGCAGCATCTGTAAGACGTCAGAGTCACAAGTGTAGCCGCAGCGATACCGACCCCTTGTCCACAAGGCTGACGACACGGCCCAGGAACCCCTATGGCCTTCAAACCTTAACCCCCCCCCTCTCCTGCCCTCTCGGCGGAACAGCTCGAGACCTCAATGTTCATCAACTCAGGGTCTGATCGAGGTTCTGGAAGCCTGCTCTTCTTAGAACCACCCAGAGAACCGGAAGTTCATGTTTCAGCCGCAATGATCAGACATTATTCCCCATACTAGTATTCGGACAACATGAAACGAAGCCATGACAGCCAGCATCAGCCGACATTCACACATGCCCGATTCGGTCTTGGTCTGGATCAAGAGTGCAGGCTCAGCGTTGTGAGAAGGGGTCACTTCTATCATCTCTGTGCAACATCCTGGCGAAAAGGGCAGGCTATTGCCTTCTCGAGCGCTGGCCACAATACCTACCACAGCAGGCCCTCGCCAGCCACCACACATGTGAGGCCTGACTGCAACGGCTGGTCGCTGGATGAGTTGACCGATTGCCAAGCAATTTAAAGTTTCGTGGGTGCCGAGATGCTGCAGGCCTTATGATGTAACGCTGCAATGACACGCTAGGAGATGAAAGGATTGCATCAATTTTCCTAGGATTCAACCTTACCATAGTACACAGAATTGGGAATGTTTGAAAGCACAGGGTTATGGATCCCCTTGAGCACCGCCGTCGATGCCACACCTACCGAGCGACCAATGGCTCGTCTGCCAGTCTTCCGTCCTGCGGTTTCGCGACTAGGCCCTCATCTCAGAGGCGTCCACCCTCATCTTCTCTCGTCCAGAGTCTGGACCATTCCCACCGAGGCCAGATTACATCTCAGCTCAGCTCAGCTCCTGGAGAGAAGGATGATGAGCCTCGTGGGACGTCGTTGCAACCACGGCTGGGCCTGGCTTGTCTACTTACCGTATCTCGTCATGGCAGGTACACACCCACTTGTGGGCACAGCTCATGTTGTAGTCGCGATCATCCGATGATTGGACGCTGATCCTTGAGCCTCATCAAATTGAAATCGCAATCTATCGCGCTACACCACATACTGTCGCTCCATGGCGCCCGCCACGGGGCGCCGGGACACACACACACACACACACACACAATCTCCCTCTCTCTCTCTCTCTCTCTCTCCATGATCGCACGAGTCGCCATGGCTCTGGCTCTGGCTCTGGCTCCAGCCTGAACATCTGGATGCTGTCGAACAGGCTGACAGATTCACCCGCATATCTTTGCTAAACAGCCTCCCCCGGGAGTGTGACGCTGGATCGAGCTGCGGAACGGTTCAGGCTGGAGAACCATCGACAACCTGAAACCACAATTCTTCCGTCACGAAGGACAAGGAAGTCAACACCCCGCCGTGGGAGACCATGTCGGCCCCATCGACAAGGGTCCAGCCCTCCCAGCACTGGCCTGTTCCACAACACCCTGGTCTGACCCGGGGGTTCCCACAAGGCCAACGACATCCCCGTGGTCATCAAGCCGCCAGCTCACAGGTGCAGGCCACGCGACTACCCCGACGAGCAGCAGCACTGAGGCTCTTGAGGCCAGTGTGGCGCTATCTGACACCGCACTGCGCTGCTCGATCCGTACCGCGCAGGAGACAGAGGACAAGAGGGTGGGAAAAGAACCCATCGTCACGATACCGTAGTAAGGTGGGGTGCAGGTTTCGAGATAATGAAATGAGAGCAAGCGCACCCTGCGGATTACTGGTCCAGCCCAATCCTAGAACGCGCGCTAGGAAATGACAAGATGAAATAAAGGGTGGCACTCGGCAGCCTGGCAGAAAAAGACGGCGAGTAATCACTGCATGAACGAACCCACTGGCTGAATGGTGCTCACACCGACCCGAGGATGAAATATCCAAAGCACAGCTGAGTTACCTTTCATAGCACGAACGGTCCGGCACGCTGTCGTGTGAAGAGAGGCTTGTTCCACCGCAGATCTCCCGCGGGATGTTCGTCCTCCTCCTCCTCCTCCTCCTCCCCCCCGCAGTCCTCGACCGATCTCAGATCACCAAGAACGAAGCAACAGCCGTCTAAATATATACCCATACACATATATATGGACAATATTGGCACCCAGGAGATCGAGGTACTCTTTTCATGAGGGAAAACTTGGTTGTGGTGGGCTTACTTTACTTGGCTACGGGTGCACAACCGAGACAAGAGTGTGTCAGGCTTTCCCCTGCAATCCTAAACCACAACACCCTGCGCGGCACATTGCCTCAAGTATCACCGGCACCCACCCCACCCACCCTTCCTTCCTCACAGATAACAATTGGATCTCCTGTTGTTTGATCCGCTGCGCTCCATATCTCGCCATCAACACCAAACGGTCTGCTGGCGCCCTTGTTTTTCCCCTCCCGCGAGCCAACATGGCGTCCGTCCGACCCAGTACGGCGGGTGGCCCGTCGACGAGAAGGGCAAACAATTTCGACAAGAGGATGTCCAAAGATGACATGTTCTTCAACAACAGCTCACGCAGGGCGGCGCTGGCAAGCCAGACGACAAACAACAACAGGATGTCCAGGGACGACTTGTACATCAGGAGTCGGATGGCCTCCATGTCTCATCACTTTCACGTACCTGTCCACGGCGCAACCACGACGCCCGAGTACAGTCCCGATTACCCAGTGATCCAGGAGGTGTCGATACCACTCAGGGTGCAGACGCCCGAGTCGGTCACGTCAGGCGAGATCCCGATAGGAATGGCCCTGGGCAGTCCTACACATATCGCGCCGGACGCTTCGAGGTGGCAGGCCCAGTTCCCACCAGCATCCCCACAGGTGCTCGTGTCCGCCGAGCAGCCATCGTCAGCCACGGGCGGGCCGGGTGACTCTCTGCAGAGGAAGAAGACGGGGCGGAGGAAGCTGTTTGGACTATTCGGCGGCGGAAAGAAGGACGACCACCATGGCCAGAAGGCTGCCGGACGCGAGCGGGGCATGACGCTCCCCAAGCATTCCGCGCCGTCCACCACGACGGTCAATGTGCAGCCGCCAAAGACACCGACAAGAAGCTTTACGCAGTCCGACAGGAAAACGCCCAAGCACAAGCCTATCATCCTGCGGTCCAACACGATGCCGGCCGACTCGCCCGAGCAGGAGGCAGCCGCCCAGCCGAGGGCACAAGTACTGAGGACCAGGAGCTCGGATCCGCGCATGCGCCCTGGCGCTGCACCTCCGCAGCCAACACCGGCAGTGCCCCCACTGCCCCTGTTGAATGTGCAGATCCCGGAGACAAAGCTGGAGCGATATAGTGTAATGTTTAGTGACGTGCTGAACCAGGGGCCGAAACAGGAGCCCGCCGCATCACTACTGGCGAGGAGGCAGGCCACTCTGGAGAGGTTGAAGACGATCAACCAGGGCAAGGAGTTAGAGGCGGTGGCGGAGGACACAGAGAAGAGCAGACCGCGGCGAGCAACCTCGCCCCAGCCCTCACGAGAGACGCTGTCGCCCGCCCTCAGCGTGTTCCCAATACCACCCAGCGGTCGCTCAATACCTGGCCTGGAGACGCCGACATCCTCCAAGCGTGTGGCGAGGTCGAACACCTCACCGGGCCGTCTTCCCTCACCTACCCAACAAGCCTTCGACACCCGTCCGAGGCACCCACCCGCCAATGGATCCACACGTAATCTCGAGGTGCCCAACCCCTTCGAGATGCACCCACCGCTCTCAGGAGGCTCCAACAAACCTCAAGAGCCCATCTACCCGACCGACACCTCATTCCACTTTGGTCACGAAAAGTCCGGCCTCATCTTGGACTCCCCGACGTCCATGGATTCCCACGACGAGATCATCGTCTCGCAGCCCTTCAAGCCGACCCTCCACGAGCCACAGTGGCAGATGGTCTCGCCCTCGGCCTCCTCCTCCGCCGCAACATCGACCACCGCCTCAGGCCACAGGGGCCGCTCAGAATCCGCCACCTCTAGCAGCACGCACATCACAAAACCCTCGTCCGAGCTGGACGCCTCAGACGCGGCGCTCCAGAACGCGGTGGAGGTGAGCATCGCCCGCCAGATCAGCATCTCGAGACAGCAGCGCAACCTGCTGCGGCCGCTCCAGACGCGTAGGGACACGGGCGAGAAAAGTGTACATGCTGCTGCTGCTGCTGCTGTAGGAGGACCCCCTCTGCCGGCGGGCGGGCAGCAGCTCAGGAGCCCTCTCGGCGTGACGGTCGTCAAGGCGCCAAGCCCGAGCAGGCTGGGCCGCGACGAGCCGATCAGGGATGTCCAGAGCTCGACGCCGACGCTGGTGCACCAGTGGGACAGCCCCGTGAGGAAGAGCACGTGGGCTATGGTGGAGAATGATTAAGACGGCTCTCCTCCTCCTCCTCCTCCTCCTCGGCAATAACCCTAGCAAGGCCGAAAAGAGTTGAAAATAGGAAACCTGACATTCAGTTGCCGCCTAGAGGGGGGGGGGGGGGGCACATTGGTTTCTTATCGTCTTGACGACGCATAACGATTTGGGAAACGGATTAATATTCTTTCTTCTGGGACTGGGCTTTTGAGAAGCATGGTGTTATCTGGCACGGCAGGCACGAGCAATCTGGGTTTTTTATGGATTATTACTTGACCACACAACACTTTCTTCTCCTTTGTTCACATTTTGGGATGCGGCAGATCCACTCATCAGATATCTTTAGAAAAAGGGGTGGAGGCCACAAATTTGTCTTTCTTCTTTCTCTTTCTTTTCTCTACATCTAAGCCTTTCAAGTCACCATTTATGAGCTTTTTTTCTCTTACGCGCAATTTGTCTAGACGAGCCTTGATGATTTCTAGTTTGTGCTCCTTGGATGGAGGAAGAACGTACCAATGTGCGGTGGCTTATCTTCATTTTGATACTTTGGCTCTAGGGATTTCGCCGTCAACGAGTTCGTCGACGGCGCTTAATGAATGGAAATGCTGGAACGAGCTCCCTCGAGCGTGTATGAGCAATTTTAGGTTGAACTATCATTGGCTGGGGTGAAGGAGTGCATCTGAGAGGTATGTGGCGCACAAATGAACAGGAGCCACACCAGGCGACCCAACGTCATATGAGAGGTTATCACTGCTGAGGGGGGGGGCGGGTGCAGGGGATACTCTCAAGTACATCGTCACGGTGCTCCAGTCAATACAGATCAAAGAAAATTCGTTATGTAGGTATATAGGTTGACATAAACAGCACTAAGAAATCCCGGACGCCATGACTTCGTGCGTATGCAAGTCGCACAAGAGGTGATCCATGACTACCTCCCCTCATCCCGGATTTCCCAAAGGAGGACCGTTTGCGGTTTCTGCTTTGGAAAGCTCTGGGGGGGGGGGTAGCTGTGGTGCACTGATGCGTTCACATGACCACGCTGCAAAGAGGTTCTTGTTAGTACCGGTGATGCTGATAGAAAGGAGTAGCCCCTGGGGCTGTTGTGTATAGAATAGCTGGCAAAGAGGGGGACAAGAACAGCGGGGGATGGTGGCCGAACTTACCAGCACGAGTTCTGCTTCTTCGCCTGTTCTGTTAATAGTTGTCAGCATGAGGAATCTTATCTATCTACACAGGAGCAACATCTGAACTTACGGTAGAACATCTTGGACTGCGCGCTCAGGCCGTCACTCTTCTGGACCAGGTCGTCGATCTTCTGTCCTCGCTCCAACACACTCTCGATAGTCTTATGCAGCGTGATTTTGGTCTGGAGCAGGATGTTAGCAAATCAAGCGAGATGCGTAGGGAGGCAGATAGTTTTTCGTACCTCGTCTAGCTCCTTCTGAATTCTCAGAATGCTGTCCGCTTGCTGTGGGTCCTATTCTCTGATGTTAGACCAGTAGTCTATCCCGTGTTGACGGTTTTTGAAAATCGTACCTGGTACTTGGTGATGTATTCCTTCAGTTGCGGCATGGTAAGTGTTGGAGCCCCGGACTTCCATGATGATTGCGGGTGTTGCCCGAGAAACTCATCAACCACCTTGGAGAGGAGCTGGTGAGCAACCAGTTGTGGGTATTCGTGATCTGTGATGACGATGCCGCAGACACCTTCGGATCGGGCATATGCGTGAAACGTGTGCTCTTGAGAAAAACCATCAGCATCCTTGAACTCAAGTCTCATGAAGGCGAACAAAGACACAGCAGACACTTGTCGCGCGTCTTCTCAAGAGCATTTGAGTCCTTGATCTCCCAGTTCAGCAGGCTGGACCCTCAGATTGTCGGGACTGATTTCTCCGCAGTTTTCACGTGTCCAAAATTGACAAATTCAATCTTGTTTTGGTCATGCCCACCAGGCTTTCTGCCATGTCTCCATCGATCTGGTCCGTCCCATCCATCCAGTGCGTGCTCTTTCTGTCTCCATTCTTTGGGGTCTACAGTCCATGGAAGACTGGCTGGGCTAAGAGGGTTTCGCTGGGTATTGCAGACCACTCTGGTCTCCCGTTCAATCTTATAGGTGCGGGCGTCCACTTGAGCCACACTCTTGCCCTCGGTCTGGAAAGGTTGTCCGTTGTTCGCTCTCGTGGCTATCACTTGGAACGGCTTTGTCGCATATCGCAACGAAGTTGCAACGTACCTGCTGCTCTACATCCTGTCGTTCTGCACGGGCAAGTCGTCAGCGATCACGTTCCAAACAGCAAGTTCCCCACGGGTATTGCTTACGACCAGGCTTCGTTGCCTGTGCCACCTTTCCAGCAAACAGAGTCATGAATTCCTTCACCTCCAAAGTCAGTACTGAACTTGTAGGGCAAGCGCACCAGGCCCATGACAGTCACGGCGGATGGTTACGGGGGCGTTGCGTACGGCATAACTGTTCCTGGTGAAGCGAGAGTAGGCGCTCAGCTCCTTCTCGGATACAAGCTCCTGTGGCTCCTGGCCTTGGATGTTTCTGACGACCTAGCGGCAAGAAATTCATGCTTAGAGACGTATGACATATCTACACCAATCATGTGCTTGACGTACGCCGATGTAGTGCACCTTCATGGCTGCGGTATCGCTTGCGAAAGTCGCTTTGTGCTTGGCGGTGGCTCGTTCGATCGTTCGCACGGGGCAGGACAGGATCCGAGGTGATCCTGGGTATCGACGAGGTGATGATGATCGCTCGACCGAAAGAGGCTCGAGATTCGTAGAGCAGGAGAAGGAGGATGAACAGCAAAGGCAGATCGTTGGGCGGGTTTGTTTGGCTTTGAGACTTGGGTCGTAGAGTGCACGGAGTAGGATGTTTGAAGAAAAGGTAAGCCGGAGGGAACTCCTATTTCCATTGAGAGCGGCCGTTTTGAACACACCGACCCGCAGCCTGCCGCCATGTCCCCTAGCACCTCACCCACTGCCAGTGTCTCATACCCCTCCAACGCCCCACTGCTCTACACTGCGTCACATGCAGCGCCCCCCCCTCCCCCCAAAAAAAAAGCAGCTAATACTAACAGTTAGCCTATTCTGCGCCTAAACAGGCGCTAACCACTCTGGACCTGCCACCAAAACTCAAACCCCCTGTACCCAGTAGCCATCACGGTGAGCCACAGTTACGGTAACTTTTCGGTAGAGTATAAACAACTTATGACCATCAACTATTTGCCGCGCAGCGCAAGATCACCCTCCAGCCTGGAAGACAACCGAGAATTCGAAAACCTAGCGGCCCAGTATCCAAGATGTCGCCCTCCTCAGCAACAGAAGCAGGGACTCAATGGCTAGCCCAGGTCGCCGCCATGAAGGCAGCCATCGCTGAGCTCAAATTGCCGGAAGGGAAGGGAAACGGCGGCAGCATCGTCAACAGCCAAGAAGATGAAGGCGATGATTTTGACTTGAGCTCCACCAGTGAGGGTGCCCAGGATGTGTGGGACTTCATATCTGACTCGGAGCTCGAGGACCTGGGTCTCGACAGTGGCGACATGATGGACGGAACAGATGGCTTCGACCAAGAACCACCGTACGGGCCTCAGTGGTTTTCCACCAAGTGCATCGAGGTAGCACTACACAGAGATGGACTTCCTGCCGAGACCCTCCAGGAGCATATTCTTGAAGCGCTGAGATCAACACATCAGGAGGAGCAGCTTCAGTCTCTGCTCACGGACCTGGTCGGATTCGATGACCTGGACTTCGTCATCGAGCTCATCTCTCATCAGGCAGAGATCATGGCTGCTATGGACCAGCCGACGAGACCAGGTCTGAATGAAGAGTCCATAGGGCGTCTGCTGACAAAGGCAGAGAGGGAAGAGAATCTCCGGCGGCAGGATTTTCGTCATAAGAACGCTGCTCTCGCTCAGAGTACTTTTAAGGAGCCGCAGTATCCCCATGTCTACAGGACGTTCGCTGCTGGAAACTCTCTGAGTCATGCTGGGAAGAAGTACGCCCTGCCCACTGGCAGCGAGAGACTTCAATTCGACAAGTATGAGGAGTACGCCATCCCAGCCGGAAAGCCCGGAGGGTTATGGCCCGGTCAGAAACTTGTTGATATCAAGGACATGGACGGTCTCTGCCGAAAAACCTTCAAGGGGTACAAGACCCTGAACCGTATGCAGAGCTTGGTATATCCGGTGGCATACAAGTCCAGCGAGAACATGCTCATCTGTGCCCCAACTGGTGCTGTAAGCTCAACCGCCTCTGGCTGCCCGTGGACAGATTTGCTGATGAGAGAGACAGGGTAAAACTGATGCTGCGATGCTGGCTATCCTACACACTATTTCTCAGTACCTGGAGCCGAACCCCTTTACGGATCACGCTGCCATAGACTTTGCTGTTGACTTTGAGGATTTCAAGATCGTCTATGTGGCACCTATGAAAGCTCTGGCTGCTGAGATCACCGAGAAGCTCGGGCGTCGCCTGGCTTGGCTCGGCATCCGCTGCCGTGAATACACTGGCGACATGCACTTGACCAAAGCAGAGATTGTCTCTACACAGATCATCGTTACCACCCCTGAGAAGTGGGATGTGGTGACCAGAAAAGGAACTGGCGACACGGAGCTCGTTCAGAAAGTCCGTCTCTTGATCATTGACGAGGTGCACATGCTCCACGACGAGCGAGGCGCTGTGCTGGAGTCACTTGTCGCCCGCACCGAGCGCCAGGTCGAGAGCACCCAGTCATTAATCCGCATCGTGGGCCTCAGCGCCACCCTTCCAAATTATATCGATGTGGCCGACTTTCTAAAGGTCAACAGATATGCTGGCCTGTTCTACTTTGACGCATCCTTCCGCCCGGTGCCGCTGGAACAGCACTTCATCGGTGTCAAGGGAAAAGCCGGATCGAGGCAGTCTAGAGAAAACTTAGACCAGGTGGCCTTCGAGAAGGTCAGGGAGATGCTGGAGCGGGATCACCAAGTGATGGTGTTTGTTCACTCCCGGAGAGATACGACCGCGACAGCCAAGATGCTTTACGAGAAAGCAGTCGACGAGGTCTGCGTTGACCTCTTGGACCCATCCATGCACCCGAAGTATGAGAATGCCGTCAGGGACATGAAGTCTTGCAAGGCTAAGGAACTTCGAGACCTCCTGCCTAAAGGTCTCGGTGTACATCATGCCGGTATGGCGAGAGCTGACCGCAACCTGATGGAGAGGCTATTTTCAGAAGGCGTCCTCAAGGTGCTCTGCTGTACGGCTACCTTGGCCTGGGGAGTCAACTTACCGGCTGCGGCCGTAGTCATCAAGGGCACCCAAGTCTACAGTGCCCAAGACGGCAAGTTTGTCGACCTCGGCATCCTCGACGTGCTGCAAATCTTTGGACGTGCTGGCCGGCCACAGTTTGAGGATACTGGTATCGGCATGATCTGCACCACGCAGGATAAGCTTACCCACTACCTCACTGCCGTCACGGACCAGCTGCCCATCGAATCCAAGTTCTCAACGAAGCTGGTGGATAACATGAATGCCGAGATCGCCTTGGGCACGGTGACGTCCATCCCAGAGGCCGTCCAATGGATTGGGTACTCGTACCTGTTTGTTCGCATGAGGAGAAATCCTATGGCCTATGGTATCGACTGGGCCGAGTTCCAGGACGACCCCTCGCTTGTGCAGCGACGCCGACAGCTTGCCATCCAGGCCGCCAGGACACTCCAGCAGAGTCAGATGATTATATTCAACGAGTCGACAGAGGAGCTTCGCAGCAAGGACATTGGCCGCATTGCCAGTCAGTACTACATTTTGCACACGAGCATCCAGATCTTCAACACCATGATGGGGCCTTTTGCCACGGAGGCCGACATCCTGAAGATGATCGCGATGAGTGGCGAATTCGACAACATACAGTCGAGAGACAGCGAGAGCAAGGAGTTGAGCAGGATGAAGGAGAACGAAGCTGTCGTGCCTTGCCAGGTTGGCGGCGGCATTGACCAGCCTCAGACCAAGACGAATATTCTTCTTCAAGCCTTCATATCCAAGGCTCAGCCGGAAGATTTTGCCTTGACAAACGACCTCAACTACGTGGCCCAGCAGGCCGGTCGAATCTGCCGGGCATTGTTCATGATCGCATTAAACAGGAGATGGGGCCACCAGTGCTTGGTGCTGCTAACTCTGGCCAAGTCTATCGAGAAGCGCGTTTGGCCGTTCCAACACCCGCTTCACCAGTTCGAGCTGGCCAAACCGATTTTGAACCAGCTTGACGCCAAAGAGTCTCTGACCGTCGAGGCTCTGCGTGACATGGAGCCGGCTGAGATAGGAGGACTGGTCCACAACCACGGCGCAGGGACCAAGATTGCCAAAATCCTCGACAACTTTCCAACCGTCAGCGTGGAGGCTGAAATTGCGCCTTTAAACCGAGACGTGCTGCGAGTCAAGCTCTACATCATTCCTGACTTTCGCTGGAACGACCACATTCACGGGACTTCAGAGTCATATTACATATGGGTTGAGAACTCGGAAACATCGGAGATCTACCATCACGAGTTCTTTCTTCTGAACCGCAGGAAGCTACACGATGATCATGAGCTCAACTTCACGATCCCTCTGTCTGACCCGCTTCCCAACCAGATATATGTGCGCGCTGTCTCGGACAGATGGCTGGGTGCAGAGACTGTCACGCCTGTCTCGTTCCAGCACCTGATCAGGCCAGACACTGAAAGCGTCTACACGGATCTTCTCAATCTCCAGCCCCTGCCAATCTCAGCGCTCAAGAATCTTGGGCTGGAAGAGATCTACGCGAAGCGTTTCAATTCTTCAACCCCATGCAGACCCAGATCTTCCACACTCTCTACCACACGCCGGCGAACGTGTTGCTAGGCTCCCCGACTGGAAGTGGTAAGACGGTGGCTGCAGAGCTAGCAATGTGGTGGGCCTTCCGGGACAAACCAGGTTCAAAAGTTGTCTATATTGCACCTATGAAAGCCCTGGTCCGAGAGCGTGTCAAGGACTGGGGGGCTCGGCTGGCCAAGCCTCTCGGCCTGAAGCTGGTAGAGCTGACTGGTGACAATACCCCGGACACCAGAACCATCAAGGATGCGGATATCATTATCACCACCCCTGAGAAATGGGATGGTATCTCCAGGAGCTGGCAGACGAGAGGCTATGTCCGCCAGGTCAGCCTTGTCATCATTGACGAAATCCACCTGCTCGCCGGGGATCGTGGTCCCATCCTTGAGATCATCGTCTCGCGTATGAACTACATCGCAGCGTCTACAAAGAGCTCGGTCAGGCTGTTGGGAATGTCGACAGCTTGCGCTAATGCTACCGACCTGGGCAACTGGCTCGGCGTGAAAGAGGGCCTGTTTAACTTTAGGCACTCTGTCCGCCCCGTGCCGCTGGAGCTGTACATTGATGGTTTCCCGGAGGTCCGAGGCTTCTGTCCACTGATGCAGTCCATGAACAGGCCGACTTTCCTGGCCGTTAAGAACCATAGCCCTGACAAGCCGGTCATTGTCTTCGTGCCATCGAGGAGACAGACACGTCTGACAGCCAAAGACCTGATCAACTTCTGCGGCCTGGAAGATAACCCCAGGCGGTTCCTCAACATGGAAGAAGACGACCTCCAGCTCAACCTTGCTAGGGTCAAGGACGATGCACTGAAGGAAGCCATCAGTTTTGGCATCGGCCTTCACCATGCCGGTCTCGTCGAGTCTGATCGACAGCTTGCAGAGGAGCTGTTCCTGAACAACAAGATCCAGATCCTAGTGGCTACTAGCACACTGGCCTGGGGTGTCAATCTGCCTGCCCACCTCGTTGTTGTCAAGGGCACGCAGTTCTATGACGCCAAAATAGAGGGCTACAAGGACATGGACTTGACGGATGTCCTCCAGATGCTCGGCCGTGCGGGACGGCCACAATTCGACAACTCAGGCGTGGCTCGGATCTTCACGCAAGATGCCAAGAAGGATTTCTACAAGCACTTCCTGCACACTGGCTTTCCTGTCGAGTCATCCCTGCACACCGTGCTGGACAACCATCTCTGTGCTGAGGTGTCAGCCGAGACCATCGTCACCAAGCAAGACGCCTTGGACTATCTGACCTGGACCTTCTTCTTCCGGAGACTACACAAGAACCCGTCCTACTATGGGCTCGAGATCTCAGCGGAGGACCACAGCAGCGTGGCCGCCCAACAACTGGCCAATGACTACATGATCGAGATGGTCGACAGGTCGCTGAACGAACTGGCCGGCTCCAAGTGTGTGGAGGTCTTCCCGAATGGCGACGTCGACCCGACCCCCTTTGGCAAGATCATGAGCTACTACTATCTGTCCCACAAGACGATCCGCTACCTCACCCGGCATGCCAAGGCACAGGCCTCGTTCCTTGACGTCCTGACCTGGATGTGCCGCGCAACGGAGTACGATGAATTGCCTGTTCGCCACAACGAGGACCTGATCAATGCGGAGCTGTCCAACAACCTTACCTTCCCAGGCACGTCTTTTGGCCTGCCGATGTGGGACCCCCATGTGAAGGCTTTTCTCCTGCTCCAGGCACACATGTCCCGGGTGTCTCTCCCGATCACCGATTACGTCGGTGACCAGACCAGCGTCCTAGACCAGGCCATCCGTATCGTTCAAGCATCCATCGATGTACTCACCGAACTAGGCTACCTCACCAGCGTCCTGCAGATGATCTCCCTGCTGCAGTCTATCAAGTCAGCCCGCTGGCCGACCGAGCCGCCTGTATCGATCCTGCCAGGCGTGGACGCGGAAAAGACCAAGGACAAGACGACGCTGCAGCAGCTGAGTGCCATGAGCCAGGGGCAGGTGACGAAGCTGGCCCGCAGCCTCCACGTCCCGCAGGCTACCCAGCAGCGCTTCCTCCGCGCGGCCTCGACCCTGCCAAACGTCGCTGTCAGCGTGGATGACCTCACCCACCACTCGCTGACGGTCACGCTGAGACGCCTCAACCCGCTCGTCGAGCGCGATGCGCGCATCTATGCCCCGCGGTTCCCCAAGCCGCAGAACGAAGGCTGGTTTGTCGTGGTGGGTGACCTGGCCAGGGACGAGGTGTACGCCATCAAGCGGGTGAGCTGGGCGCAGGGTCCAGGGAGAGGAGGGGCAGCTGTGGGGTCTAAGCCGTCTGCGAGGGCAAGTGTGAAGCTGCCAGAAGCGGGCGGCGGCGGGAGCATGGGAGCGAAGAGGAACGTGGATGTGCTGGTGCTGAGTGATGGGTTGTTGGGGATGCAGTATCGGGTCCTGGGGGTGGATGTGCCGGAGAGGCCGGTGGCGAATGATGATGTTGCGCGGTCTAAGGAGCTGGCTGGGTCTTCCTGAGGCATGAGGTGGTTCTGACTGACGATTTTGCCCTGATTTTGGTGTGTGGTGGTTCGATATGAGGGGATGTCCTCACAGAGCCGGGCATGTAAGAAACGACCGACTGCTCAGCGCATATGAGTCGTCTGCTGGATCGTTTCCACCTCTGTGACAACGTCATTATCTTGCATTTGCACTTGGATCCACTCCAACGACGACATAAAATTGCTTATAGATATAAAACCAGGAGGGAGCCACCAGCCTCGAGGAGTGAAGAAAACATCCCGCACGGAAGCACAGCATCAGACTTGTGTAGTTGAGTAAAACTTGAGAGCTGCACCATGACAACCTACATCTCAGCCTTGACCCTCCCCGACAGGAATTTCGCCAGCCCTGGCGGCGTTTATCCTGACGCCCATTATCCTGGGCAGCGGAGTTGGCATCGGCGTAAGCAGTCAGTTCATATGGCTAGCCCCCCTTCCCACCCCCCCTCTCTCTTATATTATATAATTACATATTTATCCACATATGCAAGAAGAAGAAGAAGATGATGATGATGAAGGAGTATTGGCCTTTCGTCTGAAACACCAACCACATGCACCTTAGACCCTGCATCAGCTTGTATAATACCTATGGTTTTTCTTTTAAGCTTCTGAAACGCTCTCAAGAAGTAAAAAAAAAATAAAAAAGAATGTAATGGCTGTGGTCAGACAATTTAATTGCTGACACGGCAAGCAGCCTTGATCCTCCCCAACGCACTGCACCATCAGTACTTACAGTAAGTGCTTACACGCTCCGCCACGTCTCTGTAAAACTGTCATGTTGTCAATGCAGAACCAATCCACACACACACACACCCACCCACACACACACACACACCCACAACCACCCACACTCCCACACACACCCACTACATGCATGCATCCATCCACCCATCGAAAGGAGACATGATGATATCGTACACCACCATCAGCTTCTTCCTCGCAGCCTCAGCAGCCGCCGTGCTCACGGTCCTGGCCCTCACATGGCTCTTCACCACCATCCGCTACCACCTCGCGCTCCGCCAAAGGGCGACATCGTCGAGCCCGCCCCCATTCCCCTACACGATCCCATGGCTAGGCCAGGCGCGCTCCTTCCTCACCCCACAGCCAGGAGCCTTCTACGCAGGGCTCTTCTCGCGCCACCCCCGCGAGGCCGGCGCGTGCACCGTGCTGCTGGGCGGGCAGGCCATCCACCTGCTCAATTCGCCCTCTGCGGTGCAGGCCATATTTAGGCTGAAGCCCAGCGTGGCCAACAGGGAGGTGTTTGACGGCCTCGTGTTGCAGCAGTGCTGCGGCATGGGCGACGAGGACTGGGCGCAGTTCTCGACGGTCAAGGACAAGGGATCGCAGCTGAGCCATGAGTACATGCTCAGGCAGGCCAACGCCGACGAGCTGGCGCGCGAGTTCGTCAGATGTTTTGGGGACGTGCTCAGGGCGGACCGCCGCCGCCATCAGGACGGTGGGGGGACAACAACAAACCTGCCGGCACTGGTGGCAGCAGAGAGGTCGACCTCTACGCCTGGCTGCGGCGCCTTGCAGTTCGGCGCCTCCTGCACCGCCTTCATGGGCCAACGGATCCAGGAGGAATACCCCGACTTCTACAGGGACTTTGATGCCTGGGACCGTGGCTTCATCGACCTCTTCTTCCGCCTACCCCGGATCATGGTCCCCAGCGTGTACGATGCCCGCGACAAGGCCATCGACGGCGTGACGAGGTGGATCAACGCTGTTGACCGCGAGACGGACTGCGCCGTGCCTGACCCGCATGACCCGACGGATGCCTGGGAGCCCAGCTGGGGCAGCCGTCTGCAGCGCGCCCGCCAGGCCTTGTGGCTGTCTGCTGGGATGAGCCCGCGTGGGAGGGCGTGCCTGGAGCTTGGGCTCGTGTTTGGCCTGAACTCCAACGCCATCCCTATCACGGGCTGGATGCTCATGCACATCCTCGACCCGGCCAACACTGGCCTGCTGGCTCGGGTGCGCGCTGAGGCCGAGCGGGCGGCGACCAGGGCCCCGGCTGACCATGACGACGGCAGCGCGGTCGAGCTGGACATGCAGGTGCTGTCGAGCTCGCCGCTGCTGCAGAGCCTGTTGCACGAGACACTGCGGAAGTACACGGATGTGCTCGTCACGCGGCAGATGTTCGAGGACGTCACGCTCCCGCTCGACAGCGATGAGGAGGGGTCAAGCTCGCCGCGCCGGTGGCTACAGGTCAGGAAGGGCAGCAGGCTGCTGTGTCCTTCGCTGATGAACCACTGGGACTCGTTCTACTTCGATCACCCCCCTGCGGATGTATTCTACCCGGAGCGGTTCCTAGTGCCGGCTGATACGGGCAGCGGAGAGGAAAAGAAGGGCGAGTACGTGTTCAGCCCCGCGGCGGACGGGGGCAGGATGTGGCCGTGGGGAGGAGGCAGGACGATGTGTCCCGGCCGGCTGTTCGCGAAGCAGGAGGTCCTGGCTGCGGTGGCCCTCGTGCTGCTGTCGTTCGATGTGGTGCCTGCGGATGCGAAGACTTATCAGATTCCTGGGCTGGCCAGCGCGAAGCCTGGGACGACTGGGCTTGTTCCCGGGGGTGATGTGAGGGTCTTGCTCAGGGCTCGAGAGGACAAATAGGCGAGAGTGGTGTTGGAGATCCGGATTTGTGCCGACGAGGAAGGGTTTTCAGAAAAAAGTTTCCTTCTTTCCTTGTTGTAGACGTATATAAATGTATTTACACATACAGGGACACCCGTCCGTTTTCGCAGCCTTGCGTAGGGTATCTCAATATATCATGATGCGCGTACTCTAGTTCTAGCTCTTTAGAGAGAAACCAAAACTGCAGATTAGTGGTCATCCTCCAGACGCATTCAGGCGCCCTCGCCCAGATACTTGTCCAGATCAACCCGCCCAAAGATCTGCTGCTGCAGCCTATCCGTCCTCCTCCGATCCTCAGCCGCCATCTTGCGCACCTTCTTCGCATCTAAGAGTTTCGGCCTCTCCTTCTTCTTCACCTGGAAATCCCCGGGCACCACCACCCCGATCCCAAAGGTGTCGTCCTTCGGCTTAGGCTTGAGGGGATGCTGGACCCCCTGACCCGCGGCGCCCAGCCCTGTCCTGGAGTCAGGGTCCCATCCTTGGGCCTCGAGGACGGACAGGCCCATGCGGGATCGCACGACGGCGGACGGCGGGTGTGAGTGGGCGAGGCAGACCTGGTGAGCGATCGAGGCCTCGTGGTGACTACTGCCCTTGCCCTTCTCCTGGCCGTCGCTGCCTGCCGCCTGAGCTGATGTGATGGGGAGTCTGCAGATCTCGCATACCTCATCCTCTGCAGCGCCCACGTCCTCGGCCTGCCTCGACCCCAGCTGGGAGGTGGGTTCATCTGACTCCTTCTTCTTCTTCAAGACCATGCTCAGGTAGAAGTTGCTGACCGACCTGCCCTGGGCCTCTTCGTCTGAAAAATCTGTCGTCGCCTTGGGGTCCTCGGTGGACGCGGGCACGAACTTGATCTCGTTCCTCCTGAGGCCTGAGCCGAAGGGCCTCCTGTGTTGGAGGGGCACATCGTCGTCGAGGTCATTGTGCCCATCCTCTGACATTGCAAAAAGAAAAAGAAAGAAAAAAAAAGGGTGCCTCCTAGTTCGATGAAAGCCAGTCTGCCCAACGGTTTTATCTCTTTCGTAGGCGCTTGTATATGTTGGCTTGATAGGTCCAGGGCGACTTCTTTATATGTTCGTCACTTGATGCAGGAGACAAGAGCTGAGAGCTGCTCAGTACAGGGGAAGACTTCTGGACTGGGGACTTCTAAAAGAAGGTTGACTTAGTACGCCACAGTGGCCCAAGGCCTAGAACCATAGTAGCGTCACACTGGCTCGGTAGCAGCCGGTGGCGCGTCAGGGGGTTCCCTAGTCCCCCGACGAGGCCCCTGCCTGCCTAGTGAACCCACTGACGCAAGCCCTTGCGGGTACGGTAGCTGGAGCTTTGTCCCGTCCCATCTTCAGTACGAGCAAGGCCAACTCAGCCCCCTTTCCTTCCTCTTCCTCGACGACGACGACAACAACAACAACAAAATCAACGGCAACACCTCACCTCGACCACTTTACCTCCTCGCCATTGCAGCACAGCCCCCCCTCTCTCTCTCACTCACGACATGCTGCCGTAAATTAGCCTCCATCTCCTCACAAGCGAACTCGTCTCGTCACAATGCCGATTCCCTTCCTCATCAACGTCTTCTACCAGGGCTGGCCCGACCACTTCCCTAGCCCCTGGAAGGTCCTGGCCGCGACGTCCGCCTTCGGCAGTGTGGCTCTGCTCAAGCGCTACTGCAATGGTGCCATGAACCCCTCCGACCGCAACATGCACGGGCGTGTCGTGCTCATGACGGGCGGGACCTCGGGCATCGGCGCCGAGGTCGCCAGGGAGCTCGCGGGCCGCGGCGCCCAGCTCGTCCTGCTCACACGCCTGCCGGCCTCGGACCCTTTCCTCGTCGAGTACATCGACGACCTGCGCGCCCGCACGGGAAACCAGATGATCTATACGGAGCAGGTCGACCTGACGGACCTGCTGAGCGTGCGGCAGTTCGCGACGAAATGGATCGACAACGCGCCGCCGCGGAGGCTGGACATGATCATACTATGCGCGGCGACCCTGACGCCGCCCGGCAAGAGCAGGAGCGTGACCAAGGACGGGGTCGAGGAGACGTGGATGGTCAACTACCTAGCCAACTTCCACCTGCTAGGCATCCTCAGCCCGGCCATCAAGGCACAGCCGTTCGACCGCGACGTGCGCATCATCCTCTCCACCTGCTCGAGTTACATCCGGTCGCCGCTGCTGGAGGATGCCAAGGCCCACGCGACGGACAAGAAGGACTGGTCGCCGGGACGTGCCTACGCCAGCAGCAAGCTGGCCCTCATGACGTTCGCGCAGGCGTTCCAGAAGCACCTGGACTCGTACAAGCGGCCCGACGAGCTGCCCATGAACGCCAAGGTGGTCTTGGTGGACCCGGGCTTCTCGAAGACGCCGGGGATGAGGAGATGGCTGACGCGGGGCTCCCTGTGGGGCCTGCTGGCCTACCTGCTGTCCTACGCCCTCATGTGGATGTTCCTGAAGCCGCCGCTGATGGCGGCCCAGTCCATCCTGTTTGCAGCCTTTGACGGCAGCATCATTCGGGACCCGGGCGGCAAGCTGATCAAGGAGTGCATAGAGGTGGACCTGGCGAGAAAGGACGTCAAGGACGAGGAGGCCGCCAAGAAGCTGTGGCTGTCGAGCGACAAGCTCATCGAGACGACAGAGAAGCAGGCGGCGCTGCGGAAGGCCAAGGAGAGGAAGAGGCGGGAGGAGGCAGAGAACCAGGACAAGGCGGAGCAGGATAAGAAGCAGAGGGCAGAGGAGATCGAGGCGCTGGTCAACACGATCAAGAAGGGCAAGGCGAAGGAGAAGGAGGAGGCTGCGAAGAAGAAAGGAAAGGACAAGAAGAAGGGCCAGCCTGGGAAGAAGGCTGTCTCATAGCCTCGCATGACACTAGCAGAACGACTTGGGCAGGCGAGTTTAAACAGTATCAGCCTCGTAACTACCGAGCAGGCGCCGTTACTCCTTGCTGAGCTATGTGTGACAACTGCTGAAGATGTATATGAATAGAGAACCTCCATGAACAAAAGAGCAAAGGTAACAAAATGCTGGCAAATCAGCCAAGGAAAGGAAATTTGGCAGATTTTGAGGACCCTGAAATATATGTCAAGGCAAGGTTGCACCTCGGCCTGGACATGACAACTGCGGGGCTGGCAACTTAGTAGCTAATAAATAGCAGCATATAACCTTGACGGCTAGTGATCATCATCAGTACAGTATGAACCAACCAACAACCAACCCATTGAGCCCCGCCCATTCATTCTTATTCTTACGAGAACTGCCAGACCGAGTGGAGGGTAAAAAGAAGAGTCTTATCTCTTTGCTCGGCCGTCCCCCTACACAACAGACAAGCCGACCGACGCGACAATCCCTCCCCAAATATCTCTCTCCCTCTCTCTCTCTCACACACAAAATGTCCCGTCCGCCACAGCAGCCGCCCATACCACACCAGCTACTCGGCCCCTTCCAAGCCGCATGGGAGAGGCACGTCCGGCCACCACCACCACAGTTCGACGCCGCCGTCTGCCACCCAGTCTTCTTCACCCCCCGGCTCACGAGGCCCTCCCTGCAGCAGCAGCATCAACAACAACAACAACAACAACAACAGGCGGCGGGCATACCGCCGTCCACGAGTCACCTGGGGATGATGATGAGTCCCGTTGCGCATGGGTATGTGTATCAGAATGGACAGCAGCAGCAGCAGCAGCAGCAGAAGGGGACGGTGGGGATGCCTAGGTTATGATGATGGGAATGTGTGGGTTGGTGGGGCCTGAGAAAGGATGGGTGGATGGATGGACTGGTGTAAAGGTGGACTGGGTCACTAGTTGAGACGATTGATTGAGGAGACATCTGCCCTTTTTTTCCTTCTTTTTTTTCTCTCTTGGTTTTCCTGCAAAAAATACTTTGGCACATTGTGTTATGGAGTGTGTCGGTCGGTGCGGTGGGTGGGACGGACGGTGGTGGTCATGCATGCAATGCAAATGAATTGTCCCTCAAGAGACTATCATCATACCGATCGTGTCTTAAGAGCAGAGCAAGGTGACGAATTTCCAATTTCACTTCGTCAAAAGGCAAGCAAGCCCGAGGTCCAAGGTATCGATACAACAAAGAGAAGAATTTCCCACCAGTCCTCATAGCTGATCAGTCTGCCGTCAAAGAAACCACCGGGACGGAGCAACGTAATAGTTCAGGTGAAGGCTTGCTGCTGGTGATTGCCCCTCCCCATCCTGAACGCCAAATAAAAAAAAAACAAATTAATAATATCAGACAGAATCACGCTTTGCCAAGTCAGTGTATAGCCAGGCACCGGCCCTTAGCCCACAATGAGGGCAGCAAGCACCGCCGCGAGGGCGACGAGCCCAAAGACCAGGATCATCAGGCCCACCAGCTCACCACCCGACTTCTAGCCGGTCTTGAGGGCGATGACGATCGCGAGGACGATCAGGATGACGACCAGCGCCAGCAGGCCCATCAGCTTGACGTTCTTCCACCACATCTGCCTCTTAAGCCCCCCTGCTCCGGACGCGGAATTCCCTCGCCGACCCGCCCAGCCGGTCCGTCTTGTCCACCAGCAGGTCGATCCGCTCGCCGCGCTCCAGCAGGCCCTCGATGTTGCGCGTCATGATCCCCCGCACGTCGTCGATCTCCCTCTGCGCGTTCGTGATCGCGTCGTCCCGCCCGCCGCTCGTGGTGCCGTAGTCCACCATTAGGCCCTTCAGCTCGGCGTTGAAAGATCCCGCCCCGTAGTTGGGCATGTCACTGAAGTCGGATGAGGCGGCTGGGAACTGCGCGAAGAAGCGCTTGCGGATCTCGAACAGGAAGCCGAACGGCACGCGGCGGCCCAGGGAGGACTCGGCGATCACGAGGAACGTCAGTCCGCCCGCTGAGGGGGGAGCCGTCATGCTCGGAGGGGGCCTCAGAGATATAGTGGATGTGGTGGTTGCCGTGGGTGTAGGTGAGCTTCTGCGGCGTGTCGTGGTTGATCTTGGGCAGGATGAGGGACGCGAGGGACGAGGTCTGGGAGGAGGCGGACGTGGTGCACTCGGAGAGGATGGTGCTGTTGTGGGCTATACATGAGCTGGGGGAGGGGGGAGAGGCCGTCCCGTCAGTACAAACTGTCTCGTCTTCGATAAAAAGTGTTGCCTGGAGAGGAGGGGATGGACTTACTAGAGCAACGGCGTCGCAGGCGTCGACGAGGAAGCCATTATCACGAGGGAATGCTACGGGCAGCGGCAATTGATATAATGACGATTAATCTGGATAAGTCGATCAAGGTCTCGATGATAGATGAGGCAGTTTGAATGACAACAAGTCAAGATTGCCCAGCTGGTCTGGTGTGAGGGTCGTTGTGGTGTTGTGCCCAGATGCTCAGCTCTGTATGAGAAGGGCAGTTTCCTAGACACGGCCTTGTCTTTGACAGCCATCATCGCTGGGGGAGCCACCTGCAGGGATGCTGAGTGCTTGCTTGATGACGACTGCTGACAGCGCATGCACATCCCTGCAGGGGACTGCTACAGCGTTGCGGCAGGCAAAACTGCAGGGCACCATGACCGCATACTATAGCGGCAGAAGAAGGCCAAAAAAAAAAAAAAAAGTTCTCGGGATGCAGGTGTGAAAAGTCGCGGCCGACATGTCATCGAGTTGAGACACGCGTTGACACCAACGCCCCCGCGCTCGCTTCCCCTTTATCTTCTTTTTTTCTACCACTATGTTCTCAGTGGCCCTGTTGAATTGCGGCCATGAAGTCCATATGGAGAACTGCTTGGGCACTTGAACGACGATCTCCTGCCCTTCTCCCGACCGTCTCTGCTGCTGGTGTTCCTGGGTCGAGGAGGTACCGGTCACACCCTCGCCAAGACCCAGGGAGAAGTGGCAGATCGTCTTATGATGTGAGTGGGCTCCTCCTCCTCCTCCTCCTCCTCCCTCCTCCGGACCCTGATTATGGTAAATATGTTATCAGGCTGACAATCTGCAGTCGACGGGTCTCAATGTCCACTCGCACGTAGCCATCCAAAACCTCAAAGAAAGCCTCGGGTCGCAAGCACAAAAGATGCATCCCCCCAGTCGAACTCGAAAACCTCTGCGCGCCGCCCGGGCCCGGGGGGCGAAATGCGGTATGGGTTGTTCAAGAGGCTGGTGCGGGCTCGTTTCGACATCCTGCTGCGGAATGGCGACTTCAGAGAACTGCGGGCCCTAGGCGTACGGACCAAGGCGGATCTGCACAAAGAGGCAGCCCTGTTCGGGAGCATCATCGACAGGGCCTTCGAGCTGGCCTCACGCCGCGGGCAGACAGGGAGGCAGCAGAATCCCTACTTCTGGAGCTGGCGCAATGCATTCGTCACTAGCGATACCATGGGCCTGCACGTGGAGATCAAGTACTCGTTTACCAGCTTCATAGTCAGGCAGCACCTGTCCAAGGATGCCGTTGCCTGCCATGAGAAGCTCGCCGACTTCCGCTTCCCCCACGAGTGGTTCCCGGGTACGAGGACCATGCAGAGGAAGATCCACCTACACGTTGGCCCCACGAACTCGGGCAAGACATATAATGCCCTCAAGGCCCTGGAGGAGTCCAAGTCGGGAATATATGCCGGGCCGCTGCGGCTGCTGGCCCATGAGACCTATATGCGCTTCAAGGCCAAGGGGAAGCGCTGTGCCCTGGTGACGGGAGAGGAACAGAGGATCCCCGAGGGGGACGACAGCTACTTCGCGAGCTGCACCGTCGAGATGACGCCTCTCAACCAGCGAGTCGACGTCGCTGTCATCGACGAGATCCAGATGATCGGTGACGAGCAGCGAGGATGGGCCTGGACCCAAGCCCTGCTCGGCGTCCAGGCCAAGGAGGTCCACCTGTGTGGCGAAGAACGGGCGGTCCCCCCTCATCGAGGCCATCTGTGCCAAGATAGGTGATGAGGTTGTCGTGCACCGGTACCAGCGCCTCAACCCCCTGCAGCCCATGCAGGAGGGCCTCGGAGGCAAATTCGAAAACCTCAGAAAGGGCGATGCTGTTGTCTCATTTTCGAGGGTGAATCTCCACACTCTCAAGGCTGGTATCGAGGAGGCCACCGGCAAGAAGTGCGCCATCGTCTACGGTGCCCTGCCGCCCGAGAGCAGAGCTCAGCAGGCAGCTCTCTTCAACGACCCGGACAATGACTACGACTTCCTTGCCGCAAGCGATGCTATCGGCATGGGGCTGAACCTGGAGATCAGGCGAGTCGTCTTCGAGGCCGTAACGAAGCACGACGGTGTCAGAAGTCCGAGGCTTGACCCTACCAGAGCTCAAGCAGATCGGAGGCCGCGCGGGACGATTCAGAACTGCCGCGCAGGGCGCGCAGGATGCGGCTGTGACGCCGACAACTGCAGGCACCCAGGGTGCCGGCTTAGCGGTGCTGCCAATGAAGGCAAGCCCGGACGTCAGGAGGCCACAGCCTGGGTTCGTCACGACACTAGAGAACGAAGACCTGGACGTTGTCCATGGGTCTTTCGACCAAGAAGCCGAGCCGCTGGAAACGGCGGGCCTTTTCCCGCCGTCCTTTGTCGTCGAGAAATTCGCGTCGTACTTCCCAGCAGGAACGCCCTTCTCCTTCATCCTCCTCCGGCTGCGGGACATCGCACGGCTCCCAAGTCGCTTTCAGATGTGTACCTTCAAGGACAACATACAGATTGCCACAATCATTCAGCCGTTTCAGCTGACCGTGCACGACCGGTGTATCTTCCTCACAGCGCCCATCTCCCTCAAGGACGTCGGCATGGCTGATATCGTCCGAGCACTGGCGAAGCGCGTGGCCAGCAACGACAGCGGCCATCTCCTCGACATCCACGAGATCAACCTCGAGATCCTCGACTATACCAAGGAGTCCTACCCCAACGGACCTGTCGAATACCTCAAGCACCTCGAGTCCCTACACAAATCCCTGACGCTGTACCTGTGGCTGAGCTACCGATACGCGGGTATCTTCCAGAGCCAGACCCTCGCCTTCCATGTCAAGGGACTGGTGGAGGAAAGGATCAATAAGTACCTTGATACTCTTGACTACTCTCCCGAGGCCAGGAAGCAGCGTATTGCCGAGCAGCGCAGGGCTGTGTCCAGGCGGCGCGTCAAAGAGAAGCAGGTGTTTGGAGATGTGGTGGACGAGGTGGAGAGTAAGCCGTCAGGCGGAGATCCAAACGTCTGGAACGAGGGAGGCCAGGACGAGACACTACTTGCCGGTCTCGATAGGCCAGAGGGCACGACGCCAGCGTCGAATGCCGGCCCCCTGAAATCATGGGTGGCGGCTGCAGACATGATCTGGCGGAACTGTACATATCAGTGACTGTCCTCACCTGGGCAGCGACAAGCAGCCGCACCGCACGGTTGCATCCTGTACAGGCGACCTCAAGGGTCGGTAGCACGAGGAGGAAGGCGAGGCCCACTTGCATACATAGGTAGCAGTACCGTGCACTCGTCTTTTCTGTGTTCTCTGCATGAGAGACGCTGTGGGCACCGATATAAGACGGTCTAACCTAACGCAATTTATTCTGATATTTGAAGACGGATGATCATAGTATTGGTAGATCATCGAGAGGTATCGGACTACTTTATAGGCCTGTATAACATTATCTTTCCAATACATAAATAGACGAGCTTACGGGAGGAGAGGATGTTGTAATAATCTGAAAGCGTGTGCGCGTGTGTGTACGGCCTCTCGATTTGGATTTCTCAAGGGACGACCTGGGAAATCTGAGACTCAACCCGGGCTCTAGGTCCCCGAACACCTTCAGATGGCAGTAATAATTAAGGACTGTTCGAATCCCTGGCTGCCAATTAACGGTTGCTTGTTGAACTTGCACGCTCTTACTGGGAGCCAGGTATATATCCTCACGTTTGCAGTTGTGGTAGTGGCGGATGTGAGGATGCGTTGTCAATAAAGCCTAAGCTGCCAGCCAGCACCTGGAGAGTACGTAGTACGTACTGTAAGCAAGCGCAGCCTAAAGACGCGTATGCAACGCGCCTGCCTAACTTTATGGTGGGGTAACTTTTAAGTAGTTATGAGATCATTGGCGAACCCCACCATGAGTACCTGCCAACCACATCCTGCAGTATACGGTACTTAACATTTCAAAGCGTCCAAAGCTGCCACCTCTTTGATGGTCTCGCATCCTCCCTCCCCAGCAAATGACACAAATAAAAACAACGACAACAACATAACAGCATTCCGTTAACGATCTCTCTGCACACGCCAAGACCACAGCCATGGCGGAAGCCACAGGCAAGATCGCCTTCATCCCCCTCGAGGCCAACCCGGAGCTGATGACCAACCTGCTCCACACGCTCGGCCTTAGCAACGAGCTGGCGGTGCACGACGTCTACAGCCTCACGGACCGTGACCTGCTCAGCTTCATCCCGGGCCCCGCACACGCCCTGCTGCTTGTGTTCCCGGTCAACGCGGCCTACACCAGCCACCGCCTCGCCGAGGACGCCACGCTGCCCGAGTACCACGGCAAGGGCGAGGACGAGCCTGTCGTATGGTTCAAGCAGACAATCCGCAATGCGTGTGGCCTTATGGGGCTGTTGCACGCCACGGCGAACGGGAGCGCGCGGGCCAAAGTTGGTGAGTCGCCTGTGGTGTCGTAACAGTCTGTCCACTGCTCCCTTCCCCCCACTGACATGTCCTGCAGAGCCCGGCTCGGACCTTGACAAGCTCCTGAAGGAGGCCGTCGCCCTCGATCCGATAGAACGGACCAAGCTCCTCGAGACATCCCAGTCTCTTGCGCGCGCACATTACTCGGCGGCCAGCCAGGGAGACACGGCAGCCCCCCAAGCCACAGATGACGTGGACCTGCACTACGTCTGTTTTGTGAAGACGGACGACGGAACGCTGTGGGAGCTCGATGGCAACCGCAAGGGACCTCTGGACCGCGGCAAGCTCGAGCGCGACGAGGACGTGCTCAGCGAGAAGGCGCTGACCCTCGGCCCGCGGCGGTTTTTTTGACTGGGGCGGCGAGGACATTCGGTTCAACGCCGTTGCCCTGGCGAGGA
The DNA here is from genome assembly GCA_016584495.1 of Celoporthe dispersa. Classification (NCBI taxonomy): domain Eukaryota; kingdom Fungi; phylum Ascomycota; class Sordariomycetes; order Diaporthales; family Cryphonectriaceae; genus Celoporthe; species Celoporthe dispersa. The sequence goes on from WAID01000002.1 coordinate 1,059,959, forward strand.
CCCTAGACTAGCGAAAAGACCAGTGACCGCGACCTGCCATGATGACTCGCGAGGCTCACATGCTCTCGAGCATCTACTTCAATAGAGGCTTACGATGCTGCTTCGTTATGCAAGCTAAATAAATCCGAGGGTGGTAAATTCTTGTTAGCAATGCTACACCCTAGTATGAGTACAAGTTTGTCTCAGCATGTAAGCACGACACTCAACGTGGCACAGTCGAACATGAAGAGTCCGCTTCCAGGTATACAAATGCACGATCGACTCTTTTTCAGCCACATTGCCTACCCTCAGTACCATGTCTCCACCCCTACGGACTCAACCTCTTCAGCGTCCAGGTATCGCTCCCCTCCTCGCGCTCATACACAAACCGATCGTGTAGCCTGTTCTCCCTCCCCTGCCAGAACTCAACCCTCTCGGGGACAATCCGCAGCCCGCCCCAGAACTCCGGCACGGGGATCTCCTCGGTCCCCTCGAACCTCTCCTCCGCCTCCCTGACCCACCCCTCCAGCATCTCCCGCCCATCATCGTGGCCCTCCTTCTCCTCCCCGTTGGGCTGTTGCGGCCGCAGCACCGCGCTCTGCCGGCTCGCCCAGGCGCCCAGGCGACTTCCCCCTGACCCGCGTGTCAAAATACTTCTGGCTCTCGGCCCGCTCCAGCCTCTCGGCCCGCCCCTCGACCCGGACCTGTCGCTCCAGGGCCTCCCACCAAAAGGTCAGCGCCGCCCAGGGGTTGCCGGAGCCCAGGTCGCGCGCCTTGCCGCTCGTGCCGAAGTTAGAGTAGATGACGAAGCCGCGGGGGTCGAGCTCCTTCATGTAGACTATGCGGGCGCTCACGCGACCTGAGGGGAGGTGGGCTGTGGACAGGGTGCAGGTTTCTGGGTGGGGGACGGCCGGGGTGGTGCTGGTGCCAGTGCTGTCTGACGGGAGGGATCTGGACTGAGCGGTGGCAAACCAGGCATGAAACTGGGTTATGGGGCTGTGAGGGTCTAGATCGCGGCGGTGTAGGCCGCCTGTGCCTTCGTGCTGGGTGAACTGGTCGGCACGGGTGTTTTGCTCGGAGCCAGCGGGCGCGACTGGAAGATGTCAGTGAGAGGAGAGGATGAGTGCGCCGTGGGGGGTGTATCAAGTAAAGAAAAAAAAATGGTGAGAGGCAGACGTGATGCTGTCCTTCTCCACGAGAATGTCGAGTGTCATGAAGTAGCGGTGAGACACCGTGTATCATCGCGTATGGGATTTGGGAAGGTGAAGACAATAAACGCTCACGGCGATGACGATGAAAATCTCAAGACGCGGCTTACAGATAAGTTTCTCCGGCTTGGCCTGATGAAGAGCCATCTTGTGCACAACAGACGTTAAACCGCGAAATAGAGAGACTGCTGGTCGGCGGGCGGACTGCATGTGAAGGTGTCTGGGAGGGGGAAACTCTGGTTGAGCGGTCAGGTGAGTCTCGTGTGTATAAGTAGGTAGCTTGAGCTTCCCTGAGTCTACTTCGATATCGATGACGAGAGAAGGTGCAAAAGAGGGTCCACTGAAAAGGGAAAGGCAAGCGGTCCCGGTGGCGTGGTTCAGTCCGCTGCGGGCTGGGAATGTCACGTTGTGGGCGCCTGGTCAGCGGTGTATACGTGTTTTTTCAATTGTTCTCTTTTTTTTTTTTAATATCATAAAGAAAGGGAGGGAATAAATTCCAAGAGCCATGACAAGTCGAAGGTGAAGGAGTCGTCACTATTCCAAGAAGATGCTTGAAATTTGGGGAACAACACCCCCCTACCCTTTCTTTCCTTTAACAAAAAAACCAACCACCAGAATTCTTACCTTCTTAGTGTCCGGGAAAGGCAAGCCGAACCCTGCTTTCAACATCCAAGAATGTCGAAGCACGAGAAAGAAGGACCTGATGAGGATTCTTGGTCTCTTTCTTTTTTCTTTCCATAGAGTTATTAAATCTTGTATTAAAGCTACAACTATAGCATTAACGGGCACAGTGCTCAAGTGGTATCCAAGTATCCCGCAGAGACGCTCCCGTTCAAAAAAGGAACGGGGGCCATTATCAATGCTCGCTCGCTGTGATCTGTGCTTTTCCTGCATCCATTTCCCCCGCCCTTCCCTCGAGTGCTTTCAACGCACTGAGAGGAAGAAACGCCCAAACAATGGATGTAACTAAGCGAAAAAAAAATAATAATCGAAAGAGGAAGAAGAAAAAAAAGGGGGGGGGTTCACAATGAACAAAAGCATCCCGGATATCCAACGCCGCGCTTTCCCAAAAATCAAGATCGCTAGGTCGCAGCTTCCACGGCATTTGCGCGTGCTTCACAAAAACTTGGGACAGGGGTTGTCCCTGTCCTTCTCTTGAGAGAGGGAAGGCCAAGGCTCACACCATGCATGGATGGCGGCGAGTTGGGACCGACCCCTCCCCCTCCCCCCTCCTTCAGGGTGCACCCAGCTCCCTCGCGGCCTCCTCCGTGGGCGTATCGACAGGCGTGAGCGAGAGGCCCAGCCCAAACACCGCCTCTCCACCGCCAGGCCGCACAGGGACGCTGACGGACCGGGCATGCCCAACAGCCTCCAGCTTCTGCACGGCAGCAGCAGCCATCGTGCCGCGGGCCCGCAGCACCTCGCCCCTCTCGCGCAGCGCGACCTGTCCTGCCCTCCGCATATCGGCAATGGCATCGCCGAGGATCTCCGCATCACACAGCGGCAGGATGCGGTAGCCTAGGTGCTCCATGACACACCGCTCGGTGGTGTTCACCTGGGCACAGGTCCAGAGCCCCTTGCCCCAGCTGGAGGCGTAGTACCGCGTGGGCTCCTGGCAGTCCTCGGTGAACTTGAAGGCGATGATGAGGGCGGAGAGGATAATGAGCTCCGGGCGGACGGAGTCGATGTGGGTGATCAGGGAGCTCGCGGCCGAGGTGATGGTGTGGCGCTTCTTGAGGAGGCTGCTGCCAGCCGCGGTGGCGGTCGCGAGGGGGAGCGACACGCGCCACTTGCGGGCGAACTTGGCGTCCAGGGAGTCGAGGATACAGACGGCTAAGGCTATCGTCTCCAGAGGCAGGTCTGCGCGGCGCAGGATGGTCTGCACGAAGGATACGGAGGGTGGCGTGACGGAGGCGGAGGGGGGGTGGAGGTTGACGAGGTGTACTGCTGGGCCTGTAACGTGTGTGGATTGGTCTGATTAGTAAGGGTCGTGGTGATGGGTGGAAAGAAGGGCAGACAAGACAAGGGAAGACAAAGTGAAAAACAGAAATCAAAAAAAGAAAAAATAAGGGAAAAAATAAAGGAAAAAATAAAGGAAGAGGGGGGGGGAGAATTGGTGGTGGTGGCGGATTGGATGAAGATGCGAGGGAACATCCAACGACATACCTAATAGGTCCAGGTCGACACTCTCGTCCACCTCGCCCAGGACGGGACTGGACGAGACAGAGTTCCTGCAGGACGGCGGAGGGGTAGGAAGGTTCGACAAGGGCTTGTACGTCTTGGTAAAGTACTCAAAGTCGAAATCGTTGTCGTCGTCGTCGTAGTCGACACCACGAGGCGACGACGACGGCAGGACAACCTGATCAGGGCTGTATGATGCCATGACTGCGACGGGTTGAAAATAGTTATTCCCCCCTCAGCCTTCTTCTTTCCGAACAGAAGCGAAAAGGCTGGTTTTCTTTCTCTTCTTTCTCTCTCACTGTCTTCTATCAAACAAAAAGCAAACTACAGGCACGAACGTGGTCGTATGGGAATTCGTCGTGGATGTCGAGAAGGAAATAATAATGATGTGGAAGGGGAACGGGGGGGCGAGGCTCATGTTATGGTTCCTGAGCCGGATCCCCTGTCTCCTTTTTATCCAGATCGAGACAGGGCCGAGATCCCTCTCTTTCACACATACACACCCACACACACCCTTTCTTCTGTGTGTGAGGAAGAGAGGGAAAAGAGAGAGGGATTCGGGAATTCACCGCCAAGTCCCCAGAACTTCAGGGCTGGTCAGGCCAGGCAATATGCGGACCTGTGGGGTGCGCCGAGGGGGATCCACAATATACGAGCCCTGCGCCCGGGGCCTCAGGGAAGGGGATGTTGGTGCCGAGCGTAGTGCGTAGTGTGTGTATGTGTTTCTGCGGTTCCCGCCGCAGGTAGTCCCAAGCAACTGTTGCATGCACTAAAGCAGGGCGGCGGTCGCGTAGGAGGGATGTACAGCAATGTAGGGAAGGGTAAGATGGAGCGGGAAAAAAAGAAAAAAAAGAAACGCGTCGTTCCTCGGCGAGTAAGATGAGATTCCGTATGGAGTGACAAAGCTGCGAGAGAGCCAACGAGGTGCCGCGTCTGTGTCTGTGTATTATGTTTGTTTCTCTGCCTTCTCCCCACAACTATGTGTGTGCGCGTTTAAAAGGGGGGGGGGGGTAAGAGACGACTTTCTCTAGGATGAGGTCGTGTATGTAAGTGTCACGCGACCAGCAACAAATCGATAAGCCAGACGGTGCACGGTGTACGGGGGTTTGTAGACGGTGTCAAGACTTTGATTGTGAGAAACGGGGCAAGTTCTTGAGCCGACATGATATATGACGGACAAGAAGATTGAGAGTGGGAGAGGAAAAAGACATCGGCAAGGCTGCTGCTACAATGGGTAATATATGATTGATTGATTGATTGCCTGCCTCTCCCCTCTTTCCACCCCCCCTTGGTCCTCCCCACCTCCTCTCTATCTCTCCAAGACTTATAGGGGAATAGAAGGGGGAAAAAAGAAAGAAGAAAAAAAAAAACAAAGAAAAGGGACCAGAAGAAAAACAACCTGGTACCTGGTCTGCCTGGGAAGCGGTGGACAATGACGGCTACCGGGAGAAGGAGGGAGGTTGGTTAGTGGGCTGTGAAAGGAAATTTGCATGTGGTTGGCAGGTTCGAAAGATAGTGCCCAGGATGCCCAGGATGTCTAGGATGCCCCAAGCTGGGCTGTGCTTGGCTCTCGCTCTCTCTCTCTCCCTCTCTTTCTGATCTGATCTGATGACGGAGCCTACCCTGAAAGATTGCGTGCGCGTTCTGTAGGAGAGGGCAAGGTTCAGGTTCTTTTCCCCAAGCCCTGGAAGAAGAGACGGTTTTCCTGACCGGCTGCGTACAGACGGTGGTAACCTTATGTAGTAATAAGTTACATGTGTACAAAATAAGAGCCTGTAGATTAATTAGTTGCTTGTCTACTTTATACAGTCAAAATGGCACGGTGGCGGCCGCCCCTTGGGATTACATTAGTCTGAGGCCTGATGTGGTATCAAGTAAGTACTTAGGCAACTCGTCTCGTTGTCCCGGCAGAGCTGCGTGTGGAAGAAGGTTTTCGGCCATCGTCTCGTCTGTCTTTTCGGGTCAGCGGCTGAGGGTGGATCTCGAAGCTGAGGAGGTGGCGGACAAGAGGCTAGAGAAGAACCACAGCGCATCTATTCCGCTTGTCTGCGGCACATAGTTTCTTCGTAGTGCCATTGTAGGGGCATCTAGGCGGTGAGCTTTACGGGTATGAGCAAATGGATGAATGATAATGATGAGACCGCATGGCTGAGCTGGGCGCGCCAGGTATTATTGTAACCGTCTGTGGTGCTGTAACATGGCGCAGGTCCTACCGTCTGTCTCTCTTCCTCTCGGCTCCGAAGAAGAAAAAACCCACCAAAAAACCAGCACAACTGCTATAGTAGCTGCCTGGTTGATAAATGAAGGACCCTGAAGAGCCACCCAGCCAGCCACCAAGCTAACTAGCCGGCAGCTTATTGAACTGTACTATACTAGCACCGACTTGTCAGGCTTGCTCCAGAAGTGGGAAGAAAGAAAACAAAAAAAAAGAAGAAAGAGAGAAAGACAAAAAAATCCCAAGGCCGCATTCGGGTGCGTTCTGGAACTCGTGTGACCTGCCTGGGCCACCTAAAGCCTTCCAAGTTGAGGGCCTGGAGAGGTCGCGCCCTTCAGCTAAGCACCCGCGTTTCAAGCCACCGTGGGGAAACCATCAGGCTATGCTGCCCCCATGCTCGGATTATTATTTTTTTTTTTTGGGTCGCAGGGCTGGACTCAAAGAGACGTGGAGGAGAGGAGAGAAACATGTAGGACACGGGAGATGTTCTAGGTCTTTTTCTTTTTCTTTTTTCTTTCTTTTTTTCTCTTCCTTTTCTGAAGATCTGCGGAAAGTTACATCATTATCGTATACATCGTTTGGGGGCAAGATCACGCAAGAGAAGGCTGCTCACGCGAATGATGATGATGATGGGGCAACACTCTGCATATCGCTCAATTCTGTCATAAGTACATAATAGTTTCCTCCTGATGGAGACGAAGACCCGTGGGGTTCCTTTTTAGTTAAGACAGACAGGAGAGAATGTTGTGGCACTAAGAAATAGATACATGATCATCAAGAGGCAACATAGGGTTGGCAGGTTGGCTCCTCGGTCGTCGGGCCCTTGTGTGGCTCGTAATCCGATGGGCTGGGCGGCGGGCTCCTGCAGGACAGGACGGGGTACATGCGTGCTGCAGGTTCTGCCGCCGTAAGCCTATGGAGCGAGAGCGAGAGGCCAGGCAAGACTCAGGGGCAGTTCAGGGGTATAATTGTATATTGTACTATGTAGTAGCAGCACGCACCTCTCAGGAGATTATTTGTTAACGGATCTCTCGGCAGCGACCTCGGCGCCTTCTTTTTTTTTTTTTTGGGTGTGTGTGTGTGTGTGTGTTGGCCTGTGTCCTTTTTTACCTTTTCTTCTTGACTTCTCAGTAAGGTTTCAAGCAGCAAGACACGGAACATCCCCAATTGTCCGAATCTCGTGTATGGTATCATAGTGCATGATATTATTAGTGCTGCTACTTTGTGCTATGTACTGTAGGTAGTTCTGGCAGAGACGAGGGTTCCCCAGATGGAGCCACACCACCTCCGATCGTCGCGGTGTCCTGCATGTAGCTCACTCCATCTGAACGGGATCCACGGAAGATGAGAGTGATCTGCAAGATTATTTGGATTCCCCTGAGACCCTGCCAGCACAGCAACTTTAACTTTTTTCTCTCACTCTCTCCTTTCTGTTATTTCATCTGCTAGTGGTGGCTGTGTTGATATTCGGCCTACTAACATTCACGTGGTGCATAACACTACGGCATATCATAATATACTATAGTATATGTATAGCACAAAACTCTCCGACAAGATCACGTCACTGGCTAGGGATGTCAATGCAGGTGCATCATATATCATCAGCATTATTATTACGACCTCGTCATCAGCTACCGAGCGGGAAAGGAAAAAAGTAATGCTGGCAAGCCACGGCGACAGAACACGACAATCCAAGACACTGCTGCAGATCCGGTCAGCCCACTTCCTGTTCCGATCCGTAGCCTACTGTGCCAACCTACTTGAGTACTTTATTGCCCCTAATCGAGATCACTTGCCGTGATAACCGTACCCTCCATCCCATCTGAGCCACCACGATGTGCTGGACTACTATTTGGTACTACTGTATTATGTCGTGCATGCATGCAGTAGCAGCAGTGCTGCAACAGCGCGGCCCGACACTAAGGTTCATCTCACTCACCTCCTGCAGCCCACCCTCTGAGGCGGAGCGACGGTGAAGGTGAGACAAGCCTCTCTCTCTCTCTCTCTTTCTCCCTCTCTCTCATATCAGTCAGTCTGACTTCGTGTATCATCTTACTCACCGAAACTTCCCTTTCTACCTGTGGTGTGGTCGCACGGCCGGGGACCACTTGTGAGCCTCTCCGACGGCGCCCAGTCCGATAGTCCCTAACAGGTGCTCTGACGCCAGGGCAGGCGGTCAGGGAAAAAAAGAGAAAGAGAAAGCTGCACTGCATTATCTTCACTCCCCTCCTCCTCCTCCTTCTTTCTATCGTCTGCTCTCGACAACATTAGGGGGGAAAAAGTCTGGCTCGATGCGGCACCACCCGCATGTCATCGCATTTCATCTTGAGAAGGGTGCACGTTCTGCATGTCGCACCGGGCAATATCACCTTTTGAATAGATGATAGATACTGTTTAGATTTTTTTTCCTTCTCCCCTCGCGATGCCTCACCCACGTGGTTTTCCCCTACCTACAGTATTGGCTCTTAGCCGCCAAGTGCGGTAGCTCCTCCAGCAGGCCATTTTCCTCCCCTCTTTTTCTAAATATGTCTTTTCGTGAGCCAAGGCGCCACCTATGGACCCAGAGTCAGAGCGCAGAAGCCGCTAAGGTTTCGCCCTCTTGTCGCGGTGCGCTCGAGAGCGGATATGGAGCGGGCATGACAAGTTAGTCCTGACTCAAGGCCTTTTCTTGTCTCTTTTTTCTTTCTTTCTTCTCTTCTTTTTTTTTTCTTTCTTTGGCCCGTTCCAAAGTACCATGGTATAAATGGCACTTTTGTTCCTGTGAGATACACTATGGTTTGTATCTTGGGCGGTGCAGGTCACCCGCCCTCAGGGTAGGAAAGGCTGCTGTGAATACGTATATGGACTACAAAAAGAGAACCAAATCCATATCATCTGTTCTTGGGTGGTAGTGATCTCGTCAAGTGAGTGAGAACAGATAAGTAAACGGTGTGAGAAAAAGGAAAGAGGGTAAAAAAGGAAACTCTCGGAAACGGGGAGTCGAACCCCGGGCGCACGAGACCTGTGAATGCTTGAGCAATCATGAGAGTCGTGAATGTTACCGCTACACCATATCCGATGTTGACGATTCAATCTTTGTTGAAATGAGTGTTTTTTTGGTGATATTATAACTCAAGAAAAAGTGGGTGGTGGGTCAGTCGAGAAGGTTTTTTTTCTTTTTCCTTGTTTTTTTTTTTTGTTTTTGCTGGTATGAATGGTGGGTTCCGGGATTGGTGTCTTAGCTTGGATTGTAGGGTTTGTTTGACAATTTGAGCGTTGATATGGAACTCTTTTTGTGTGACGCCGAAAGAGATAAAAACAAATGAATTGGTGATAAGACCTGTACTATGATCTCAAGTAAAGACTCTTGGGGGTGGCAGTTGAGACCCAGCGAGCGGTCTCCTGGTGGGATCCTTCCTTCTGGTGTTGAGGGCAGGCCGAACTGTTGTCTTCATGCTGAACGAGGCAGGACCGCACAATACATCCCCACTTTACTCTTTCCCGTTATATAGTTATTGGTATTCATGTTTGGGAAGGTGCCATACGAATCCTCAGACACTCTCCTTCCCCTATTCCCAGCCATGACGTGCCATACGAGTCCATCCTCTCCCATCCGGACCCATCTTCATCTTCTTCCCTCCGACTCGTGCTTCCCCCCTTCACTCGCCTGAGACCTCCGCAGCGACCATCTCGAAGCAGAGACTGCCTGCTTCCGCGCCATATACACAAGAAACGGCCAATGCTCATCTCCTCCGTCTCCTCCTCCTCCTCCTCCTCGCTCCACGTCTTGACCTCCTGACGCTGGCGGCAAAGGCGGCAAGGGCATCGACAGCCGCGGGTGCTGTGACCCCATAGGTGAAACCGTCACCGCCGTGCGAGGGTCCTGCGACTCCACAGGCGACACGAAGAATGCCTGCTGCTGCTGCTGCTGCTGCTCCTGCTCCACTGACAGTGGCGGCAGCGGCTCTCCGTCCTCGATGACAGGATGTATCGACTCCCGCGCCTGAGGAGACCTCAAAAGCGGCGGGACGCTCAGTGCTGCCACGCCTGCTTGTTTCTGCGGCGACTCGGGCGGCGACATGGGGGACACGGCGGGCGCCTCGATCATGTGTTCCAGGGCCTCGATCACGGGCTGGAACGTCTTGCTGGGCAGGGCGCCCTGGGCGATGAGGGCTGCTAGGTGCGGGTCGAGTGGTGTTTCCGGCGTGTATGGGGTTTCAGGAGGTGCCTCGAGGCCGGGTGAGGATGACGGGCGCACGGGTTGCTGCTGCTGTCCTTGGTCTGCGCGTGGGAGGAGAGGTGGTGCGAGCAGGGCTGCTGGGCTCGAGGCTGTGCGCGGCGTTGATCCTGTGGATGGCCGCTGGTGGCCCTGGTACGCGCCAGCTAGCGCCTGCGTGAGCCGCCTCTGTATCGTGTTGAGGGAGGAAGGCTGGGTCGTCGAGATGGATGGGAGGCGTGGTAGGTGGTCCTTGGCCCTGGACGAAGCCTGGCCAAAGGTCTCGCTCCTTGCCATGTGCAGCTCGTGCCGCCCTCCTCCCGGCGGCGATCCCCTCACGGGCGAGGACGGGCTCAGGGGCTCCGTCACGGAACGGCGCACGGCGAAAGGGGAGTCCTGCTGTAGGGAATTCTCGCGGCGGTGGTGGTGGTGTCTGGGCCTGGCGGTGAGGTCGCCGCGTGTGGACTTGATGGTGGACGGGGCAGATGTCATGGGCTCCGAGGTCCACGCCTCGGACCGCGTGTCGTCGACCTCCAGGACCGGCGTGAGGACCACTGCAGGCCCGTCGTCGTCGTCGTAGTTTCCTTTGTCCTCCGCCGCCGCCGCCTCCTCCCCCTCTTCCTCCCCCCTGCTGCTTCTCCTTCTTCTGTCCTTGTCCACCATCGCTAGGTGGCTCGTCCTCCTTCACGCCGGACGCTACCAGCGCCGCCAACGCCGCCATAGCATCGCCACCTCCTCCCTCGGCCTGCGCAGTCGTCTCACCGGCCCCGGTCCCCCGTTTCCGCCTCGGACGGCCCAAGAGGCTCTGAATTAACTCGACATTCTCAAATTCTCCCCTCCCCTGCACCCACCACGACGCCCTACCCTCGCGCCTCCGCCGATTCTCCTCGCTCACCCCGACAGCCGCCTCGCCGAACTCTAAAAGCCCTTCAGCCGCGCTGTGGCAGCCAGCACGGCGCTGTGGAGCTCTGTCAGGGCCAGGGTCCAGGAGAACAACACCTCGGCCGAGGGGGCGGCGCCGGGTCCTTCACCGTCAGCAGCAGCAGCAGGTGGGCGGGCCGAAGGGTCTGACGTGGGGGCGGCGGCGGAGGAGGTGGACGAAGAAGAGGAGAGGCTGCTCGTCCTCCGGCGCCGTAGTAGTAGCATCTTTGGGGGCCTCACGATCGCCGCGAAGGAGGACCGCTGTTGCTGCTGTTGTGTGGGCGCGCCCGCCGGCCACCTGTGCCTCTCCAGGAAGGGGGCCGAGCTCCGCCGTGGTCCTCGTCGCGAAGGTGATGGCCTCGTTGACGGCTGCTAATAGAAGCAAACGGTCGGTGTTGCTGCCATCACCACTCCTGCCGTCCTCAACCTCGCCCTCGCCGCCGTCGGAAGCATAATGTGGCGCCTTCTCTGGTTTCCCCCCTTCGAGCTCGGCGAGGTTGTCATTCCGCAGCGTGATCAGGGCCTGCGTGTCGTTGCGGATCAGGAGGAGCAGGTTATAGCACGCCTGTGCCTCATCTGTGAAGGAGATGCGTGGCGTCTCTGAGGAGCTGGACTTGGTCGTTCCGCGGTCTGACGATGTCCGTGGTGTGGTGAGGCTCCGGGTGGCGCCGGGAGCGGAAGAGGACGAGGCGCTGATGGTGGTTGTAGTGGTGCAGGACGTTATAATTCCTGTTGCGGCGGGTGAGGTGCTCACCCGCCGCGGGTTGTGGTGTGTGGTGAGCATCTCTGGCCGGTGATGAGAATGCACGAGGCTGCTGCTGTTGCCGCCCAGCTCCTCTCTGCAGGACTGACGATTCGCCTCCTCCTTCTTCTTTCGTTGGTCCTGCTGTCCTTATCCCGGTGGTGGTGTTGGTGTGAGTGAGCGATGATGATGATGATGAGAATATTGTCCTCTTCTCACCCCTTCAGCCACTTTCTCTCCCCCTCTCTTTTTTTTCTCTCTCTCTCGCTTCCGCCTATGATACGGTGGCAGCCAAATCATGCATGCAACCCAGGGCTTAGGAGGGGTGTTGGGGTGTGGACCAACGAGGACGAGGAAGGCTTATGCAGTGTCCCCTCTTCCCGCTCGGCGGAGTTGTTGTTTGCCCCTACAGCCACGTCGTAAAGATCAGCTCGCACGGGAGTTTGTAAGGTCGCAAGTATGTGGTATGCGTGTAGGTATGCGGCTGTTCTCATCCGTGCCTAGCCTTGGTTGGTGTAAGTCGTCGTGGTCGTCGGGGGTCGTCGTCATGCGTCGATCTGTTCTGCTCTGCTCCGTCCTTCCCAATGGACATTCACAAGCCACGAATCAAAACTGGTCCCTTCTTCCGCCGAGAACAGCACGTGTGAAAAGTGAGTTGCGCGCTGCGGATGATATTATGTGCTCCGGCACGGCACCACAGCGGAGCCCCGATTAGTTGGTGCGGCTGACGTGGTTTTCGATGGGGTTAAGCTGATGGCTTTGCCCAGGCAGGGCTTTCTTTTTTTTCTCCTGCCTTCTTTTTTCTGTCACATGCACTGCATATTACTATGGTACAGTTACATGCAGGTAGATATGGCACAGCAGTCCACTGATGCTTGGCGCTGCGCATGAAACATGTAAGCAGGGTAGGTTTTCTCTTCCCGCGCTCAAGATTCTCGATGCCAAAGGACGAGGGTTGGTTCAAAGTAAGGAGCTACGACGAGGAGGACGAGGGCGAGGACGAGGATGCGGGGAGAGAGAAGTCAGCTGCCATTGACCATATCGACGAAAAAGCTAGGCAGAGACGCCTGATGACCTTACTTAAAACCTGGCCGTCATCAGCGTCAGAACAGTAGTACCCTCTTCTCACACTCGCCCAGCAAGCATACTTCTCCGCCTTTTCTCACTCTCACCCTCTCTCTCGGGTCCGAAGGGACTGGGCGGGTCGGTAGATGGGCCAAAAAAGCCACCTGGACAGCTGATAGATAGCCCACGCTTTTCCTCACAACCGGCCACCCACCCGCCCGGCTCCCCGGGTGGGTCTTCGGGTCTCCCTCTCTGCTGTGGGAATTTTTTTTCTTCTTTCCCCTTCTTTGCTCTCCCTCGCGATCCTTCACACGTGGGGTGGGAGACGTGGGCTGTGCGTGCAGGCAGGAGTTGTCAGGGTTCTGTGCTATTTTTAGGAATTTTACACTGATACCCGCTCGAGGCGGTCTGTGGTTGTTGTTGGGGATCCCCGTTCACGGGGAGGACGAGGAGGAAGAGGCGAGAAATTACGACCTTTTATTATTTTTTTTCTCTTTGTTTCATTTTGAATAATGCCCGAGCACGATAGACATGTATTCGGTGTTTGGTAGGACGAGGTATAGGGGGAAGATTGCTTGGTGATCTTCACGACTGTGGTTGGGTGCTGTGCCATACGTTTTTTTTTTTTTTTACCCTGCCAGGGGCCCTTTTGCCTTTTGAGCTGGTGTATCAACATATTCTCCGAGTGACCCCGCAGTGTTTATTTGCTTGTTATTCTTGGTAAAATTATCGAAAGACTGTGCGTTCAAACAACAAATTTCCTTGATCTATCACGTAACGAGAGAATGAGTGCTAGGATTCTGTTTTACCCTTGAATATACGCTGCCCAGGGAGGCGAGGAATCCTTTTTTTTTTTCTTCCTTCTATGGCAGATCCTCTGTTTTGCCACTCTCTTGTCTGTCTAGGCATCCATCTTGCTGTAGGTGGTGTGCTAGTTTCATCGCAGGCACGTCTTGTCGTAGAGGGGATACATCACAATTACTGATCACTGCTACCATGGTGATCACTCACATCGGAGGGAAATTAATTATAGAAAACTACAGCAAATGCATCTCCGGCGTCGCCACAATGACCGGCGCACACCGTACCCCATGATCATCGCTCACCTTGTCCAGCCCCGGACACACCACAATCCTCCCCTTGCCTCCCGCCCCTCCCTCAGACACCGCAGCAAAGCTGTAGACATACTCCGCAGGCTGCGAGAGGACCACATGCCCCAGCTTGGCGCACTCCAGCGCGATATCCTGCAGGTGCTTCTCCTGATACCGGGCGTTCTTCTTGTTGATGAACGCGCCGAGGGCCCTGTTCAGGGCGGCAACGAGGTCTCTCGCCTGCGGCCTCAGCGCGTCCTCATCCGGCGCGAGACAGCCTCAGCCGCTGCGCGTGGGGTTGAGTAGGAAGACGGAGAGCTGGCGCCAGCGGGTAAGGGCCAGGGCCATGGCTGTGTAGACTGTTGTTAGCTGTGATGTAATGGTGCTGGCTGGCTGGTGAGGAGAACAAGAACTTTACCTTCTGGATTGCCTAGGTGCCTCTCACAAGGAGGCACGTTCTGCAGCATAGATGATATCGTGACTGGTAGCAAGGACGGCTTGGTCTTTGATGAGGAGGACCTCAGTGACGCCACCGACAGACTGCCGAATATGACCCTCATGATGATATGCTGCAGTGCCGCCTCCCTGGTTTCCGGCTCGATAGCCCAGGCCGCAAGCTGTGTCGTCTCAGTTGCTTCTCCGTCTCCGTCTCCATCATCATGATCATCATTACCATCACCACTATTACCACTGCCTAGTCCTAACTCATCCAAAGTCTCGCCCAGGGAGCTGATGCTCTGTGTCACTTCGGAGAGGTGATAGTTGTCTTCGACATGCTGCTGGACAAGATGGCCCAGGCTGCGTAGTTCACCAACCAGGTCCTTGTCGGAACTTGGTATGGGCAGAAACCGGTCCAGGTCAAAAAGGGCAGCAGAACTAAGCGCAGACGCATCCGCAGCCGCAGGCTCGGGCTGATCAGGCTTAGGCGCAGGGGCAGGCTCGGGTTCAGGCTCAGGCTCAGGCTCGTGCGCGGGCTCAGGATCAGGCTCGGGCAGTGGCTCAGGCGCCGGGACTGGTGACGGCGAAAACGTCCGCGAGTCAAAGCTCTTGAGGTCAGGCTGCGCGTCTAAGTGCTCGTGCTCGTGCTCCGCAGAGACCTTAGAGCGCCGCCGGAGGAAAGCAAAGGCCGCCAGGATGCCGACGATCAGGCCCGCTGCGGCACACCCGACGGCGATGCCTGCCCAGGCCCCAGTGGTCAGGCTGTGGCTCGATAAGGGGGATAATGACGCTGCTGGTGGCGATGAGGAGGAGGTCTGCAGTGGCCCTGTTGTGGACTGAGAGAGGTTGGATGATAGACTTGAGGAGGTCTGGGAGAAAACGCTGGCGGAGCCACTCGACGATATCGACGAAGGATCCGGTGAAACAGTAGGGCTGGAGGAAGAAGAAAGAGAAGCAGAAGAGGAGAAGCTCTCCGCAGCAGGTGGAGAAGTCGACAGTGACGTGCTGCTGGTGGTGGTGGTGGTGCTGCTGCTGGTCATAGATAAGGTCGTTGACGTGGCCGCAGGGGTCGAGGGGGAGGAGGAGGAGGGGGAGAGAGAAGAGGAGGACGATAACGTGGTCATTGCTGCTGAAGTGCCGGCAGCAGAAGACGGGGGAGCGGACGACGATGTGGCCACCTCTGCAGCGGCCAAAGAGGCCCTAGGACTGGATGTAACAGCAGCGACAGTTGTTGTCGTAGACGACTTCTCTGCTCCAGTCGCAGCGACCACAGTGGTAATTGTTGTGGCAGCCGCGGCTACAACGACGGGACTCGAGGTCGTATCAGATCCCACTGATGCCATACAGCCGTGTCATACACACAACGCTTGGGAGAGACGCGCAACAGGCTGCGTCCAAGCCAAGGGTTTAACGACGAATTCTCTGGCAGACGTTGAGCCAGAGACGAAACATTTAGACGCAGGAACAACACGCTGTGGAACACGACGGTCCCTTTGACCAGAGATGATCTGGCCCTGGGCCCCCTGGGGTGCACTGCGTGCGGCTGGAGAGAGCACGAGAGCCAACTGGTGTAGCGCAATCTGCCAAAAGCAGTGCACAAAGACCCCTCTCAAGGGTCCTGACATGTAGGGATAGTCAACTGCAGCCAGCCCCTGCCTACCGCACGGCGACCGGTCTGACAGGTACCCACCTGGCAAGTATGTAAGTAATCATTGAAAAGGAACCTCGCATTACACCCAAGCTCTGGCCCAGGCCACACTGTCAGGAACGTAGGCTACCGCTGCAGCAGGCTACCAGGTTGGGTCTCCAAGGTTGCGCGAGGCGTGCATTGCTAGTGCCATCGTCGAACGGTGAGATCAACCTGAGAGGAGATCTGGCACGTGGGAGGACGGCGTAGGCAGGCAGGCACCTGGTGGCGGTCCTCTCCTGTTGGTCCTCCCGGAGAAGCCATGTTGAGAGAGAGAGAGAGGAGACATGGCCCATCGTCGGATCTAGCCAGCAAGACAAACTCTCCGATATACAATGCTTGACAGTGTGAGTGGGTCAGCACCCTTGAGCACGAGGCATGCCTGCCTGCTACCAAGCAAGAGTAGGTACCACGCAGGGAGCTGTACTGTACTATGAATATCCAACATCCGGATCCCGGAATTAAATCATGACCAACAGCTCCAGCTGCTGTATTAAGAGCTCACAAGCCCAGGGCTGTTGGCGTGCGAGGCGGTCAACACGAGGAAGAGGAGGGCACCCGGACCAACTGGAAGATACTGTCCCTCGACGAGATGCGAGCCGGTAAAAACAGGTGACCTTGTTCATAAGGCTGGCTGTGCCACAGGATCCGACGGCATACCGGCAGAGGAAAAAGGCCTTCCTCCCAACAAAAAGGGTCAGCGAGGAGATGAGCAGCGTTCGAATTCTTCTAGTGCCACGGGGATTCCAAGGATGAGAGTAGCAGCGGGGCCACCTTGACGGCGGGTTTGAGGCTCTCGACGGCTGCTGCGGGCTCTGAAGAGCGAGCAGGCGTCCTTGCTGGGCAGATGTGGGACGATGCATGGCTCCTGATCCTACTCGCAATAGAGGCAATCGGAAAAGGATAGGGGGATATGCAAAAGTCCCTCCTGGTCTCGTTTTGGGCCTAATGGCCAACAGAGGGGAGGAGCAATCCGAGGACGAGGATGAGGCAGAAGGCACAAAGGGCTGCAGGAATTCCCCACTTTCCCACTTTCTTCTGTGCTCTCTACTTTTCCTCTGCCCTTTCTCCACAGCACAAATCACCGCCAATCCTTCTGCCAACTTGGGCTTTCTCCTCACTGCCCTCCACGACGGAGGACCAACGCACACACGTCAACATGTGATTTGATCAAGAATGATTCGATGGTGTGGCTGATGACCACCAGGGGCGGCTGAGCAGTCAGTCCAGCCAGTGCACGAGGACGGGACTACAGATGCTGTGACCGCGACAGGAAACAAACCCTCCCCCCCCCCCCTTCTCTCGCCCGCCTACACTACCGTCATGCACCATCTCGATTCTGGAGCAGGCTTGTAAGAGTAACGCCCATTATGCAGCGTGGCCCAATCACCAGCCACGTCGAGGACCCGGGTGAGGATTGACAGGGCTTACACCCTCCGCTTTGGGCCACCAACAGCTTCCAGGACTTGGCCCGGAGCCACCCCTCGTGCATACTGTATATTTCAGCTGCATGCACGGGCGACCCACTGAGGGACCCTGCCACACAACCACCCGCTCTTTGGCGGGATCAAGAGCAGCAGCAACAGGGCAGAGCTTGGGTAGGCGGGCACCTGTAGGATCCGTCAACCCTACACCCATTCCATCGGCCTGCTTAGCCATTGCAACGCTCAGCTGCGGACACAAGGGCCCCAGGAGCGGCCGTCCCTAAGCAAAGACACGTCAGTTCAGCAGACTTGCTGATCAACCTCGCCCTCTCCTCCTCTCTCTCTCGCTCGCTCGCTCCCACTCATCGTCCGTTGAGAAGAGGAGATCGCGTGTGATTCGACCAGAGCGCACCCGCTCGCGCCCCCCTCCGCCCAGGACAAGACAGCTTGGCACCGTCTCCTTGGGACGACGGTCTGCGGCGCAGCACAAGGCTCCAGCGAGGACGGGAGGGGCAAAGAGATCTTCTCCAGCCAGGACTCCCTCTCGCCCTGACCGTGGACCTCTCCGCTCGACGAGGGGGAGCAGGAGCTTGGCCCGTGAGCCTGTGCTGAAACTAAATGCCTGCGAGCTGAATGAGCCTCATCTCCCCTTCCGTCTCCTCTCCAGGGCTCTGGCAGAAAAAGACTAAAGAGAGAGAGAGACAGGGTAAGAGTGAGAGTGGCTTGTGACTCGGTCTTCCTTGCCGACAGGGACCAACTGACCGTTCCGGACCCGTCGTCTTGATCTATCCCTCCGCGTCTATTATCCCACCGCGCCTGCAGCGCCAATTATGACGAATTGTCTCTGTCTTCCAGGCATCTATACTTATATAGCCATCTGACTGACCCGCCCTGAGACATCTTCTCACCTTGAGCCTCTCTACTGTGTTCTCGATCAGGAAATATCATTCTTTCTCCATTCTGTTTCCGGTTATCCTTTTTTTTTATATACTTTTTTCGTTTGTTTTCCTTCCCGTCCTACGCTTGTGATACCCTCTCGTTGCAACAAAAGATACTACTTCTCTCTGCTTTGGACCGATCGATATTACAATACCCTTGATACCACCATCAGCACCACCACCACCACTAGCACTGGCAGCAACCAGGTGTCCACCGCCGACACCCTTCATCATGGCTTCTGACCCGAGACCAGACATTATCGTCGCGGTCGACTTGGGAACAACCTTCACAGGTATGAAGGAGGGCTTACCTGCCGCCCTGGCTACCCGTCTCCGACCGTGAACCTCCGGAGCTGACAATAAGTGCTAGGCGTCGGCTGGGCGCGCCCACAGGCAAAAAATGCCCTCCAGAGCCCCGTGCAGGTCATATACAACTGGCCGGGCTGTTCGACAAGAAACGAGCAAAAGGTCCACACATGTCTCGTCTACGGCAAGGATGAGAAGCTCTCGTCATGGGGCTTCCTCTGTGAGGACGACGACCAGCCCGAGGCGCAGCGCCGCGAGTTCTTCAAGATCTTCCTCGACAAGATGAACCTGCTCGAGGCACAGATCAAGGGTCTGCAGGGCGCCCCCGAGTCGATAGAACAGGCACAGCAGTTTGTGACCGACTACCTTCACCAGGTCTACGTCCACGTCAAGTCGACAATAGAACACCAGACGGGCGTCGGGCCCTTCACCGGGTGGAACGACCTCGCCGTCGAGTTCATCTTCAGCGTGCCCACCACGTGGCGGAATTTCGAGGTCATCAACACGTTCAAGACCGCCATCAAGAACGCAGGATTCGGCACCGAGGGCCCAAAGCATACCTCCACGGTCGAGCTGACAGAGTCCGAGGCCGCAGCTGTGGCCACCATCAAGTCGACTGCCATTCGCTTCCAGAAGGACGACATCTTCCTCACCGTGGACGCCGGCGGCGGCACCACGGACTTCGCCCTCATGCAGGTCATGGACGCCCGCGAGCCTTTCCCGACCCTGAAGCAGCTGACACAGGTCGACGGCGTGGGGATCGGATCCACGCTGATAGACCGGGCATTTCTCGACCTTGTCGAGGACAGGATCTTCCCCTATTCAGACCTGGCGGAACAGCTCCCCCCGGACTGCATCGAGAAGCTGGTGCGCAGCGAGAAGTTCAAGACGACCAAGCACAAGTTCGGAGAGAAGGTGTACAACGCGCCGACCTACAGGCTGCCGATGGAGGGCATGGGCTTCAAGTTCAACCATGAGGGCGCGGGTATCGAATCAGGGCGGTTCTTGGTTACCAAGTAAGAGGCACCACGAGCACACCCGACACCGCCTGTCCCAAGTATGCTGACGTCCCCGACAGGGAGGAGATGCAGTCGCTCTTTGACCCACATATCAACAGCATGCTGAAGAAGATACGAGAGCAGCTCGACTTTGTCCAGCTGAAGGCCTTCGGCAACCCACAAGTTGTAAGTCTGGGTCGGGCCCCTTGCTCATGAGACCCTGTTATTCGCTGACCCGTACATACGTAAAGAATTATTTGATCCTCTCCGGCGGCCTCGGCAGCTCCGCATACGTGCGCGAACGGCTGCAGGAGGACCTCAAGGAGAATGTCCACCCCAATGCGGCACAGATTCAGATCATCTCTGCCACGGACCCACAGCTCGTCGTAGTGAAGGGGCTGCTTCTAGACCGCCTCCAGAAGCTGGACACCGGGTCCAAGCCTGTGCTCGTGACGCGAAAAGCCAGAGCGAGCTACGGGCTCATGTGCAAGATGAAATACAACCCCGAGATCCACTTCCAGGAGGAGCTGAAGACGGACCCTCTGGATGGACAGACGTATGCCATGAGCCAGATTGACTGGCTGATAAAGAAGGTCGGTAGCATCACATGCCCCGAGAAAATGCCGACGCAGAGGCTGACAGAGAGGACCTGAAGGGCGACGACATCGAACCAAGCGTGCCTATAATATCCAAGTTCAGCCAGAAGATAGAGAAAGGAAGCTCGGTGCGGCACTGGGACTCCGTCGTCGTGATATCACACAATGAGCCCGATTTCCTGCCTGTCAGCATGAAGGATGGTAGGTCAAGCAGAGTCCTCGCTGGGCCCAGCCAGAAAATAGGAAAGGCTTGGTAGCTAACAGAAGATCACCATGACAGCCGGCGCAAAGCAGCTCTGCACGGTCCGCAGTGACCTCTCGGGCGTGGCCGACAGCGAGCTCGACCCGCAGAGGCACTCGCGTGGCATGTTCTCCCGGAGCAAGAAGTGGTTCAACTGCGACTACGAGGTGCGCGCCACCGTTGGGCCGGCAGATCTCACCTTTGAGCTGTGGCACAAGGGGCAGAAGCTCTCCTCGGCCCACTCCCCGATCAAGGTCACCTGGGACGAGGACGGCGCGGCCAGCGCGCCCCAGGAGAAGCTGCAGGTCACCTCGGGGGCGAGCAGCCCAGCGGTCAGCAGCGCGGCGGTGTCTGTGTCTGGTGTGAGCACGGCAGGCCATAGTGAGAACAGGTACGTTGTCCAAAGCCGTGTCCCTCCTCTCTCCCTCCATATCTGAGTATTGCTACATGTTCCTGACCAGCACTTCGCTACCAGTGCGGTATCTCCCGCGTCTTCCCTGGAGGAAGAAGCAGAAGTCGCCGCCGCCTTCAAGAAGGCCACCAGGCAGAGGGTGATGTCCGAACCACCCCCAGCCGTGAATATACGACCTCCCTCCCCCGCGGGATCAGACAAGCCCAAGACACCCGGCGACGCGGGGCCAGCGGAGGCCAGGCCTGCGACTAAGAGAATGATGTCCATCCCGCCGGCCCTGGTGATCGAGCCGCCGTCCCCAATCGACGACGCAGACGCACCCGAGCGGCGCAGGCCGGATCGCGCAAGGCGCGTCATGTCGGTGCCGCCGGGCATGATGGGCGGCAGGTCAGCACCAGGACCCCTCTCGGCGCCTCTGGTGTACAAGGGAAAGACGCCGCTGCGGGTCCCGCCGCGCCTGTCGGGGGACCGAGAGCGCAATATTGACCGCGATCGGTGGTCTGAGGTGCCGGCGCATTGGCGCCATGCCATCGACCCTCTAAGGTGCCATAGTGTTGATCACCTGCCGCCGCCGGTCTGGCAGACAAAGTGAGCGAACAAAGCACAGGATGAGCAGGCCAGGAAAGAGCAGGTATTGGGCAGTCATGGTCCGGCTAAGAAACTTTAGTGTTCTTCAATCTACTGTCTTTGGTTGAGATGGTATGGTATAAAATCGGGGTGGAAAAGAAAGAGTGGTTGGTTATAGGCGCATCTCATGCATATTTCCTAATGTCTTTAGCAATTTTTTTTTTGGGAGGGGGCGGACCACTATTTGGGAGGCAGGGTCAGTTGGAATTATAATTTAACATCATCACTTGGTAAGCCTAACAAGCGGGGTATTTTGCAAAAAATTAAAATCACCGCACTCACTCACTTCCACAAACACGTCCATATTCGCATCGTTCGAAACATCTCAGGTGCTTCCAGACGGCCCCTGACCCTGCTTGCTAAGTCCAGGCCCTCTGCATTGAACACGCGGCTCAACGCCGGTCCGAACTTCGTCTTCCCACCTCCGTGTTTCATCTTGGGATGGCAGGCCTGGTGATGAGGGGCGGATCAGACGGTGATCTAACGGAGGGTGCTGATGATTTTGGGTTGGTATTTACTTGCCAGTCTCTACTGTCTGGTTGAAGAGAATCGGTCACATAGGTGGTCTGATCCAGTCTTTAGTGGTGGCGGCGGGGGTGGATGAATGTTGGTGGGTGGCAGCTGGGTTGGTGATCCAGCTGCCCCCCCCCCTACGGGGAAGATTTGGGGTGTAGCCGATTAAGTGATGCTGTCGCCACTTTTCATATACGCTCGCTTATACTCCATTTATCATTTCAGGTGCATTTGACTTGTTGAGATTATTTTTTATCACAATTTGCGTCGCTGGATCACATGCCTCGGGCAGGGCCCACGTAGGACCTTGATGAATTTTTTGGTAGAGACAATTTTGGTGAGATAGATGATGGCAAGGAGAATGGATCATATCAGCATATTCTTACTGTTCTGTATCAGGGAGGGGATCAAGGAAAAAACCCGAGTAGGGGGATTACTCCTGGGTCAGGTAGTATTATCATGGGAACCACAATTGCTATGACGGCTCCTCTTCACATCTCATTATTCACCAAGATCACAAGAACTGTAGAATTCCCCAAGGATCTATAGTGTCCAAAGTGCATTGTGTATTGTCCTGAACGATTATACTCTTCATAGAGCCAGAATGGCACAGCCTTTGACCACTCTTCCATCTCCAGCCATGCATATCCGGTACGCCATCCTTCCTACTTTCTCATCCCCACCAGCACTGCCGGCTAAAATCTACTCCTTGGCGATAGTGACACCTAGATGCAATGTCAGCCGAGCTCATATGGCATGGTGTAGAGGATGCATCTACGTACCTCCCTGCTGGACAATAGTGGTGATCTGAGGGACCACAGAAGAATCAATCAGGGTGCTCAGGTCAAAGGTGCCGACGTTCCCGATGAGCCCGAGCTGGAGGAGCTCCAGGTTCAGGGTGGACAGGTCGAAGGTGTTGAAGACGCCCAGCTGGCCCAGCTGGAGGAGGACCTGGAGCTGCTGCAGCTGCAGGATGGCGTTGACGTCGAAGACACCGGAGGTGAAGACGTTGGCGAAGGCCACAGCGTTGAGGTTGTTGCTGATGGCGAGCTGCTGGAAGAGCTCCAGGTCGACCGAGTTGATCACGTTCAGGTAACCCACGTCCAGGGAGTTGAAGGCCAGGTTGTTGAGGCCGGAGGCGTCGAAGGTGCCTCTCTTTGTGGCCGGGGCGGCGGCAGCAGTGGAGGCAGCGGCAAGGACGCCGGCGAGGATGGCGGAGCACTTCATCTTGTTTTGTTTGTTGGTTTTGGGGTAGGGTGGAAAGGAGGATTAGGTGATTACGGAGCACAGCTCAAGTTCTCGGGTGTGTATGTTGGGTATCGAAAAAAGGAGCGGAAGTGAACAGTGAGCACAGCTGTGGGAGAGAGAGAGAGAAAACCCCGTTAGTCAAGTCCAGTGCCTGCAGGAAGGAAGTGTAGTCGGAAGGTCTACTGCTTACCTCTAGAAGGGAACGAATGTAAACGAAGACTGGAGAACCGGATGATTGAGTTGAGGTGGGGTGAAAAAGAAGAGTTGGAAATCCGACACTAGGAGACGAGATGCTATATATCAGAAGAGACGGCCATGGTGAGCCTCAGACCTTGGGACGGATGAGCGACGAACCGTCTGCCAAGCCATATCAGATGCGAAGGCATATTCGGATGTTGGGTGAAGGAGATTCCCGTGGTGTGTCAGGTGGCATGGGTGAATGGGATAAACGCCAGGACAAGGGGCCTGCTGGACGACAAGGGAGGGACGGGTATACTTCAGACGAGAGGACTGAGAAGAGAGACCACAGCCGGCTTACTGTCGGGCCCTCCGCCGCGTACGCACGGGAGCAACATAGTATCAGCCTGCTTCATGGAGCGGAAGGGTCTGCGACCGGCTGGTAAGGATCCTCGGAAAAGTGGAGGACAGAACCACCAGGGGTTACAGATAACCTTAATGCTCGATAAACTGACCTTATTCTCTCCTCTGGGGCTTGGGTGTGCAGCCTGAGATACTGTCGTGGTGGCGATATAGACGTAGTGATGCAACCTGTTGCAGAGCTGGAGCTGGTCATTCTGACTGACCACTCAGCAACATGAAGACGAACGTGCTATACCAAAACCTCCAAGGCACCAGACATGAGATCATCTTGCAGGTAGACACTTTTTCTCTAGTATTAACCAGATTATGCAGACTGTTTCCACAAAAGGTTTACTCTCTCAACTCAGAGCCGTCACAATTTCTTGATCAAGGTTGCATGGCGTCATGCAAGAGTACGGGAGAGGCGCCGGGACTTGCGCGGTCGAAAGAGTTGAGGCCAGTGATGTGCGGCTCACCGACCAGATCATCGTTTCGAGTTATGGAAAAAGTATAGTCATGAACAGGCCCAGAAAAAAACAACCCCCACCAAGAAAAAACAAGGTCATATGGAAACGTAGAATTCCGAGGAGGAAGACTGTCAGATCGGCTGGGTGAATACGGCACACCTTGCTTTGCTGTCTCAGTGACAAAAGACAACAGGCAGTGGATCGACAGGGGCGACAAGAGTGCCACCTCGCATTCTCCGCCCAGACGGCCAAGGCTGAGCCTGACATGCCCGAACCGTCCCTTTATTGGTGCGGAGTGAATTAAGGTGTATTCGGGTGGCAGGGGTTCTTACACGGCCTGGCCCCACGCCGACATTGATTCTCAAGGTTCGGTTGACTGTTTTGGGACCGAGATCCTCATCTCAAACCGTCGCAGCCACCAAACTAGACGCAAATCATCACTTAAGGCATGAACTTATGGCACGGTAGCTGCACCTCCTTACTCGCCCGCCCTGGCCACCGCCACCTGATCACTTGCATTAATGAGCTTATCGTAACTAGGAACTGCTGTTCAGCTCGTAACCACGAGACTGTGGTCAGAGCATTCTGGCCGCAGTGAAATGCATTCATCGTCAGTGTGTGTATGTGTGTGGGCTTAGTGTTGAGATTGCGATATATCGACTAAAAATTCTACAATAATTCTATGCAAGACTTTAGGTAGCCTCTGCTGTCATGGACACTCGCAATAAAAAAGAAGTCTCTAGCGGGACAAGCTGAATTTGACATAGTGTCAAGTCTCAAATTGAATTCGAGCAAGATATTCTGGGGATTATCATCAAAACGCGGAAGCTGGGGTCCAGCACCGAACTTCCATAACTAGCACAGTTCCATCACCCTTTTATTCCGTTTACAAAGAAAACTACCTGGAGGAACCTTGCTTTCGATCTCAGTTAGCAGCAGTGTTATTCTGGTTGCTCTGGTTGCTCTGGTTGCTCTGGTTGCTCTGGTTGCTCTGGTTGCTCTGGCTGTTCTGGCTGTTCTGGCTGTTCTGATTCTATGATTCAGTCAGTCTTTGGTGCCTTGATTTTAATCCCCCCGCACAAGGCAGGGAGGACAAGCCCCACTCACATTATTGGAATTATCAGCGTTGGCATTGTTGCACAATGGTAAATTCTGAGCTGCGGCGTTGGAGGCCAGGTTGCATGATCCGCGAGTCTTGCGGATCTTGGCGGATTTCGTCGCCACAACCTCGCGCTTGAGGCCAGCTGGGAAAACATCAGGTCAGTGGCGTGGCCATCGAGGTTGGGATGGATAGTGTTATGCACGTACCTAGGTTAAAGACATTCCCGTTGCCGTTGAATAGGAGGTTGGATTCGATGAGACTCTGGACGCCGACTTCGTTGAGGAAACCGAGAGACTCGAGCTGAGCCAGCTGGGCGAGCTCAAGGAACATGTCTGCTTCTTCTTCAATACCGAGGCCGAGAAGGACGTTCAAGTCGACAGCCTGGGCCAGGCAGAAGCTATCCATAAGCGCCACAATGCCCTCCGCGACGGAAAAAGGATCTTGCAGGTTGATGACCCCAAGATTGTCAAGGCCCAGATCGGCCAGATTTGCGTCTGCCGCGCTATCACGGAAGAAATGTCAGTGATGCCAACTAGTAGTTATCCTGCACCTTACACCAGTCAACCTACTTGACATTGTTGAGGGCGTCAACGTTGATGCAAGCCGCGCCGTTCTCTTGCCCGATCAAAGCATTCGCATCCCCGTTGTTGTTGTTGTTGTTGTTGTTGTTACCAGAGTTACTGGAAGATGAGAGCGTCGCGTTGCCCACTGCAGTGCTGTTGCCATTGTTCTCTATAGCCGTGGAGTTCGCGTTGTTGTTGCTCACGTCAGTCGAGTTGCCGCTCTGCGCGCTGGATGCGTCCGTCCCATTGTTCGCGTTTGCGTCTCCCTGGTTGTCATTGCCCTTCTTGGCGAGCGCGATGCCGGCACACATGAGAATGAGCGTAGACAACTTCATGGTTGCTGATAATGACCGAGGGTCCTGCCCTGACTGGGAAGAAGGCTAGATAAAATGAGTGCAGTGTGACTGTCAAGTCTTTATTAAGGTGCTCAGACTATGCGTCATACAAGCCCATATCAAAGAGTGTCTAGAATATTAGTTTAAGGAGTGGAATCTATCCAGGCGTGATCAAGGACGTCTGGCATGGGGAGAATCCGGTCAGACCTGGGTACTCTTATAAGTGATATCTTCCTTTCGCCCTTCTCTACCTAACATGAACGGACAGTCCTAGAACCGGCGACTCTAGCCAGACCTGGTCGCCGTCGATGAAACCCACACAGAGCTCGCCATTGGGAAGCCGTCATCGACTTGACAAGATGAGGCTAGAAGGTTTCCAAAGTTTACAGGGACAGCAAACACGGCAAGACGGCCTGCCCACTCATCCACCACACCTCGAATTCATTCTGGCCCTCATGTAGCTGAGGACGTTGAGCGGCATCATGAAACGCAAGGTCGACAGTGCCGGCATATGCAGCGTCCTTACTTCCGACCCAAGATGATGAGATGGCAGGTGCGCGCTCTGACAAACAGGAGTTCACCGTGAGATTTTAAGCTTAAAACATGCTGTGAGGTGAGACCAAAGAGCCGTCATCCGAGGGGCTCAGCACCTACCCTTCCGCCAATACCGAGCTACGGATATATTAAAGAGGAAACGAAACACCTTGGAGGCCGACGACCATGAGCCCTGCCCATGATGGAATAAATACAGTTTATACACCAGATGCCCACAGAGGTCCTGCAACCGGAACACAGATCATCCTATGTAGTGGCGCACTAACAAGTCTCGGGCTCCCAGAATTTGGCAGCCAAGCAGGAACCCGTGGCGTTGGTTGGGATCTACATTCTGATACAGCTCTAAGTATGAAGACGTCCCATCCCAGTGCAGCAGTCAACCATCGGGGATTGGATGTAGTCTGCAAATATGACTGGCTGTTGTCTGTTTGCTGATGAAAAATTATGAGAAATCTGGCTAATAGATCCTACTCCCAGAGGAAAACGCAAGTACTTACCATGTGGTAGTCTTGGGAAAATACAATAGTGAGGATACATATGCCATAAATAGATCTATGAAATGTTTATGGCTACATTTAGTAAGTCTCTTGAGTAGCCCTGGAGATGAAAGTCCACGCAGTTCGGACTCTCCGGACTCACAGCACCTGAACTGATAGCCGCCTTACCGTCTTCCATTGCTGTTATGATAGCTTATATAACGATCTAAGCGCAGAACAGACGAAAGGGAGACAGGAGGAGAAAGAATAGGCCCTATCGTGAAGATATTCCGGCCAGCTTTTTTTTTTTTGTTCGTGTATTATCCGTGTGAAAGGCAAGTTGCGTTCCAGGAAAGCAAGGCCAGCCATTCAAGTCAGCCACTATTTTCCTAATCACAACAGGCTTTCTAAAAGTTGATATGACGAGCTCGTTTTGGAATAAGCATTAACGCTCGAACGCGTCAACACTAGAGCCTGGACGTAAGCAGTGCAGCCTACGGGCCCTGAATGGGTCCGCACTGCTTCGAGGTATCAGTAAGCCTCGCAGCTACTGCGGATCTGCCTCTGAGTACTTTACAGCAGCAAATCCGCTACAGAGAATGATGCTGTTCTGATTTCTTGCACCTGCGCAGATTCGCCCAGGTTATAAGGTGTCAACGAGCAAGAGGCGCAGCAGATATGCCTGAACTGACTCTTCTCTCCTCTGATTCTGCGCTCACAGACGCACCAAAACTGAAACTCGGCGAAAATGATCAGCTCGAAGTCTACGGCTCAGGGGGAGCGGAGAGCCCTCCTCGTGGTCTCGAGGCGAAATCAGGAGGCAGTCATCGAGCAGCCGTGGCTCAGCGTGCAGGAAGCAGACCTAGCGAGCAGTCTCCTCGAGACGATCCGGATCCGGCATCTGAAGCCTGATGAGCCGCTTCTGATCGAGGCCAGTGCGTCACAGACAGCTCTCCTACGATGTCTAGAGGGACATCCCATCGTCAGACACACCATGACGAGACCCGTCCTCCTGGAGGAGGCCCTCCCGCCGCAGCCCGAGGGAGTGCGGTCCCGGGAGATGACGAGTGGAGAGGCGGCAGCCTTCTTGGAGGAGCTCGAGAACAGCTACGCGGTGACGCTGATGGAGAACAGCGGGGGCTCTGCGGACCTGGAGAAGTGGAGGCTGCAGTCGAAGTGGTCGCTCGAGAGGACACTCCCGCAGCGGGGCGAGACGCCTGGACACTCATTCCTCATCATCGAGGACGACGAGGCACAGCAGGTTGGCGTGCTCTGGGTGGGACTGAGCCAGGCAACCAAGGTGTCTTTCTGCTACAAGATCGAGGTCAAGGCTCACAGGCGCAGGCTGGGGTACGGGACGAAGCTGTTGGCGGTATGGGGGCGGCACGCCGCCGAGCAAGGTGCGACGCTGCTGGAGTTGAACGTCTGGGGCAAGAATGTTGGTGCGCAAAAGTTTTATGCCCAGGCTGGATTTGCCGTTGCGAGGACGACATTCCGGCTTGAGGAGCAGCCTTGCTAGAGTATTCTCAATCGTCTAGAATACAGAACGACATGCTGCAGAGCCCCGACAAGTTCGGTTTTGGGTCGTGCGTGTGAAGCTTCAAGGTTTGTCTGTAGTATTGCTCTGGTGCTTCCAAGACGCATATCTTCAGACATCTTCTGTGTCTTCCTTTCCACACCATGCTAGGACGGGCACTGGCCGCAGTCCTTGGCGCTGCAACTAACAAGAGTTGGCTCGACTTTCTCACATGCGCGGGGCGTGAGCTTCGCGCGAAATTGCCTGAGCCATCTGCTATGGTTCCTTCGGTGTATCGACTGCCGGCCAGTTGCAGGCCGTGGCGCCACTGCTGTTGTCCTCAGATGGTCTCTGGGTACGGTGTGGTACGCTCTGCTCTCCATCGTCCTGGAAGGTGGGTTTTGGGATTCTAATCTCGTCTCTTGGGATCCGTACAGTCGGGATATTGTCCCCATCTCAGGGGCGAGCGCACGGCATAAGCCTTGTCAGGGTCGAGTGTGACATGTATATGGCTCCACGTTATGACCTGCTGCTGCCAGTGTCGTCCTCGTCGTCCGTCTTCCTAAAGCCCAGGAGCTCGCCCACGCGGCCGCCGGGCTTGGGCACGGGCATTCGCGTTTGCCTCTCCTCCCTTCCTGCTCCATCAAGTCTCCCTGGGCCAGGTCATTGAACTGCACTATCCCGTCCCTGACCGTGGGCTCCTGTGGTTGTATCCTCCGCCTCCGCCTCCTCCGACCGTTCGCGTCTTCTATTATCTCCCCGTCGGCGTAAGCGATCCTTGGCGCAGGACATGGAAGGACGTGGGGCAGGGCCACCACAAAGAAGCTCGCAAGCATCGTGGTCGCAAGAGGGAGGAGGTCATGCGTGACCTGGGATGCAGATGTGGGGGTGGCATGATGTCGGGCCGGGTTTGGTCGTGAGGGCGCAGAGGAGGTCCTGCAGACTGGGTAAGCAAGTGCCCGTAAGGGTAGTCGTCTGCACTGTCAGAAGCTTACAAGAGCTCTGGGCAGGCTTCCTCCACCACATGCCAAGGTCTGGTCGTGTGAGGTTCTCTGGTCTGGTCCAGGCGAGGAGCGATGAAGTGACAAGGTGACGGAATGCACAGGGTCGAAAAATCGCGAGACTTGGTAGGCAAGCTCTAAATAACTGCAAGCTGATTGGTCAATTCTCAGAGCGGAAAACCCACTGGGCCAGCTGGAAATTTAGCGCACTGGGCGCCTGCGTTTGCCTCTGGAAGAGGCTCTAGACAAGTTTTTGTGGGGCCCAAAGCGCCACCCACTCCCCTAAAATCTGGGGAAGGGCATCCCACTGAATGAGCCGCCCTGCATTGTTGCATCGCGCATCTTTTTTTAGACGATGAGCCCATCCTTAAACTTTTGGCCCTCCACATTAACCGACAACCACTCCCCTTCCTCCACCACGAACCACAGCGCCCTGTTTGACAACATTACGAAATACAATACATAGAGCCTGGTAACCGATGCAATACGATACGATACACCGCATGATGAGATAATCCCGATCGATCGAGGATAACTGCAAGGCCCTTTTGCGAAAGGCTTGCGCGGTCGCAGCCCGGAGAGCTGTGAAGATGAGCGATCTCGACAAGTGAGCGCATACATATCCTTGGGCGACTGAGTTTTTCTTTTGCCTTTTGACTAGTCGCATGCTGATAACCATGCGCATCATAGAGCCATCGCACAGCTGCGAGCATGTCGCCCGATACCGGAGGCCCAGGTCCGCGAGATCTGCCACAAGGCGAGGGAGTTATTGATAGAGGAGGGCAATGTTGTCACAGTCTGCGCGCCCGTGACGGTATGCAGATGAGGTCTTGGGACAGGCGCTGGGAAACATAGTGGATGGGAAGTGCTGACGACTGGATAGATATGCGGCGATATCCACGGCCAGTTCCATGATCTGATGGAGCTCTTCAGGGTCGGCGGTGATGTCCCAGACACCAACTACCTGTTCATGGGTATGAGGCTGCCTGCTCCTTCTTGTCGCCCCTCCGGCCTGAGTCCTGAGCCACGCGCGCTGACCTTCTGTCTTGTTCCTCGCATCTAGGCGATTTCGTCGACCGCGGCTTCTACTCCCTCGAATCCTTCCTCCTCCTCCTCTGCCTCAAAGTCCGCTACCCCGACCGCATGACCCTCATTAGGGGCAACCACGAGTCCCGACAGATCACGACAGTGTACGGCTTCTACGACGAGTGCCTTAGGAAGTACGGCAGCGCGAACGTATGGCGATATTGTTGTGACGTCTTTGACTACCTCGCCCTGGGCGCCATCGTCCTAGGCACATCAAACATCCTCTACCCCGCCACCGAAACCTCCACCGCCCGCGAGTATCGAGAGCAGAACACGGAGATTGAAGTCTGTAACTCGGACCGACAAGTGATCAGCCGTTTCCCGCGCCGGCCAGTAGATGCTGAGCAGCCCACCAAGAGTCCCAACAGCGGAGCAGCGGCCAGTGGTGGTGGTAATGGTGGTGGTGGTGGCGGCGGCGGCGACAAGACCGGGCCCCCTGGTTCCGGCGCATCAGGCTCAAGCAGCGGCTCCGTGGGCAACCCAGCAGGCGCCGTTCTGTGCGTCCATGGCGGTCTCTCCCCCCTGATAGACACCGTGGATAAGATCCGTCTGCTCGACCGCAAGCAGGAGGTCCCGCACGAGGGGGCCATGTGCGACCTGCTGTGGTCCGACCCCGACGACATCGACGGCTGGGGCCTGTCGCCACGTGGCGCAGGGTTCCTGTTCGGGGCCGACATCGTCAGGTCCTTCAACCACAAGAACAACCTGTCGCTGATCGCAAGGGCACACCAGCTCGTCATGGAGGGCTTCAAGGAGATGTTCGACACCAGCATCGTGACTGTCTGGTCGGCTCCGAACTACTGCTACCGCTGTGGCAACGTGGCCGCGATACTGGAGCTGTCCGAAGACGAGTCAGGGCTGGGCGTGTTTTCCAGGAGCAACGGGGATGTGAACCGGAGCAATGGCGTGCCCGCCCGAGGCGCCACGACGGAGAATGAGGTGCCGGTGGATATGGGACCGGCCAGGCGTTACAGGGTGTTCCAGGCCGCGCCGCAAGACGCGAGGGGGATGCCGGCCAAGAAGCCGGTTGCTGACTACTTCTTGTGATCTGGGGGTTGGTTGTTGTTGATTTTTTTTTTGCTGTTGTTGCACTAGAACAGATCGCATACGTGATACCTCGTTTGGCTGGTAAAGTCGTAGCTGGTAAGATGACCAGCGTGTCCCCGTTAAATCGGCAGGTTTAAGGAGCGTCCCTCTACATTTATGCTGATAAGATGTGCAAATGTCCTCAGTGGAGAACAAGATGCCCTTCTATATGTTGTCTACAAGAAGCAATCCACTTTAGTTCACTTACCAGACTCGTCCTTCGAACGTCCTGCACCTGATAGGCCTCGGCCCTTCTTCCTGTATGCCTCTATAGCTCCCTTCCACTTTGTAACCTTCAGAGCCAGCCCACTTTCGGGCGTGACATAAACCATTCCCGTCATGCCCACGGGCGGCCTCCCATGCACATCAGCCTGTCTACTCGCCCATTTCGCATAGTATGAATACTCATACCTCCTCACCTCGTCTCCATAGCTGTCCTCGTGCTCGCCCAGCGCCGCCAGGTCCCGGGCCAGTGCCCTCCACCCGCCCACGGTCGTGGGCTCGTCCGCCCGCGTGAGGTTCCACGTCACGGGCGCGAGGCGCTGTTCCGACTCTTCCATGGTCGCGCCCCGCAGCCCAGAGAAGTGCGCGTCGCTCCAGTCATCCCTGGAAAGGTTATCGTTGTATATCCACAGCACCCTGTGCAGACCCCGATCAAAGTCCTGCACGGGAATCTGCGCGTAAAAGAGCTGGTCGTCATTCTGGTAGGCCACGCCGACGCACGCCGCGATGCTCCACCGCTCGAGCCAGGCCGCACCGACCCTGGCGGCCTGGTCGATCCTGAACATGTTCCTGTTGTTCATCTGCAGGTCTGGGTGCGCTTCGCACGCCAGGTGGTTGAAGATGCTCTGCAGCTCGTGCAGCGTCGGCACGGGCACCTCGGGAAACTGGTGTTCTATGCTCAGCCGGAGGGCGTGCCATGCGCACCGCAGCCCTGTGCCCGGCGTCTGGAGCTTCCGTGGGCCGTAGGGAAAGTCCTGCTCGAACTGGGTCCGCCACAGGCGCTCCGGGTTTGTCTCTGGGCTTGGCTTTGTTCCTCGCCTGGGATCATGGTACACGACGGACTCGGCGTCCGCGGTGAGGCCCTCGAGATCCGCCTCGTGGAACCGCAGGCAGCTCATGAGCATGGCAGGGGGCATCTCCTTCAGCGCACGGAGGTACAGCTCGCGGCGGAGCGTGCAGGCCTCGACGTACTTCTCCAGCCGGCGGACGAGACCCTCGAACCATGTCAGCTCGTCTGGGCCTGGTGGGGAGCTTTTGCGCCTCGCGAGGTCCTCGTAGGCCTGAGCCTGGCTCATGTTGAAGATGAAGCTGTCGTACGTGAGCTGCGGCCGCGGCTTCAGAGAGACGAGGCGCGTGAGCTCATCTGTCGGGTCTGGTTGTTGGGGCTCGTTTGGCGGGTCGAGGACAAGGTTCTCTTTAGATCTGGCTGCTTGCAGCCTTTTTGCCTCCTGTAGTGTATCGCGGTGGGTGGTGACCCCCTCATCAGTTTGGGTATTGAGGCTGGCGTCGTTTTCACTCCTTAGGAATATCTGCTTCCACTGGTCAAACAGACCCGCCCTGAGCACTGCGTTGTGATTCCCGTCGAGGTTGAGGTGTCTTTCTTTCCATATCTTTTCTTGAGCAACGGCCCTCCAGTGAGCCAGCTGGGACTTCTTGAAAGCCTGGACCCATCCGTATTGTAGCAGCAGCCCTGACGAAGGATCATTGTCCTCTTCGAATCTGAATTGCGACGCATCGGGTAGGGAAGGATACGGGCCGCTGTAGCTCTCAAGATGTGTCCGCCCTGTTGAGCCGATGCCCTTGGCTGGCAAGAGAGGCACCCTGCCAAGGCTCGTCTTCACGTCGTCGGCGAACCTTACTCTCTTCACAGCATTGCCGCTTTCAGACAATTGCGCATCCTCACCCGCCGGGCGATGTTTCTCGGCCTGTACCTTGAGGGCGGAAGCCCGGGACTTCGCAGATGCAACGGACATGCGGGTATCGATCTTGGTCCGCGGTAGGATCGTGGATCTCGATGCCAGGGCTTCGATGATGCCTTTGGGTTGTTGTAGGTGGCTCCTGGGAGGCGTCGGGGGTCTCGCTCTTAGGTGTATCTTTGCTGTGTATGACGATGAAGGCGTGCTTCGATTCGGATATCGAGCGGCCCCGAGGCTTGTAAGTTTTGGTGGTGGCGGTGGAAGAACATTTTGGATTGGTCTGGTGGTATTATTAGGTCTCGGTAGAGGGAATCTTATCATCTCGCCACCTCTTGGTCCAGTTCCCAGTTGATTCGATATGACAGGCTTTCCAGTCGCTGGTAGCTTTGGATATAACGGGTACTCTTTTCCTCCCAGCACTGGCAGGACCGGGTATCGTACCAACCCTAAATTATTATTATTATTATTATTACCCGATGGAGCGGCAGCCAGAGCCTCAGCCCCAGCAGTATCGACTGCATCTTGGGTATCATGATTAGTTCGAGGCATGAGGAGTTGGTAGAGAGCTTGGAATTTCAATGGAATGTGTTATTTATCCTACCTGGTTTATGCTCGAGGAGTACTGGTGGTGGTTCGTTCCCACTGTTCTGATGCGATGTGATCTGGGTTTCGGGCACGGGAACAATCTCTTGAGAAGGCGGAGCTATGATTTCGGAGGCCCTTCTGATAGCTGAGATTGGTTCGTTGGCCAAAGCGCTCGGCTGAGACGGCCGAGACAGGAGCATATCCTGAGGAGCATCCGACGGGCCCCCCTCTTGAGCCAAACCTTCTCCTATCGAAGGCTTTTCTGTGGATGCTACTCTTGTCGAGCCAGCTCCTGCCGACCTGCCAGACCTAGCGTTTCTTTCGATACTAAGAAGCTCAAACGGCTTCTGGTCCCAGGGCATCAGAGCCGGCCGTGCAGGACGTCCCGTCTCAAAGACATTAGCCTGGATGAGGTGATATGTGCGCAGGAACGCCCAGGACGGCGGTGCCTCGTCTGCCCACCGCATCTCTTCCTCGGCGAGATCCTGGCGAGGTTCCATGCCGCTCCCAGCCTGGAGGGCCTGTTCCTGCGCCTCCAGGTGAAGCGTGGTGGCCCTGCGGAGAAGTTTCTCGCAGACGTGGATGAGGCCCCTGACGCAGGCTCTGGAGCCCTCGTCGATGTTGGGGTTTTGCGCTTCGGCGTCGAGACCTCGCACGAATCGGGTCACCATGTACACGAAGTTGTGTTCTGAGCGGATTATGTCCCAGACTTTGAGATGCTGTCCCTGCCTGCTGAGGTCCCAGTAGTAGCTGACGTTGTTGGCGTAGTCGAAGACCTGGTATGCTCTGTTGTTATATGATCAGCATGGGGCCCCACAAGCTCTGGAGTAATCGTAGGGAGTTTTGTCTTACGTACAGGTTGTGGAAATACTCGTGCCGGGACTGCAAGGTGTACATTTCGATCAACTGGTGAGCCTCCCGGGTCTCCCGGTCTATTTGCATAGTACGCCTCATGGTAATTATGATGCACACCTCAGCACGAAGGAGAGATAATCAGAAGTTGGCGAATTTCCCGAAGGCAATCTTGAAGATGCGAGCTGGCGAGTCCTTGAAAAAGAAGAGATTCGATGCCGAAGGACCCCAGGTCAAGCCAAACAAAGAAGTCAACACCCTTTCCAGAGCCGATGCATTGCTCACAAATTAGACTTACAGAGGTGTGACAATGGTGTCTTTTTTAGAGCAGTGCTGCTGTACTTTTGCCATAGCGGGTGGGCTTTAGGCCTTTGAACTCGATCTTTCCGCCAAACACATGCCATGAGGCCTTGAGAATAGCACGGACATGCATGGGCATCTAGACTGAACAAAGACTTGGTCCAAGTAATTCTACAAAGCGCTGCGGTATTATCGGCAAAGCTAAAAATTGTCCGTGTTTCCAATTCTCTGGGTTCCAAGAGTGATCTCTACTTTATTCCGTTGTGCTAGAAGTCTGCTTTCAAAGCCATAGCTTCTCTGAATAACTCTCATAAAATAGTGCAGCAGATTTCCATTCTTCTTACATCACAGGCAGGTAAAAGATGATATAACAAAATTAATATTATATAACAATAGTTTTGTTACTACTACATGACTTACATTAATGGCTCCTCAAATGCGAGAAGAATGTCCGAGGTTGCCTACCACTGCGAGGTAAATGCAGCAGTGGCCTCTGTCGACAGCTTGTTGGCAACAATTTTAAACTGCTGCTGCAGGGTCACGAGCCGATATTTGATCGCAGCCTTCTGACGCTCATCAGCCATCTGATACTGGGAATGCATCAACTGAAAGCTCTCACTCAGACTCGTCAGTATAGTCTCGCTCGCGACCTTATTAGAAGCAACACAGCACTTGGCGCACTGGTCTGGAATCACACCACCCATGGGGATGGTGTCGGGCAGAGAGAGAAGATTCTCCCTGGTGATCACACGGCCCTCCAGGGGGTGCGAGCAGAGCTCGTAGCTGAGCGGGAGCCGGCAGAAGGGACACTCGGGCTTGTGCTCGAGACACTTGTCCATGCACCTCTGGCAGGCCACATGGCCACAGGGGATGATGGTCAGGGATGTGCCCGGGAGGCTGTCGTCCTCATGGCGGAGCTCGAGCTGGTTGGCCTGGCAGATGCCGCACAGCCCGAGGCTTGCGTTCTGGTCCGTGTAGAGGGTAATCTGGGGGTATGGCAGGAAGTTTGAGTATGGAGTGCTCTTGAAGAGAGCCTCAGCCAAGTCCAGCCTGCCACTGTGAGCCATCTTCGAGCGAGTACAGTAGCAAGGTCTTCTGTTTTCTTCCAGAGAGTTCGAATATGAGAGTACGCTTATATTGATGGAGAAGATGGCAAACCTCGTAGGATCCCGGGTAGTGATTTTCAAACTGGAGAGATCTTGTGATATGACTGAGTCTCACCTGTGAGCTGGCCGAGTTTATATAACAGGCCAGGCTGCCTAGCATGATGAGTCCTCGCCCTCATACTGAACAAGTGCATTGTTCTTCACCATAAAACGTCGTCGACAAGACAAAGGCCAGGTCTGCGCGTCTCTATAAGAGAAACAAAAGGCCTTGAGAGGCATGCAATGTATAATCTGCTAAAAGAAGAAGCATCTGCTCTGGGCATCAAGTCAATGGTCATGCTCACCCAAAGCCAAGGCATTTTCAGATTGGTAGTTCCATATTTAAATGCAAGAAACGGAGAAAGAAATAAACAAAACCTGCTTGGGCGAAATGAAACACGGAGAGTAGTCGAGGTGCAATGGCTGCCGGTGGGAACGGGCACAACTTGAGCCTTGCAGGGATTTACCCTAACCCTAGCATCATGATCCTAGAAATCTCATCAAGGCGGCAGCTCGACTTGAACTTAAGACACGAGACTCGACCCGAACATCCATCCACCCACTCGACTTCCTGCCATCTGCGCTGCGGGATTCGCCTTGCCACACCCAGTGCCATCGTCCATGCAGCCGCCCAGTGGCATTTTCCACCCGCCCTGCGCGTGTACCAGGTCTGGGGCACGCACCAGGGCGTGGGCAAGACCGTCCTCTCGACCGTCCTGTGCTGGGCTGCTGCGCGGTCGAGGCGTGCTAAGGGGGCCCGCGACCACGTCGGCTTCCTGAAACCCCTCACTGTCGGCGACGAGAAGGTGTCTGACAACGAAGTCGTGTTGCGTGCCTTCTTTCAGCTGCTGCAGGGGAAAACCTTGCCCACCTGGTTCAAGAGCAGAACCCTCTTCCACCAAGAGGAACTGTGGGAGGATAAGATCCCACAGGTAAGCACTGGACCCCGGGATCCCCTCCCAGCTGAGCTCCTTATACAGCGTACTAACAGTGACCTCTCACAGACCAAGACCAACCTCAAGGATAGCGACTTACTAGAGGGTATTCGACAATATGCCGCTGCCCATGCTGACCTGGACCCCCCGGGCGGCTGGCTATTCCTGGAGACCCTCAACCACCAGGAGCACCCTCTGCCTTCTGGAAACCGCCAGGCAGATGTCTACCGCGCCCTGAACCTCCCTGCCATCCTCGTCGGGTCCAGCAGCGGAGACGGCGTGGACAGGACGATCCATGCCTACGAGGACCTGCGCCGGCGCGAGTACGATGTCCAGGCGGTGGTGGTCTTCAAGGATGGTACCGAGAATCATGAGCGGGCCGTGGAGCACTTTGAAAAGGAAAAGGTCCCCTGCCTGCCTCTACGACAGATCCCAGAGCGCCACCCAGACGGCCGCAGGGATCGCAACATCATGCGCAATTACTGGAGCGGCGTGGCGCGGTCGAATGCTATCAAGGACCTCTTGCGCGACCTGTACACCCGCCACAACAGACGCGTCACAGAGCTCGAGGCTTCGGGTGCTGTGCCCGATGAGGCGTCCGAGGAGGGACCTCTTGATGCTGCTTCTGGCGAGCCGGCGACACCGCAGGAGGAATCTGTATGGGCACGAAAGCTGGAATTCTCGTTTGCCGTGCCAGGGAAGCACAAGCACAAGGTCTAACTAAATTCTCTCCGTCTCATCCACCACGGAACCCTGGCATTGTAGTCATGGGGCAAAGAGGACGAGATTTTGGGCACTTTAGGGCGGAGGCTCGCTGAGACGCCGCAGAAGCTTACGTGTTTCCCCTAGAGCCGCCTAGGCCGGATCTATGCACAGCTGTCGAACTTGCTCCGCCGGTTCTCGGGCGGCGGACCAAGGTGACAGTCTGTGTAGGATATGGGTGCGAGGTTCACCAATGATACGAATGCCTCGAATCATCCAGCACCGAGGCCTTATCACCGCGCCGCTCGGTGGAGACAGAACATCAGCCTACCAAGCGCGACGAGTCGACGAGGCAACCGAGCTGGGTTGATCTCCGGTCAGTGAGACAAGGCAGGTTGTTGACGGACAACGCTGGAAGGCGGGTCTGCTTCGCAAAGCAAGACATATCACGCGCGGAATAGCTAATGGAAATGGCTGTCCTGGAATGGCGAAGATACGCGCGACTGGCAAGAGCCACACCGCCGAGGTGATCCTGTGCCCCATTTGTCCAAAGCTATTTTCCTGAAAATGGTTGCCAGCCAGACTGTTCGAGTTGTGGTCTGGACGGTACGACAAGTAAAATTACCATCCCCTCTCCGATAGAAGAAACTCTGCTTCGTCTTGACGCGTCACATTGGCTATCAAATAGATCGATAAAGAACACTTTTTACCTCGGTAGCAAATAGGGCACCTATAGCCTCATCCAGTACAGTGAGTGAGCTGAACCCGAGTCTCATGTGCCGTACATAATCAGTGCTGGGGCCCTTGAAAGCACCGTTCCCTCCGCTCAGGGCAGAACTGCTACTCCCTAGCTGTTTCCCATCACAGCGCACTTCATTCTATGCCGTTCTCACAAGCACAGAATACCTCATATTTATGAACTTAGCCCTAGCACTACTGCTTCTTGTTCTGCGCATAGATAAAGTTGGCAGCTTTTGAGCATAATCATTAGCACCCCCATGATATCTACATGCAAACCATGACATTTGTGGGATGACCTGCGAGCAGGCCGAACCACATTGCCAAGGGCGAAAAGAAAGAGGGAGAGGAGAGAGAGAAACGAGAGGAAAGAAACGTGCAGACCCACCAACAGGAGCCAGGCCGTTCTCCCGCGCCCACCGTCGCACACCGACCCTCTCCCCCTCAGGCTCAAACCCCCAATGCTTCCGACCTCCGGGCCTGCTCAGGTCCAACGGCTCCGAGGTCCCGTTCGCCGGCGCAAACACGAGGAAGACATATCGGTGCTTGCCCGTCTTCTCGGGCGGGCTGGGTGGCTTGTACGGCATAAGGTCCTCAAGGGAGCCGCCCAGCGTGACCCGCGGGCAGGGAGAGATGCTGGTGGTGGCAGCACCGACGGCGGGTGACGAGGACACGGCAAGACCGGTGGCGATCCAGTGGCAGAACTCTGACCACTTTGGGTCGTCGCGGGAGGGGGCGTCTGGGTCGGTTAGGGTGAGGATGTAAGTCATGTTTGTGGTGATGCAGGTGGCAGAGGACTCCGACGAGGGGGGAGGAGGAGGAGGAAGGTGGCGGGCTGCTGAGAGTAATGGCTGGTGGGTCTTGGAGGTTCTTGGGCTCGAGGGTGTTTCCGAGGTCTGTGTATGTTTTTGAGGACCACCCTGCCTCGACGAGGAGGGAAGGGAGGAAGTCGTCCATGACTTGGATGGCGCCAGGATGTCAGTGTTCATGGTAGGTTCTGGACTACAGTATTTACTATCAGGAGTTTGTTTGACTGACCTGTGGGAATGATCTCGGCTTGCTTCAACCTTCAAGTGAGGTTAGGTTGGCACTGCTCTGCCACATGCACTAGAGGGGAAAGAAGGAAAAAAAAGGTTGCCCACTCTTTTTGCACTTGGTTCTCATCTTTGATGATGGCTTTCTGCTGGCTGGGATCAAGCATGACCTGTTGTTGCTGCTTTCCATGATCATCCGCCGTGCCTGCTGCTGCCCAGATAATAGCAGGCAGTCCCAGGAGCAATTTGGCTGCCACCATGTTCATTTTCTCAATAATAACCCTATAGAATTTTTTTGTTTTTGGGAAGATTGAGTTCCACACGTGAGATGTGAGAAATGGAAGAGAAAACCGAGGAAGATTTGGGTTCTGCGACGTTGCTTGCAGAAATAAGTCGAACAAATAGCATCCTGGGTGGTGGGTGATGTCATCAGCATACCTAGCATTACTATCTACGCTTTCCGTTCCGACAAACACTTCTCGAAAGATGAACCAACGATCCCATACCGTGTTACAAGGCAGTCCACAGGCCATGCGAGTGGGCTACTCATTACTGTTTATAGAAGTAGCCAATGATGACTTGGTTGTGTTCTCCCCTCAAAGCTCAAGGCAGACAGCTCAGGCCAGCGCACATTCCCTCCTCTCCTACGAGTCATCCTTCATCGCATGTCAAGAAGGTCTATGGCATGGTCGGCATTGGGTCTCTCTCTGTGTGAACATCCCCTGTGTTGTATATTCTCCTTATTCCGTCACACTGAACGGCTGCTAGTACACCAGGCTCCATGAACCAAACCGGATGATGCCCCCCAAAGGTAGAGAGAAAAGAGCAATCAACCATACTACACCACAATCCAACACCACCCAAGTCATGGACACATAAGAATCCCTCGGCCCATCCAATCTCCCTCCCTATCCCTCCATAGAAGAAACAGACCTAAGCAGTGACGCCCAGGGCAGAGTTGAAAGCATCCGCGGCCGCCTGTCCCGTCTGGGCAGAGGCAGCAGCCGCGGCCGAGGTGCAGGCCGACACCGCGGCCGCAGAGGCTTTGCAGGAGGAGCCGAGCTGCTGGCAGATGAAGTCCGAGATGACACCGATGGCC
The DNA here is from genome assembly GCA_016584495.1 of Celoporthe dispersa. NCBI lineage: Eukaryota > Fungi > Ascomycota > Sordariomycetes > Diaporthales > Cryphonectriaceae > Celoporthe > Celoporthe dispersa. The sequence continues at coordinate 1,101,059 of WAID01000002.1, forward strand.
AGGGCGGAGCCGTGGTTGAAGTCGGTCTGGTCGGCGGCGGCGAAGGCGTCGGCGTCGCTGCGGTCGCTCTGGGGGCCGAAGGAGATGGCCGGGTTGCTGCAGGAGCCGAAGTCGAGCGCGGCGCGGCGGTGCTTCCAGAGCTTGCGGACCCTCTTGGCGGAGGAGGAGGCGGCGGCGTTGCACTGGCTCTCTGTTTGTCTTGTTGTCAGCATTTCATGTCCACACGCGTGGGTAGGTAGCCCGGGAGAGAGAACATACCCTGGGTCTCACAGTCGGACACGGAGAAGTCGGCTGTGCCGGCGTTGGCGGCATCAGCACAGGCGTTGTGCTGGATCGAGCAGCTTCTCTGGAGGGCGGCACCCTCACCGACGAAGGTGTCGCCGTTCACGGAGAAGGGCCTGGTGCCAGTGGAGCTCTGGACGGCGGGGGCAGCGCCGCCTAGGGTACCAGTGAAGGTCTGGACGTTGGTAGAGGAGGCGGTGGAGGTGGCGCGGGGTTTGACAGCGGCAACGGCAGCCGAGATCTCGGCATCGGTGACGTCCGGAACCAGGAGGTTCTGGCTGATGATGCAGCCTACAGCATCATTGGCATCATCGCAGGTGTTTCCGGCGCCAGTTGGGTCACCAACCTACATCACATCGGGTCAATAGGGCGGCACTATAAAAAAAAAAAAACTGCCAGTGGGGAGAGAGGGAGACTGGTAGAGAAGAAGACTGACAGTGCCGGGCGCGAAGGTGCCAGTCTGGATGGCCAGGGTAGGGTCAGCACCGATGGAGGACAGCTGCTTCGCGACGTTCAGGGCGATCTGCTTGTTGCCCGAGGCGGCGCCCGAGGCCGGATCCTGGTGCTGGCTGATGGCCGCGATCTCGGGGTTCTGAGCGGTCTGGTTGCAGAGAACCGAGGCGAGGCCCACGGCGCCCGTGTTGCGCTCCAGGGCACGGAACATAATGGCGTTGGCCTGGCCGTCGACGTCGCCAGCAGCCTTGGCATTGGTGAAGGCCTGATCGGCGACGATCTGCTGGAGGCAGTCGAGGTTCTGCACGTTCGGGGCACCCTCGGCGGCCGCGGCGTTGCCCAGCAGTGCGAAGACGGCGTCCTGGATCTGGAGCGGGTTGTTGAGCTGCAGGTTCGTCTGCGTGGTGGCGAGGATGGCCTGGTGCGAGTGCTCCTGGGGCACCTCCCTCTTGGCCACCGCGGGCTGGTAGGAGATCTCACGGGCAACGGCCGTGCCGGCGAGGGCGAGGAGAGTCGATGTATACCTCATCTTTGCGGTCTATGTCGAACGGGAAAAGAGGGGGTATAAAGTGAATGAGAGACGGGTTTAAAAATAAAAAAATAAAAAAAGGACCGGCCTAATCGTATTACAAGAATGAAGAAAAGAGCGTCAAGCTGTTCAAGTTCCCAGAACTACTAAAGAGTGAATACCGAAAGGAGAGTGTGAGGGAGTAAGAGAGAGAGAGAGACCTGGAAATCTGTGAGAGGATGCCTCGAGGCTGCTCGAAGATATATACAAGAACTCTGGACAGGGTGGAAGCGGTCCTATGCTGCAAGTTGGCGCTTGCAGCTGTGATCCGCCCGTCCAATGCAACGACGGTCCTGGCCAGTCTTGCAGCCCCTGTTCCAGCACGAACCTGGATGCGTGCCAAGTGGTGAAGGGGGAGGGGGTCACCGTCCCACGACGAGGGCGCATGCGATGGCCCCGGAATGATGCCGTTCGACATCGGCCATGGTGGGGTCCGGAATAAGGTCGTGGCAGAAAACAGGAGCCGTTCGACAAGTCCCAGACCCATGGCGGCCTGATGCAAGCAGGGGTGGTTCAATGGTTCATCCAGATCTTGGTGAGATCCATCCATCGCCAAGGGGCTTAGGATGTGCTGCCATGGTAGCTGCCGGACAGGGGACTGACCAGAAGAAGTGCCTGGTACATGTGCGTGTGTGTTTGCTATATCCAAAGTCAGCATGTTATATCTAGACCCTGGCATCACTGGCTAAACACAGCGTCAGTCGCGAGCCTCGTTCTTTGACGACGTCAACAACGGGTTGTGCAGCCGTCCTGGAGAGCCTCTCGATGCAGGCCTGCTCTAGACCATCGCGTATTTCCACATCGTCCACTCAGGACCTGGACTTGTAAATGAGCCCTGCGAAGGCGAGCAACTTCATGGGTCCCAAGGACGGCGCGTATGTCTCACGATGATCAACGTGCATCACTGCTGGAATGGCGCACGAAGCAGACCACCGTCTCCACCTCCACGACGCATCACCTTCTTCTCTTCCTTCTCCTTGATCAAGTGACAGCTGCATGAAGATCAGTCCAGCCGAGCAGACCTTGAGATGCGCCGAGGCAACGCGGGCGGCTGTACGAAGATCCTCGAGTTCAGACCGTCGATCGTGCGTCTCATGTCTCGGATGCAAGCGAGCAATGACAAAGGGGGCGGGGGGAAGTTGGGGACCCGGGGCAGGTCCAGTGCAGGGGTTCCCCTAGCCTCGCCTCACCTGCTCCTCCCCTTCTTGTCTCCCCCACAAGTTCCACAAGCATATCAGGTTTTAAACTTTTCGAGCCTCAAGCAACCGATGCGATATGCTTAAATGACCTTTGTGAGTAGCCGAGGCCTTGCCTTGTCTTGAGCAGCCAGGGCCTGTATTTCTACCATTGATCGGGTGTGCACAGCCCACTATGCGCAAGTCGTACGGACTCACGCTCCATGAACACCGCCCAACAATCTCCTCATTGATGTATTCTTTTTCTTTCCTTTCCTGTTCCTCTCGCCACACACGTCTGAAGACGCCCATGACGAGGGGGCAGGATACCGTGTGTCTTGCGTCGTCAAGCGATGCGTATGTGCGTGCCCACATGAGGCAAAAAAAATCATGTCGCATCTCGTGTATGATCTACGCAGGCCGCCCAAGGAAAGCCCTGCAGCACCCACACACATATCGACGTCGTCTCCTCCGCCCAACGCCTCCCCAGCACACATGCCAAAACACACACACACACACGCGCGCGCGCACACACACATGCACACACACACACGCGGGGCTTTTTTTCTCTGCAGACAGCTCAAAACCTGCTCAGTACACGCCCATCCCGGCCGCCACGCGGATAGGGGAGCTGTCCGCAGGTCCTACCTGCGTCCTGTGTGTCCCAGAGCTGTCGGCAAAGTCACGAGTTCATGAACCCGGGGAAACAGGAGCTTTGTGTACACCATTTCTTCTTGTTCTCCCCTGCGACTGGCCTCGGGTCTTGGTGCCGATACTGCTCGATCGCCCAGCCCAGATTTACTTTCCACCTCGGACGAACTCCCCCATCCCCCCTATACAGCGGTAAGTAGGAGATCTGCAAAAGGCTTATGTCTCGAACAGCCGCGCGGTGATCCCAGCTGCTGCTGCTTGATCGCCCGCGCTGGCTTGGGTTGTGTCTCCTGTCGCCATTGTCGGACGAACCTGTCTTGTGTGGATGGTGGCGGCGACGAGGATGGGATCTGCGATGGCTGGTGGTGATCTCGAAACGATGTGCACGATGAGGTGAACCTTGAGAATCTTTGGCTTTCGGCCGTGTTATCCGTCAACAGTTCCACCTGGATTGGGCTACACCCACGAGCGAGATGATAAACACCAGCCTATAGCCTGCTGATCCAAGCGTGGTCGGCCATCACCAACTGTCTTCCTCGCCCGACCAGTAAACGATCGTCAGGGCGATGAAGATCATGCAACTAGACCTACCAAAATCCCACCCCCACGTCGTCTCCTCTCCCTCCCTCCGCCTCCATGTACCTTATGCAGACGAGAACGCCCGGTTTTCGGCTTGGAATACTCGAGAGTCCCGAGACCTTGGCATATGTAGACGCACTGATTTTTTGGTGGTTAGGTTTTCCACAAAACCATGGATAGGTCGCATGGCCATTGCTTCCCCAGAGCGGCATGACGACGAAAAAAAAATTTGGTCCGGGTATGTTATGAGCCGGACATGTCTGAGGGCGGCCTCTCTTGGTCGCGTGGAAGACTATCAAGATATTGTCAGCGGTTCCGGATCTTGACCTACGTCTCAGTTTATTTTTGACCAACGCCTTCAACTAAGCCGTGTGCCGTGACTCTTTCCATGTCACATGATTCTTCCTGTGTTGTACCTCCCGATTCCAGGGCCCGTGTTTTGTTAAAACTGGCTTTTTTTTTTTGTCGTGGTAGGTTGCAGGTCTTGGCGTTTTCAGGCAAGTCCCATGACTGAACCCCGGTGTCCAAACAGCTGATATAGAAGGGGGAGAGGAAAAAAAAAAGGATTGAAAGGTTGTTCTTGGTTTTCTCAATGCTCAGACGTTTTTGTACAATGGCATTGAAGGCGAGCCGCTCTAGTATAAATTCCCGCCTGTTTCATCTTTTACCTTCCACCTGCCTCACCTCCACCCTTTCCCCGCCCGCGCTATGTCTATGGCCTGGTGACACTTTGTCTCTTTCAGCAGCTGGAACGCTGCTGTCGTCGGTTCTCCACGCCGTACTCGTACACTTTCCGCCCTTTTCCCCTGCCGTGTGTGTGTGTATGTATTCGTGTGTGGGGGGGGGAACCGTTTAGCCGATGATGAGCTTGTCGTCCTCGCCAAAGTCGTACTCTGGGACCTCGAGGTTAAGGGGAGCAGGGCCCTTGCGTATACGTCCAGAGATGTCGTAGTGGGAACCGTGGCAGGGGCAGAACCAGCCACCGAAGTCACCAGCCTCGCCGATGGGCACACAACCCAGATGCGTGCAGACACCTATGTATCATCTGTCAGCCACTGCTTCCAGATAAATTGTGCGAGGTGCCTCGCTGCCAGTACAAGGGAAGGGGCTGCCGGCCCAGATAAATCCTGAGTCGCAGTCCCATTTTATTTGGGGGAGGTCGGTCCTTACCCAACATCACCAGCCACTCAGGCTTCTTCACACGGTCCGCGTCATCCTGAGGGTCTCGTAGCGATTGGATGCTGACCTTGCGGGCCTCGGCGATCTCGTGCTCGGTACGGTGTCGGATGAAGACAGGCTTGCCACGCCACTTGATGATAACCTGCAGGACCCGGAGGTGTCAGCACAAACAAGAGGCCATTGCGGAGTAGTAAGTAGGAAAACACTCACGTTCTTTCCCTCTGGGATAGCAGCAAGATCAACCTCGACCTTGGCCATGGCCAAGACATCAGCCGATGCGGACATGTTCTTGAGGAATTCTGCCGGACAAAAAAGCGTCAGCTCCACTCATACCGACCGCAACCGTATGAGCCTCTCCTCCTGGAGCCCGTCTAAGCTCCCCGTAGCCCTCCTCCTGACCCAATTGGTCCTCCCTCCAGCCTCCCCATCTCTCTTCCTAGGCGGTTCTCTCTCTCTCTCACCTTGGATCGTAGACTTGGCACCCATGGCCGTAATGCCGCCCATCCCACCGACGATGAAGTATTGGTACATCAGGTTCTTGTTCGGCGAGCCCTTGGAGGCGTAGTGGCTGAAGTCGGGCACGCGGGTGGTGGTGCGCTCGCCCTTGAAGGGCGACTCGTAGGACGAGCCAGCGGCGTCGGTGCGGGCGGCGGTCGTGGACAGGCATCTCGCGGCGAGCGGGGAGGCTCGTGTAGTAGCTGCTGAGCGCGCGAGGGCGCGGGCGGCAGTCGATAGGGGTGCCATTCTGAGAGAGAGGAGTGGGTGGTGGGCTGTGTGGGTGTTGGGAGTTGAGGACGACGACGATGATGCTGTTGATGAGGTCTTTTCCCCGAAGCTTGGACTTGCCGGGAGCTGCCAAATTCTCGGTGGCCTGAGGCGCCAATTGCAAACGGTTGTTGGCTGATTGGTCTGCAGCTTGGTTTGGAGGTGGGTCTGACCTCTCGCCCGGATTCACCCGGCCTCGAACCCTAACCCTGTTATCTATTGTGAAATCTTCATTACTTGTTGGTCGTACTTGAGGACACGAAGGCAATGGTATGAGATTCAATAGTGAAGCCTCGATGCAAGATGCTATTTGTGATAGTGAAGAGGTTTAAAGTCAGATTCCTTATATTGAAAAAAAGGTATGGACTTGTCTAGTCACCTCTGAGTGCCTCAAGAACCCAAGTCAACAGCGGCGAGACCCCTCATAATCATCACAACAATACTTGTATCTACCATTTATGACCTGGTACCAGAATGAAACGTCCTCCCTCCCATTCTCTCGGCCTTAATGCATCCTCTTGAGCTCCTCAATGTTGTTCCTCATATCCTCAACACTTGGACCGAGCCCCTGACATATGACCTTCTGCGCCTCCTCGTCCATATCTAAGAACCTCTCAAGAAGCTCGCCGTCCAGGAACCGAAAGGGGCCGGCGCCCTCTCGCTCTGCGTTCTTAAAGGCTCTGTATTTCTCAAACTTGAGCTCGCCCGCCGTCTGGACAGCCTCAGCCATCCTGGACTGGAAGCGCAGGAGCAGGTCCTGGGCGTGTGACGCCACGGTTCCGAAGAGGTAGATGGCGCCCTCGACCTATGGACAGCGTATGGTCAGCCTCTTGGGTAGCACGTATTGTAGGGATGGGGTGGCTAGGAGTGGCCGACTGACCGTTCCGATGAATGCTTTCGGTATGATCATCGAATTCGGGTTCGTCTCGACGGCTATCTTCCGTATGCGATTCACCATCTCGCCCAGGTTCATCTCACTTGTCATCTCCATCTTCCTCTGGTCTTCAAGCGTGGGGCCGTTTCGGTTCCGTCTCAATACCATCAGGTTGCCCTGGGCGTCCGCTTCCAGCCACGAGTCGTCCTCGATGTGACAAACAGCGGTGGCCCAGGCAGACTGGTAGTGTCGCGCCACCTCCATCAAAGCCTCGGCCTTCTCCTCCGTGGCAGGGAAGTACTCAACGAGTGCGATGGACTTCATGAGATCCCCTATCGCGATGATATTTCCCTCCACCGCCAGGTCCACGGGAAACGTGGCAGGCCTGTGTGCCGCCAGCCGATGGAACGAACCTGATGTTGAGGACTCCTCAACATACCTACCTACCACCACACTCTTGGTCAGCGAGACAACAATGACGTCCTTCTCTAGGACCGCCAGGCACCGACAGGATCCCTTAAATTTGTGGCTCGCCAGGAGGTAAGGGTTCCTGTCGCTGTCTACGCCTAGAACCAAGAGGCGGCCCTTTGTCTCGTCAGCTTGTGGGGCGGCGTCTTCCTCGGTCATGAAAGTCGTGCCCACGAGGAATCGCTCCGCTGGTCTGCCGTATGAGTCCGGCAATGTTGCGCGTATCACACACTCCACCAGCTCGGGGGATGAGGACTGGTCCAGCTGGAACGGCCTTCCGACCCTGCTAAAGATGACCTCGTCGACGAGCTTGAATGAGCTCGTGACGACCTCCTCACCGTGCCAGAGCTCGCGCTTGACACAGCCAAGACCGAAGACCTGCTCTGTGGGCGAGTATGCGATCCTCCGTACTGTCTCGCCCATCTCGAGTGGAGTCACGTGTGTCCGCCTCTCGGTGTCGATCCTCGAGATCTTGATGGTTGACTCGGTCGCTACCACTACCGAGTCGGGATATGCCTCTGTATCAAAAGCGCAGACATAAGTTGCGTCCTCTGCTGTTACCGCCGAGTATACGATTCTGCCTTCGGAGCCATAGATCAAGCTGGGGTTTTCTGTTGTCGCAAAGATATTTGTGAGACCATCAGGGCGAGGTAGTAAATGGAAGCGGGCTTGCTGCGTGCCTAATCTCACGCTCTTGCGCCCGCTCAGCGAGAAATCTAGGGCCACGCTGAAGGTGGCAACAATTCCGTCTTCCATGGAGACAAAAAGTGTTGGGCCTCCCACGCTCTGAGGCAGGGTTTGTATTAAGGCAAGGTCCCGAGGTATCGAGGAGTTGTCATCTGTCTTCCTCATGGCCTCGCCTTTCCGGGGTTCCAGCGTTGCGAGCTCCACAATCGAGATGTTGCCGGATGTGAAGAACCCAACCACACCTGCATCGAGCAGATGAGGGGGAGGCATGGACGCAAGCTACCTGGTCCTTGTTTTCAAAGTCCTTGCTCGCTGAGACTGCCAAGTCTTTGCCGATGTCGAGAGACACAAGCGACTTGCCGTCCACAGACAAGAGGACCCAGTTCGAATTGGAGGAAGCCGCGGTGATGACCTCGCCGGGAGGACTCCATGTGGCGACAACCATGTGATTCTCAGTGTCCATGAGAGTTACAGCGGCTGTCGTGACCTGCAGCCGCCGGTTGTTCGGAAGGTCGACCGCCAAAAGGGTTTGGTGCTCGAAAGACATGCCCTCAAAGGCCTCCACCTCCTCGACCTCTCCAACCGCGTCAAATCTGAAGACTCTTGTTTCCGTTAAGAATGACACGGCAAGGGCATCAGCCTTTGCCGAGCCATATGGCTTGAGCGAGAACAGGCCCCTCACATCCTGCAGATCAGCGAGGATACCGATATCCTCGAGGCCCACGCCACTCCGCACGCTCCTGAGACTACCGTCCTTGTGCACGCCACTGCCGGTAACGAGGCGAGCCTGGCCAGACGAGTAGGTATTGCCCAGCTGGCTGTCCCCTTCTCTATTGCCCATATCCATAACGGCAAAATCAAGCACCGGGGCGACGTTGTGCAGGACTTGGGTCAACTGCAGGTACTGTGCGGGATCGTCACCAAAGTCTACCTTCCAGAGCTGCGAGTCTCCGTAATGCGATCCGACAAAGAGCATGCCGTTCATGTAGACCAGGCAACTCGCGCGGGACGTCTTTCCGAGGTACGCAGTCTCCATACTCTGGACCACCACGCCGTCGGTATGTATCGTGAGCAGGTACATCCGGCCGTACTCGTCTGCCAGGAAGTAATGCCTCTCGTCGTACTCGGCCCAGGCCACAAAGATGGAAGCTTCCTTCAGGGGTGCCTCGACCACGGCGTGCGTTGTATCGTCCACATAGGTAAAGCGGGTCTCGCCGACCACGATGATGCCGCCAAGGAACGCCCTGTCGTCGGCCGCTCGGAAGTTGTGCCTCTTCTCGTTTTCGACCTTGCGGACTGGTATGAGCAGGGCCGCGCCGGGATCTGCTATGTCTAGGGAGATCTCTCTGTCCTTGTTTGGGTCGAATCTTGAGGCCTGGGTATCTTTGTCGTCGGAGGTAAGGCGATAGGTAGCGAGCTTCGAGTCAGGAAAGTCGGACCTTGACTGGTAGAGGAGGGCGATCTTCGGGTGGCCCGTCTCGGAGTAAAGGAAGGTACTGGTCTTGATGAAGAGCTCGGACAGCCTGACCGAGTCTGTCCACTCGAGCTCGTTTGCCTTGTTCTTGCGCGGCAGCAGTCTCAGCATAGAGAGCACTCCTTCCCACAGGTGCATCACAATAAACCTGCCAGTCGGGTCGACGATGGCCCTGTCCTGGCTCTGCGAGTCGCGCATGTACTTTTCTGCCGCATCCTCGAATGACTGTGCCGTCTTGAGCTGCTTCTTCTCCTCGTCCCAGACCAATGTGAAGTATTGTGACCTGTCGGTACCGACGAAGAGCAGTTCGGTAGAGAAATCTTTGGGCCGTAGCCTCTGGATTATGGAGATCGTGCCATTGATGACTTTCGAATGTCTCAACACCAACTGGTGGGTTTCTGTGAGGCCGTATATCTCGAGTCGGTTCGCCTTGCTACAAGGAGATCGTCAGCATCAGCTACAAGAGAGGGAGATAGGCCACCACCAGCCGGCCTTACGCAACAACCAGACTCTCCTCCTCCTCGCTAAACAGCCTGATCTGAATAGCGTGGCGGATGCTGCTAGGCCGATGGATGGGCGCAATGTACGCCATGGTTCCAAGGTTGGGGAGCAGAAGGAGGAGAGGGAAATAAAAAGAAAGTAAGGGTAGTGCTAGAGAAAGAAGGAAATATGTATAGTGGACGAGGTCGAGTTGTCCATGACGAGCAGTTGCTGGAGCTTCAGCGCTATGGAAGGTACCCTGTCCTCTGCCTGCAGATCGCTTACTTTCTCGTACCCAGGTGCTATCAAGATGGCGGGGTAAGCTGGCAGAAGAGCACCTTCCCTGGACCTTACAGGCACCCACTGGCGCTACTGGTGCCACTTACACTGTAGCACTCCAGCACCACTGCTCGGCAACACGACTCTAGCGCGTCACACTCTACGCGTCCCCCCTGTAAACAAGAGCCTGCCTCACCCTCGACTCACCAGCACATACATCCTGCAGCACATACATGTCCTATTTCCCAAGAGCATCAATAAGACTTGCCATCCCCTCAGTGGTCAACACTCAATATTGCATTCTACTGTTCGGGGTCACGATTCTACCTCATTACTCAGCCTATCCATTAGACACATCAGCGACTGCTTGTCTGCTCTGTTCCCTCGTCAACTTCCTGAGCTTAGACCCCAGAATTCCTTTGATGGTTCCTTCTCCTGAAATGCAGTAAGAGAAGTGAGCGTCTGAGTATCCAAAAAGACTTCACTTGTGGGACTGCAAGGAGACCTTGGGAAACATTTCTGCTGCTGCTGAGAGCAGAACACCTATGGTGACCTGATGAACCAACACAGCGCTTACTGCTCTATGCTCACTGGGCTCATCAGCTGAACAAGGGCCTTTGAGACCAGGTTTCTCAGCCTGTCAAAAGACTTGAATGATCTTCAAATGAGCACAATCTCAGTAATCCATGCAATGCACTGGAAAACTGCCCATGAGTCGGCAGCGCAGGTGACCACCACAGTGCTTCAATGCGGGAATGGAGCCTCGAGTGAGGAACAATGGCCCAGCATTCGTCAGGCATCAACGCCAAGCTGGGACTCGCCCAGGAATGGGATTCAGGACTCTTGCTTCGTCAGCTCGCGGCCGGCCAACCGGGTCTCCTCTCCGCGTCGAGATTAAGGGGCCGGGACGAGATGTTCCGGATAAAGCGTCGAAATATATTATATCGTCCTCCTCTTTGGCCGTTTTGAGGCTCGGCATCTTGGCAAGTGGGCGATAGTGAGCTTTCTTCAGCCTGGTCACATGTTGCGCGGTAGTTTTGTTCAAGGGATCGATATATTGCGTACCGCGAGAAGGTTGGAGTATGATGCCGCGTGACGACCGCTCTCAGGTACGGCCATGCAGGGCCACATGCATGATACGAGGAGAACATGTTCCCTCTCGATACTCTTAAATACGCAAGAACCTCACTGTCCTCATCGATTATAGTACCCTCCTCAACCTATGTCTCCAACTGTCCCTGAGACGAGCGTCGAGTCATACCAGCCAACCCCAGCCATAAAATAATACCACCATGAAGTTCCCAGCCCTCCTGGCCTACGCCTCCTCCCTCGCCTCCGCCCACACCATCTTCCTCCAGCTCGAGACCGGCGGGACAACGTACCCCGTAGGCGACGGCGTCCGCGTCGAGAGCTATGACGGCCCCATCCAGGACGTGACATCCGACAGCCTCGCCTGCAACGGCGCCCCCAACGGCACGCCCGCCTCCACAGCCACCGTCCTCAACGTGACTGCCGGCTCGACCGTCAACGCCGTCTGGAGGCACACTCTGACCTCCGGGGCCGACGACGTTATGGACGCGAGCCACCTGGGCCCGACGCTGGCGTATTTGAGGAAGGTGGATGACGCGGTGACGGATACGGGAGTCGGGGGTGGCTGGTGTGTTTCTGCTGTCTTTCCGTCTACGACGGCGCAACAAGATGGTAATTAACGCGGTGAGCAGGTTCAAAATCCAGGAAGACGGGTACGACAGCGGGGTCTGGGGCACGTCCAAGGTTATCGACGACGCGGGCCTGCAGCCTATCGCTATTCCGGCGTGCATCGAGCCCGGCCAGTACCTCTTGCGCGCTGAGATGATTGCCCTGCACGGTGCCTCTACTTCTGGAGGTGCTCAGCTGTATATGGAGTAGGTTGTATGAAGAGATATGAAGAAGAGAGGAAAAGGTCGGCATAATGTTGCGCTAGGTCCGCTGACGAATATTTGTCTCTCAGATGCGCCCAGATTAATATTGTGGGAGGTACGGGCTCTGCCTCGCCGGCGACGTACAGCATTCCGGGTATCTACCATGTATGTGTCTACACTTGTATACCCTTGCTTCATCTATCCCGCCATCTTCCTTCTTATTTCGATCATACTCGTGACTGATGAGTCCTCTCTCACAGGCCAATGATCCTGGTTTGCTCATCAACATATACTCGATGTGGGTTCTCCCATTCCCCATCACCCTCGTGGGTGCGCTTGTGTCTAAATTCCCTCGCTTCGTAGGACATCATCCTCGACGTACACCATTCCGGGTCCCGCTCTCTTTTCCTGCTGAGCTGAGACACCCTAGGACACAGCAAAGTTATTTCCACAGTTGCTTCTGCTCCGGTTGTGGCTGCATCTGTTTTCGTATAGCTAACCACGGGGCGGAACAAGGCAGACGAGGAGATGATTCAGTGCCAGTTGCGGCACATAGAGATGGACAATCACAGAGTAGTGTATTCTATGACGAGAGGACAACACAATGAAGCCAGAAAAAAAATCTCCAAGACCACTTGATTTCCAAGAACGCGAGAAGCTGCCACATCCATCACTTACCACATCCTGAAAAAAAAGTCCTGCCAAGAATTACTGCCCAGATCGCCGACGTATACTATCAGAAAGATATCCCGCCCCAAATTACATCCTCCTTTATCTGACCCCTTAGAATCCACCCACGCCCTGCACTCTCTTAATGGCCCCCGTGATCCCCTTAGCCCACGCGAACCGGCCCGGATCGACCCCAATCGCCCCATCCGCCATATTCCCTTCCGCATCCGTCCAGATCCCCGTCTCCTTGTTCAGCGCACCGTAAATGTGTGTGTTCTGGTTCCTCCGCAGGCCGTCGATCCAAGCGCGGCACACCTGGTCACTCTCCAACAGCACGTTGATCTCCTGGCTGTGGAACCAGGACTGCGTGTCCTGGTTGCCGTTGCCCTGTATGCCGATGCGCTCGTCCACGATCATGAGCTTGATATGGCAGCTGCGCTTCTTCTTCTCCTGGATGATGGGCTTCGTCTGGTCCTTGGCGACGTACCAGAAGTAGTGCAGGCGATCCCTCGCGGGGCCGGACAGCGAGGTGTACAGCTTGTGGGCGATCATGTCGTTGTGCCCACCCTGCATCGGCAGCAGCTCGCCCGAGTCGTTGTAGCCCAGGCAGATGTAGCAGTAGACGTCGATGCCGCGCTCGCAGGCGGCGATGATCTCCGGGACGAGCGGCTCTGCGTTCAGGGTCGGGGACTGGATGAAGACGTTCTTCTGGGCGTTGCGCAGCGCCGAGAGCCAGGCCGCGTTCTGCGGCATCGAGACGGATTTGTGGTTGGGTAGGCCGTAGGGCGCGCGGTTGACCATAGCGATGGGGAAGGGCTCATGGACAGTATGAGGGATGTACGGCGTCATCTCGTCCTCGGGCGCACACTCTGGCGCGTCAGCGGGAAACCCGACATTGATCGTGTGGTTCAGGTGGCGGTTCACAGCCTGAAGCTGCGTCTCTCCCTCCTTTGCAGATACTGATGCCTGCACGCGGAGGACTTCACCGGCAATGCTGTCGTCGTACTGCTGGTCGTCGGCGGTAAGCTCTGGCAGGGCATCCGAAGCTCCTGCGGGCAGCGGTACGTAGTTTCCCGGCTGCTGACCCGCATTCAAGAAGGCCGTCGTACCCTGGTCAGGTGCATGGTCGGCATTCGAAGCCTGACCTTGTGCGGAAACCTGTTGCGCCCCATCTGTAGACCCGGTCTGGTGACCTGGCACGACGCTTTCGGTCGTAGATGGGCCAGTGACCACGTCGGCGCGCCGCGTGTCATCGCTCTGCAGTTCATGTTGGCTACCGTCGACATGACCAGGCTGCTGTTGTCCGCTGCGACTATAATTGTACGCTGTGGGCCGCTGCTGTATCTTGGCTGGATCGACTACGGCGTTGTGACCACGAATCGAGCCGCTCGACCCAAACACACCAGCGTGCGACTCGTTGAAGCAAGAGAGACCGCCCTGGGCGGCAGGAGAGTTGTGGCTTGGCAGCGGGGGCTCAAGGCTCTTGTGCCAGGAGATCAGAGCCATATCGTACATTGAATCCACGATCGGGCCCTCCATGTGCACCATCATCTCCAGGTTCTCATTGTCCTGGATGTTGTTGCTCTGCAGGATGGCGATCTTCCTGTCAACGATCATGTACTTGCAGTGAAACGTTCCGAGAAGCGGGTGATGATAATTCATGACCTGCAGGTCGATGTTCGGAATCTCGTGCGGTGCCGGGATCTTGACCTTGGGTCCGGTGAACTCCTTCTCGGAGACGACGTAGTGAGGCTCAACCAGCTGCTTGGGGCTGCCTCTGTCGTAGATCAGCTTGAAGACGATCTTGGTGCCCCTCTCGCCAGCCCGGCGCGACAGCTCCCGCATAGCATCGGTGATGAACTTGGATGCCGTGCTGTTGGCCCAGTAGTTCGTGGCGAGGAAGACCTCCCTCTCGGCCCTCACAATGCAGTTGGCCATGTGCCTTACGATATCTGGGATTCTAGTTCACAGTGAATTTTCAGCAATTCCATCAAAGGTAATGAAAGCCTCTAGTTCAATAAGGAGTACTTACGTCGAGATGACGGTCAAGGGCAGTACGCCACAGCTGCCCATAAGAGACGGACTCACAACGCCGTGAGCCGGATTGCCCTTGAGAGACATGATCGCGTCATGATAAATCTACCACTGTCAGCTGCGTGTGTCCTGGCCAGAATGAACGACCTTCGTCCCTCCCCATCTCTTCTCTTCTGAGGACGATCCTCACCTTCAGAAACAGTTCGCTCGGCTGAGTCGGACCCCAGTGTCCACACTCGGCAGCCCGTTCCAGGTGATCGTTCGCGTCATGCTTGTCGGCATAATTGCTAGGATGGTGACCGTACAACTCCTTCCACGCCTTTCCCGGGGTCATTGAGGGATCCTTGGCCAGCAAAGACGACACGCTCTCAGGCGAGATGAAGAGCTTATACATCTCGTCGCTGATGGGACCCTTGAATACCAGCCCCTCCTTGGCGTCGTGCTCCGTCGCTTCTCCGGACATCCTTTCTCCCGTCATCTTGTCGTTACTGTTGTCCGTAAGGTCTTTTCTCTGTCGCGGGGTGGTGACTGCCCGGTAAGGCAGCTCGACGAGAGTCTGATAAACAACACTGCCTAGGTTCGAGGCTGGCTTGCCGCTGGCGTTGGGATCTTTCGTCATGGCGAGAGAGAGAGGGAGGGAGAGAGAGAGAGACCGAGAGCGATCTGCAACCTATTATAAGAGATGGTGGGGTCCCGTCATGTAGGTACACTGGGGCGCAAGGTGGGCTGGCTGCCTTGCATGCAGGTTCTGGGACCCGCGGTGTGGGTGCTGACGCAGTGAGTAAGTAGTATCCACACCGCACCTCGAAGGGGGGTTCACACAGCCACCTCGGGCGAGAAAAGCTCTCGTACTATCTATCAGTTGAGTCTATAGAGGGGCGCGCGATGATGAAGCCCGGAGAGATCCGCAGGGTCTCCAGGCCAAGCTTTGCCAA
Source organism: Celoporthe dispersa (assembly GCA_016584495.1). Classification (NCBI taxonomy): domain Eukaryota; kingdom Fungi; phylum Ascomycota; class Sordariomycetes; order Diaporthales; family Cryphonectriaceae; genus Celoporthe; species Celoporthe dispersa. The sequence continues at coordinate 1,116,512 of WAID01000002.1, forward strand.
GATCCGCGGCTCAGGGCCAGCAACGACGTCAGTGCGATGCTTGTCCTTGACTGAAGCGGGGGTAGTTTCTGGTTCTAGAATCTGGCCAGGTGTGTGTCGTGAGCCAGCCAGGTGGGATTGATTGGGTGAACTTGGGAGGGCTGACGATCAATCCGTCGTCTTCCACAATTGGCTCAAGAAGGCGTGTGTGCATGAGTTAGGACCGAGACCTTGCTTGAGCCGGCTTCAGGTTTGCTAGTGTGCCATTGCGCTGACGTCACAAGAGGCAGACCAGGTGCTGCCCATACTTGTATAAACATTGGAGCTAAGCATGGCGTACGATAAACAAGCTTGGGTTGAAGCTTTTCTAGCCAAATCAAGATGTCTTTGCTACCACAGAATTGCGACTTGTCTGCTATATCAGTTCTCAAGTACCGTTTGTTTGCTTGAATTTGAGTGAGACCTGAGCCCCGCTGACATCAATCATATTTCTAAGACGCAGATTTAACCTCATGGAATCCAAATGACTGGGAATAGAAGAGATGGTCCAAAGTCGCGCGCCTAGCTCCCGGCTCCCGCTCCCCCTAAACGGAAGATGTTATACACACTTGCTGCAGTTCGTCAGAGGCTGTTTCTACAGCTCGTCCACCGCACCACCACCCTGGAGCTTCACAAAGTTGGTAGAGCCGAGCTCATACTGAAGGCGGTTGGGGTTAGCTCCTGGACGCGGCAACGAGGAAACATGGATGGGTCCACCTACTGCAAAAGCCAAAGTCATCTTGGCGTGCTGGAGCATGTGGTCGAAAGAGAGATACTTCAACGTATCGTCGGTGGAGTGGATGTGGTTATCACTGTCCTCAAACGCCGACTCGATGACAAATGCGGATGGATAGCCAGCCTTGGAGGCCGATGCGTGGTCGCTGCAAGCATACCCGCACTTGGTCTCAACGTAGGGGATGTCGCAGTATTCAGCGATGATCTTCTTGATGAACTCGGTGAGCTTCTTGTCAACGTAGTCGACAATCACGCCGACGCTCTCTGGCTTGCCTGCATCAAGAGTGCGCTGGACAAAACCGGTCATGTCTTGTTGCAGCATAGCCTTGACGTCTCGGTCGCTTCGCTCGTATTCGGAGAAGATGGCTTGGCTTCCCAGGAGGCCGCCTTCTTCGGCCGAGTACCAGTGGAATTCCTACAAGCAGCCTGTCAGAGGCACCCTGACAAGGATCAACAATCAGAGGGCTAGGTGTACCACGTACGACTGTGTTCTCCAGCTCTCCCTTCTGAACCGCGTCCGAGGTCAGGAACACCCGGAACGCCTCCAGAATCGTGACAGTCCCGCTCCCATCATCGTCCGCACCCGGTGCCGCAAGGATCGATGGCAACCAGAGGTTGATAGAGTCCTGGTGCGCAGCAACCACAACCGTAGAGTTGGTCTGGCCAGGTATCGTGGCGATGATGGATGACTGCTGCCAGCTGTGGGGAAACGCCTCCGCATGGATATCCTCGATGCCAGATTCGAGGATGATATTCTTGATCTGCTGCAGCAGCCACTCGGACGACTGCTTTCCGTAGTCCGACTTGTAGTATCTCGTGTGGAATGACGTGAACTTCTCGAGGTTATCGTGCATGTTTGTCTTGGACAGGTTCTTGAGGAGGGGCTTGACGTCGTCCTGGAAAGCTACTTTGGCAGGGAAGACAACGTTCGCACGGGCGCTGAGGCGGGATGCGCCGAGGTACTGAGTGTCGGTAATGTCCATGAAACGCTGGCCGTTCTGTTGAGGATAAGGGTTAGCACTAGGATCCGGCGCACCTCTCGCGATGGTCACAGCAAGCTCCCCGTCCACCGTTAGCTACTGTCAGGAAGAGAAGTCAAACCCACACGCTTCAGCTCCCACTTCTCCTCCTCCGAGACCCATCGCGTGTCGCCAGGCCCCAGCTCGATCAGGTACTGCTCGGTTGCCTCGGCCCAGACGCCATCGGGGTAGAGTTGTACATTGTCGCCTTCGTTCACCTCAACGAAACGGCCTGCGACGGCTGGCGCTAGTAAAGCAATGACAGATGATGCAGCGACCTTCATGATGGTTAAGAGGTGTATAGAGCTGTGGTGGTGGTGGTATGCGTGAATGAAAGTCGAAGGAGGACGGATGACAAGTGCTGGTCCGAGGTGACCCCTTATCTGGGGCCTTATCACTATGACCCCAGGTGCTCAGCCAAGGTGCGACAACCCGGCTCTAGCATGTGGTCCAATCAAAGGTTCATCTCCCCTGGAGTCAACACGCTCAGGGCTCCAGGGATAAGTCTGGCCCATCCCAGGCAGCACATGACGCAAGGCCTGAGACAGTGACCAGGCGTGCCAAGCCAGCTGCCCGTTATTGATCTTCGAGCAGTAGTTACGCCCTCGAAACCGGCGACAGCCCGCCCAGATCTACAGGTACTTGAAACGCTCAGGTTTGATTCTTCAGCTGGGCTCAGACAGGCTCCACAAAGCAGCAAACATCTATCATTGGCCGAGCCATGGCCCGTCTTGAGGTTCCGACCAAGACGTCAAGTGCAGGGAATGGGGAGACCGAGCGAACAACAGCTGTGAGAGCACTCACATAGAACTGCATCGGTGTAGTTTTCTTGACGCTGTAGCCTGATCACTTGGCAATCAAACACTCCTGTTAAGAAAGCCGCACTAACAACGCGCATATAATTTGGCAATATACAGGCCGAACGGACCTCTCGTCATCAGCACTTGGCTGCCATGAGCGTAATGTGCCTGTCACGAAGGTCATAGGCAAGTTTCTGATTCTCGACCGCCGTAGCCATGAGCATTCGCGTACAATCCGCTCTAGTGCATATTTTTACACACACTGGAAACAAGATAGATTCTGCCAGCGACCTTTCTCGGGCGAGACAACATGAACATAGGATTACTCGCCGGTTGGGTCTTCGGCCGCGAGGCTGTCGGGGCTTGCCGGCAGCCTCGTGTAAGTGTTCTTTATCTATCCGTGTGTAAGGACGGTTGACATGACGGCCTCATCGCGTCAAAACATTGATTCTCGCTGCCAGCAACAAAAGATCTTCCCTCGCCCACGGAGAGTGCTCTGCCTGCCATGCATGTTCCTAGTCTTTAGTGACCTCCAGACTTGCTGACCGCTTGCATCCATGCCGACTTCAGTACTTAGTTGTACATGTTAGAACAGGGATGCCTCGAGCCGGTGTAACCTTGAGATGAACACATCCGAGGAGCGATCTGAACAGACTCCTGGGCCTTCGAGGGCCTTTTGGGTGACAAGTATCCATCAGGCAGCATGATGATGTGCTCATAATGTTGGGGGCTATGACATGAACGAGCGGGGTTTGTCAGGGTGCATCGTGCCTGCCAAGCCTGCACAACGCCGATGGCAAGAGGGGGAAAGAGCTTACTCCTCCTCGTCTGCGACGGCCATTGATTGGAAAGAACGAATTAGACTGACAATACCCGCCTCACGTAACATCGCATTAGTTCTCTCTTGACTTTCGTCTCTCCATCGTCCTGCATCACCACACCAGGCTTGCCCGCCCTACGAAGGTGACCAAGAGGCACGAGGGCCCGAGACTACGGGCAAGAGCTCCAAATTGCTACCTCATTCCCTGGCATGAGTTCTGGACTGGACTGCGTACACCCTGCTTGCATCAGGCACAAACCATACCACCTACCATGCAGTACTACGATATAGTTTTCATTTTAATGACATAACCATGCACCATGTCTGGTCTGGATACCACCAACCAGCCTGCGCTTATATGCAGTGCTACCATCCAGGCCCCTCCGGGCCCTCTTTCTTGTGCACTGCATGCCATCCTTGGCCCTGCCACCCACCAGCCCTTCCCCATCACCTGCAAGATGATCACCCAGAGGTTGTAAGGGAGACTGGTCTGGGAACCAAACTGATCCGACCTCAGGTTCTGCCTGCGCCTTGTCCCACAGCAGTTCGTCCCGTTGCCGACATCCCAGAAACGCCTCCACCTCCTATGGCGATCTCTCTCCACGGAGGAACTATGCAAACATGACGATCTGCAGGTGGTACGGCGCAGGAGCACTACCCATGAGTTGGGGCAGGGAATCCTGACAGGCCCTCTCGGCCCTGGCCCTGCACCAAGACCTGGGTCCCCCTCTCCCCAGGTTCCCCGCATTCTCCGGATCCCGCTAGCTGGGTAGGCGATCCTTTGGCAAGCAACGTTTTTTTTTTCTCTCTCTTCTTTCTTTTCTTCTGCTGCTGGGCCTTTTGCGACGCGAGCGCAAACAGGCTGTGCTCCTTGTCGCTGGAAGATTTTCTGATTTGATTAGGGCACATGACCCTTGGGGCCAGAGTGGATCGTCGTCCTATAGCCGCCCGAATGGCTGCTCCTGCGTCCCTCATTTCCCCTCGGCCCTTCTTCCTGCGCGCCGGCTCACCGTATGTCTCATCAGGCGGTGGCCAGGCGCAGACCACATGCAGGACGCGGACTTGGGCCCTTGTTGTTGTTGGAGGAGGAGGAGCTTGGAGTAACACCTCGGGGAACATCTGCCCGCCTTCGTGCTGACTCGAGCGGGCAGGATGATCTGGATGGTACGTCACTATGCAACATCCTGGCCAGCGATCCCCTCATAAGAGTCCCTCCCCCCAGATGAAGGTTGAGCTGCTCTCCGGGCTGTCCTGTTGTCCTGTCCGGCTGCTCAGGCACACAAGAAAGATCGCTTGCGCCCAGACTTGCTGCACCCACCGACAAAATGCTGTCCTCCAAGCTGGCTTTCCTCTGCTGTACGGCACTGCTCCGGGCCGTCAACGCCCAGACGGCCACGACGTCTGGGCCTCTGACCTCGTACACCCTGACGGCCGACAACATCACGGCTGTGTTTATACCCTATGGAGCCCGCCTGACGCACCTGCTCGTGCCTGACCGCAATGGCGACTTCCAGGATGTGGTGGCAGGCTACGATAACACCAGCCAGTACCCAATCGACACGGCGACCAACCATACGTACTTTGGTCCCGTCGTGGGCCGCTACGCCAACAGGATCAAGAACGGCACCTTCACCCTCGACGGCGTGACCTCACACATCCCGGAGAACGAGAACGACGGCCACGACACGCTCCACGGCGGCACCGTGGGCTACGACGCGCGCAACTGGACCGTCACGTCGTACACCAACGAGTCTATCACGTTCACGCTCCTCGACGAGGCCTTTGAGGGGTTCCCGGGCACCGTGCTCACACATGCCACCTACACGGTGAGCAACACCATCCAGGGCTCCGCCTGGGGCCTGTCCCACCCCAGGGTCACCATGAAGACGACCTCGTTCGCCCTCGACAAGCCCACGCCCATCATGCTGGCCAACCACATCTACTGGAACCTGAACGCGTGGAAGGACGAGACGATCCTCAACGACACGACGCTGTGGATGCCCTACGCGCGGCGCTACATCGGCATCGACAACATCGAGGTGCCCAACGGGACCATCGAGACGGTCGCCTCGCACCCGGTGCTGGACTTCACCGCGCCCAAGCTGGTCGGCGCCGACATCAGCGACGCCGTCAACTACTGCGGGCTGGGCTGCACAGGCTACGACAACGCCTTCATCCTCGACCGGCCCTATGACACGGGCGCCACCTCGTCCAACTTCCCCGTCCTGTCGACCTGGTCATCCACCACGGGCATCCGCCTGGACATCAGCACCAACCAGCAGGGCCTGCAGATCTACACCTGCAACGGCCAGAACGGCACCATCCCCATCAAGCCCAGCCAGATCGCCAGGAACACCGGTGCCACCGACGGCGGGGCCAAGTTCGTGAACAAGTACAGCTGCATGGTCATCGAGACGCAGGGCTGGATCGACGCCGTCAACAACCCGCAGTGGGGCCTGACCGACTACTGGTACAGCGACCCGACCACACAGCCCAACGTCATGTATGCTACCTATGACTTTACAACCTTCTGAGGTGCGAGAGGCCGCCTCCTCAGGACGGAGTACCCCCTGAAGGATTCTCCTCCTGAACCGAGGAAAAGGAAAGGAGGGAAGGGAAAATTTTTTTTCCAATTAGTTTCCCCCTAAATAATGAATATAATATTTTGTCCGTCATAATCATCTGTTGTCCGTTTATGTCCTCTTGCCCGCTCATTTAAGGCCCTTGTTATCCGTCTTTCATCCGCCCGTTTCGTTATTGGTGGGAACGGGCCGTGATCACCCCATATCTTTCCAACTAAAATGATCCTACAGACAAGCGACAGTGTGCGCGCCAATTTGTCATCCCCCTGGGCTTAAAGTCCATGCGGTATACCGCAGTGTCCCGAGGTCCGCCTGCAGGATCTTTTCTGGTGGCTGGTGCCCACGGACGAAGGAGCAAGCCCCGGCTGGTCAGCCAGAGATGCAACAAACAAACACATCACATGTGTGGGTGTTTTCTTGGCGCGAACAGACACCTCTTGGGAGCCAACATGCAAGGTCCAACAGCTCGACTAAATAAATACTGTGCTCATCCTCCTGCCCGGACGTGCTGGTGTCTCGCTGAGTAGTTCTATATTCACAAGTCAAACTGCACAACATCACATTCCTGCCTGAGCCCCTGCTGGACCGTGTCACAAGCCTGTCTGTCGTACCACGCCTACAATGTCCAGCCAGCCAATCCCAATCCTTGTCACCGGCAAGGGCGAGCCTATTGGGCGCATTGTGATAGCCAGCCTACAGCCCGAGTACGAAGGTCAGTCTGGCAGCCAGGGCCCAGCCACCTCTCACCGGCACACCAGAGCAAGGACCGGAGAAGAGCCTAAACACGGAAAATTTATATGCTGAAGCTTAAGCCTATCCCAGTGATCCACTTCACCCTCGCCGCCGCCGTCAAGGAAGAGCTCCCCCTGCTCCTCACCAACACCCGGCCCACCAGCCCGAGCAGCCACCTCGGCACCGCCAACTGGTCCGCCGACAACCCACCCCAGGCCTTGCTCCTCGGCGGCGCCTACCAGGACGCCGACATCGAGAGCCTGACGGAGTTGGTCCGGGCGACGGAGGGGGCCGCGCAGATCCCCCTGGCTGCGGGTCGACGCGCACAAGAGGGCAGCGCCCTCGGCGCAGCCCACGGAGGCCGAGCTGCGGGAGTATGCGCTGGATGTCGCGGGGAGGATGAAGGAGATGCTGGGCCGGCTTTCGGGGGAGGGCAAGCTTGGAGTAGGGAATGGAGGGGTCTACCTGGTTTAAGAAGAACGAAGAAAGAAAAAGGGCTGGGAATGTGTAGGAGGTTCATGAGAAGATTTATGTATGTTCAATTCAAAGTTAACGAGCTGTGCTAAACAGAAGTCCGTTTAAATTGCGCACCCTGAAGGACCCCCACCTAAGGACAGGCATACCGTGAAATCCTCCCTTGTCATCAGTTCCCTTATTGACAAACAATACGCAACTTAGACTACTCATCGTCATCTGCTAGGTAGAATCAATTTAGAGACGTTAGAAAAAAAATGACAACGTTAGAAGCTCCCTCCTCTACGTTTACACGCAACTGCCTCGAGACCTTGAAAAACTCCTAACGAACCCCGCCTGCTCTCGCGATCTGGTCGTCCGACTGGTTCTCGTTCACCTTCTTCAGGTAGCTGTCAAACTTCCCCGACACGTTGATCACATGCCTGAGGTGCTCGTAGGTCATGGTCTGTCTGCGAAACTTGGCGAGCTGTCGCGCTGTCGTGATGATGTTGCGGATCTGTCGGCCGTTCAGGTCAGGCTTGGACAGCTCTTCGATGTAGTCGAGTATCCCGTCGACATCAACAGCAGGCAGGCAGCCCTGGGTCGCATCACTAGACAGCTCAGTCGTTGTCTCGGGGGACGACTGCACCCTCTTTCCTTTCTCGTCGCGATGGCTATTCCCGTTCAGGGTCGGGATCCGTGTGATGAAGTTCCTCCAGATCTTACGGCGCTGTCCGGTCGTCAAGTTCTCGTAGTGGAGGGAGAGCAAGATCCGCGACTTGAATGCCTCGTCAAAGGTGCCAACCCGGTTTGTTGTCAGAATGAGTATCCCTTCGTAGTACTCGAGGACACGGAGGAACACCGAGACAAGGGCGTTCCGTTCGAGATTGTCAAGGCTGCGCTGCTCGAGAAAGACCTCAGCCTCATCGATGAGCATAACGCACCCCCAGATCTTTCCGAGGTACAAGACCGACTCTAGATACTTCTCGACCTGCTCCGGCTCCGTACCAATATCGCCACATGTAACCCGGAACAAGGGTTTCTCAGCGATCTCAGCAACGCTCTCGGCAGTGAAAGTCTTGCCAGTCCCGGGTCCGCCATGCAGCAGGATGATAAGGCCGTTGCCTTTTCGGTCGATCACATCGGTACCCCGTTCGGTCTCGATTTGATGGTACACAAGCGCTTGGATCAGTTCCTTGGCTTGCTCCTCGACGACGAGGTATTCGAATGACTCCTTGTTCCATCTGACCTTGCGTATCCGGTCTACCTTGAGGTCCACTACAGATGGGTTAGCATATCTTCAGCTTCACAGTGTAGATCCAAATTGTATGACTTCCACTCACCCCACCTCTTACTTCCTAGGTTATATCCTGGGATCGTATTTGGAAAGACATAGATATCAGGACATGGGGGCGGAGTCTCCGATGCCATTGTCTCGACACTCATGATGTCTTCTTCTTCCTTTTTGGTTTCGTATAGGAGTTTGAATCTCGATGAGTCGCTGTGGAGCTGCTTATACGTATGGAAGTCGATCATGAAACGCTCCCCGCTCTGTAATATGAGTTTAGTAATTAATCGATTCGCGACGTGAAAATTAAGGTGAACTTACACCGTAGATTCCATCGTCGCTGTCATATGACACCAGATTGCGGTTTCGACAACTCCAGAACACCTGGCCCCGTTTCTCCAATGTTTGTCGTATCTCCTCTTCAGCGTATTGCAAAGGATAAGTCTTCAGATCCTTGATGTTGACTTCCGTCTTGATAGCATTAGCGCTGAAGACAATCTCCAAATCTATCTTTTCCTTCAAGAACTGCTCATTATATCGATACTTCCAACTCTCCACGTTCCATGTCGTCGAGAACTCCCCTTTCTTGGAAGAACTGCTTGACCAATCGATTTGCGACTTATCCCACTCCAAGACCGGTGAAGACTTCTGGAGGGGCCACGACCTAGCGACTGCTGCATGCACTTCGTCTTTCCCCTTCCAGATGAGCACATCCCCTGGCTTTTGCTAAGAAAGGCATCGTGTCTAGTGATACCTTGCCCTCCATCAAACGTGCTCTTGCGCGAGTGTGTATCTCCCCGTAATTCTCTTCAATCCATGAGGTCAGCGGGCGGAGAACCTCCTGGTCCACCAAGTCGAGGCTCTCTAGAGCATCCATTGATCCGTATCTGTACCAGAAGATATAGGGAGCATCAATAAAACTATCCAGGTCCTTATTAGGGACTTGTTCCGAAACATTATCCTGGATGGCGCGAAAAGCTTGAACTGCCTTCTTCATGCGCGGAGAGCGTAAACTGACATTTTCTTTGAAATGTCGAGGCCTAGGTGGATTTTCCAGGTTGGCTGTTGCTCTTCGAACCTCGCTCATCAGCAAGTCTGGCGAATAGTACCGTGCCACGACGAAGTCAAAGTCTTCTTTGCGTATATATTCCTCCGCATTCGTGATCGGAAGTGTGCCTCTAATGACGAATTCATCTTTCTGGATCCCTGGTGACCATGAGGGCGCGTCAATATAAGCAGACAGTCTTCGGTCCGCCACGGATTCCCCGACGAAATGGATGAGCGTCCACCTGTCGGCATTCTTCTTCACCCCTTTTAGCAATTCATTCTCTGCCTGTAGAGATTTGACCTGACTGATGAGGCGGTGATATTCTTCAGTATCCGGATGAGGCGCCTGCGTCGAGTCCTTCGTGGGCGCACACTGGGGTTCCGCTCCAGCACTTCCATATGGAGGTATGTCGCCAAAATGCTCGTCCCCTGATTTCTGCACCCGCGATTTCTCCATGGATACACTCCTCGAAGCACTAGGGCTCGCATCGAGGTGTGCGTGAAGCTGAGATCCTCCAGCGGGCAGACCGAGCATTCTTGGCTGAGGGTGTCCTGGCTCGGGCGGGTGCCCGCTGTGAGAGCTTTGGCCGACTGCAGAAATGCTCGGGTACCCAAGATTGTGCCGAAGTAGAGGATTGGCATGTTGCGGCTTTGAATGTCTGAGAGCCCTCTGGCTTTCACTGATGTCGTTCTCGCCAATGCCCTGCGTGCCTCGTCTAGAGAATACGTGTGACAGTCGCTCTTGTTGAAAGTCGCTGGCTGAAGTTTCGTCACGTGAGATAGTGATGTGTTTCCAGAAACAGCGTTGAAGGATCAAGAGTTCTTGCTTGATGGCGTCTCCCTGCTGTAATTTGACCAAGTTGCTGGATAGCTCTCGTTCGCCAGCCTGCCTGCGTGCGTCCCCGCCCGACTTTGTGTTGGCGAAGTGGTCTATGTCCGGTGCGGGTATCAAACTGTCAAATCTCTTAACCACTCGGAGGAAGAGAGCTGTGGAGTACAAATCGTCCAGCAAGGAGTTCACGCCATATTCTTCAAGCAATTCCTCCGAGGTTTTGCTCGCGGGCACTAGTAGCTGGAGACTTCGATAAACTTGATCAATAATACAACCCCGTAACGATTCTATCTGCGGTGCAAAGTGGTAGAAAAAAGCTTCTTCATTTCGATGCTCGGGGATGAAAGCCAGAGACGGGTAGATAACCTTTAAGAAAGCACCTAAGGTGATTGTGTAGTTAGTAATGATCCTCTTAGTGAAGGATTTCAAGTATGAAGCTATTGATTCGAAAGAGGGATCGTTGTCGATGAAGTCTCTGAACACGGTTGGTAAGTCAAAACGCGACTGTTGCTTCGCGCCATCATTGACTAGCGTGACATGCGAAATGTTGTCAGTGAGATACACATGAACAAAGTGGTTGAAATCGCAGGACATGGTCGGTACGAGGAGAACTAGGCGGGGAAGTTTGAGCCTCGGGAGATTGAAGACGTGGTCTGGATAAATAATTTGGAGGTCGTGGGATGAAGGCAGGGAGGGTGTGCAGCCACCACGCAACATACAACCCGCCGAGTGACATGAGCATTTTTGCAAAGAGCGGAACTGAGATTGGCATTGGTTCGCCTAGCTCACTATTGCCGTCGTCACATGCACCTTTTCAGAAAGATTTTATGACAATCGCCCAGACGGGCTGTCTCCATGCGGGCTGCGCATTAAACTGCACACATGTCTCTTTGCGAATGGTGATTTAGACCAGCTGACTGCAGTAGCGTGCAGTGTGGAGGCAGACCACCCAGGTTGATAAATACACAGTCGCAACGGCTTCCAAGGTTGGAAAGGGTCTACTACTACGCCAGGATCAGCTGCGCAATAAGCCACTCTTCTTTGAAGGGCAAGCATCCAATTAGAAGCCCGAATCATGATGACCACAGAGATGCCATGACGCGAAGTACAGCGGTCTCAAGTAATGTATCGCGGTGTTCAATGTTGATACAATGACTAGCAAGGCTGTGTGGATCGCAAACCAGTCTCGATACTCACCCGCTAGAGACTGCACCGAACCTCCTCGGGCAAAATTGAGGATTAGGGATGGCACAGGCTAGTCCGAGGTGCGTTCCCGAAATGCTAATCTCCTTGACCCCAACGATCTTATCTGATTCCCATTGAAGAGGCAACCGTCTGTTGGACGACGCGTACGAAGAGGCGAGACTTCGGTTTGCAACGACTCGCAAGGCTGAGCGCCAGAGCCTTGACCTTATCTATTCGAAAGACACGTTGAACGATCTGTGTGCTGTTCTTGCACAGTCCGTGGCGTACTATGAGTCTCGGAAGGCAAAGTCCAAGGTCATTCACTGGCTGAGCAGCCTGTCCAAGAAAAGTCAAGTACTATGATGGCGTCCTCGACATCGTGGTCCAACAACACCCAGCTACCGCGTCGCTGGTCTGGGGAGGGATGAAGTTGCTGCTACTAGTAAGAAGGCCAATCTCACGTATATTCTTACCAAGGAGCTCACTCGGAAACTCAGGGCGCGATCAACCACGAGAAGACGGTCACGACATTAGCAAAGGCCCTGTCCCGGATCGGGGACGCTTTACCACAAGCAGACATACTTTCACGTCTATACTCGACCCCGAGCATGAGGCAAACCTTGGCCGAAATGGTTGGACACATCTTGGAGTTTCTGGTGCGCGCCCATAAGTGGTACTGCGAGGGACGCATGAGGCATTTCATCCACAGCTTTACCCAGCCTTTCGAACTCCGGTACGACGACCTCCTGGAGCGAATCAAATACAGCTGCACATTGGTGCGAGATTTGGCAAACACCGGTCACCTGGTCGAATCTCGACATATCCATGATACCGTGGAACAGACAAGTCAAACTGTCACGGTCGATCTCGCCCAAGTCTTGTCCCAGCTGAGGGAGATGAGGGCAGAGATGTACACCGTCCACGCCAACATCGCGACGCTTGATGCCAAACTGGACCGAATTGGGACCACGACCCTAGATATGAACACCCGACTCTCCACAGTGCAATTCTCTCAGATCATGCTGTCCCTCTCAGATAACAGCGTCATGGACCCTCTGAAAGTCCTGAATTCTCTTTTGGCCATGCGCAATATTGCACCCCATAGAGCCGCTCGCCTGCTGGCACAAACCTTCCACCACCTGCCAAGGATGAGACAGTGGACCGAATCGCGAGACTCGGGCCTCACCATCGTGAGGAGCGACTTTCAGTCACGCCAGGCACTTAGGAGCTTCTGCGCCGACGTGATCGAACAACTCCGCGCCAAGGCGGTGCCAGTCCTCTGGGCCGTGAGGCTCTCGCAAGAAGGGGCTGCTGCTGAGAAGAGCTTGTTCACGACTGACCTTCTCAAGTATCTAGTTCGACAGGTCTTAAGCCTCTTGCGGGAAAATCAGGTGAAGAGGTTGATGTCTCGGAACCTGGCGCTCGTTTCTCAGGATTTATCAGAGCGGGGATGGTTTTCCATCCTGGAAGACTTGCTCGGCGAGGCAGCTGGCCAGGTCTACTTCGTGATAGATCTCGAGCTCCTCAACGGAGTAGGCGACGGCTCTGGACAGTTCCACCTGCTGTCGGCTTTCCTGGGACTCTTCAAGAAACTCGGGGACAGGCAGCCACCTCTGGTCGTCAAGGTGCTTTTTATCAGCTACAGTGCGTGTCTGCCGTTCTTAATCTCTGAAGAAGAGAATGCGGAGTTTGTCATACATACGAAGGCTGTGACAATGGCAGCTCGGCGCCGAAAAAGGCCGCGGGAGGCAGTCCAGGGCCAAGCGGCACCGGTCTCTATTGGGCAGCGGACTCCATTAGCATCACACAAGGCTGCTGGCACCCACAAAGATACCTGAGGTACAACTAATGTGTGATGTCAACACCCGCGCCGGATAATGTCTCACGCGGTCTGCTGCGCCATGCAGTCAGCCAGGGGACGGCCATCACCCTCACTGCCTCAATTATCTATATAGTCACACTCTAGGCGTACAATCACAGCTACGGACCGGTGTGATGATTTGTACAGGGCAGATAACATCCCTGTGGCTGCACCGCAGCGTTCAATCCGCAATCCGACCCGAGAACTTCGGGTCAGCGTCTTTCCACATAGCGGGATTATTCTCTCGGTGAGTTGTCTCAACAACACCCTACAGCTACATTGGATGAGCTCTTCTCACCATGTAGATAACTCAGCAGAAATCCATGGGTGGGTGCTTTCGAGCAGCTTACACGGGCTCTAACCCTGTATCATATATAATTACATTTTCAAGAACACCTAGTATTACTAGATTACTCTGTAGTATCAGCTTGCTAGTCAGAGGACTATTTGGATAATAAATTCAGATAAGGGGAGAGGCTAGATATTGACGTTTTAATATCCGAGTCTCTACTCACCGTGGGTATAGTTGTCGTTCGTCCGAGATTCGGCCGTCGTTCGGCCGGACAGCTTAGAAATGAACGAACAGCTTAGCAATGGACGACCCGATGCTGTCACTATACCTGAGCCTCCACCGGCTTCATATTGTGATATGTAACTATATATATTAGTCCTCTGAAGAGCTGGTCACCCTCTCTTTTCCAAATCCAACACCCGACACACTGCAATCTACACCTGAACGCCATCTGAAACTGAAGCTTCTCCGCATGTCATGTCTTCCCACCGAATCCTCATCACCGGCGGCTCTGGCTACCTCGGAGGCACCCTCCTTGCCCGCTGGAAGCAAGCCGACCTCCCTCCCACCTACGACAAACTATTCGCCCTCGTCCGCACTGACGCTCAGGCCGCCGCCGTTAAGCAGCAGTACGGCGCCGAGCCCTCCTGCTAGACGTAAGGGACGAGAAGGCCGTCAGGGACGCCGTTGTGGACCATGAGATCAGCATCGTGTATTTCCTCATCGATGCGTTGCAGTATGAGGCGCAGGCGTACTTCATCAGGGCCCTGGCCGAGGTTCGAGAACACACTGGTCGGGAGGTGCATTTTCTTCATGTACGTGAGAGAGATGACCATCCTGTCTTTTGCGTATATTCCTAAACTTTGGGGTGGCTAATCATTTTTTGCTCCCTGACAATTGTGGGAGAACTAGACGTCTGGGGCCAAGTTGTTTTCTTCACATGTTGGTGCCCCGACGGACCGGCCTCTGCTTGATACAGACCCTGGATTATTCTCGATCCAGAAGGCTCAGAAGGCTCTGTTTCCTGTTATGCAGTCGGTACGTACCTACGTCTTCCGAGATGACCGTCGGGAAGGGGGGCGGGGGAGATGTGCTTGACTGACCTCGTTGCTCCAGGCCGTCGACGCGAACTGCAAAGTCATCGAGGAGTCCGAGAAACACGGCGTGCGAAGCTACATCTTCGCGCCCTGCATAGTGTACGGCAAGGGCGAAGGCTTTGGCAAAACCATCTCGATCCAGACCGTCGCCATCGTGAAAGCCGCCAGGGCTGTGGGGCGTGTGTACAAGGTTGACGAGGGCGAGCCGGTAACGTTCTTCCTACGCACGCTAAACAAGAACAGAGCATTCAAGCTGATCGGTTCGCCCTTAGGAATGGCCCGTCTGCCACGTTCTTGACAACACGAGTCTCTACCTCGATATCCTGCGCACGATCCTGACCGGCGGAGATCCGGGGTATGGTAGGAATGGCTACTTCCTGGCCTCCCCAGGAGCTGTGCCTTGGAACGACATCTACAAGGCGATGGCGACGGCGCTGGCGAGGCGCAATGTCGTGGCGGACGATACTGTCGTGCCCGCGAGCCCAGAGATCCTGGCGCGCATGGGAGAGGCCCTCGGGTGTCCCGCTGAGGCGGTGAGCGTGCACCTTGGCGGAAGGTGAGCGCGACGCATTACCCATCAACACTGGTATAGAGGCTGACATGGTTTGATAATCTAGGTGCACGTTCAGGAGTGAGCGCGGGAATAGAATCGGCTGGAAGCCTCAGTTTGGCCCTCGCCATATCATCGAGGCTGCGGATGATGAGGTCCAGCTTATATTGGACAACCTGAATTGATCTAAAGGGGGATTGATCGATGTATCAGTAGTTCATAGTGTGAAAATGAGAGTTATACTCGCGAGGCTCGCTTAATACATACTTGCTTATGTAGAAGAGACCAGCAACCCGTCTCGAGGCCGAGTGCAGGACACCAGCAGTCTCAGACCTGTAGAACCTCCCACCTGAGTAGTCGCTCCAACAGCATCGAGTGTCGGGTGATGAATGTGTCAAGGAAACTATTATCAAGACATGATCTGTCGGAGGAATGCATGCGAGCTTGGCTTTCTGCCAAGAAGAGCCTGCACCGTCTCGGCCTCCGGTCGACCTGCGCCAGGCTCCAAGAGCAGCCTCCGAAACCTCCGCCCGGTGCTATTGTCCCAGGCGTCTCTAGAAAAGACGGTATCGTAGATATCCGCAGCGATCACTTGACACCTGCGAGTTGGGAATTCTGGTTAGTCTGTAGACCCAGACAGACAATCGACGGATTAGCATGGATTCGAGTGGCTGCAATCACTCACAGCGGATACGCGAAATAGCCAGCGTCGTACTTCTTGAGAATATGGCTGAACGAAGCCTGGCCCCATCCTGGATCCTGATCACCTTCGCAGAGGGCCACACCCATGATTTTAGATTTAGTAGAGTTCCAGAGCGCAGTCGTGTCTATCTCCGCCGCTGCCTGCGCGCTAGGAGGCGAGTGAATCGCAAGGTCGAACAGGGCCAGGTGGATCGACCGCATCATCTGGTTCGCCTTGAAGAGCCACTTGGTAGAGGTGACGCTCTGAGCAATCTCCAGTGGTAGCGCTCCATGTAACTCGTTGGTGCCATCCTGCTGCTGCTGCTCTGACGAACCACAGACCAGAGAGTGATGTTTGCCGAGGCGCATCAGCACCTTTACGTCCCACGCCCAGTTCTCCATAGTTACACTGGGGATCTCGACAAAGTCCCGTGAATGCTCAATGCCGTACTTTGCAGAAGAGACCAGGTTGTGGATGGCATGACCTAGTTCATGCATCAAGCTCTTGACATCTTTATGTTCGAGCAGAACCGGCTCATCCACAGAGGCCTCTGACCGGCTGATGGCACAGATCACCGCCGACACCCCATGATATCGGATCCCAAGTGCGTCCACGGACGGCCGCTGGATGGCAATGTGCGTGCCATTGCTGTATTTTCCTTTCCGGGCGAGGATGTCGAGGTACAGGTAGCCCAGAAACCCGCCGCCGTCTGCTGCACTATCTCGCACCGCATGAGTGACCACCTCGTCGTGCCACGCCGTAACCTCGGGCATTGGCAAAAAGTCAAGGCCGAAGACGTCTCCATATAGCTCGAGGATGCCTTGGACGGTGTGCCTGACTTCAAAGTACTCTGCGAACCTGCGCATTTCGAGCGAGCAGTGCTGCTTCTTCCAGCGGTACGAGTAGTGGCTGAAGTCCCAGGCGAACAGGTGAGGGAGAAGACATTCCGGGTCGAGGTCCATCTGACTTGTATTATGAAGAGGACTCTCGGCATGTCCGGACTGGCTCTCCAGCTTCATCTGCCGGAGCATCATCAGGTCGCCATCGCGGAGGGGCTCAAGCTTCTCGCGCAAGATCTGCAGCGATGCCAGGACCTCGGCCGTGCTGCCAGCCATCTTGTCCTGCATCCTGACGGCGGCATGGTTGTCGTAGCCCTGTAGGCGGGCAATTTCATCCCTCAGGACAATGATTCTCGACAGGCGTCCGACGTTCTCAGGGAAGCGATGCGACCGCGCAAATTCCAGCCGACGCCGAGTGTCTTCCTGGATGGCACTGCGGTAGACCACAGTGAATGCATTGCCCTTCAGTGGCACTCGAAAGAGCTGTTGACCTGCTCTAGGGCTGGTGGTCCCTGCCATGTGCTCTGGTGAAGTGCCCGTCTTCAATGCTCTCGTGACGTCCTCGCTCACCCCAGCCAGCTCATCGCGGGTACACCACACCGCCCCGTCATTCTCCTCCGTGATGCTCCTGAGAGAAGCAGACGCAAGCCTGCTCAACTCCTCCGAGGCCATCCGTATGCGCTGACGAGCCTCGGGGCAAGCAATGCTCGCCCCTGCACGGACGTGTTGCCCGTGTATATGGGCTAGGAGAAAACGATCCTGCGCGTCGAGGGCCTCGGCGGATGTTCTGGTCGTGGCTCGGTGGTGGACGGCGCCCACCAGATCGGCGACATCGGTGCGCATCAGGTTGACGGCCTCGCTTACCGTGATGAGGTCCTGGGCTTTTCGTGCGGCATCGCGGATGTCTTTGTCTGGATGCACCTGGGCCAGCACGGTTCGAAGGATCGTGGTGCGGGAGGCGGCGCGGTTACGGCTATCTACAAGGGGTCGGACTGTGTTGGCGAAGGTGGCCGCCCCAGGCGTTATGGTTTTGACAAGGTTATCTCGGAGTGCCGTCTGGTTGGCGATGAGAGCTTGTGTCTCGGCGAGGACAGACTCGGGGCTGAGCCCGTCAAAGCCTGGCAAGGGGGGAAGCGGACTCGAGTCCTGTTGCTTTGACCTCATCGTGGTGGTTGAGCGTACGTGATATAGGTTGCTCACTCTGATGGCTGTTCGCTGCTCCTCCAAAGTTCCTGCGAGGAGTCTGCGATGGGGGACTGTGATCGCAGAGGTGCTAAGTACAGCGTAACCAACGTGCATGAGATCCGATGGGACAAGTCATCAGATCCTCGGTGATAAATTCCCGAGTGTTTCCTCCTTAGAAAAGAGCCTGCGCTCTGGTGCAGTGCCCGGGAGGCGCATCTTCTGGATTTCTGCTACAGACCGCTGTGGGCCGAGGGTGGTCACTAAAGCCGTAGCCATGTATATATTCGCGAACATCTCTTGTGTCAGGACGTTGACGTGGTGTCGTGAGCCTCATCTGCTGGGGCTGGGAACTTGGAAGGAAATATAGTACAGCACAGTACTGAGGTGCTGCACTGAGCACTTCCACAACCAGGAGCCATGGCCTGAGAATCCCTGAGAGTCTACGGGCGATGTGAGTAAGATGTCAGAACTCTGTGTCCACTCTTGGCTTTATTCTTTTAGCCCCTCAAATTTTTATTTCTCCCGAGTCTCATGAAGTAATTGCATCGTTGTGATGTTGTTCCAAGGAAGAAGGCCTGGAACGGCCTAGAGTGGACACTGATGTGAGGCAAGGGTGTCTCCTAATCGGCGCGAACACCCTCAGTAACCGTTGAAGATTAGGGCTTAGGGGGATCCTCCTCCTGTTCCTTGTGCCCTGTAGCCCGGCCCTTCCCCCCCACCACCAACCCCACCCCCGGCCGATTACCCGTTCCTGGTCCTCCTGCGTGATGCCCCAGCCCCTCCAAATTCCACCCCTCCACACCAAAAAAGAGACATCACAGCTTCAACATGCTTTCGAGGGTGGGCATCCCCAACCACCAGCATTTTCATTATGCCACGCGGTCATTCGGTGGCTCGAGGCCACAGACCAGATTCTCGATGGTCTAGTTGAGCTAGGCAGGGGCTTCTTCTGAATGACCTCCCTATGTTTGTCCCATTCCATGCTCTTTGCCCTTTTTTTCTTTTCTTTTCTTCTTGTGCTTGTCCTCATCCTCCACTTTCCCTCTCCTTCGGTTCATTCACGATCCCTACATCCCTACACCCAGCCATTATCTTCGTAATCTCTCCTTCAAGACAATACTATAGAGGCTAGTCAGTCGAGCTGGGCATTCTACCTCCCTCCTGTCCCTACCGTTCCCATCTCCTTGCGCACGGCTCTCGAGATGCGCCTGTTCAGCCTGCCCGCGCCTCTCCCCGGCCTCTTGCTCTGTGCTGCCCTCCTGTCTCAGCCCTCGAGTTGTCTGCCAGTCGCCGACGTGAATGCAGAGGTGGAACAAGACCGGGTGCAGAGATTTCATGCTGTCCGACCCCGGGAGACGTACTCGATCGTGCCCATCGGCGGCCAGAGCACAACGTCGACAGAAGCAGCCGCGACTACCGTCGTCGAGACTGTCACCGCGGCGCCCAAGACGACTACTGATGAGGTTACCGAGACGGATATCTCGGTTGTTTCGATCGCGCCAGCTACGGTGGTTGTGACGCAGACAGTCACTGATCTGGTCACCTCCAAGACGTCGTCCCAGACGACCTCTACCTCCTCTGAGACAGTCCCGGCCACGAGCACTTCATCCTCGCTTACGAGCACTTCTTCGACAATCGCGAGCACCTCTTCACCAACGAGTGCTGTTCCCTCATCTACGAGCACTTCCTCGCTGGGCACAAGCACTTCATCTACGCCTACAAGCACTGCCTCCTCGACCACAGCAACCGAGTCTTCGACAACAACCGCCTCCACCAGCATCACGACTGTCCTCTCAGTGTCGCTGCCACCATATCTCACCTCGACCACTACGCCTTCCTCCCCCGTCACCTCTTGGGCACCAACACCTTCGACTTTCATCACTACCAGCAAGACCAACACCACCACCTCGTTCGACGACGGCCAGTGGCACACAACATATCCTGCCTGGAATGGCACATCAAAATATCGCGCCGCTGGAAGGTGAACCAACCACACACCATGTTGGCCCCGCTAGAAAGGGCGCCCTGCCTCTCGCTTTATGCGAGTCGGATCCGATACGACTACAGCAGGAAAATGAGCAATGAGTTAAGAAAAATCATAATAGCTAATGATGTAACAATACCCGTCATCTCTTCATTCTATGAGAGATTGGCTTGGGACACGCTATATACTATGTACATAAAACTAGAACCAAGGCACTGGTTGACCAGAGATGAATGGTCTTAGGGCTGGGCATAAAAAGACGGGAGTCTTCTTATAAGTAGATGCTATGCCATGTTATATATAGAAATATATGGATGCCTGTCAAGGCTTCTGTCGAGAACTATTTAATGGGAGATAACATTGTACTCGCCGTACTGTCTAGCCTAGTCTTCCCCTTGTTGTCAAGGCCCTCGATCAACCAGCATGTCTAGGCTTGGACTATACACAAGATCTCCGCACAGACGCTGATCGAGACAGGCCCTGATCTGACTCTACCTAGAACCTTGAGGTATACAAACTCACAGTTTATCTGCATGAAGTGAGGGAAGGATAGATTTCAGAAGAATACATTCACAAGCAAGAGCAGTCATCAGGAAAACATTCAGCGGCAGAAGACATAGCCTATCCCATATGGATTGCATGAAGTTTGGAAAGGTGATGGAGGGAAAAAAAATAAATCGTAGCATGGGTATTCAAGTCATAAAGTCAAAACTCATTACCGCTGCCCCCCCTCCCCACCCCGGACACCCTTCCCAAGCATGGACGGACCCTCCACCCCCTCAGTGCTCCCCAATACAGGCCAACATCAACCTCTCATAATCCCCAGACGTCTCGGACTTAATCTTGCGCGCCAGATCCTTCCCATATCGCTGCTTATAGGCCCCCTTCACGTTGGCCATGTTTCCCTTGTCCCAGTGGCTCCGCACCACCCTCGCAACGAGGAGGTGGTCCTTGGTGCCAGCGCCGGCCATGGCGTCCTCGAGCAGCATGGCCTGGTGCATGTACCTGTCGATGCCGTGGCGCAGCTGGAACAGGAGGGCGTCCTCCATGTGGCCGCGGAACTCCTTCTTGATGACGGTCTCGAGGTCGCGGGCGTATTTGAGCTTGTACTCGTGGGCGATGGCCCTGATCTGGTTGTCGTTGCGCGTGCTGAGGATGCTGCACACGCGCATCTCGTCGGTGCCCATCTTGCCCTCGGTAGCGGCGTAGAGCGCGTCCACGTCCCTGTCTATGTCGGCCTTGATCACCGGCGCCGAGTCCTCGGCCCGCGTGGCGCCCAGGACGATCTCGAAGTGCCGTTCCGTCTTGAGGCTCAGGTCGTCCTTGACGGCGGCGACTAGGTCGCGGTGGAAGGTCGCCTTGTACGCCGACCTGATGGCGTGTATGTCGGCGTTGCTGCGGCCCAGGAGCACGTCGTTGAGCACAGCCTCCTTGGTCCCTGGCCCGCCCATGGCCTCGAAGAGCAGGTGCACGTCGTGCTGCAGCGGGCCGCGGGCCAGCGCCACCAGGCCCTTCTCGAACCAGCTCGACGTCTCGTCCTTGAGGTCCGCGACCAGATTGCGGCGGTGACTGCGGGTGTAGGCATCGCTGATGGCATGGACCTGGTAAGGGTCCTTGTCGGCCAGCTCGCGCACCAGGGCCTTCTCGTCGGTGCCGAAGCCCTTCATGGCCTTGCGGATGGCGTCGGCGCAGGGCCTGGCGTCCCAGTTGATGATCTGCGGCGGGCCGTAGCCCGGCGAGGGAGGGGTTGGGAACGAGGGCGCAGGCGGAGGGGCGCCGTAGCTAGAAGCTGGTGCGCCGTAAGGAGACGGGGCGCCGTACTGGCCGGGTGGCGGGCCCTGGGGAGGCGCTTGCTGGTAGTAGGACTGAGGACCACCCCCGGGCGGCATTGGCGATGGGGCGCCGTAGCCGTGTGGAGGAGGTGGCTGGCCATAGGGCGCAGGTGGATACGGGCTGTGAGGGGGGGCAGGCGAGTGGCCGCCGTACGGAGACTGGCCTGGAGGAGGAGGAGGGGGAGCGCCATACTGGCCGGGCTGCTGGTAGCCGTATTGTCCAGGTGGTGGTTGTGGTGGGGGATGTTGGCCGTAGTAGCCGCCCTGAGGAGGTTGGTCTTCGGCGCGAGAGTTAGCTCTTGAGCTTGACGGGAGGGGGGAGGGGCAAAGGGATACTCACTGTAGGGAGGGTATCCTCCGTAAGACATGTTGTGGAGGGTTGCTAGAGGGAAGGAATTACGGATTCAATTACTGGTATGACTTGTGTGTAGGAATTCTATGCCGGAGAGGTTCGAGCAGGAGAAAGAGCAGTGGGTAGCAACAATCAGAGAAAGAAGAGAGCGATGGAGGCGCTTGTTGCAGAGACGTGCGCAAGGTGGGCTGCAGGTTATTTATTGATCTGCCCAGCCGGTGTTCAAGGCAACGTAAAGTAACTCGTCACCAAGGATGAGCTTACTTTGGCAGGTCTCTTAGTTCCTTTTTGCTGAGGCTGACGGTTCCAATAAACCCAAGCTTGGCGAATGGGGCAGTGTAAGCAGAGGCGGTTTGGGCGGCGGGCCAGCGGCCAAGCTACAGGCAGCTATCTCGGCAGAGCTGGGGAGAGCAAGGATGGCACCTGCTGTGATGGATACGAGACCGAGTCCCGGAGCACACATGCCTCTGGAAGCTTCGAAAGAAAGACGGAGAGGTCAGGTGTTCTCGACAGACGACAGAGGCGACACAGGCGATCGACGGTGACGGTGGCTGTGAACAAGAGCATGTACGTGTGTAATACAGTGTGTGTGGTGGGGGTGGGCTCTCCAGGCAGTTGCCCCTCTATCTGCCGTATGTGCTTTCCACTCCCAAGATTCCGGGATTTTAGCGTGTGGATCGACCGCTGAGGCTGAATATGACGTGCCGAAAGAAAGAAAGAAAGAACACCATCGAGGCGATTGATTTGTCTCACTGGCTGCTCCAACCACGTCTTTCTCCCGAACTCGTGGCGGTCATTGACATGATGGCTATGTTCGAGTTGCGATGAACGAGAAGAAGAGGCGGATACACACACTCTTCATTGTCTCAGAGCATATGGAATCAACCGACCGCTCGCCAAGAGCCAACCCATCTCGTTGTATGCGCGCCGTCGTGGGAGACGTCATCTGCTGTGCCGTACATGGTCTGATAGTGTACCTGGCAGTGCCTGGCCACTCTGTGGCAGTGCGCAGTGCCTCTTGCGCTAAACAGGATGATGGGCAGCAGGATAGTTAGTGTATGGCTATCGCCATGTGCTCAGCAAGTGGAGGTGGGTTCCCTCCTCCGACCATGCATGTGCCGTGCCTGGGTGGGATCCCTGCCCCTCACGACCCGACCTTGTCGCTGAGGACCTCGGCAGCCCTGCCGATTCGGCCGTACACACACACACCTAGGTACGGCGGCTTCTTGCTGCTGAGTGAACGGAAACTGGGCTCAATCATCGGGCATCACATGTTTGGATGTTATAAATCCGATTCGGGAGAGATGGCGAGCTTCAGAACGCCGGATTCCTGGTTACGTCTCCTGGGTTTCGTTTCTCCACAAAGATCGAGATCCTACTTGGAGGTCTCCCGCGCTGATCTCATCATCAGCGGAGAGTCCTCTTGACTTGCAACAATAACCCCCTGTGGACAAGCTGAGGGTTACACAAGGTGGATGATTTATTTCATTTGTGTATCTTGTCAAAGGGAAGCATGGTGCGGAAGCCCCCTTCAGAGCCGTGCTCTGTAGCGGCCCGAGGCTCGTCCAGCTTGAGAGCACAGCATGAAGCGAAAGCGAGCACACACACACATACACACCACGGATAACGGGACGTGACGAGGGAGAGGGAGGCGTGACAATGACGGGTGAACAGCACAGCACACTTGCATTTGGCTTGACATCTACTGCAGGAAGGTAAATGGCCCCAAGTCGTGCATCAATGTGAAACAGGCAAATATGTGTAATGCAGCCGTACCACGCTGGGGGAAAAAAAAAAAGAAAAAAAAGAAAAAAAAGAAAGAAAAGGTCGCAGCTCGAGGGCGGTGATTTCGGGCCTGATAGATTGCGTATTGCACCATATTCATTGTATGTGTATATGAAATCTAATGAAAAATAAATTGAAATTCATGAGAGATCGTTATTGGAGTCCAGTTGGTCCGCTTAGAGATGAAACCCTGGTATTTGAAATACCACCAAAGCTCAACCGGTTACAAAGCAAACCAGCAACAAGTTATAAAAGGGTTATACATCTCTTATAGCACCATGCCTAAATAGGTTAGATTGATCTCTACTAGCGCAATTTACTTTAAATCGAGTACAAAAGGCATTTACGATATAACCCCCTTTTTAACCCTGCCTAGCCTGCCTGATTTTTTTTTGTCCCTTCTAACCTACCTACCCTGCAAGCCACTGCTTCGCGCCTTCCAATTCAAACAAGTCGCGTAGGTACGGATTGACTGCCGCGTAAAGGCGCCAACATACTATCCACCTGCCCAATCCACAAATCCTGTCTGCTAGATTGTAGACACTGCATCTTGTCTTGTCTTTACAGCTCAACATTTCCTGCAGCCTGTGAGCAGGTGGCTCTCTACCTTACCAGCACCTGTCTGCCTGCAGTCAGGTCGAGCCAGGTCGATGTGCATCTGACTTCTGAATCAGATTGTTCAGATATCTGGAAAGAGGACATTTGGACTTGGGGATTTGGTTCTTTTCTTTTTTTTTTCTTTTTTCTTCTTCTTGTGGTCCTGACTCCCTCCTCAACAGCAAAGCAGCACAAGCAGCAGCAAGTTCCTCGACTGCTCGACTGTCGCCGCCTCTCACCACACAAACAAGACCTTCTCCTTGATCACACCAGGGCCGTGGCAGACCACCGTGTTGGGACCCGGAAGGGAGAGGGAGCAGATCAGCAGAGGGGATTGATCTGGGACCCAGCTTGCCATCTCACCCAACCTTCTCTCACATCAAAGAGGTGTAAATCGTGGGCGTGGTCCTGTGCGTGGGCCGAGGACGGAAGTGGCCCCGATCGTCCCCACAATGTCAGCTGCTTCTGCGCCGAGCGGACATGGCCATAGACCCGCTCCCGGCGCCGCACACGGAGGCCGAGACCTGAACCACCCGGACGGGCGACCAGACAGCCACCAATACAACTCTACAGACTCACTCCCGCCCCAGATCGTCTCTGACATTGCTCCCGCCGCCACCACCCTCTCTCCTGCAGCCCAACCCTCAAACCCCTCGTTTGCACCTCCGTCCTCGTCTCCCTCCGCCAGGGTTTTTGGCAGCACCCGCGCCCTCAACGGTCCCAAGAGCGGAGGAGGCCAACCCCATCCCGTATCCTCCCCTGTCCTGAACACCCCGCTCCAGGAAGCTCCAGGCACAGGAAGCCCGTCTCTTGGTCTCCGCCCATCCTTTGGCTTCCCTTCCCCAGGGAGAGAACAGGCCCACGCCGACCCAAAGTTTGTCGATGATCGCACCAGGATCACCTTTGCCATCCAGCAGGCCGTCCCCGAGGCCGCGAGGCGATCTATCCGCGATTGTTGGGAAAAGACCCTGATGGGCTCGGATTTCCACCAGGCCTTCGTCGTACGTTACCTGTTCCCCTCCCCAATAGCAGCCCTATATAAGGTATACACCTCATGTAAGTTTGAGAGGATCAAGTCGCTCACACGGACCAGCTAAATGCCAGCATCCACCATGCCACCCCCTCTGCTATCCAGCGCGGGATGCGCGACTTCGGCAAGAATATGATTCGTGCCGCAAAACGCGAGATCATCGACGCCATGACCCCGGCCGACCTGGACGAGGTCGCCGCGCTCGTCCTGGCCAAGGCGAGCGACTCGTTCCTCGACCAAGCCCTCGAGAGGCGCTTCAAGACCATCGAGGCCAAGCGGCTCATCAACGCCCTTGCCAGGGCAGAGCGCCTTGGCTACGACCCCAGCGACGTCGAGGAAGAGGAGGCCGCCGACGCAGGACCCTCAGCCTTTCCCACCGGCTCGTACCCATACCCGGCAGCGGCCCAGCAGGGCCAACCTCTGCCCTCGAGGACCGCCGTTGCGACTCCCGCCCCCTCCCCGTCCCAGGGACCCGATCTGGCTACAATCTCCTTGCATTGCGGGCTCTGCTTTCGTCGTTTCAGTCACGATTCAGCATACAACTATCACACAAAGCACAAGGTCTGCACGCGCACGCCAAGCGGGTCCAAGGGCTTTAAGTACAACTGCCAGCACTGCGGCCAGGGCTTCACCACAATCATGGGCATTCAATATGTAAGTAGTCTCTCCCTCGCCTCTCGATGCCCCTTCTCCCACACCCCTTACTCTCTCACCACCTCTCTCTCTCTTCCCTCGCTGACTCTCGTGTGTCTGTCTGCAGCACAACTCGCACAAGGTCTGTGGAGAATTTGATGGTGAACCGCGCGTGCCCCAGGGAGCTCTCAATACAGCCGATAAGTCTATGCCCTGCACCCCATCCGTGCCCAGGACCGCCTCGCCCTCCGGGAATCCTATGAGCGCCACCGGCAGTGTCAGCACCCCCTTGTCCGCTACGGCCCGTGGCTCGTCCGCTACGCCCGGCGACCCGTCTGCTGATCCTTATGCCCACCTGTCACCCGAGCAGCTTACCGCCATGCAGGAGGAGCTCCGGGAGGCCGAGCTCAAGTACGGAGAGCGGATGCGCCAGGCCAATATGATCCCCGACGAGACCAAGAAGAAGGCGCGCCTCGAAGGCCTGGCCAACTCCTTTGGCACCAAGCAGTCCCTGATCCGCAAGAAATATGGCGTCCGGCTCCGGATGCGGAGGACCAAGGCTGAAATCATGGCCGAGAAGGACCGTATACAGTACAAGACGGCGGCTGAGCTGCAGGCTGAGCTGGGCCTCCCGATGAAGGATCGAGGACGTCCCATGATAAGGGATGGACGTGACAGCACCCCCAACCACCAGGCCGGGGACGGCCATGCTGTGCGTGCAGCCGGACGTAGCGGCTGGGCGGCGGTGAACGAGCCGGCAGGGCCTGTCACGACCCTGGCATCGTCTCTGCCCGTTCCCCAGCCCAAGATCGAGGATGACGAGGGCGGAGTGGGCATGCATGCCGGCAAGCGGCGTTATAGCGGAGTTATCGAGGGCCCAAGCAGCAAGCGTACCGCCTACTCTCAGATGGGAGGGCTGGACGGTACGGCAGCAGTGGACGCGGAGACGAAGGATCCCACGGTTGCGCCCGCCAAGGTCATCTCTCCAGTGGGAAATGGTACGGCAGATGAGCCATTAGCCCTGGATGACACCGACTCGGAGGATTCGGGCGGCGACTCTACCGATGAGGATATCCCGGCCCAGCTGCCGGCGAGCATACGTGAGAGTCTGCAGCGAGGGAGCTCGGCCACCGCCTCAAGGGCCGGGTCAGGTTCTGCGGCACCATAAGAGTACCACCCCAGAATGGGCTGTGTCGGTTGGTGGTGGTAGACTCAGCCTGATTTTTGTGCCTGGGTTCCGGTAGTGGTATCTACCGTGCCTTGGACCATGCGATGATCCCCCTCTTGTTTTTTTCCCCCGCCTATTTTTCCTTGCTTCCTGCAAGGCATGGTTCATCTGTACAGATGACCAAGATTACCACAGCTCGGGATGGACACAACATTGCGTTGGCGTTGTTCGGCGGAAGACTTCAGTTTTGCCGCCTGAGACCCGTGTAGACCTTGCGAGAGAGGCCTCGCGCTTCCTCCCTGTGAATTGGGTGGTTAACCTACAAGGACGTTTCAGATAGCAATCAGTACCAATGCTCTTTCTCCGTGGCCTAGATTATGCGCGCTCTGCAGTGATTGAACGTCGCCTTGTGGCAAACTATTCAGGACCACTGTAATCCATGTGTAGCCCGGATGCTGCTATCATCCTCACCCTCACCTAACACGTTCAAGCGCACAACGGACAATTTTATCTACTCGCTAATCCTGAGATATAACTGATGGTGTGATCGCACCAATGAGATCGGCTTTTCACCACGGGATCAAGCCAGCGCGCGCCAAACCTCCCACTACAGAACCAGATCTGAGATGTCCCGCGATCCTTGCTCCTGCAGAGCACACACTTCATGGCATTATTACGAGGATTACCGACCCCCAAAATCAGGAGGGACGGACACCCAAAAAGGGAGCGTGAGAAGCGACCGGCCAGCCAATAACGAGCCCTCCCCTTTTCGCGCGAGTCTACGAGGGAGGGAGGAAGGGATGGACTATTGAGGCTGCGCCCCCTTGCCCGACCATTGGGTTCTGATGTGAGAAAATCCATCCGGCTTGTCGCAGGGGGCACGCCTCTGTGTGTGTGTGTGTGCGCTTGAGGAGGGCCAGCTGTGTGGTCTGCTTCGTACACGACGGGTCTGCTGTGGTCTTTGCCCACACACTGGCGGGCGCAGGATGGTTTATAGTTTGGTCGATAGATGGGTTTTTTTTTCGTCTCTCTCTCTCTCTCTCTCTCTCTCTCTCGTTTCCGAAAGAGGAGAGTGCAACACTTTTGTCCTTACACATTTACAATAGTCTCTCCATCGCTGTCAGCTTTGACCAAGCCGGCGACCACAACCCCAGCAGGGCCCCCGAGAGCCAACCAACGGCCGACGACAGGGGCGGATCTGAGATTTAGGGAATAACTGGGGAGGGAGAGAGGTCCGTCTGTCTGGTGGCGCTGAGCACTGCTTTCTGGCCCCACTGGAGGAGGGGGGGGGGACAGACATGTACCAGCCCTGTGGGCAAGAGAACGGGCTTGGTGGCTTTGGTTGGGTGGGTGGATGTGATGGATGCACGCGCAACGGGGTGGGTCGTCCCAAGCTTAATCTCAAGGCTGGGAGAGGGCAGTGGGCCAGAGGTTTGGGATGAGAGAAAGAGAAGGCAAACAAAAACAAGACTTGATTTTTTTCCTTCTCTCTCCTTCTATTGCCGACAGGTTCCTGTGGTTGAATTGAGTTTAGGCTGTGCTGCAGACTCGTCGGTACCTCAAATCAGCAGGCAGGATGAAAACCCGAGCGGTTTGAGGGCTAATGGGAATCTTCTCGATCGACGGCAATCAGTTCGGATGTCACGCAGCCAGTGGCATTTCTGTAGTGGCTTACTGCTGTGTTCACTGGCCCCTGTCCCCCTGAAGAAAGCCGTACGAGGTTGCGGTCGGAAGGATTCTAGGCTTGCAGCCGCCCAAAGAAGAAGAGGAAAGAGAAGAAAAAAAAAAAGAAAACGAGAGATGGAAGCGCCAACGTCAGTAAGATTTGGCTGACCGTGCATAGACACACACACACATACAGGCAACCTACTGTTGAGGCCTTCTCTAGTGCCTGTACTTTGTAGGGTAATTCGTGCAGCTATGGTACAAAAATGATAGTTCTCTCTCTCTCCCCCTGGAAAATGCATACAGAAAAAAAGAAGCCCTTGCCTGCTTGGCTCTCTGACTCCTGTCACAAGGATCGACACCAGAGATGCGGCGCGACCCTGCGATTGGATCCTTGGGAAAATCTCTCTCTCCCTTTCTGTCTCTAATCTATCTATCTATCTACATAGCATCTATCTATCTGCTTCCAGGATCCTCACACACCGGATGAAAAGCAAATTTCAGACCCGATCTGCTGAACCAGGGAAATCTCCCCGAGGGCTCTTGTTCAGGTTTCAACGCTGCAGTGGTTCGTCGAGATGACAGGGTCCGGGTGACATTCCGAGGGCCTGGAGGGCCTGGCGGGACCTGATCGGGGGCCCACTATAGCAACCGAGGCAGACGCTGTGTGCTCCGTTCCTTGTGAATGTACAGCGAGGGAGGCCACTGCGGCAGGGCCTTTCACTAGGCGCCAACCAAAGTCCCAAAGGTCCCCAGATCTCCAGCAGTGTGTGCTTCTCCACCACCGCCGCCCCTCCCCCCCAGTGATGTGATGGTGGGCCGGGGCTAATTCGAGACATACCCGTACTGTTCTGTACTGTACATTTGTCGAGGACGACACAGGGACAGAAAAAAAAAACAAAAAAACGAGGAACGGATTGACTAGACCCCAAGTAGAAGGAAGGCCTGGGCCGCCCTGTCATTATCACATCTGGAGTGTGACCTTGGTCGTGGCCCTTAGTTTGTAGACGTGATTCTTCTGCCCCTGTCCACACAACAGTCCTTCTTTCTTCTTTTTCCTCTCTCTATCTCTCTATTCTTTTCGTCCGTCTGTTTGATCTATCCCTCTTTCCTTTTTGGTTTTTTTTTGGTTTTGTTTTGGAGGAACACTATCCGCCCGGAATCACGAGTCCTCGTCATCTCGAGCCCAGAGACCACGTCGCAGCCTTCTCGCGAGGAGTCCGTGTCAGCATCGTCCGTCGTCGGTGAACCGTCCTTCCGCCCTTGTGTGCCCTGTCTCACCAGCCCGAGGACAACGGCCCTGCGGGAACACCACGACACACGCGATCTCCAACGGAGAGGACCAGTCAGGAGGACGGAGGAAGGGAGACGGAGAGACACCGAAGAGACGACACAATGTGGGACCGATGGAGGTCGGGAATGGGAGGCGGGGGAGGAGGAGCTGATCAGCACCACCCTGGAGCCAAGACCAGAGCGTCCACCTTCTCCCCGTCGGCGCCGGCGTCGACGATAACCTCAGCAGCGCCGCAGGGCAA
Organism: Celoporthe dispersa; assembly: GCA_016584495.1. Taxonomy (NCBI): domain Eukaryota; kingdom Fungi; phylum Ascomycota; class Sordariomycetes; order Diaporthales; family Cryphonectriaceae; genus Celoporthe; species Celoporthe dispersa. Next base: position 1,147,110 of record WAID01000002.1, read on the forward strand.
TAATAATAGCTGGCAGCCCCGCTCGTCCGTCATCGCTGCGCGCCAGCAGGGCCAGCCGCAGCGACAGCCGATCTTGGACAACAGCCGCCTTGCTGGCAAGGCCGGCCCACCTCCTCCACGGCCGCCGAGAGACTAGTAAGTCTCCCCTCAATCTCTGGATGGGATCGACGGTGCTATTAGAGGTGGTACCTCCTTGTTGTGTGTCCCGCTGCAGCTGCTGACCATGTCTTGTGGCGTGTCCCCGTCTTCCACAGTGACACCGTACCTGCTGCTCCTCCTGCCCGGGAGCCATACCAGCCACGCCCCCTGCAACAGCGATCGCAGACGCTGCCACCGTCGGCGCCGCCGTTGGCCCAGAATAACGGCTACCGCGACTCTGTTGGCCGGCCTCCGTCCTCGGTCTACTCCCAGCCACCGACCCTCTACACGGACCTTGGGAGGGCACACAATGTATCGCAATACACGACCAGCCCGGGCGAGGTGTCACCGCCCAGCTCGCCGGAGTTCTCTGCGGCCGATCATGCGTACGTACAATACAGAACATGCTATGGTGGGGATCGTTGGGCCGGCTGCGCTGCCGCCGTGGCACTCTCCGGCCTCCCCCCGACCATCTCATGCTGCTCTTTTCCCAGCTGCTGAGGATAAGTCGCTAACGATGCTCCGCACACACAAACACAGACCCAACCATGACATCTCTCCGATAGACGAGGAGTCCGACTTTATGGCTCCCTCCGCCTACTCCCACCAACAATCCCAACCTCCTGCCCCGAGACCCGGACTCAAGTCCTCAGACCACGCCTCTCTCCCCTCCCGACAGCGGGCAGCCAGCCGTCAGGGCGGCGACCTGGCAGACGTGCCCGAGGCGCCGTCTCCCAAGTCGCCGGCAGCCTCGACCGCGCGGTCCAACATACCGATGATGCGCCGCGAGCGTCGGCAGCAGAAGGAGGCGCAGGCGGCTGCCAATAAGTTGCGGTCCATATCAGGGCGGGAGGAGGGGCGCGCCATGCCGCCACCTGCACGGGGTCTGGGGATCTCCACTGTGGTGGCCAGCCCTCCAGACTCACCTGAGCAGCAGCGACAGTCATCGCGGAGCGAGTCGAGAGCAGGCGGCGGGCCCACCAGGCGACAGGCGCAGGGGCCAGCCACCAGCCACACGGACCCTGCAGCGACAGCCTTTGTGGCGAGCAGGCCCGGCTGGAAGGGCGCGTCGGGACGAACTGCGATCGTGGACCCTGTGAAGGACAATCCCGAGGCTGAACCGCTCAAGATCCCCCCTCGAAGCGCAAGGCGAAACTCACCACGTCCGGCCGAGGGTGGTGGTGCTGCACCGGCAGCCGAGCAAGAACAGCAGCAGGGGTATATTAATGGTGCTGGCGGCGGAGGTGTGAACGGTTCAGCTCCTGCTGCTGCTGGCGTGGGAGAAAGATTAGGAGAAGAAGAAGGGGTGGTGGACGTTGCCATATCGGGCGCCACTATCGGTCCTGAAACCTCAACACTGAGTAGGCAGCAAATAGGAGGAGGTGGCGGTGCAGGGAAGGAGCCCCTCTCTAATTCAACCGCTGCCACTACCGCTACAGCAGCACCAGCAGCCACTGCATCCACTGGAACCACTAATACCACCAACATTAACACCAACACCAACACCACCACCACCACCCACCACAATCCCTCCTCCGCTTCTTCCTCCAACAAGACCAGCCTCGCCAGCACCCTCCGCAGGATTATCCCCTCTTCTGGCCAGAGACAGAGTCGAATCTTCAGCGGCAGTGCCCTCATCAATTCGCTAGGCGGCCAGAAACACCAGCAGCAGGCTACCACCGCCCTGCAGGGCTACCCAAGCCCACCCCTCTCCGGTACAACCTCGACGCCCACTGGATTCCCGTTTCAACAAGGTGGTAGTGGTACTGGCGCCGTCTCAGCCGGTGGATCTCCCACAGGTGCCGTCAATGCCATGACCACGGCTGATGCCGCCCAGATTGATCCCTATGCCAGCACGCAGTGGCCAGCCGGCGCACCCCATCAGCAACAACAGCCCCACCACCACCCATCATCGACATTTCCTCTGACATCCTCCTCGGCCGGGTACCCCCACGATCACCAGGACGCAATTCGCAGGAAGGAGATTGGCAGCGGGCCCCCCTCTGCGGCGCCAACACAAAGGCACGCGGCTGGCCATCAGCCACACGAATCCTTCTCCTCGTCTGTCTACTCCCGGCCAGAAGACGACCCTCAACACCAACAACATCACCACCATCCTTCCTACCCATACCAGGACCTGTACCAGGCACAGGCCCCTCCTCGACAGCCTCCCCACCCGATCCACCTCAACACCAAGAACCTTCCCAGCCTGCCTGGCGAGGGCAGCTCGGACTCCCCCTACGTGCAGCCGCCCTCGCGTTTCAGCATCACCACCTACGCGACCTCGGGACGCGAGTCCTCCCCCGCGACTCCTTCGACACCCAGGCACAGGCCCCACCTCCGCTCCCCACCCCGCCCAAGGACATCGTCATGGGCCTCACCAGTAAGACCAGCAGCGGCAAGGGCCTCACAAGGCCTCGCCGGCTCGGGGTCGGACCCGCTGGTCCAGGCGGAGGACAGCGTCCTGGAGCGCAGGCGGCCGGATCTGCGCGGTGGGGAAAACAGGTGGTCTGATGCCCTGCCAGATGACGTGGAACCCGTCAAGATCAGCCTGAGCAAGACCTGGATGTCGACGGCCGGGGCTAACAGCGCCGGCATCAACGCCACGAGCTCGCCGCCCAGGGCCCGGAAACAGGCGCCCAGGGGACCGCGCGACCTCCACCTGTCCTCGCAGGCACCAAATCCCAGGGGCGAAAACAACAACAAGGAGAGCGGCGGCGGCAGGGGCTGGGGCTTTGGCTTCCTCTCGCCGCGGTCCCCAGGTTCAGGCTCGGACTCGAACAACTCCCGCCCGGCCTCGATCATGTCCAACGTGGATAAGGACCTCCCGCCGGCCCCCAGCGCCGCCGCCACCACAGCAGCCACCACCACCGACCGCATCGCCCAGCTCAACGCCCAGCTGCAGGACCTGGCCAACCGGAGGATCAACATCAACCGCGCCATCAAGCAGATGACGGAGCTGATGCCCAAGGACAATCTGATCATGCCCGAGGAGGTGCGCAAGAAGCGCGAGGACGAGAAGCGCAAGATTGAGGACCTCAGGGCCAAGCTGTCCGACATCCAGGGCGAGGAGCACGACCTCGGCATGAAGCTGCACCGCGCCTACAAGAAGCTGGACAAGCAGACCGAGTACGAGCCCACCACCCTATGGGTCAGGAGAGCCACAGGCTCATGAGGGCCTACAGAGGGCGGCGTTGAGGAGACGGGGTTACGAATGAGCATGTGATGATCCTTTCTTGCCTCTCACCATTTGTTGTCCCTTCTATTTTCTACTCCTTCTTCTCCTCAGACCCCTTGGATCTTCCTGAGGGGGGTTTTTTTTTCCGTTTTTTTTCTCCCTTTAGTGTCTTTTTGTCATTTCCAAGCGCGTTTCTGGCGGATACCAATTTCATGGTTCGAGTTTGATGGCTGCATGACAAAGAGGAAGAGAGAGAGAGAGATCTCCTGGAGATATTATATTTAAACTCTGTACAAATAGAACAAAACGGATACGGCTGCCTCGTTGCATCTACAAAGAAAGGTACCTACCTCTCCAAAGACCCTCCTGGCCAGTATCGATCACTCCCTTTCTGCCTGTCAGCCCGAGGAGCTGGAGGTCCGGAGCCGGCTCACTAGGCAGGGTGCTGTGTGTTTCATCTCACCAGGTCGGACTATGTGACATGGCAGCCAGCTAGCCGTTGCGTGCTCTCACCCTAGGGACATGTCATCCCACACCAGACCCAGAGGAAAGAAAAGTAGGGTGGAGACCAGCCACTGATCAGATCAGACCAGACCAGACCACATGTCGAAAAGAAAAAAGGCTTATTCACGCATGTCCTCCTGAATGTACATATGTACATTGCCGCGCGGCTCGGCCGCAGTTCCGGGAAGTGGGCGAGGAGCGAGGACCCTTGGGAAAAACTCCCTCCCCCCTGTTTGTTTATTATCCAGTCTTTCAGAGGCGGTGGAGTCCTGTCTGCGCCATGCTGCTGTACTACTATGTGTTGTACCTGTGTATAGTTCAGTAGTGCAGGTTGTGGGCTTGTTGATCTTGGATCTTGATCTGGATCGTAGGTGGGGCAGGGGTTTTGGATGATTTTCGGCCGGCGATGGGTTTGTGATATGTATGATAGGGAATGTCTTGTCTTTTTATCCATGGGAGATCATACCCGGCGCATGGTCAAGTGGTGATCGGTCGAGGCTGCTCGTCTGCCGTGGTAGCAGGAATGGTCGGTTGCCTCACTCGTGTTGGCATATAAGGGAACTTGGACCTCGAAGATCTGGGGGATCTACTCTCTCGCCATCCTGGGCTGCGAGTGCCGGGACGAAGAAAAAGCTTGCCATGCACTGGATCGACTTGGCACTTCATAGAGGTGGATATGGGGATGGCATGCATGACTTTATAGTATTTCTATCTGCCATGAGGCGGCTTTGGTCATGGCTGAGGTGCGATTGGCATCCAACTCTGGAGCAATTTTTTTCTTAATTTCTATTTTCTTTTCTTCTTTTTCTTTCTTTCCTAATCTTATGCATGGGACCTGTCACCAGCTTAATCACCGTTCTTCGTCATGCCTCGTCTTTACTTGAATCGATCGGAAACAAGAACATAAACTGGTCAAACAAAAAAGAAAAAAGGGGGTCCCTCGCGGGTTGACGTGGATTGACATGCGTTGTGTCCATGGGCCGAGCTTGCGACCGAGGACGACCGAGCGAGTCAAAACAAACCCACCCACTGTTATTTAGTGTCGCTATTTACGGCAGCCGCCAAAAACGGCTGGCTGGCAGCGGAAGAAGAATTAAAGTAGGGGGGGCGCAGCCAGAAACAGACGAGACGAGGCTCTCTCTCTCTCTCTTCACTCAGCCCACACATCAAAAAAAAGAGGATGACCCACTATAAGTCGTCGTCAGCGAATTCGTGGTGTGCTCCGTTACAAGGACAATCTCTCCAAATTATACTGCCTGTGCAAATTTGAAAGACCTTTCCCACGTACATTTGCTGTGCAGATGCGGCTGAGCAAGCACGCGTGGTGCGACCCCTCCCACCGAGGGGGGAGCTGTCCGCGTCACTTTGGGCTCGCCTCGCGTAGGACTGGCTGATTAATTTACCATAATGTTTTGTTGAAGAGGTGGCTTAGGCATATTCGAACTGGGGTTCGGGTGAATCGGCCGTACTTCTGACTAGGATTGAAGGCTGTCTAGAAGCCCTCGTGGGTGGACCGTGTTAGCACCGTAGTAGTATGATGAATGGGTCCGGCATCTCTTTGGAATGGCTTCAACATGAACCTTTATAGGAGGGGGCTGCCTTCTCTTTTCTCTCTCCCTCTCTCCCACACCTGAACTTTGAATCTCCCGAGCATACCTCTAACTATCTCCTCTGTCTGCTCGTCCTGTCTTCTGCTTGTTTGCTATTCTTCTAGTGATACCCCTCTCTCGTCTTCATTATCATTCGCTTGTTTACTTTTCCTAAAAACAGCTCTTGTTCTCTATACAGAGTCTTGTTCGAAATTACACCACGAACTAGCCACCTAGACTTTCAACCACACACTGGCATCCCGCATTCTTACCACCTACCTCTAAGTACCTACCCTGGTATCTATCTCATCACCAACACCAACACCACCACAAACACACACACACACACACAAAAAGATGAAGGTCTCAACTACACCAAAGTCAGCCCTGGCCACCGCGGCCGTCGTCCTCCTGGCCAACCTCGCCGCGGCCCACCCCCACCACAGGATACACAGGCTCGGCTGCCGCTCCACAGACGGTGAGCAGATCGCCTCGGCCATAAGCTGCGGCCAGCCCGAGGACGTGCGCGGCTGCCTCGAGCACGTCGGGGTGGACGCGGCGGTGCTCGAGATATGTCTTCTGGAGGCCGGCTGTGGGCTTGAGGAGAGCGAGGCGGAGGCGTTTTGGGCGGCCGAGAGGTGCCGGGGGGAAGGCAGCACGGACGAGGACGAGGAGGAGGAGCAGCAGGAGGCGGACACTGGTGATGAGTACGTGATCGAGCTGAGGGAGCTCCACCGCCGCGACGACAGCACGACGACAACCTCCTCGACGTCGACGTCGACGACATCCACCAGCACGTCCTCAACGGACACATCCACCTCGACGGCCACATCGACCACCACAACATCGTCCTCTTCAGGGACCAGCACCTCGGCCAGCGCCACCACCTCGGCGTCTGCGGCCAGCGCCACTACCAGCGCGTCCGCGTCGTCGTCCACGGCCAGCTCGACCTCCTCCAGCACGGCGTCCACGACCTCGTCATCCGCGTCCTCGACCTCGACCAGCAGCTCGAGCAGCTCGTCGGACGGGTTCCCCAAGATCGGCTACTTTGTCGCCGCCCTCCTGGCGCTGTTCGTGGCGGGGTGTGCCAGCTATATCTGCTTCTCGTGCTGCACCGAACGGTCGAGGAGGAAGGCGGCCATCAGGCGGGCGGAGGCCAAGGAGGCGCTGGCGGATATGCACTCGTAGGATGGGGGGAAATCATGATGTATCTCTGATCTTTTTCTTTGCTTTTTTGTTCTAGCTCACAATGTCAATCCAGCGTTTCAGCGTGAACTCTCCTCCTTCTCTTGATCCTGCCAAGCTGTGAAGGGCTCGGGCGCTGCCTGTTGCAGCCCAAAGAGGAAAGTGCATCTTAAGGTAGGCACGATGCTGGTGCGTGTCGGGAACGCTATATTCCGGGACGACCCGCTGCAGAGTGACGCTGTACCGCACTGAATTACCTGCTTAAATCCGATGGTAACGTCAACCACGACAATTCAATTGCACCGGCAGCGGAGGTCCGGCAGATTGGCGGTGTTTTTGCTCAAAACACCCCCTCCCTTTTTCGGGTCAATTCGCCTTTTACTCGCACAAGAAAAATAATTAAAAATAACACTCAGTACACCCAAACACTGTGCAGGCAAACGCTTCAGCTCAATTTCCCTTGTCATCAGCAGTGTCAATGCACCACGGGTGGCTCAGGTTGTCCGCCTCTAAACGACGGCGGTGAGGGTCAGGGAGAGCGTCTCCTGTGACTTTTAGCACGCAGACTCTCGACGATAAAGACGTTGTCAACCATGGCGAGCGAGGTTCTTGGCTCGTCTTCTTCGGATGAAGACCAAAAAGCACAAGATGGCCCCACGCCAGGCCTGGAACCGAGGACCGCCGGTGAGGCTGCTGTTCTCAGTTCAGAGTCGACAAGCACGGGCAGATCAGCATGGACAACAAACGTCATGACTTGCGGAAAGAGGATTCTGACCTGGACACCTCCACGGTGTCGTTATGATCCGGAGCATCCTCCCGAGTTCGGCCTGGCTCTGAATCTGCTTTTTGCCCTGGTGAGCTCGAACCTATCTGCCAATAAGACTTCATTATAACAACCAATACATATGTCCTCACTAATACACGATCTCTATAGACCACTACAGTGACGGTGGCAAATCTCTACTACGTCCAGCCCATTCTGTTCCGGATCGCAGACACTTTCGATGTGACCTTCGAGAGGGCCTCGTCAGTTGCCACCCTACTCCAAGCAGGCTACGCTGCCGGCCTGCTCTTCCTCTGTCCCCTTGGCGATATATTTCCCCGCCGACCATACATCCTGCTCCTGGTCCTCTTCACTGCAACACTGGTGCGCCTCACCTCGTCCCCACTCCCCTCCCCCCTATATTCCAGCAGGTTGTCTTGCTAAAGTTTCGATCGATCGAATTAGTGGCTTGCCCTGTGTCTGACGCCCGACTTCACGTCCTTTGCTGGCATATCCTTCGTGTGCGGCATGACGACGGTAACCCCCAGCTCATGCTGCCCCTCGTGGAGGACCTCGCCCCGGCCCACAGGAGGGCCACCTGCATCTCGATTGTCGTCTCTGGCCTCTCACTCGGCATGCTGATCGCTCGGCTCTTGTCCGGAGTCATCGCCAACTACACCGACTGGCGCAACATCTACTGGTTCGCCTTCGCCGCCCAGTACTGCATCTTCATCCTGCTCTTTTTGTTCCTGCCCGACTATCCTTCCAAGAACCCCGGCGGCCTCAACTACTTCCGCATGATGTGGAGCATCGTCTACATGTTCCTCACCGAGCCATTACTGGTCCAGGCCTGCCTGATCAACTTCCTCCTGAGCTCCATCTTCACCTCCTTCTGGACCACCATGTCCTTCCTCCTCTCCTCGCCACCTTTCAACTACGACTCCCTCGAGATCGGCCTCTTCGCCCTCATCGGCATCTTTATCATCTGCTGGGGCCCCGTCTACAGCCGCCTCGTTATCGACAAGATCCAGCCGCTCTACTCCTGCCTGATCGGCATCTCCGTCGAGCTGGCAGGTGTCGCGACGGGGACCTTCATCGGGACCTTCACCGTCGCGGGGCCCATACTCGAGGCTGTTGTCATCGACTTGGGGAACCAGGCGTGCAACATCGCCAACCGCACGGCTATTAATGATATTAATCCCAAGGCGCGGAATCGGGTGAACACATGCTACATGATCGCGGCCTTTACGGGCCAGCTGACGGGGACGGCGGTGGGGAATCGCTTGTATGCTTTTGGGGGTTGGAGGGCGAGTGGGAGTTGCAATAGTGAGTTGAGATCATCATCGTGTTCCCTTCCTCCTCTCCACGAACTCTCTCTGGAGATATAAAAATGTTGCTCTAATACAGCCCTACAGTTGGCTTTCTCGGCTTCGCGCTCCTCGTCTGTTTCGCAAGAGGCCCACGCGAGCAGGGCTGGATAGGCTGGTCTGGTGGTTGGAGCATCCGGAAAGCAGCGACGTCAAGGGAAGCGCAGGCAGTACAGACACCTCGGGATCCTGAGGAAACCATTGAAACGAAGTGATATTGTCGTTCCCTGGAATGGGCTGTGCATACCTAGGAAATGGTAGCTATCGGAATGAAGCGTCGATATCCTCTGATTTCCGACTTTCAAAATTACATGATTCCTTCCATACGTTGCTAATCTCTTGTCCATCTCACAGGACACTATGGACCTGATTAAGTATCCAAGAAACTCGGCATCGTCCTTCAGGCGCAGCTTTTGGCACAGGTGAAATCCTGATCACCGAAAACGGCAGTTCAGATGTTCACATACCTTTAGGGACAACCACCAAGACACAATCATTCATGCACGCCAATTCGAGCGTCAGACAGTTAAGAAGTCAATGCTGCTGCCTCGCGCCCGTTGGCCCTGTTTGTGATTCACGCTGTTACCGTTTATTTTTTTTCTTTTTTCCACCCTCGTTCATGGCTTGAAGAAGAAAACATGACCCGCAGATCATAAAGGCATGAATTAATTACAGCCGCGGTTGTCAACTCTTTTTGCTCCTAGTAATCCTGGTTAGCTTTCCACTAGATACGAGAAGGAGATGAAGACTCTCATTGGTCCGTCTTGTCCCAACTTCAACCTAGAATTATGAATCTACTCATCACTTACTATTGAGCTCTTCACTCCCAATATCTCGACAGGCTGTGAGTCTCACCAGCCCTTGCCTCTGCTTGCTGTCCTCTGCTTGCTGTCCTCTGCTTGCTGTCCTCTGCTTGGACTTCTCTCCGTCTCTCTTCCACTGATACTATAGCTCTCCTCGCTTATATGTCGCTTTATCACTAACAAACCAGATTACTTTCTTAATCTTTCTTCGCACCTGGAGCCTCGCTGCTGCTTTACCGCTCACATCCTTCAAGGACGTGCGCGAACTCCCTTGTCCATGTCAACTTCACCAAACTCGGTGAAGACTTGACATAATTACAGGATCTTGAAACCAGGTCCGCAATTCTTGGTCGAGGTCTGTGTCGAGACCTCGTATGACTGTCTGCTGACTCTGCCCTCACCGCCAGCACGCGTCATGAGCTCCTTATCTGACACGGATGAGTTTTAAGTTCGGGCTCGAATGCTTTCAATCCTAGTGATGTCACGCTGGGGACGGCCGTGCAACCGTCTTGTCAGCAGACTGGTCGACACGACTGAGCACGACCTTTCTCGGACGGCAAGCGAGAAAGTAAGAATCTCGTTGACGAGCACTTAAGTGGCCAGGCCCTGGATCCACATGCGCATTTCACAATTATTTTGCTCAAGCGCCCAACCTTGCGCGAGTTCTACAGGAGACGGAAGAGTCATACAGCATGCCATAGACCAGAGTCATCGTGTCACCAACAACCAAACCTACGAAAGCAACACACCGCAAATTTCCCATGGCACAAGTAAGTGAACAATCCGAGACCTAGTCTTAAGTTCAGCTTGGCTAAGCAGAGGGTGGCTTGGCAGCTCCAGAGCACACAAATCTTCAGACGCCGAGACTGCTAAATATCGAGACCTTTTTTTGTTTTATTGTGTTTTCTCTTTTCTTACCATGGTGCCACAAAGCGGCACGAGGCCCGAGTCTCCACGTGTTCGCGTTGCAACGTCACAAAATCTCTGAAAAGGAAAAAACCTATAGTTTGTCTTGTGGTTGAGGAAAGACCCTGTACCGAGGGGAGCGGATCGTAGGGCAGCCACTGACTTGGTAGGTGTCTATCCTGTACTCAGCCGCCGACCATCGTTCTGTGTTATTTGATCACATTCCTTCCCGTGCCGCCGTCAAAAGGAAACAATAGGCGGTGGCACCATGGCTATCGGTGAAGAAACAATTCCGCGCTATGCTCCATCGAGAAATATTTCGGCACACGCTCCACCGGAACCAGGTTCATTCTTGTTCGCTCGAGCTCGAGCTCGTTGCATAATTTGGTATTTACGGAACGTTTAGCCTTTTACGCTCCACATTGTAACATTGCAGCCTTGTCATTACTTCTCTTCGTAAGCAGCAGATCGCCCCCTCCCACCCTCCCTCAAGCCTTTTCGCCGGGAAGCAGTTGCTTGTGACAAAAGGCGAGACAGGCCGGTAAACACGTTCGGAGATGGCACTGATCGGGGACTTATAGCGTTCATAGCGTCTCTGTGTGGCTATGTCATTTTACCTTATTCATCTTTGCTTACATAGCCTGAAAGTGATTGTCCATCATTTCTTCCGCTCGAGAACCTCGAGGATCGCGTCATGGCCCGGGAACCAGATTTGGGGCGAGGAGCCGTGATCAGATCATAGTGCGGGAATCGAAATCTGCGACTAGCTTGCATAATCAGTCTCAGGTCCTCTTGCTTTTTCTGGGAATGATGTATAATATCCGGAAGGGGTTCCGGGTCTGGGGCATTCTGTGGCTTCAGCTCCCTCCTGGCTCTCGCTTGCCACCGCGGCTCGCTTCATAGCCGAGACGAAGACGGCTGAAATAGAGTTCATCACAATTTGCTGCCTGTGGCCGTGCTTGACGTTCGGAGTTTATGTCTTGATGGCACTCCAAAGTGTCGATTTGTGTTTACTGTGATGACGGGGACTTCCCAAGCCCGAGTCCTTGAAATATTCTTCTTTCTTCCGCGAAGATCCCGGACAAAAGCACTAACGGCGGGAACTCATTTTGCAATTAAAAAGAAAAAGAAAACTTCCCGTGGAAATACAGTGATAATCGGTTGAACGCCTCGAGGGCTATGAGCCCCGTTGCTTATGCTCAAGGCTTGTCGTGGTCTAATTACGCCAGGAGTTTGAGAGTGGGGGTGAGCATGTTGCACACCGCGTCTTCTTCCTGCGTTAGAGGCGACTTAGGCTGAAGCTTGATAATCCAATGTGATGTGACAATACGCTCCAACTGCGTTACCCACGATCCACAAATTCTGCGCCAGGCACCAGGCACCAGCCAAGGCGGTGATCATCCCGTCTCAGCCTCTTTGTTACCGACAGTCATGGGACGGCGAATGGCGAGCAAAAGAAGCTTCAGCTTGTTTACATCCCACGTTTCAGGGCAAGTTTATCCGCGTAATGTGCTGATTAGCTCTGTGTAATTTTGGTTAGAAGGTAGAATATATCCTTCACCGCCGAGTTATCTGTCATCTTTTTCCGAGATCGTTCATGAATCTTCTAGAAAACCTTCAGACCACATCGACAAGAGCCTGAGCACTTTAGACTCACGTGTTCCTCGCTTGAGGGAATTGATTATCCTGTACATGGTCTATGCGAATTAATACAGGTACTAAGCCCTCGAGTTCGGGATGTCGGCAGGCTCGCTTCGATCTCGCCGCTGTCATGCATGCTGGCACGCAGCCACCGCACGTACAACCGGGTGAGATAGGTCATTTTGAGGCTTCAAGGAGCGAGATGTGGCTTCAGATGTGGCTATTTCTCCCCAAAACTTGGGACGCCGCAATCCCAATTTTAGATCGAGTCCCAGGAACAGGCGTTCCCGATGCCATGAACCATACCGTCTGACCACCTCTGTGTCACAGAAGAAGAAGACAGAAGGAAGGGCAGAAAAAAATTTGATCCCAACATAATGGCCATCTTCACCGCTAGAAGCTCTTTTTTTTTTTTTCCTTACTCCAAAAGGCTGAAGCTGACTTGGAATCTGATCATCGTTATCCTGCCCGCAGGGTCTGTCCCCCCTGATTCACGTGGCTGGTAATTAAAACGTGTTGGTATACACTTCTAGGCTCTGACTTGCTATACTGGAAACCTCTATGTAGCCGGTGTGCTGACTCGAAATGATCTTCTTGGGGCCCAACACGTCAGACCGTCGATTCTAAGCCTATCGACGATGGATGACACGACGTAGTTGTGAGAACTTTTTTTCTCTCTTTCACTTCAAGTGCATACGGGACACCGCTGAACTGACTTGCGAGCCCGACAAAACATTCTGTGGAGCCCTTCTCAGGTGCCAGTCTGCAGGTTCTAGTGGGGACTGACAGGGCTGGGAGGTGTGAGACCCGGACAAGCCGCACGTGGTGGGTCCCGAGTGGACATGTGCTTCGGTGGAGGCGAGACCGGGGGCCTGCTGGAGACAGAGAGAGGGTGAGAGAGAGAGAAAGAAAAGAGAAAGAAAAAAAAAAAAGAGAGAGGGGGGGGGGGTCGAGGAAGCAGAGCGCGGTACGATAGACCTACATACCCGCCACGGGTCCGGGGTCCGACAGGAAAGTCTGGGATCCTAGGGCCGCGCCCAGACCATCTCGACACATGGCGTCCAGGTCATGTGAAGTACGCCACAGGCTTGAGAGACGGGCGAGGGCGGCATCCTCGGTAGTGAACCGAAAGATACGGACCGGGTTCGAAAGGAGGCACAGCTTGTCTCAGAGGGCAGTGTTTCCAAATGGTGATGGCCAAGAGTCGGCCAGAAGAAGAAGAGCCATCTCTACGAGCATCCCGCCAAGGACGAGGGCCCCTGATGTGGACTCTCTGTTGGGCATGACACATTTTCCTTCCTCGGAAGCGGCCGCGATGGATGTGATGATGGATACCCTTCTTTCTCCTTATGCCGCCGTTGAAACATGAACAACGGAACTATTTGGGCCGAAACCTGAACCGGGCTCCTCGGGCATCTCTTTTTTTGGAACAGTCGACCGATGTGTACGGATGGGACAAGCCATCTGTCGGTGAGAGCCTGGTCTGTGCATTCAAATCCTGTATCTTGACAGGCCGGGTTGATTGGTTTCTAGGCGCGGCGTCAGCCCGGTCTCGTAGTGTTGTAACCCCTTAACTGGAACCCTTGTAAGACGTACGGCGTGCCAATTCATTGAAGTTCCAGTGGCATGGCTGCAGAAGCAGGTGCAAGTGAGGCTGCATGGTGCTGCTCGATAAACCAAAAAAGGCGTGTCCTGAGATCGGAGCAATCGATGGAGCGGCTGAGGCTGGTTTAGCCCAGAGATTGACATCTGATAGACCGCCTTCTTTTGCCAGATCTGAGCACGCCTCCTTTACAGAGCATTCTTCCTGTGCCAGATATGGGCTATTTTGTCTCACTCACCTAGCGAGTAATAATTAAACAGTATAGTTTGACCTGCCAATCGTTCGTCCGAAAGCAGGCACTCATGGGCAATGTGTTTGACCGCCGGTGAGACGCCACCGGTTTCGCAACCTGCCACGGCCCGACCAGGCAGACAGGTCATGTCGTCAAGTTCGTCGTGCTGTCCGAGCTAGGAGGAGAGTCTGTTGCAGCGATGACCCACTTGCCACATGGCGGTGTCTACGGCGACATTTTTTTTTCTCCTCCTTGTCCCTGGTCAAAAGAGGATACTGACGTACGGGGACTGTCTGCTCTCGAGGCCGTTTACACAGCCGATTGCCTGCTTCGACAGGAGCATGCGTATGCATGACAGATGAGATTATTAACCAGCTTCAGAACTTCAATGACAGATCACACAACAGAAAGAGTGGGCAGATTCTCGCTGGGGAGTTGGATGGGAAAACCTCTGAAACAATCGTAATTTCGAGGGAGCCGGGGCCCGGGAGAGATAGCATCAAAAGAAGACCCTTTCTCCGGGGACCATCCAACGTTTCCAGCCCTACCAAATCGGATGGCTCCCCTCGTTCACTGCCCAGGACATGACTTGGTGGGCCACTTACTTGCGGTGCATCCCCTGTCAAAATTTCCAGACGCCGCGACTTTGTTCACCGCCAGAGATCTGTGGCCTGTCAGTTACGAGTTCCCTCGCTTCGACGCATCTTTGGTGGAAAGTATTTTAGAACCGGGCCTCCGCTCGATATTTCTCTCGAGACCGGTTCTTCCAAACCAAGCCAGCTCCCCAACCTGATCTGTTCTCATCCTGCAGCTGGTCCAAACCAAAATTCTCTTTCAAGGTTGCATTCGTTCCATCCTCCCGGATCCAAAAGGCCCACAGTAATAATTCTAGAAGCCTTCCACCACAAGGGACGCTAAGATCTAGTCCACATCCACCTCGCGACCACGACACATCGTCAAATTGGCCCACCCACCTACACGTTGCACCTTCACATAAGGTAGCCGTCTTCTCCTTCGTCCACCCGCGAAGGCCAGACCTCGATCGTCCCTCCCTTGTCTTCTACGTCGTCGAGGAAGAAAGAAGAAGGGAAAAAACCACCCACCAGAAAACCAGAGAAAGAAAAACAACCTCCCACCTACATACAAGATGCCTCGCGGAGCGTACGACACATCGGCGACCACTCCCAAGCCCAACCCGCCCAAGCCCAAATAAACCACGACATCAGCGATGCATTGTCTAGAAATGTTACAACAGCAGCAACAACAAGAGCAACAAGGAGAGAAGTGATTTGCGTGGCTGCCTTCTCCTCCCAGCACACTTGTCGAACCATAATTTTCCTGGGCTCCGACGCTTGACGATGTGCCCTCTGTTATGCACTTTTCTATACGACAGTCTCTGTTACGCTTCGGAGGGATCAGTGATGGATTTTTGGCGTCTTTGGGATGAAAAACCTTTTGAATTGTTTTCGCATTTGGGTTATAGACGGACTACACGGCGCTTCACAGATGCAATACCCTTTTTTATGATCTGAGAGCACGGAAGAATGGATTTAGACGACAGGGCAACCTGAATTTTGGTGGGAACAAAACTTCTGTATACCCACATGTTAATGATACGCATGTCAAGGGGCGGTGGTATTTATTTGATTGATTGGTGGAATTCACTCAGGATTATAATCCTGGACTAATACAATTTGACCTTTTATAGCATCGTGTATAATGTCTTGAAACCCGCTGCCTGCTTCCGAAGTGCTTTGTAACATCACCTGACTCCGTCTTCCGGCTACACTCACAATCAAAGTGTTGGAACCTACAGGACGAAACAACAAGGACCCAGGTACAAGGAAAAGAAGCCAAGAACGAGAAAAAGCGACGACTCTGTGCTTGTCCGCGGCTGCAAATCTTGAGGGTGGGTGCAAGAATTACCTGGCTGGGCGGATACTCGTTCGCACACTTGGAACTCTCAGTCCATGGGGTCCATAGCCAGCAAATAGTCTAGCTCAATTTCGGCATTCAGGTTGAATGGTAACTTGTGATAGGCTTATCCCTTTCTGAACTTCCAACACCTGCATGTCTAAGAGGTCGCATAACGGATTGTTCTAACTGGACACAGACCATTGCCCGCCTTTACATAATCACACTGATTGCCAAATCAGAAGGGCCTATTGCTCACGCCTTGAGCCGCATCATGGTCCCAGTATACGAGAAGGCTGTCTCAGGAAGCCATGACCTCGTTGCGCACAGCAACGTAGTACAAAGCATAGTCGTTTCCATGATAATGAAAACAACCCTGGGATGCGAAGACTATTCTGGTGAGACAAACTCCTGCCGCAGTGTAGCAAATCGGATTTTCAAAGTAACAATCTCTAGTGCAAAACCCTGATTATCGTTGCTGTTGTCCATGAAAGTCACCCCAGGCTCAGTTCCCGACTTCTCGGAATAGAACCCCTGGGCCGAAGCGCGGCGGAGACCATGAAGAAGGTGATCCAAGCTCGCGTATTCTGCCAAGTCACCGATAAAAGTGGAGATGGAGGGTCTCACTGGATTGAGTGGCTCAAAACGGTTCGTTGGTGATACAAATTGAATTGTCTGTCCTCTTGGCTTTCTTCCTCAAAACCTGAGAGACTCCTGCCCCTACGGCCCCTCAACTTTGATTCACCTCTGCTACCCGGGCAGTGACACGGCCATATTGACTTGAATCTCTCAGAATTTGGGTCGGCATACTAGAACCAGGTTCACCATGGATTACATCGAGAAGCTCAAGCACAAGGTATCCGGAGACGACACCCAGGGACATCCCTCGGAGCCAGCCGCTGCTCAAACGGGCCAGACAGCTGAGGCCCCCACGCCCTCTTGCAGAACGATGCTGAGCCGGACAGAGACTTGATTGGACGTCTCATAGCCGGCACTGGACATCACGGCAGCCACCACGAGCCTACAGAACCCAAGCACGACCAGCGGAGCCTCCTAGATAGGCTCAATCGCAAGGAAGAGAGGGAGAAGAAAGCGATTGAGCTGGTCAAGCACGAAGCGGAACTCCACTACAAGCTGAAGAGGATCGCCGAAGAGAAGAAGGAGAACGAGAGCTTCATGGACAGGCTCAAGGACCACTTCGACGGCGAGGGGCCAGAGGGCCATGTTCATAAGCACGACGTCGCTGACAAGCCCAGCTTCCTGGACAAGATCACCGGAAAAGAGGCGCGGGAGAAGAAGGCAGCAGAGTTGGACCGTGAAGAGGCCGAGGTACGGGCAGAGCTTGAACGGGTCGAGCATGAGAAACGGGAGAACGAGGGTATTCTTCAACGGCTCAAGGATCACTGGGATGACGACGACAAAACCGACAAACAGACGCACGACCACGAAAAGCCGAGTCTCCTCAACAAGATCACCGGCAAGGCTGCTGAGGAAGAGCGAATGCGACGGGAAGAAGAGAACAAAACTGCCCTCGACAAGATGAAGGATCGACTGAAGGAAGAGATGGGCGGTGGCCGAAAAGCTGAGGAGAATGAAGACTTTCTTGACAAAGGTAAGGTGCCTTGAAGTCTCCCAACCCCAGACATCCTACATAATCGACACGACTGACATGAGATTCAGCCATTGACTCCTTCCAGAAGCATGTGCTTCAAGAAGGAGACCAAAGCAATGAGAGCGCATTGGAGCAATTGAAAGATGAGCAGATTGCAAATGCTATCCGGCGTCAACTGCACATGCGGGACAAGAAAACTGATGACTGAGCTTCTCATGACTCTCAAATTATCAATTTAGCCCATCTCAAACTCATAGTATTAAAGTTATCTTGGTGTATGGATGTCTGCATAGCAAATGGCTAGTAGCATGAGTTTAGTTCAGAGCACCTGACTGCTTAGTACTAAGGATATCAGGCAATACAATACAATTTCAATTTTTTTTCTTCTTCATAGTCGTGCTGATTTTAACAGAAATCTGTAGTACCCTGTGCAAGTGAAGCGATGCGAATTATAGATTGTATTTTCGCCTGACACTCATCTACCTAGTTGTAATTACTCGAGGAGACAACACCATATACATATCTTCACAAGGAGGGTACATAAGCTTAAACTAATTCTTTTTTAAAAGCATAGCTACTTAATGATAGTAGACATGACGGTTAGAAGTAGTAGCGATAATTATAAGTTACATTTTTCGAGTTAGCTTTGATATAGGCCAGAGGACGTTTTTGGTTCTGTAATCAATCTTCATGTTGAAATCTTCTAGAGGAGAGAAAATGGTGGCTTCAAAGAGGCCTCTTTGTATGCATTCGGGCTAGATCAGGATTGGAAAGAACTTTTGTACAGTAAATGCTGTTGTGATTATTGTGGCAGAGCAAGAGTACTAAAGTTATCACCTTTTGTACCATTGCTTTGGGTTTCTCTATGACTCTCTAGCCTGAGCCAATGGAAGAAGCCTAGTTCATCCAGGCAGGCAACAATATAATCATTTGAGCCATGAAAAATTATAATTTGTAAAAGACTAGAATATCTCCGGGGTCTTATTAGCTGCAGTATTAATTAGAAGCTGGGCCAGATAACCTCAGCCATGATACTGCAAGAGATCTCATCGATGTGTGATATAGTCAATTATGTTCTTGGGAGTACAAATATATCTATCAAAATATAGAACGGGTGAATCGAATTTAAACCGTATGACAACGATCCGGTAGACGTGGACGTTCTAGCTTGTCTTGCAGAGCCGCCAATCCGGAGTGATCTCCCACCCCTCACTTCCCACAGCTGTCTGACCCCAAAAGGTCCCGGTCGGATCATACTTCTGCTTGATCTGCAGGAGCCGCGCGTAATTGGCGCCGTAGAATACCTTCTGCCAATTAGGCTGGTTCCTGTCGGCTTCGTTCAGATATGCCGCGCCCCCTGGCGTGAGCGCTTCAATAGCCGGGGACAGCACGTCTGTGATGGTATTCTGACCCACAACGTTTGCTGTCATGTTATACATGTCATAGACCCTATGGTCATTGGTGTTAGTAAGGTCACAAAGCTGGTTTCGCGATCGTCCGGGTGGCCACACTTACACTCCATAGAACGCGAGGAACACAGAATCGCGCCATTGAGGGTTGACAGAATTGGGAGAGGTTGGCGGCTTCGCAACATCCATGCTGACGCCAGCAAAGATTCCACCGTTGTCCAACATGTATTTGATGGCGCTGGCCAGACTGGACGCAGACTTGTTTGAAGCCACAAGCGAGTTTGGCACGATGCGGCCACCTATATTCATTTCAGTGATATTCATGTCTGGATTCATTGCATAGAATGCATCCTGAAATGTTGAGTAATCGGCGGTCGAGTAACCTGTAAAAAAAAAAAAAAAAATCCAATCTTAGTACCAAGATTTATCAAGGCTGCCCTTGAGGGGATAGGGGAAATCATTCACTGACTGTAAACTATGCCGCTCTGGTTCAGGGCCGCGATTGTAGGCCGCAGCAGTTGTCCGAGCTGCTGAGCGGTCCCGCCTGGAAGATAGGTCTGAGGCAGCACGAAGATATTGCCTGGGATGACCTGCCAGTATGCTGTACCGCCAGCCTTCAGGATTGCGGGCAGGTTCTGGAGAAAGGCTGTGATGATACTCCAGAAGGCATCTGTCGAATCCGTAAATTGGAGGACGGCACCAGCTGTCGCCATGTTAGGGTGAAGCTTGACTGTCATGGAGAGCACGACGCCATATGTGCCGCCACCGCCACCTGTCAGCGCCCAGTACAGATCCTCATTCTCTGTTGGTGTCGCGGTCAGAAGCCGCCCGTCGGCCGTGACCACCTCCCACTCCAGGACCTGGTCAACTGCCAGGCCAAACTGGGATGCGAGCGGTGATGTTCCGCCTCCCTGGGTGTAGCCACCCGCAATTCCCACGGTCGGGCAGTCTCCCTCCACGACAACGTAGCCCTCGGCATTGGCGAATGCCTGCGCCTCGCCAGCCTGGACACCAGCACCAAGCCTGACGGCCTTCCCGGTGTATGCTGCAGACTCGTAGTCGAGAATGGCTTTGTCCTTGATGTTATGGGTCCAGATCGCTAGGGCGCCGGCACCAGATGACTTTCCCAGATAGTCGTGGCCTGTATTCCGAATAACCAGCCTCACGTTATGCCGCTGCGCAAAGGCTATAGCACTAGCATAGTCGGCGGCCGTCGAGGCGTTCACGGCGTACTGGACATAAGCACCAATGACACATTGGGCATCGCGACCAGTGAACGGGTCGCAGCTCATGTTGGCAAAGTACCCGGCCATGGTTGAGTGTGTGGTCTGGTCGTGAAGGGTCGGCACAACCCAGTTGTCCTGGATATAGGCGCACAGTTCGGCATCATAGCTGACGCCAGGGAAGTCGTCGTGGCAGGGACTCGCGATGGGCACCGTTGCGATCAGCCTCCCGCCGACGGTGCTGTTCAGCGATGTCCAATCATCTGACGATGGCCAGCAGGTGTCTCCTGGAAAGCAGCGGCAGGTCTGGTTCGACTGTGACGACCTGGCGATCCAGACGGCTCCTATCACGGCCGCAACCGCGGTCCAGGCTACCATCTGGACCTGCGTCTTTGTTAGTATCCTGCCCGACATTTTGAATTTCTTCCTCTCTTCTTTTCTTTCTCGTCTATCGGGGCTAGAGCTGCGCCTCTCAATGCGACGTATAGGATGACCTGGATATGGACGGGGTGGGGGATAAATATTAGAGGGAGGATTAAGAGAATGTAAGACAGACTACTTTGTTTATTTACAGCCGAGGAGCTCGAATGCTGCAGTATGGCAGCGGGAATGTTGATCCGTCCTGGCGAATGAACAAAGACAAGAGCGCTGTTGAATCAGGGGTCCAGGGGTAAGTAGCACTGTAACTGCATATGCACGTTTCGTGCCGCTCGTGGTGGTGGCACAAATGCAACGTCGGCCTGCTTATATACGAAAAGGCAACTCTTGGATTTGTCCTCTTTGTTGACTCTTCAGCTGCGCATACTATCGAGCAGGGCATTTCGCCCAGCAGTCCCACCGAGTCCTTCATCTTTGAGAGAAGCTGGTCGCCTGTCGCCGCTTTCTTGCGCCCTGGGATCCATCCATCACCTTGCCAGTGTGCGCGGACAGAGAGACTAAAGGAGGCCGGGTCGCCAGGCGATCATATTCCTTCGATGTTTAGACGAGCAATAGTCAGGCCAGGCCCAAGGCATTGGTAATTACTGCAGCACAAACAGGGCTCAGGCTGTTGGCCGGCACCCCCACGGCATCCTTTCGATTCTAGCATGGTGTGGCATAATTAAGGTGCGCGGGAGGGACACTGTCCTAATGCCGTGTAACACCGTACGAATATGCGGAATGGTCTTAATAATCCTCAGGATGGCTAGGCGCTAGAGTGGTAGAAGGAATGGATTATTCGGCTTCCCACATGACACCAAAAGATGACCGCGGCCACGTTTTCGCAGATCGTTCAAGGACATAACAAAGTGACACTCGACCGTCCCCCGGCCATCGGATCTCGCTGCTGTGGTCGGGACTGACCAATAATACTCTGGCCCCGCCACCTCGCCACCTCGCCTCGACACGCACCTAGACAGCCTTCAGGTGCCTGTAGCAAGTAAGCCTGTAGCTGTACCAAATTTAAGTAATCCCGGCCACACCCAAATTCTTTTCTTCTTTTTCCCTTTCTCTCTGTCTGCTTTCTCCGTAGCGAGTAAGACCTTGCTCGCTCATCCTCGAGAAAATAGGCCTAGGCCATCCTACCCTCCATCATCCGCTGCGGTAGTAAGCCGCTATGACGGTGTGATGTGGAATACCAGACTATCTTACCAAAGCTATTGTAGAGACTAAAGATGAGGTTGTTGTTGTTTTTTCTCTTCATTTTTTTTTTTCAAGTGAGACACTCATCTTCGATAAAATGTCTCTCTCTCCGTGTGTGTGTGTGTGTGCGTGTGTGTATGTGTGTGTGTGACTACCGCTGCCGGAGTTATAGCTTTGTAATATGTTCCTACAGGGTTGGATTTCCTAACGCACTCCTCTGTACCAGGAGGTTGCTTTTTTCGAGTCCACCCTCGGCATGATATCCCTGTGCCTCCGGGGCCCTGAGCTGTCAGCTCCGATTATAAGCTGCAATCGCCATTACATCTTGTCCTGGTGGCGCTGTCACACCCTCACAGCTCTTCCTCCTTTCATCCGGGTCCGGATGTCTTCCAAGGACGAGCAAGGCTTCAAGCGGCGATAATGACGGTCTACTCGCAGGGAGGTCTCAACCTTTTGGTGTGGACATGCGTCTTCACGGTCCTTGATACCGTCTTTGTATGCTTCCGCTTCTGGGCTGCCCGCCTCATCGCACGAAAGGTCGGCGCCGACGATTACCTGATCATCTTCTCTCTTGTCAGTCCGCCTTTTCTCCCTTCTTCTTCTCTTGGCTTGTGCCGTCGCGGGGCGTGAGCGGGGGTCTGACTGACTCTGATCAAGGTGAACACATACGCTCTGAGCGGTGTGATGATATGGGCCATCTTCAATGGCATAGGCAAACACGAGACGGAACTCACTCCTTCGCAGCTCACCGTCGCCCTCAAGGTGATACCAGCCGCCTATGTAACATGGACCCTGAGCACGGCGGCCTTTAAGCTTTCGGTCTTGTGTCTTTACAACCGACTCTTCTCTATCCCGATCGTCAAGCGCTTGTCCTATGGCCTCATGGGCTTGGTGTGCGCCTACTGCATAAGCTTTCTGGTTGTGTTTCTTACAACATGCACACCCGACATCTCGCAGCTGTGGAATCCTCGACCAGATGGCCACTGCCGCGACTTGAACATTGGCCAGTTGGGCTCTGTTAGCACCAACCTGGCTCTCGATGTCTTTATCATCATCTTGCCTATGCCCTTCCTCTGGAATCTGAAAATGCGCCTGCGTAACAAGGTTGTAATAAGTTTTGTCTTCAGTCTGGGCTGCATGTAAGTCAAGCCCTGATTCATGAAAAGAACTACTTGTATCACCAAAATGTCCTAGTGGTACCTTGTATGTGCATAGACCCCAATGTGGCTGACGATTCCTTCATAGAACGATCGGCATTATGATCTGGCGGATTTACGACCTCGTCTCGAGCGCAAACAACCCAAACTCCGACTTCGTACAGGGTGAGCCCGAGCTTGCCCTCACAACGGCACTCGAGCTGTGGATCTGTATCATCATCGCCTGCATACCGACTCTGGGACCTCTGGTCAAGGCCTACGTGGCACCCGTCGTCACTAAGATCTCTGTATCCGGGGGATCAGGTGGTGCCACTCCGGTAAAGCATAGCATCATTACATTCGGCAGACTGGGACCTTCGGGTCGACGCAGAAACATGTATACGACGATGGAGGGAAGCCAGGTGTCCATCCGCGGCCGTGATGACCTTGAGGCCCACTCGGGTGGTGCCGCGAACCCTATATCGTCTCAAGACGATGCTTTCACGACGACAAAGGTCACCAGTGGTCGGAATAATGCCGTGGAGCTTGATATGCTGCAGCCTCAGGGTGGAATCCATGTTCAAAAAGATGTGGAGACTTACCAAGGCCCAAGAGGTCAAGCCCTGTAATCGCCAACAGACAGAGGGAGCCCGTTTGACAGATTGGCCGGAGTTGAGTGTTACGATAGAAGGCAATGTGGTAGTGATACACGCTGAATTAGACCATGGCGCGCAATTGTTTGGCAAGGAAGCCTAGAAGTGTGGGTTCGATCTTGGAACACGGCGAGACCCAGACCGTCAGCACATTTTAACTCAGGATTAATTTTACACGAAACTTTCAAGTTTCTTCTTGTCGGTCGATGTTATGATTTATTACCATGGGTTTCATTAATTGCGGCCGATGGAATTTAAGCTGATACTCAAGGAACTGGTGGTATATCACATTGAGAACTCAGGGAAAGGGGAAGGAAAAAGATTTCTATCTAGAACCTCGCTGCTGGGAAGAGCTAATTACATGTGAATGATAGATAACGTGGACCATGCCTCAGGTTGTCACCGGAGGGGACACTGGCGTGTCGATCATTCTTTAGAGCATAGTCGCTGTGATGATACACGCTCAAGAGATTAGCCTCAAAAGCGGCAGAGTGTAAAGAGAAGCATGCCAAAGACACCACCATCTCCAAGTGCGAGCATCACCTTGTCTTGACGAGCAAATGAACATCACCCGCAGCGTTACAACCGCAGCCAGCGAAAGGTAGAAGAAGCTGAGTACAGGCCCCAACCGCCAGAAGAAGATGCTCACGCACGACCAGAAGCACACAAAGAAGGCGATTGATGTCCGAGAGAAGTGCTCGCCGAGGAAGAGCACGATCGTTTTGCGGCCGCGCGTCCGATCCCCTTCGCGGTCTTTCAGGTCCTGTACCTGCATCGTGGTCAGGATGACACCGCTGATGAGTGTGGTCCAGGCAATGCCGAGTGTGCTGAGTGATCGCCCCGGGCCGACCGCAACCTCGAGGGATCCGCTGTTGAACATGCCGTACGCCACCGAGATAATAATCTCGCGCACGAATACCTCGTCCCCGCCGCCCAGGTCGTTGTACATCCATGTGAGGATATGAATCATTATGCCCTGCCGCCAGACACCGAGGAGGTAGTTCAGCGCCAGTGTCACCGGCACGGCGGCCAACGTTAGGCGACGGGTCTCGTCTGTGGTGATCTTGCCCTGGGGGATTGGACGCCACGGCTTGTTGATGCGGTCCTCAGCTACGGAGCTAGGGGCTCGTTGGTTGGCGAGGTCAAAGACGAAGAGGTTCCCGACGTTGAAGGCCAGAATTCTGGGAAGACGGCGCAGGAGTTGTGATAGTGAAAGTGTGCTGGAGAAGGGATGGCTTTCGACCAGGACCGGCGAGGCGAGAGCGCCGAAGAAGCCAAATGCAGTATTGGGAACCGCAAAGGTGAAGAAGTCGCTCTCGATGAAATTCCACAGCAGGCGCATTGAGAACAGAGATCCCTGTGTCAGCTGCTGGAGAACGACAAGTGTCTTCAACGCTGGGCTTGGGGGTTGCATCATGGCGCTGAAACTTGCCCAATAACCTGACCTAGCCGTGCCGAACAGATATCCAGAAGCCGGTGTCGGAGAGCCTGGGACCAAGGGCGTATGTGGTGGATTGTGTAGCCCTTAAAAGCGGCGTAGTTTTCAATGAATGCAACCCACGGCGCAAGGCCTCCGCCGAAGAGATGGCTAGACGCGCGATATTTGGCGAGCGGCTGGCAAGTTCGTTTACCCTTCCTTCTTTAGCCACCGTTGGAACTTTGTTAGCCGTGGGTCCTCTTGAGTGATGTAGGATTATGATATAAAAATTGCATTTTGCTTCTTCTGGGCCAAGAGTTAAATTTATGACCCCTCCCCCACTCTTCCCCCCTAAATGCGCAAGGTGCCTTGCACCTGTACAGACATGCAGGCGATGGGCATCGAGAGGTCTGGTGCCAAGGAAGGTGGGCAAAAAGCCTCGGGGGTTTTGTCTAGTCCGCTTTGATGGAGTGATGTATCATAAGCTGGCAAGATGCCACGTCGGATGGTCTGGAGCAGGTGCCTCTCGCGTCTAGTCTGAAAGGACATCCCGGGAGCGAAGCGGTCACTTCGACCGTGATGTTGTATTATAGTATTCTGACATGCATTTTTTGCATCTCGTAGATTACTAGGTGTTACATCGCCTCCTCAGGCCGTCATCAAGAGCTCCACTGTGATGCGTTAGGATTCACTAATATATGGTGAGGTCGATCGTCTGCTGGAGCTTCCTTAGCCGCGACCATTTCAGATTCCACAATTCGGCACTGCAAGAAAGCCCTTGTTGTTAAGGAATACTTAAACAGTAAGACAGGCGGTAAACGCTTGGAGCCGACGGGTCGCATTAAGTAGGCAGGTCGGATGCGACAGTGTGAAGAGAGACCTGCATGGAAAATGGGGGCGATCGAATACATATCGCCTGTACTTTTGGCGCGTAATTGTTTCTTCAGCTTGTCTCCTCCCCCGTGCAGGCCAACGGCAGCACTAGTGTTTTTGCTTTGAAATCCCGCGGCATGGCTGGTGTCTCTACTTCTACACTATCCATAAGCCAAGCGGGCTTTATGTATCAGGGTTACACGCGGCCCAGAGTAAGAGGTCGGAAGGATCATAAGATATGTCGCTAACAACGTCTGGTCTGCATGGGTACCGCGGCTGCGCTACAGCAATGGCTAGGCAATATAGAAT
Organism: Celoporthe dispersa; assembly: GCA_016584495.1. Taxonomy (NCBI): domain Eukaryota; kingdom Fungi; phylum Ascomycota; class Sordariomycetes; order Diaporthales; family Cryphonectriaceae; genus Celoporthe; species Celoporthe dispersa. The sequence continues at coordinate 1,173,185 of WAID01000002.1, forward strand.
GATTTACCCAACACGAAAGAGTTTGAGAATATGTAACCCACACCTCTCCATTCAGAAGAAGATCAGCGCGCGGCCTGTGTGGAACGGCCCAAAGAAGACAGCACAGTCTTCCCACGAGCTACGCGATCCAACGCTGTCTGCTGCCGTGCCTTGGCGAAAAACGCAACCTTTTCCTGCACAGTAGGCTTAATCATTAAGCACACTGCGTGACTGACAAGGTTCCGGTCTCCAACATAAAGGGAACCTGCTGTCCAAAAATCCGAGACGAGACACCCGGCTCTATGTTCTATGGTTATTGTGCCTCTAATTCCTGTTCAACCATATAGACTAGCGAGGACTTGCATTTCATCATGGCTGGCTACTACTGGCAGTGGTCTGTTTACGGGCCAATCCACCTCAATACTTTTGCAGTACTTATTGGCATAGCGTCAGGCTTGCTTGCTCACCAAGGCCTGTTCATCCGGGGAGAATGGCACGTCCGAACGCCCGAGATTTTCTTGATCCATGCCTTACTTCTTGCAATCCTCCTTGGAGGATCCATTGCATCTCACGATACCCACCTCGGCCCGCTGTGGGCCGCCGGACTGATAGCGAACTTATCTTATACCATCTCGCTGCTGACCAGCATAGTCACATACCGCATCTGGTTCCATGCTCTCACAAAAGGTGGATTCAAGGGACCTACATATTTGCGAACGTCAAAGATCTGGCACGTCTGGGCTTGCAGAGATCATACAAACCACCTCTTTCTGGATCAGTTGAACAAGCAGTACGGTGACTTTATACGAACAGGTGAGCATTGTGCGTGCAGTGAGGTGCTCGATCCTCCTTGTGCTTACCATTGGAGCTACAGGGCCATCTGAGATCACTATATATCACCCGGAAGTTTTTGCTGCCACTGATGGCCCAAGAACAACTTGTATGAAGTCTGACTGGTACGATCTCCTATGGCCTGAGAGTTCCCTCCTCACCACGAGGGAGCGTGCTGTACATGATGCGCGTCGTCGCGAGTGGAAGACAGGATTCAGCCCCCAAGGTCCGTCTTGGCTCTCCGTGTCCCGAGGCTCAACGATTACTGGCTCTCAACTGACAACTTCCTTCTACAGCTCTGGTCCACCACTCCGAGAAGGCGCTGAAACATGTGGGTCTCCTCGACAGAGCAATCGAGGCCGACATCAGAGCCGGCCGGCCCTCGAACATGCGAAACTATTTCTACTGGCTCGGCTTTGACTTCATGGGTGACTTTGTCATGAGCCAGTCCTTTGACATGCTCAGCAACCAAGAGTGGCACCACATCGTCGTCCGTTTGCAAAGAGCACTGTCGCTTCTCGGACTGGTGAATCCTGCGCCATGGCTGATACAATTTGCATTCCGTGCGGCTCCCCGTGTATATCAAATCGGCGATTGGTTCAAGATGACCGCTTGGACGCACCAACAGATCGGTCATCGCCTCGAAGATGGCTTCGAAAATTATAGGGTTCCCGACTTGGTGCACTACCTCCTTGAGCAGAAGGGCGAGCCGCGGACCGCTGAGAACATTCTCAGGATGCGTGGTGATAGCCTCAATGCTATTGTGGCCGGAAGGTCTGCTACAACACAGCACCGAGTGATGGGAGTGAATATATTGCTGACTTGTTTTCCCACAGCGAGCCAATTCCTGCCGTTCTTGTCGGACTGTTCTCTGAGCTAGCACAACAGCCTCATTATATCGAGGCCGTTTATGCCGAAGTGGCGAACGTTGATGCAGGTGATACCAAGATGCTGAGCCGATTACCGCTCCTGAACAGTGTGGTCAACGAAGGCCTCCGACTCTACCCAGTCCTGCCTACCGGAGGCTCTCGACAGACAATGGAGGAGGGTGTAACCATTGGCGGCGTCTACATCCCTCCATATACAAAGATTGTCAGCCCGCGCTTTTCCATCCAAAGAAGTAAGCCCATCTACATACTTGTCCAAACTCAGATTGGTATCTTCTCACGCTGCCCAAATAGGAGAGGACTGCTTTGAGAGGGGCAACGACTTTGTCCCTGAACGATGGACCACGCGGCGGGAGATGATTCGCAACGTTGCGGCGTTCAACCCGTGGGGCGAAGGTAAGCACTGCTAAATACTATTGAGCTCTATGTGGCTGGTCCGAGACTCACATTTGTGCTACTAGGTCACCATAGCTGCATCGCCCGGGTCATGGCGCACGATGTGCTCAGGATTGTGACTGCTCTGCTGGTCAAGAAATACAGATTTCGCCTATCGCCGGATGCGATACCAGGTGGCGTGCTGAAGGACATGAAAGATCAGCTAGCTCCACAGCCTGGGAATCTTTCACTTTGCTTCGAGCTGAGGTGATAACCATGGATGTCCAGGCGCGGGACGGCCGTACCATTATTTAGATTCTAAGTAGGTCTCAGTTTCCGGTTCCCATGTTCTGAAGGACTCGATCTTGTCCATGTCTAGCGGCAAAGCCCTTTGAAAGTATTTGAAGCGATTCAGAGCCATTTATATCTATAACTTCACATGCCAGTGTCCTGAATTCTTGCTCTTTCCATCATACCACTTCAGCTTTGTCAAGCGATTTTGGCTGTTTACCTTTTTTTAGACGAGTGACCCTGAATAATTGACTGCTGACTTTGACCAAAGTCCCGGAATTATATGGAGCTCTTGTGTTTGACTGTGGCCATCTTGATTTTCCAGGAGTTACACGCCGTGTTGTCTTAGGTGCATCCTGATCTCGTACATGCTCCCAGGCCACCATGCACCTCCACTCTGCTGATCCAAGTCTACTGCTTTTTCAAGCCACCCACTGCCACGCACAAAGGCCACCACCCTACCCAATTCCCATGACCCAGTTTCGCCAATCCACCACACGCCGTCTAACAGCAGGACCAAAACGAGCCAGTGCGCAAGAATTTCCACGGCAAGCATCGAAGCCACATAATTCTCGTCGTTCGCAAATTCAAGAGTGTGCCTTTGCGGTTTTCTCTCAGCATCGTCCAACTGTGCTCCCTCGAGAGGTATGCGGTCGAGCATCTCTTGCACAAGCTGTACGTACGCCGCTGGCACGCGGTTTAGAAATGCGTTGACAGTCCTTCGGAGCGGGCTGGAGGAACAGCCATTGTTTGAAGTGACGCGGGCGATGTAAGAACGCAGCCAAGGAGGGATGCTGTCAGGCAAAAGCGATTCATCGGTCTCCGCTTCTGTGCTGATGGTTGCCACGTCGTGCTGCGCAAAGGTTCGGGCCACGGTCGTCTCAAGCACCATCAACGCATCCCAACAAGCCTGCAGGTCTTTATTCTTTCCGACCGTCTCCATAAGCCGACAAGCTCTCGCGCGTAACTTTTCCATGGCTGAGCCAGAGGTCGCAGCTACGATAGGGAGAAACAGCTGTCGCGTATCATCTGCCGGCCCATCCTGAGGAAAAGAAACATCGCCGATCATAGTCTCAGCACCAACTAGGCGTGGCGAACGGTCGCCGAGCCGTTCACCATGCGTTGATCCTGCTGGATTCTTGGCATGGTCTGTAACGATGCCAACATATGCAAAGTGCACCGCACGTATGAAATGAATCCACTGCGAATGTGCTGGCACAAACTGGCTTGGCAATGGCCCATCGTTCTTGACGCTGTGCATCTCGGATAGACGGATGCGAGCACAGTGGCTTGCTGATCCATATAGCATCATCAACGCGGCGCTGGCAAGGATACAGTCGTATCTGTCAGCCTCCGGGATGGCGTCCTGAACATACTGGAGAGACCTTGTGTGGTGCTGTTCCGCAACCGACAGCAGCTCTTGGATCTCGGCCAATGTGTCCTTCTGTGGGCAACAATGGTTCGCTAGGAGGTCGTGACACTGACAGGCCGCAGCGAGCGCCAGGATAGAGCTCATCAGGGGCTTGCTGCTGAAGGCCAGGTTGGGGAAGCCGATTTGCAGGGCGTACGAGTCATCCTTATCAAAAGGGATGCTGCGACTTGTGTGTGCGAGATAGTGGCTGAAAAGGTCTAGGTCTCGCGCGCCGAGTGTGTTGATGGAAGATTGTAGCGCTGTGTACCTATGCCCTTGTTCTCCGATGGATATAGGATGCTGAAGCGTAGGCCGACTTGACTCTGACAGGCGTCCGTCGGTGGGTGTGGTGAATGTAGGAGGATCTGGAATGGCTTGCTCCAGGCAATCACTACTGCTCGTCTCTCGAAATGGCGAGAGATCACACGGGGAACTGTCCTCCTCTGTAGACGGCGCCACCAGGTGTTGGCGAGCTTTTGGATATTGACAGTCTATGTTTAGCTCCGCACATCTCGTGCACCGCGGCCAGATCTCATCGCACTATTGGCACCGATCAGTGGTTCTGACGATTGAATTGGGCGGCCCCTCCCGCCCCCGCCCCCCGAACAAATACATACCTTTTTTCGTTGAGACTTACATCTCGTACATCCATTCCTCGACTTTGTATGCGCGCGACGGATTTTTTTTGCGTGTGTTTGAAGCCATTTGCTGGTACGTTCCAGAAACTTTTCGAGTCTCCAAACACGGAACTGCCGGGGAGGGAATTATAAGTCGGTGGAGGAAGAAGCGCGTGGAGTCTTCTTTTCGAGGCGCAGTCTCTCTTGGCTAACCACGAATCGTGGTCAACAAACTAAACACCGCCTCACGTCAGCCGTCTCTCATGCACTAAGTGCTAGCATCAGGCTCACTCAAATCTTTTGCGGCTGTGTATCCTCACATACTGTCAATGATGCAAGGTCTTACTGTTCACGTCTGTATTCGTTCCGATAGCGGCTCCCACAAAGAATTTTGGAATATTGTAATCCATCCAGGTTGGGGGAAGGCGTTCGAAGCAGGGTTCAAGAAGATATTGTGATTGCATCACTTGCTTCTATATTGTTTAAGAGTAGTATGTCTACAATAAAAGAATCTCGAACCGCGAGGAAATATCTATTTTACGTCGGAACAAAGAATAGAAAATTTATTCTGTTGGGAACCCAAGCAACTCTCTGATAGCCATATGCTCAACTTGTGAAGAGAACGCCGACAATATTGAGTTTTATCAACTCACAGGCCGCTTGAGTCGAGGTACGCGAATATGACCTCGTAGCCGGCTGTAGCGTTTGTCGACAGCGCCAAACCATGACCCGTGCCGGGCTGCAGATACACCGAGATGTTTGACGCGGCGGGGTACTGGGCACTGATGTTCTGAAGTGACCATGTATCCTTACACTGGTGTTCGTTAGTGACTGTATATGAGAAGCCCGAACTGGTGCGTTCCAAGGATTCATGGTTGGAAATTGGGTGTCCATTTTTTGGAGGAAAAAAAAAAGAAGAAAAAGAAAAATAAAAGTGCTACTTACGTCCCCATCGCAGATTGGGTAATCAAATTCGCCAACAAACATCTATGATCATTGTTTTCGTTAGTATGGTGTCCAAACAAGCCCATAATACTGAGAATCAGAATTCATGAAGTATACATTAGAAGATACTGGGTAGCGGGTAAACTGGAGTGGTAAATGCTTACCTGAAGCGGACCGCTGAAGTTTGTAGCGGGCTGTGCAAACACCTGCGGAGCGGAGACGAGCTCACTGAAAGTGTTTGGCTGTTTGATCTTCTCAGCATAGCTCAGCAGCTCAGGTTCGAAAGCTCCCTTCTTGAGGAATATCTGCTGTATCTCGCTCTCTGTCTTCTGCACGACATAACCAGACGAAAGATCTGCAAAGCGAGAAGGGTCGCTCTCGGGGGCAAATTCGTAGCCAGACACTGCAGGTGTCACTCCGTGCAACAGGTAGGGGTTAATCAGGAAGCCGGTTAGGACGGCACCGTCGCTGAGGTTGCCATAGCTGGACAACAGGCCAGAGGTCATGAAGGAGCCGAACGAGTGTCCGATGTGCACGACCTTACTGGGTATATAGTCGTACAGAGCAGTGGTTCCATTGCCTGGTGCCTTCACAATCTTGGATGACGAGATGAGCTTTCCGGCGCGTACGAGTTCCGTCAGGCCACGAACAATCTCAACCTCCACTCCGGCCTGCACCACATCGTAGGCGTCCGGCTTGGAGGAATTTCCAGTGCCGAGGCGGTCGTAAGTGAGGATGGAATAGCCGTGGCCCAGAGCCGAGTCGACATAGGAGTACTCTTCCGGTTTGATCTGAACGTCCCAATATCTGGATTGACAGAATTAGTCAGTCACAAGCAGTCTTCATCCGGGGATCCTATCAATAGATGCGAATGACAGATCTTCTCACCTCATGTCAAAGCCGATCCCGTGCGTTGCGAGTTGCAGGATCTCTAGCTTCTTGCCTTGTGGCGGTACACACAACTGGGCGTTTATAGTGAAAGTGCCGTTGACAGGGTTGACACCAGCACTGCGGTTGGTGTCAGCGCCATGCGACCAGGTGGTGAGATTCCACACGCAGTCCACGGCATCGATGTTGCTGTCAACACGGGGTAGGTCAAGGTAGTAATTAGTTGCGCTGACCGAGACGGGCACCTCAAGGTTGATGCACTCCTTCGAAATGGATCGCCCTAATACTGGAGTTGCTGATGCTCGGCCGAGAAGCAGTAGGCCTATGAATATAGTTGGTGGTAGGCGAGGCATTTCGTCTTGTTTCCCCCAAGACTGATGAAATATGATGAGATCTTAGAGAAGGATCGAAGACTGCTTTATTATGTCCTTGAAATCAACTTGTGTTCTTTTGGAAATAGTTGAACAAGATGCTGTAGTGCTACTCTTTATATATTGACAATGTCGTAGTCTTTTCTTCAGTGAGACACACCGGATCACTTCTATGACGAGCTCTTAGGCGTATCTGGTGATGCTCTCAGCGTATCTGATCTCTTAGCGATAGTATACAGCGATGATGAAAGTGCTAGGCAAGAACATTACAAAATACATTATCAAACTCCGATATGTTGTACGTGAGTATGTCATATCCGAATCTGCATAGTCATACGTAGTCCAAGACATGGTACACAAATTTGTATACACTGGCGTACAATCGTATTGGCGTGTAGATCTGTAGTTGGAATCACGAACAAGCAGCCGTCTGACCCGCCTTGATAAGCATATCTGACTGAATGTTGCGTCTTTGCCACAAAGCTGACAGTAAGAGGCGGAGCCCAAATGGTGACGGTTGTTGTGATGTGGGATAAGCCGATGGTAGACCACACCGTATGTAATACGCCGGCCGGTATTTCTATGCCCGGAATTTATTCCGAGTACCTAAATAGCTAAGGATATGTGACTGGCCTAGGACACTGGTTCTTTTTTTTCTCTTTTCTTTTCTTTTTCCCTTCTGACTAGAATCCTGCTAAGAATTGGTTAGGATGCAGGAAAACTATTTGGGTAAGAGTATATGCCTATCACTCACGCTCTCAAGCGCGGTGCCTCACGGCGAGTCTGGCTGCTAAATGCGGGCACAAAAGTTGCAGACAGAATTTGAGTATTATTGGACTCCTTTGACATATATTAGTCGCCTCAAAATCCGATTCACTTTCTGATTCTCTTTGCCTGAGATTTTTTGCGATCTAGAGTCATTCCAAGAATATTAATAAACCCCACGACGTCGAAACGCAGCCTTAGACATCGCCCCGGCCAGCACCAGCAAAAGCCAAACAAGCCAATCCAGAACTTTGTCTCCTTGCGAAGGTACTATTTATGAACGTAAGGCTGCGGGCTACGTGTAAACTTTCTTTAAACCAATTTTCACTCCCTGGGCCTTCGAAATTGGCAGCGCGTTTTATGCTGCCTTGGCCATTTTTCCTGGTGGTAGCCCCTGATATTATTTATTCTTATGTCAAAATTTCATTCTATGGGCAATGCTATTGCTGAGTTGCGATGACCAGTGCTGTGTCTCTCACATAGGATACCCGAGTGCATCAATCATATGAAGCTTGCCACGGCAACATCAAGCGCCTTTCCGACTCACTTCCTGGCCAGCAAAAGCCACCCGGCGTGCAAGGATACCCGCACTTCGTCACGACGTATACTTCAGTATAGTTTCCATTTACTTGGCAAGAGTACCTCCTGGTGATGGCTCGGGCAAAACCTCGCCTCGAGCAATAGCTCGCCTCGAGCGACATCTCGCTCCGGGGCCCATCTCGCCTCGGCCCCGCTTTGCACAGTAGTATTGGAGATCGTTGTTTGTGCCCCTCACGATGTCTTAGCCCCGATCATCATTCTTTAGATCGACAATTCTAACTCCAAACGGCCAGGGAAGGTTGTTGACAAGAGTATATCCCCCGCCTTTTACATTAGGCGGTATGCACTTGGTGGGCGTAGGGCCGTTGCTATGTTCTTGGCCCGCCGTTTTCTCCGCAAATATAGGGCCGGTTACGCCTGATTTGATGGTCAAGGCAAAGAGCACCGGCATATTGGGGGACCGCGAGGGCCCTCACTCAGAATTAGGTGTATAAATAATTGACTACCAAGGCTTTCGATTTCGGGGCGAGCCATGGACTGCCCCTCTTGTCAAGACAGGATCTCGTCTTCTTGTCCATCCCTGTGATCCACAATGACAGCCCTTTTGCCTCTTGCCCGGCGCTTCTTGAGCCTCACTGTGGGCTTATTGCTCCACACACAGTCAAGTGCGGCAGAGTCGACTTCACGACCTACAGTCCAGGTTCAGAATGGTTCTTACTATGGTCTCTATAACCCAACCTATAAGGAGGACCTCTTCCTGGGTATGCCCTTTGCGCAGCCGCCAGTGGGCGATCTCCGGTACCAGAACCCACAGCCCATGAACACCACCTGGGCTGAGAGCAGAAATGCTACCCAGTACTCTCCCGAGTGTTGGGGTTTTGGCAGTGACGATTGGGTTCTTGGTAATCCTGTGTCAGAAGATTGCTTGACCTTGAACGTGATCAGGCCGGCCGGGGTGGCAGCCGATGCAGAGCTGCCCGTGGGTGTCTGGGTATGCTTCTCTCTCTCTCTCTCTCTTTTCTATATCTCCTCTCCTTCTCTTCCCTTCTTTAGCGATGACATGTCAGTTCTTTAATACAGCTTTCACAGATCTACGGTGGAGGTGGCTACGAAGGCGGGAGCCTCGACCCTCGCTACAATCTCTCCTTCATAGTGCAACAATCGGTAGAGTCCGAGAAACCCATGATCGCAGTCAGCCTCAACTACCGTCTGCAGGGTCTCGGCTTTCTCTTCGGCGAGGAGATCCTGAGCGAAGGCGTGGCCAATCTTGGATACAAGGACCAGCGCCTCGCGCTCCACTGGATCCAAGAGAACATCGCCGCGTTCGGAGGCGACCCGGCCAAGGTGACGATCTGGGGCGAGTCCGCGGGCGCCAGCTCAGTGGGCTACCAGCTGGTGGCCTACGGAGGGCGAGACGACAAGCTGTTCCGGGGCGCCATCGAAGAGAGCGGCGGTCCGGTCACCAACAAGGTCGTCCTGACGGCCCAGGACTGGCAGCCTTACTACGACAATATCACCGAGGCCGTCAACTGCAGCTCGGCGTCCGACACGCTCGCCTGTCTCCGCACGGTGCCCATCGACACGCTCGCCAGCGTGCTCAACTCCAGCGTGACTGCGAGCGTACCAGCCTGGGGGGCCTCCATCGACGGCGACTTCTTGCAGAACACAACCACGTCGCTCTTGCTCTCGGGCCGCTTCGTCAAGGTCCCGCTCCTGCACGGGCGCAACCACGACGAGGGCTCCATGTTTGCCAAGAAGGGCGTCAACACCACCGCGCAGTTCCTGGCCGCCGTCACCTCGTCTGGTTTCAGCAACGAGACGGCCCAGACGATGGCGATTTTGTACCCCGACATACCCGCCATCGGGATCCCGGGCACCCTCCATGGCCGGCCGACGGGTGCGTATGCCTACCTGGGCGCGCAGTGGAAGCGAGCAGCTGCGTTCGCGGGCGACCTGGCCCAGCACGCGCCCAGGCGGCTGATCAGCCAGACGTACGCGCGGTACAACGTCAGCAGCTGGAGCTACCACTTCAACGTGCTGGTCCACGGCCTCCCGGCGGCCACGGGCGCCACACACTTCCAGGAGGTGGTCTTTGTCTTCGACAATACCCAGGGGCTCGGGTACGAGAACGCGGTGGCGGAGGATCCGTTTGCGGATGAGCCCGAGACGTTTGACCAGCTGGCCAAGATGATGAGCAGGTCGTGGGTGAGCTTTATTGTGGACGGCGATCCAAACAATTCTGGTAAGTCATCAGCGCAGCCCTGGTGGGAAAGGAAGTTGTTGTAGTTATTGTCTGGATGAAAAGTGGGGTGGAAAAGGACCAACGAAGATTCATATTGATACTAACTGTTAATACAGGGCTCGGAGTGCATTGGCCAGTGTACACTCTGGAGGACCCGCAGAACATGTACTTTGACGTCAACATATCTGGTCTGGCACGTCCTGAGCCGGATTACTACCGAGCTGCAGAGATTCAGTATATGCAGGAACAGATCATCTCTACATTTACATAGGATGAATAGTACGTTGTTGTTCATGGGTTAAGAAGAAAAAAAGAAGAAAAAAATGGTGACAGCGGAAATGAGAGCAGAATTTTTGGACCGTTAAAGTATCAAGTACTGGTAAACCTTTACTTTTCTCCCTGGGCTCACTAAATAAATATTCTATAGGGATAAGACTATGGACAACCTATATCCCACCTCTCCTCCCATTCCATCGACTTTCGTTTTCCTCTCTCTCCTTGATTTCCTTCTCTGTCCTGATAATTGACTGAGGAATTTCTTGTTTTCTCCTCTTCCTGTCCCGAGGCTCACCGATCAACGTTGGCTGCATGGTCTCACCCCTGTGCCCACCAAGGGCCTGACGTCAGCTGTTCAGTCCCAAGACACACAGCGTCTCTGCCGTGGCAGTGTCATGCAGTCAAGCCAAACCGCAAAGCACACGACAACACAGCACCAACTTGTCTACATTGTGCCTGAACTCGGATTCCACAACAAGGCAAACCAAAACAACCACCTTTGGCAAACCCTACTACAGCAACAAAGAAGAGAAGAAGAAAAACAAAACAAAACCAAGAAAAATCCTCCACTTGAGCAACAAACAAACGAAAATACCATCAAATAAATCATGCGCCCCACATCCAAGCGCGGCCTCTGCTGGCCCACCGACAACCACGGTCGAGACGCCGCCTTCCAGTTCACCAAGCCCGGCTCCAAGATCTCCTGGCTCTACAACTGGTCGCCGCACCCAACCCCGGACGCCCAGTCCGTCGAGTTTGTGCCCATGCAGTGGAACCACGTCAACATCGACTCCCTCGCCGAGCACGTCCGCCGCAGCGGCGCCAACACCCTCCTGGGCTTTAACGAGCCCGAGCTGGCCGACCAGTCCAGCATGCCCGTCGAGCTGGCCGCAAGGGAGTGGCTGCGTGCCATCGAGCCCCTGCGCAGGGCGGGCGTGCGGTGCGGGAGCCCGGCCATCTCGTCGGCCCCTCACGCCGTGCACTGGCTGGCGGATTTCCTGGCGAGGATCCGGGCGGGCGGTTCGGATGTCGACTTTTACTGTCTTCACTGGTACGGGACCGAGCTGGGGCCCTTTACGACTACATCTGGTCCACGCACCACCAGCTGGGCCCTACCAAGCCGGTGTGGATCACCGAGTTTGCCTGTACGAACTGGAGCAGGGAGAACCCGCTTCCCCGGGAGCACGTCGAGCACTTTGCGCGGGAGAGCGCCAAGTACCTGGACACGCTGGACTGGGTCGAGAGGTATGCCTGGTTTGGGCCTATGCGGGATACCGGCACGGTTGGGCGGTGGGCTGCGATGCTGGACGAGCAGGGCATGGTTACGCCCCTGGGTAGGGCATACATGTATGACTAACGCTGGGAGAAGATGGGAGACTCTTTTTTTTTTCCCTGAAAAGAGAGAGAGAGAGAGAGAGAAGGATGGAGGGTGAGTGGGATGATGTAACGTTTTACATCTTAATCATCATCGCATAGGAGTGACAGTATGTGAATGTCTACTGTACATGTTGAGGCATACCATCAAGACAGCTCTCGGACGACTCGACGTGTGTGGCTGAATGCAGTGGCTTGATAGTAAACAGACCAGAAGCTAGCCAGCATCTTATCACCAGCTCACACACAAATACAGCTTCAAGCTTGATGCCTCAACGGTACGGTCCGGGACCCGCTTGCAGCACGGCGATAACGCCGCCTCGTCGGACCAGTCCAGCTTCCTTTCTGTCTTCAAGTGCTGCTGCGATAGAGGAGATCGCCTTGATCCACCCGGTGGAGAAGACGAGATCCCAGCACCCACAGTTATCAACGCCTAGAAGGGCCTATCGAACGGTGTGCTCTCCTACCATGTGGTACCATAGCGCAATAGTAGCAGGAGGGACCTCCCCGGTGACCTATCTTAGCGAGACCTGCCCCGCTGCGTGGTGGCGGTGCGGTATATTAAACTGTGTCTTGTGTATCCATCGTAAAGTTTGCTGATTGCTTTTTTGGTCCTGCGCAGGCTTTCTGTTCGATGGGTGAATGGCGGTCTGCAGGGGTAATGTAAGCGTCATAGAAATCCATGAATATATATGTATATACCATAAAATATCAAATAAAAAAAGAAAAAAGGGGGGAAAGAAGAAGAGGAAAAAGAAAAGATGGCGTGTCGATGATAATTATTAGGGTGATGCAGGCATTCACATCAAGTGGAGCTGGGAGCAGCACTGGGGCGAAAATGTGTGGCTGCGACGACGATCAGTGGTTACGAATGGCGCTGTTCCTCTTTGAAGCAAGCGCTGTGTATAGGATATGGGCTTGCAAGGCTTGTCTAGTCGAGAAAGCCTGATTTAATGCGTGATATGAGACAAGTCTCATCCTCTCGACAACACGGCAGCGGTAAATAATCAAGTCGAGACGACGGTATCTCGGTTCCCTTCCATCAAAAGCAGCAGCAGGTCCTGCTCCACACCTCATCCTTTCAGCATTTTTTTGTCCGGTGTCATCACTACCACCACCACCATGACAGATTGCAATCGAAGCAATGATGTCGGAGAACCATAATTTGTCTCGTTCTTGTCCACAGCAGATCTGCCCGTTCTCGTCCGCGCTCCAGACGTGGACCCCCGCCCCCCGGCACACAATCGCGATGAACTACTAGATATACTATGTAATGTGGCTCAGGTGGCGGAAAACAAAAGGTCGAGAATCCCAGAGAGACATGGTCCTCTAGGACTATGAGTGGCTTGAAGGGGGGTTGGGCGGCAGGGGGGCCTCGTCAAGGTGTGGCGAGTGAAAGGGCTCGGAGGAAGGATTGGCGTTGTGGGAGGAAATGGTCAGGCTCATCGACGAATCAATACGTCTAGCAGGCCACCATGCGACGTCACTGGCGCATGGTCAGCGGTCACTCCTGCACAGGACCCTCGTTCAGCACGATGCTACCTACGTCACACCTTTTGATCTTTTGAGGAGGGTGGCTATAATATCCCATGTTCCTCAGCCACAGATGAGGATCCGTGTTCATTGAGAGGTCAGACCTTTTGGATAATTTATCCAGTCTTATTGTTTCATTTTTTGTTCAAAAAAAAAAAAGAACATCAGTCTGCAATTGAATTAAATCCTACCAGACAAGGTGTGACTGACAATGGCGGACGTAAGTGCTCTTGAACGGGAGGTTGAACTTCTCGAGAAGAAGAATGCACTCCTGGAGAGGAACCGGAAGCTTGAGAGTGAGTATCCCAGCTGCACATCGCCACACAAATCACCTCAACACGATTAGTAGGTTGTTAGCCATGACTAACGCCAACTTCTTCCTCAGGAGCCGCGAAGAAGCGGGCCGATTGGTTCAAGGCCCAGGCCGAAGAGGCCGCAAAGAACGGGACATCCCAGCTGCCAGCCGCGCAGGAGGCCGTGAAGAAGACTGCAGCGTCGCGCAAGCCAGCAGCAGCGACCAATGATGCCGTCAAGAAGACACAGCAAGAGGTCAAGCCTGCCAACCTGAAGAAGATCCCGCCCAAGCCGCCAACCACCAGCAGCGTCAAGGACTGGGCCGAGACTTCAGCCGTGGCCAAAAAACCTGCTCCTGAGCCTCCTGCTACTGCCAAGAATGTCATGAAGAATGCCGCCGCCGCCAATGTGAACGCCGACGGCACTCAGCAGGTCAAGAAGAAGAAGAAGAGAAGACCTGCGCCTACCTATGGCATGGCCGCCAAGCTGGCCCGCGGCGAGAGATCCCTGGCCTCACGGACAGGAAACCCGCCGTGCCCAGAGTTTCCGGCCTCGGCCCCTGCCAAGCCGCAGGTGCCCAAGGGCAAAGCTGAGATGCCCAAGCCCGAGGAGATCGAGAAGCTGTACGAGCCGCCTCCCACGCCTCAGGTCGCCGCCAAGAAACCCGGTGTGGCGGCGGAGAAGAAGGAGAAGAAGGAGAAGACGTACCATCCCGATGCGAAGAAGTCCACCAAGGAGATCTTGGCGGAGCGCGAGATCGAGGAGGAGAGGAAGAACCTCGAGAAGCGCCAGCAGAAGCGGGCAGAAGCTGCACGGCAGGCTGCCGGTGGACAGGCCGGTGGACAGGCCGGTGGACAGGCCGGTGGACAGGCTGGTGGTGGAAGAGGTGGTGTCGCCGGCGGTGCTCTGGATGGTGTCAACAATCTCGGCCAGGGCGCCCTCAACACCGTCGGAGAAGTCGGCTCGGGCTTGCCTGTCGCCGGAAAGGCTGTCTCTGGTGCTACGCAGGGCCTCGGCAATACCCTGGGCAACACCACCCGCGGCCTGGGAGATACCACTGGTGCGCTGACCCGTGGTGATCTGGGAGGCACGCTTGGTGGCGTCGGAGGAACAGTTGGCGGTCTCGGAAAGGGACTGGTGAGTTTTGAGCTCTTGCTGCTATGATTTTCAGACTTACTTGTGCTAACTGATACTTTCTCCAGGGCGATACTGTCGGTGGCACTGTTGGCGGACTGGGTGACTCGGTTGGAGGACCTGTCGGGGTAAGACTTCTTGTTCCTGCTTTTTATTTTCTCAAAACTCAGAATAATTAACTTGACTGGTAGGGAATTGTCGGCGGCGCCGGCCGTGGTCTCGGAAATGCCGTGGGAGGCATCACAGGCGGCCTGGGCAAAGGCGTAGGCAAGGTCGGCCAGGGAGATCTTCTCGGCGGTGTTGGAGATGTCGTGGGTGGCGTGACAGATGTAAGTCTTTACCGCTGACTATTGTTTTCGTCGTCTTGCAACATTTTGTTCTAACAGCCTTTAGGGTGTTGGCGGTCTGCTCGGGGGTGTCCTGGGAGGAGGTAAGGAAGGGGGAGGTCTTCTGGGCCTAGGCGGTGGAGGTGGCGACAAGAAGGGCAAAGGTGGTGGTGGTTTGCTCGGTGGAGGCGGCGGCGGCGGCTTGCTCGGTGGAGGAGGTTTGCTCTGAGTGGTCGTCCTGCTGAAGAAAATTTGAGGATCTTAACCAGCCAGAGGAGGAAAACGGTGTGTTACCTTACTTTCATTAGCACATCTAGCATTCGAGTTGTTCTTCCAAACTTCACACTCTCTCGCTTGTGCTTGCGATTAGCCTAACACCTCGTCATTCCTCGCTACATCCACTATCGTCGTTACCGGTGCTGCACTCATTATTACTGCCGTGAAAACTGGAGGCGTTACTCTGGATATTGTTTCGAATATGGTGTTCCTCTCGTTGCCAAACCAAGGCCCAACGCTCTGGCTACTTCGGAGTGGCTTTGATGATGGTGAGGCAAGGTAAGAAGTCTTACATACATAATTACCTGATTCTGCTTATTTTGAGGTGTAGTCAGAATTAGTGACTATCTAGTCATATTGTGACTACAGGTAAATTTTGAAAGGTCTGCTTCAAGTATTTCGTAACATTGAGAGACATTTCTCATTCCAGTGATTACTCCGAATAGGGTCTTAAGTTTCAGCTCAGGCTCTTAAAATGGGTGGCCCGAAGGATACAACAGCATAACCACAATTACCCAGCTTCTAATTAGTTTATTTCTACATAATGAGCACCTTCGTTGAGGACTGCTGATTGGCTTCGGTCTTCATGTGGTCTGAGAAAACCCATCTCGACTAGCTTGGTGGCCACAGGTGTTACGATTTTTATATTTAGGTCCACGAGTCTCTCAATGATGGTGTCAGGTGCATTCCGAACAGAACGAACCAAGTCCACCTTCTATAAAGGCATACTTTCGTGAAAGTCATTAAGTTTGATTGAAATTGAATCATGTCCACCTTACTACGGGGCTGTTGGGTCGGTGGTCTCCTGGAAGACTGGGTCACATAGCAGATAATACACAACAACCCGTCTTGGTAGATATTTCGACTTGGAGCGACAAATATATAGGACACCGAATCTTCAACAAAACCATCAAGTGCTTCTTAATTCGGTAAATGGGCGAAACTGATCTAATTGCTATTCGCGTTCCACTTCAGTTCCGAGCAAGAGTACTAACAATACGTAGTAGCATCTGTTATCATCAACTTTTGAAGCCGATGCTCCCGACTTCGATCTAGCGAAAACAGTATTTTATCTTTGTTCAGTGTGCAAGCAGGGTTCAAGGCTTCTCTCGCAGGTCGGCTCATAATGAAACTCCTGATCATGTGTTCGTCGATGAAATACAAGGGACCTTGCGACTATTTGTTCTGCAATTTCCGGGGCACGGTGCAGCGAGATAATATTCAAGAGCAGCCTGGATATCTAGACATGAACTGACAGCGAGCTGTGGCCCACATTCCACCCAACATACTGCCTCTGGTCAACTGGCTCTTTGACAGCTTGACTTATGGAAGCTCATCTTGTGACTGGCGTCCGCCGTTATCGGATGAATGCCATATAGTATACAGTATCACCTCAAAGACTGTCCCTGTGCCCTCCTACGAAGGGTCTGTCGACAGTGTGAGAAATGATGGCCTCTGCAACACACTAGCGCAGGGGAACTACACCTTGGTGGCCTTAGCCTGAGCAATTACAGTTTGAGGCTCCATAGCGACTGGGATGATTTGTCGGTGATCTCCTAGACTCCATAATAGGATCTAGCCGATGCCTAAGCCGTTCATCTCTAGTGGCCCCTTGGGCCTCCAGCGGCTTCAGTGCACAGACAGAGCCGTAGTCTGTTTTCGACGTACGCTGGCACTTGTCGTGAAGTACCGAGACGCTGAAAGAATAAGTGTGAAAAAAATAAGAAGAAGAAAAAAATCTGGGATCAAAGCGCTCACTGACACTGTTGAAAGATCAAAACACAGTAGACGAGCCCAGAAAGACCGATGCGGTCTGCAATATTCACAAAAACGACAGCTGATCTGTGTACAGAGGTAGGACTGATATTATTGGTGAAGGCAGCGCTGAAAGGACGAACGCGAACAACCTCCAGCAGGTGACTTCTTACAACAACCATTTTCAACCTTGGTGGGCATCAAGTACTCAGCCATTCAGTACTGTTCGGCAGGCTAGAATCAAGCCGAGCAGTACTGTATGTGTCTCGTTGTGTTGACACTTGTGGTCGTCCCACAATCGACAGCTGGTGAACCGTTGGCCTCTCTCTGCTGTTGACATCTCGTCAAGGACCCTCTCACCACTTTTTGTCACACCCCGCCAGCTCCGCCAGTGACGATGGCATCCAGAACGGCCGGCGGTCATGGAGCTGCCCTGACTCCACCTTCAAGCGGGAAGAGCGAAGGGTTGGACAAGCCATACGAGATGGCCTCGGAAGGCTCAGACTGGGATGGATCAGCGGCAAACATCTTACCACCTCCGACACATTTCAGTTCAGCGCTGAAGCAGAGGAAACCGACCGAAGGGCTCAGTCGACGCTGGAAGGGCAAGACACTCGACCTGCAAGACTCAGCCCTCAGACAATATACCGATTACGATACACGTGGCACACCTCGAAGTCCACTCACCTCGCCTAGTGCTTGGACCAGCAGCACCTTTGGGAGGCTCGACGTCCAGACCACTCTCGACCGGCTCGAGGAAGACGCAGCTCCACCTCTACCGATCCTTGACGTCTTCTCTACCAAGACATTCAAGGCTGTCTTGGAGAACACCGCTGCAGTAGCACGGTTCCGTGCATTCGCTGAGTCACGTGGTCGTGGTGACGATATCGATTTCCTCCTTCAGATCGCCGAGTACAACCACGCCCTGGCTGTCGTGGGGCCAATCGTATGGGGCATGTCCTTGAAGTACACCGGCGTCGCTGCGTCAGCGCCGGTGAGACTTCCGTTGGCGGTTGCGAAAACCCTGAACACGGATATGCGAGAGGTGTCGGGCACACTGCTTCCAAACCTAGGGAATTTATTCCAAGACGCGGGGCAATTCGTCGAACAGAGTCTGGCACAGGACATTTATCCGGATTTTCTGAAGCACCAACTCTCACTCAACCTGCAGACGGTCGGCCGGGGCTACTCGCCCAGCCAAGCCTGTCCTGGGTTTGGGCACGCCTTTGCCTGACCAATCCCAACGAAGACGACGACCCTATGGTTTTTGCTTCTGATGGCCTTGCCGACGTGACTAGTTACAGTACTGGCGATATCGTATCAAAAAATTGTCGCATCTTTCAGGGGTCTAGGACGAGGGCCAGCGGCATCGATCGTATTCGGCATGCACTCTCTACACAGAACGAATTCACCGACCTCGTCTTAAATTACACCAAGGACGGGAGGATGTATTGGAACCTCCTCTTCATCGCAAAACTGGTTGGCCTAGGTGGAGAAACCCGTTATCATCTCGGAGGGCAGATTGATGTTACTGAGATGCTTGAGCGGCAGGAGGACGTCACACACTTCCTGGGGGTTGCGCCGTCTCTATCACGAGGCCCCCCATCGCTGATCCAGAAACCGAGGGACCGACAGCAGGACCATCGAGGCTCATGGCGAAACGGAGTCAAAGAGAGGCCACAGGATCGCGAGCGCGACGAGAGGACCAGGTACCCACCGAGTGCATCACGCAACAAACTCCTCAAGGGCTTCCGGCGGCGTTATTCTCAGACTGGTTCCCCGGGAACGGATGGCAGCATTGACCCTTCTGCTTCCGAACCCTCCTCACCGATGGAGGTACGGAAATCGAGCTCATTCTCGACGCCTTCACCGTCACCTCATCAGATTGTCGTGTCTCCATACTCGAGATACCTGGTCTCGGAGTACGTCAAGCCATCACCAAGCTTCGGCCCGTCACGCGAAAAGAAGAAGGACCGGGCTCAGTTACCGCTGACCTTCTGCTCTGCCTCTGCCCTGGAGAGCCTGGGGATTGGTAATCACGAGCTCGCTAGCATCCTCGGCTCGGACATATTCGAGGTTCTATCCGAAAAAGCCGGATCCAACTCTATCACGAAACCATTCAAGTCTACGGTCCGGGCGGGTCTGGCAGAGGGCAGAGCAGTCAAGCTTGATCTGAGTCTCGAAGGCAATAGCAAGCCGAGCAGGTCTAGAGGACTCTCGTTGACGAGAAAGCTCGGCGGAGGAGACTTTGGTGGTGTGGGCATGAAGAGCGAGATGCGGCCGAACGAGGGCCGCTCGCTGCGTAAGAGTCTCAGTCTGGAAAGGCTTGTCTCGATATCCACCAGCTCGGGATCTGTTGCGAATTTCGTGAGCTACTGGACACCGCTCAAGGATGACGGGGGAGTTGTTCGCTGGGTTGTCCTCATTCTTTTGCCAGAGGTGGCTTGATATTACTCGAGCGGTTTCTTCAGGGCTCACCCATTGCACCTGACTGTTTTCTGGCGTTGGGATTGATCTCAAGACTGTCTGGCTTCCCTGTCAGCATACCGTCCGTGTCTGAGAAGCCTCAAGACTCACCCTCAGAGTTCACACACTGTAACGAATAAGCGCCGTCCCATGACGATATGACTCAATGACATCGGGTGCCCAAGATAATTACACGATGATCTGTCATTCAAAGAACAGCGAAAATTGGTATTCATTGGCTACGATACGTCCTGGATGCGTAATGCCAGCAACTTTACAATGGCCAGATTCTGAAGTTCGGGCTGTGTCAGCACATTGCTGCCTACACATGGCCTCCATCTTGCCCAGCCTCCTCCTGCTTAGAAACAGGAAGCCTGGAATCATGATCGTGTGGTTCTCTGGACTGTGCACTGCTCAGTAGCCGGTCCGCGGTCCACTCGTGCGATCCTCTTCATCCTCTTCGTTTGTAGCACTGCCTCGCCTCCCGTCCCCGCCTTGAAAATATTGGAACCTGCTTTATATGCATATTGTGCACGGCTCAGCATCACCGCAAGTTTTATCTAAGAAGTATTTGAGGTCAGACCAGAGAACCTTGGACTTTACTTAAAATTTTGATGAAAATACGTATAATAATAAACTCGATGGATAGATTTCAACTTCATATAACTATTTACAAAAATTCGTCTAGCTTATACACTACTTCTGATGATTTCTTCAAACTACTACTTTGATCTTACGTTGAGCCCTGTGATTCACACTGGGTCTCACAGTTCTCGGAGCCCAAAACATCGCAGCAAGGCAGACCATGCAGTACTCATCTAGGGCAGCCAAGCTTCTTGGGCATGATTTGCTAAAGGCTATGCATCGGTGATCCCTGGCACGAGTCTGCTAATCCTTAAACATGTAACCCGTGCCGCGTCACAAACCCGGGACATTGATTCAAAAGCGCCAGCACTTGCCGCAGCTGAGAATCTATACAGAACAGCATTTTGTGTCATGAGACATTGGTCAAGTCCGACAAGAGCTTGGAAGACCGTACGTAGTTCTCTTCTGCATTTGGAACCTTGCGCAGTGTGGCAACAAGAGTATCAAGAGATTTGTGGTTCACTACAGAGAGCGATCGGCAGCAGGTTTGCTGCGACGACGAGTTGCAGCCTCACACAGCCCATTAGACAGACAGAGCTCTATTTAGCCATGTTACTTTTCAGGGATCCAAACAGGTATCTTAGGCCGCAATTTGGGGTCTAGGACGGGTTAACAAGCAGCACTCATACGTTGGGAAGATGGCTTAATATATTTACTCGCCTCACACGACGCCGGTACCTGTAGATCTCGCTGCGATTTGAGTAGTGAAAAGTCAACGAGGTTACATTGTTTCAGGCAGCGTATTATTGCCTCCACCCACACCTGATGACGGCCAAACCGTGACGTCGGGACCATCCATTGGCGTGCAATCACCGTAACAGCCGGACTGGGGTTATCGTCAGCGGTTGTCGAATGAGGCAGCCTGCCGAATGATCGCAATCCTGCGATTTCGAGATCGTGCACAACTACGCTGATCAGGAATGTCGCTGGAGTGAGAAATACGCAGGTTTGGAAATGCGCAGCTGCGTTAAGCCTATAGGGAGGCGAAGCGAAAGGTGGTGACCGGCTCATGACGAATAACCTGGCTTAGTCAGAATAAGCGCAAATCTTGACCCAAACCGGTAGACAAATAACATCGGCTCACCCCATGCCTTTAGAAAGTAGGTTCGCCTCGCCGCTCCAATTCCACGTATCTGATTGGAGATGTATAAACGTCGAGTGACCTGCAGTTAGGGGAAATCTATCTCTGCGGCAGACAAACGTCAGGTAAATAAAGGACTTGCTGATATCGAACATTCGAATAAAGCTGACCTATATATATGTATAAAACTAATATCAGTGAAAATCACAATATGTCGACCGTTCCAACGACTCTGGCCCCATTGAAGCCGTGGCAATAGCAAGCAGCTTGTGGTGATATGAAGCGGCGCATATTCAGCATGACATTTGTCTAGTACCTGCAGCAAGCACGCCGTGGGGAGCATGAGCCTCGACGACATTCGAACGGGTTAAGGTGACCGGACCAGATTTGGAAGGGAGCGTGCAGACACACGCAAATATACTCCAGCAGTATGTTATGTCAGATATCAAGGTCAGTCTATACATCGTTTTCAACTGTGTCGGAGACAGTACTCCGGGAAGTACGCGTGGCTGGGGAGTCCCAATCACGTGAAGTATACGTGATATGGTGGTTTGCAGCCCGCACACAGGATGGGCCGAGCCACTACTTTCACCTACTGCTCCAGTTGGAGTTACGGCGATTCTCAGGAGGACGGGACGGGGCTGTTTGTGTAGAAAGATTCTGAATGGATGCGCGCTACAGAAAGAAGAGAAGAAAAACGAGGCAAGAACCAGAAGAGTCGGCTGAGTGAGGCTATCAACAGAACGGTAGTAGGTAAGATGGCTACCAGCACGCACGGGGTAGTGACTCACTGGCCCTTGCACAGCTTGGGTTGCTGGATACCTCGTTTCTGGGTGGCTGGTGAATGGACAGCCATTACTACACAACAGAATAAAGCTGAACATTGTGACTACAGCAGGACTGGCTAGAACACACGAGACAGCCTCGCCTTCGTCGAAAGGCCTCGCCTTCTTCCGCCTCTTTAGGCGTCCAAACCGAGAAATAAATCTCCAAGGGAAAACAAGAGACGATCTCAACTGGAATGCAGACCCACCGATCGGCCTGCCTCAAGACGCCTGTGCTAAAGATGAGGTCGCTCTTCACTTATCGGAGATGATAAGAATTTGCATCTCTGGGGATTGCTTAACATGGAAAAGAAGGCTGCGGTGTCTTGTGCGACAGCTGCCATGCCCTAAATATCTGCACCCTCAACAAAGTCTTCGTCCCCGAGCTCCTCGGGCCTCTCAGGCAGCAGCGCTTGGACCCATGATCCTGCTTCAGCCAGTACCTCTGCTGGTACCTGAGGAGTGTCACAATCACGAGGGCCATTGAGCTCTCTCTCAGTCTGGTCGACAAAGGCGCCGCTGTTGACTCGTCGAAACCAACGCGGAAGAGTCTCAAGAATGTGAATACCGGGTATCTGCCGCTGCGGCCTGAGCTCTCTGTACGATTCCTCTGTCACGGGCGGCATCGTACCGCCTGTAGTCGCGTTCTCAGTCTCAGAGTCCGCTCTATCAACCAGATCACTTGCATCAGCATCAAGTACTTCTAGGTGTAGACGCTCGCGTGTGAATGCAACATGGACCCCCCGCCAGATGGCCTGGACCTGTGCCCACAATTGCAGTGGGACGCTAAACACTGTAAGCACGAGGATGAGCATTGATGCTGCAATGGCTGATACGATGAGGCTTTCAGGCTCGAGAAGACTTGCGTTCTTGTGACCGGCCGTGACGTTCTGGTGGATGTCAGCATCTCTACTTCCTGGCGGTTGCTGTGCAATCCGTTGTGTGGGGGGTGAAACGCGTACCACAGGAGCAGTAATATTAGCTGCGTCCACGACAATGGGAAAGCACAGAACGGCGGCTGCCCACGCATCCATCTCTGGCTTTATCGGCCTCCGCCTGTAGATGCTTGACAGCTGGGCCTTGAGGTCTGCTGCGACCCATGCCGATGATATAACGGGCGCCTTTCGGATATATTTGGTTGTGTTCTTCAAATGCAAGAGCAGGTTGTCGTGCCGCATTTGATCTTTGACCAACCACCCCCGAACGAGCCACCCACCGATCCGCAGCTCTTCTCCCATGGGAACTCTTGTCTCCTCTCCAGCGCCCTTTGTGGTCGGTGTTGTCATGATGGCGAGCACGGTCACGACGAGCACGAGTCCGGGTATCATGCCAAGGACGATTACAACGTTCGTGAACCACGGAGGGAAAGGTGTCATCACAAGGCGGGTCAGGATGGACGTGGCGGTCAGGATCTTAGTCCTGAAGTTGTTGATCGCGGCAACATCGTACTCGGCGAATAATTTATAGACTCTGACAAGGAGGTGGAGAAAGGCTGAAAGCCTCAGGATTGTGTGAAAGCAGGGGCTGATGACGACTGCCTTAGCAAAGCGTTGACTCCCCAAGAGGTGCATCTTAGAAAACGCTTGAGGTCCTTTCTTGGAGATGATCATGGTGATGAGGATTGAGGGACCGGATCTGTGCCATAGACCATCATCAGCATTGTTTAAACTAGTAGTAGAGTGTAAGTCCTCTCCGATCCTCTCCATCACCGGCTTTGCAACGAATATCACACATGCGGATGACTGCTAAATCTTCAGAGCAGGAGCCGATCAAGTATTGATACTTTGAATAAGGTGTGCTCTCACGAAGTATTGCTTCCACCAAGGCCAGGTGGCTCAGACCGATCACTTCAAAATGAACACGGCAACGACGGACGAAAGGATGACTTTGAAGGCAGACGAAGCGACTTACCAAGTGGAATGGACGAGTACTGATGTCTGCAACGATCTCAAGCGGCGATGGAGTGGAAAACACTGCGGACGTGACAAGAAACTCTCTCCCGGGTGATTCAGGAAATGCGAGATGAGAGGCAGATGACGACAAAGGTGAAGGAAGAGTAGGTTTAGAAAGGGCGAACCAAAGGGGGAGGCGGGAAGGACCTGTGCACTGCAGGCGGAGTCTGCTTGAGCTGCGCCAGTGGGTAGCTCGCAAAAAGACCAGTCTGAATCCTGACTACGGAGCCGACATTCATCGTTCGAGAGAGGCCGAGCATCCTGGAATCCCCTCGATCGCAGGCCTATGGCACGTGGCCCTCCCCTCTTTTCCCCCCTCCTGTCTTCCCCTCTAACAATGTCAAGGCAGGATCAACTTCCCATCGACATTCTCCAGACCACTTTACATGGGTAGCCCTTGCTTCCACCACGGAAAGAGAGCATACTTGATCACGACCGAGTCGGCTGGGATCCGGAGGAAGCAAAAAAGCAACAGGAATGTCCTTCCCGTCACTGTCTCAGCCTACAGATCTCCAAAGGTCAAACTTCCGAGGTGCTGGGTCACTCGTCATAGGCTCAACAGGGCGGGGAAGCATGAGCAGGCGGATGATTACAGCACTTGGGTACTGGCTTTGGTTGCCGAGAGGTATGAACAGAGGAAGGTCCTGCGCGGAAATGAATACGAAGAGTGTTCTAGCCCCTGCGAAAGCGGTCATCAGACGAGCGTTGAGCACCGAAAGTGCTATTCCGTGCATGAAGGTGGTCACACTCTCTCGTATCGTTGGCCAATGCTCTTTCTCTCCATGGCTTGGGTAATTATCGGACCTGGCTTATTGGATGAAGCAGGATCGCAGGTTACCGCAGGTAGTCGCAGGCGGCTAATTATGCGTGAAGTGGCTTGCTTTGCTTTCCAATCAAATAAACAGGGCTTTCTGTGCTGCCGTCATCCTGGGCCCGCACTTTGTCAACTTGGCCTTTTGCACCATTCGAGTCCGCCCGGACTTGCCATCTGCACATATCCTAACGCAATTGTCGTGCTCGTGAATCACTCGATCATTGCGATCAACTAAGCTCTCAAGAGGTCCATTCTTACATATTGCCAACGACCCTAGCTCGGCCGGTTTCTGTTCACGTCTTTCGGCCCGGATTGCCAGTTGCTCCCGATCCCGAGGCCCGATTGTCTGGTGATCCTCAGCTCCGGCAGCAGTCAAGCAGGCACGGTAGAAGACGGGTAAGCGCTTGTCAAGGCTTCCACCAAGAGTCTCATCTTCGGCCTGACCACTCATCTCTCAAAAGGCTTGAGCCTCTCCTTCGTCAATATTCTCTAACCTCTTCAACTGTTTCGAAGACAGCTTCAGCGGTGTACTCTGCTAGCTCGCGATGGATGCGACGGCACCAGCTGAAGACCAAACGGGTACTCTTGTCCAACCGCGAGGGAACGACCCTTGCTGTGACGAAGAAAACAGAAATAGGTCATCCGAGATGCGTTGTCCGACGTCGTCGACAGAGAATGTCCGTTTCGCCTGTCCGTTTCTAAAGGCCGATCCGCGTAAGACGCAGGCCAACTCTATATGCGCAAGGAATACGTGGCCATCCATCGCCAGGTTGAAGTGTGTTTTTGCCCTGGTGTCGGTTTCCTCATTCTTGAACCTTCTGACAACATCAGGGAGCACTTGTATAGGCGTCATTCACAGCAGAAAGTCTCTTGTCCTCGATGTGCTACTCCGTTCGAGAAAGAGAAGGAGCTGGACGACCACCTCAGGGCAGAGAGACCGTGCAAGATATTAGATTCGAATGATCGTCCAACACAGA
Organism: Celoporthe dispersa; assembly: GCA_016584495.1. Taxonomy (NCBI): domain Eukaryota; kingdom Fungi; phylum Ascomycota; class Sordariomycetes; order Diaporthales; family Cryphonectriaceae; genus Celoporthe; species Celoporthe dispersa. The sequence continues at coordinate 1,199,054 of WAID01000002.1, forward strand.
CGATCAGCCCTGCGCAAATGTACCTGCTTAGGAGGCGCAAGACTCAGTATCGAGAGAAGGAAGAGGATAAATGGTTCAAAATATTCTCCATCTTGTTTCCCGAGCAGAAACAACCAGCATCCCCATGTGAGTCTCGTTTTTACTCGGCTCAACATTTTCATTATTATCTGACCAAAGACTGCGCCCTTTGTGCGTGGATGGTTTTCTACGTAGCGATTATATTGGTCTCTGAACTCAACGCTTCATTGGAACACATTGTAGTCACGGTGTTCAGTCCCAGAATGTCATGGACTGTCCACCTCGCGCTATACAGCCGAAGTACTGACAGTAGGCAGATTCTGAAAGCCGTGGCGGTCTCTGGGACTGGGATAGTTACATGATGGAAAATCTTCAGGAGTCCATCACGAAACTTGTCGCCGCCTCAGTGACCAAAGATCTCCAAAACGAGTGCCTTCTTCAGCAGGACCCTAAAGCCGACCAGCGCGCCAGACAGATCATAGCGGACAACATCAGTGCTGCATTTTCTCAGTACAACAACCGAGGCAGTCTTCAACAGGAACCAGACAAAATTGAACAAGAATCGAGTAAAACTCAGTCGGAGACTTATGGTCTGCTCGAACGCATTCAAGGATCAGGAGTATGGAGTCCAACGCGAGGAGACATCCATAGTCCGCCCACACTGTCCTCTCAGTGTGCGACTATTGCTTCAGATTCGACAGACTTTGGAGGTGACCTCGAGGCAATACACGAGGGGCACAGCCCGAGGAATGTGTTGTCGCCAGTCACCATGAGTCTCGGGCCTTCTTCAGATGCATCGGCGCTGGCAATTCTGCATGGAGAGTCTGGAGAGTTCTCCCATCAACTGAAGTACCAAGTCGCCGCGAATTCATTTTCCTCGTGGCCAATGTCATCCGACCGAAGTGACGCAGAACTCTTCCAAGTGTCTGAGTCTCTAGACTTGGATTTAGTCCATGTGCAACATAGTGCAGACTCTTGGGATCCCTGGTTATTCAGTTGCGACGATGGGCATCACTAATGGAGACAATCTGGGGCTTTGGGGATTATGTTAAAGTTCCAGGTAAGCATCTTGCACAGGATGCAATATATTTTCCAGCACCCCCACAGCTGCAAGTACGCACTTGAATCCTCGGAACTGGAATGGAGGTCCCCAAGCACTCACAGCTACGAGATTGTTAGTTCAAGACACTATTTCTCTCTGGAATGTTCTGACTTATGAAAGTAAGAAAATTTGTGGACTGTGATTTGAAACCCTATCAGCGGCATATGAATTTTTACCACTTAGAACTGTTTACTCCACTCACTTCCAAAATGTTGCTTTAGCAGGTTGGAGAGATACATATGATGCATGAGAACATGCTGAAGCCCTGAACTATGATTCGACCAGAACCAAATGCGGAAATATTGATTTAAAGAAATATGAGTTAAACAATCGATGTCTTGGCCTATTATTTGCACATTTATCTCATTTCTTCACGGTTCTGATGAATGTATGATTTATTTGTCAGTTATTTTTGCGAATCCGGCGTTGTAAGCCGTGGTTAACGGATTACCCTATATTTGCTGTCAGCTTCAGAAAAATATCCATACCGAACGCAGAGTCCTGCAGTTGAGGCCCTGCTTCAGGAGGAAGGGGGGGGGGATGATTGGCAAATAGCATTCCACAACTGTGGACAGCTCTAGGCGATAAATAATGATTTTATCTCTGCATAAAGGCTAACCCCCTCGGAACTTATTTCAACAACTTCACAATAGAGTTTCAAGTCCTGACCATATGCGTGGCCGTTTCTGCGTTTCACCAGACAGCTGCCGTTGATCCATGTGCAACTCAAAGAGCCGATTAGGCGACGCCAAGTAGGTGGGCACATCTTTTACGCGCCAACTCCCTTCCATCTGTGACTCCTCAGCCACAACTGCAACCTTGACGCAACATTCAGACTTCCCCACCAGCCGTGCCAGCTCATTCATGATCTCGTGGATCTGCACGTTATCTGCGCTATCGAGGCGGTCAAGCACAATGTACCTGCTCGTCTTCTGAGAATGCTCCTCCGCGCCGGCTAACTCGTTCAATATGTCCAGAATGAGGTCTGTCAGCTGCTGAAGCGTCGGCTGCACAACGGGTGTGGGCATGTAACCGTATCTGTCACTCATTAGAGAGTGCTGAGACACGGCCGGAGACCACGCATCATACAGCAGAGGAGACGGCGGTCTTGAGGGTACGCCGTTGGGATATGAGGGCAATGGTGGAGTTTGAAGGAGTGGGGATGAGCGATTGTGGGGGATGGATGGCTGAGCTCGAAGGGTCCGCTTGAAGTCTTCCAGGCGGTCTCTCAGAATTTCTTGATTCATACTGACAAGTCTAAGCGCGGTGGCGGCCAGGACTTCATCAGCGCGTGCACTTAAATGATCTCGGTCTGGACGGCAGGAGAAAAACGACACTTTCTCCTGCGCAACACTACCAGAAACTGTGTGGAACTCGGAGATATGGATGGCTGCTGGAGATAGCCAGCTCGAGTTCAAGCCTCTTGCCTCTCGACCGTCTCTGTTGGTGTGGCCGTTGATGAAGAGGAGGGATGGATAAGATGAATTTGCCCAAGCTTTATATGTAGGATGAGATAGGATCATTCTGGGTGTCATTTGTTCATAGGTGGAATATGGATCGCGAGGGTTATACTCGTCGACATCGGGGAGTTCGGATTCAAGGCTGGATTTCGTGACAGAGAGTGAGAGGCCTGGATGACTCAAAGTGATCTAGTTGGCAGTTAGTCAAGGTGTCTTTTGAGAAAGACTTGGGGAAAATAAACATGAGGCGGCAAATGACGGTGGTCTTGACTGACATTCAACAGCTGTTGCAGAACATGGAACTTCCGCCCGTCTTCTTGGCTTGCTTGCTTATCGAGACGGGCTTTCAATGCCTTGTTGTCTTCCAGTAGCTTAAAGTGGTCTTCCTCTGCCTTCTTCGCCCTCGCTTCAGCTTGATCTGCTTTTCCCACCAGAAGCCCAATTTTGTTTTCGATGGTCAGAGCACGGGTGTGTAGTCCTATGTTTGCTGTAGCGTTTACTTCTGCCAGTAATTTGTAGATCAACTTTGCAGTCTCGTCGAACTCGAGCTTTGCAGCAGAGATTGCCGGCCATAGTCGTTCTGTGCAGGGGTTAGCAATGTACTTTCTGCATACCATACGTACTGGCGGGATGGATATACATACTTGTCCAGAAATGGCAACAGTATTCTGCTACAGCCCTCGAGAATTCGATCACGCGGAGATAAATGTCCCCGACGAGCTTCTGCATTTGCTTCCCGATCTCGCGATGCTGATAGATCTCTTTCCATTGCCCGAGCCTTGGCAGCATTTTCTCGATCTGGCTCATGTGATCCTCAAGCTTCTTCTCATTTTTTGTCTTGTTGACCACAACCTGATTCTTAGTCAGTCCAACTTTCCGACAAGGAAAAGGGCCAAGACCAACTATCAAGAGGACAGACATAGTCTGCCAACCAATCTCTGCATACGGCCCAGAAGCACTGCTGACCGCATCGAGGATACTCGAATAAGCGGCTGCAAAGCGGGATACTGCAAAAAGACTCCTTTGCACGCCCGTATTGACTGCCCCTACTCCGTAGGATCTCTCCTCGGCCAGGAGATCCTGCGCCTGGGACGCATCTTCGAATTGCTTCACAGCACGGGCGCCAAGGTCGCCGGCCGCAGAGTCTTCATTTCCAGCGTTTTCAATTCTTCGAAGAAGCTCCTTTTTCGATGAAGCGAGACTTTCTCTGCCTTTTAAGATACTCGAGATGCGTTTCTTAAACTGCTTATGTTCTCGATCCACCCTCCCAGGCGATTTGCCGATTATGCTGCCTTGGTATGAGCTACCCAAATCGTGTGAGGAGTATCAAGTAACTAACTGAACTTACCTGTCCTTGTCAAACAAAGTGATCTTCTCACTGCCTTTTGCCTCGCTGGCCATGATCGTGCTTCGAGAAAGGTTGGCGCAAAAAAGCTGCCACTGCAGATGTCTGACTGGTGTAACAACACGAGTGCTGGCGGTGAGCAATGCTGCCAAAGAGCCACACGAACAGGACCTCGGAATAGACCATGCAGGCCCGGAAAAAGCTCGTGTTCACGAGTTACGTCGAACTCGCGGCATTACAACTATGCCTAAAGTGGTGCGTCACCCGGCTGCAGGATGGATGATTCCATGTAGGCACCCGCAGCTGAAAGTCGGCATCACTCTTGATATCGTAGCTGACACATTCCTTCCGATTATAATCTTGCGCCAAAAGAGGCGTTGCCATAACATGGTGGTCAGCCTGCAGCAAGATTGTGAAGTCTCACCCAGTCACAAAGATGCAGTCTCCACTTAAATATATCCAAAGCAGTTATGTACTACACGTAACAGCAAGGTTTCCCATCCAGATCTGTAGCTATAGCCGGGATTTTGTTCAGAACTCGTGCACCATGTAGGAAACCAACACACAGCCCCAAAGACATACTGTGTTAGTCACCCAAAGCTCTTTTGCTTAAGTGCTCTGTTCGCTCTGAAAATTTCACTCGCAGCCTTGTCATGACTTGTTGCTCTCCTGGTTGTACTTGATGCTGTAGAGCTTCTGTTGTTATCTGTATCTGCACATTATACAATCGGATTATCGGGCTGTGCATATTCAGCATTTGAGAGTCCCTATACCAGAAAATGGCTGATGTGACAGCGGTACGTTAATCGAGAACACACGCGCTAAGGAAGGCTATCAGTGCTAATGATGTATAGAGTGACGGCCGGACGGTCGAGGCGATGAACCTGAGGTACATCGATTTACTTGAGAAACGTATTGCACAGCTCGAGACTCAAATCGACAAGGCCGAGTCAGAAAAGGGGGGGGAAAGAAGAATGATGCAAAGACCAATGAGAAAAGTGATGTGCGTTGGCTTTTAGACTAAAAAGCAATAATCTCGTGACTGACTTCATTGCAGAACAAGGATGGTAACAAGAACCGGTACCGCTACATCCTTCGAAAATGGGACAAAAATGCCGGAGCGCACAAAGATGAGGACGTGGGTTCGGACTGGTTCAATCAGCCCAAGAACAAGAACTCCGCCTATGTGTACCGGCGTATCTACGACCCAGAGACCGGGGAGAAGGATGCGTATAGCGAGATCGAGGTTGAGAACCCAGAGCTCATGGAGCTGCTGAAGGAAGAGATTGGTAAATACCCAGGAGTCAGCTTCGACACCGAGACTATCAGCATGATATCACCGTTCCCCGCCATGATCCACAACTGGGACAAGCTCTGGGACCGCGTCAAGAAGTCACCAGAGAGTCAGACAAGTAAAGACCTGGCCAACCTCCTGGAGTGCCTTCGCTCGACACCCGAGCTTGATAGTTACTTCAAGCTTCGGGGTGCAGGTGGCCAGGAAGACGGGATCAAAGCGGTGACATTCGACACTCTGTGGACGGCATTCGCCCCTGGGACGCTCATTGTCGTCCGGGCTTACAGAAACGTTCCTCAGATCATGTCTGTCGCGGATTCGCCAATCCCATATTCGGCAAATGCCCGATATTCGAAGCTATATATGTTGGCCTGGACATGGGACTTTGACGGCCACAACCTGGTCAAGGTCTTCCACGATTTCAAGTTCGACCGGTTTCGTGGGACCAAGAACGTCTCTGAACTGGCGTATGTCCCGCTGGATTTGTACCCTGATGCCGAGGCCCTGAAGGATACGGTGAGGAAGAGGTCACAGATATTCATTCATTACACCGTAAAGTGTAAAAATGGGGCGGATCAGGTGTTCCAATATGACGATCTCGCGTACGCCGATGAGCGCAGGACGCTGGCGGACGACCGTGACAGCAACAGAGACCAACAAGATGACGACAACAGGGACTTCGAGCCCAATCCAGGGGGGGACGGGCCCTCAACCTCGAAGCTCGTGCACATCAAAGGCGAGGTGGTCTCGGACGCACAGGCTTATACGCAGAACACCAGTACGGTCATACTGCCCATCGGAGAACGAGCACGGGCTGCCTTCATAGTCCGGCAGCAAGCGGTGACCGACGAGATGGACATCTTTCGCGAGGCGGTCAAAAACTTAAGCCCAACGAGCCTCTCGACCCAAAAAATAACAACTTTTTGCTCATGCCTCCCCGGGTGCTCGGGTACGCAACGCGGCAGCGCGTGTGGGGTCAATTCCTCCTGAGCTCCGTGACAGAGAAGGAGGAGGCGAACCCACAGGCCTTCACAGAGACGCTGCAGCTGAGCCAGAGGTACAAGGACATGATCGCGTCCATGGTGGCAGCGCATATGCAGAAGACGAGGAAGCCCATCACTGATATCATCGAGGAGAAGGGCAAAGGACTCGTGCTCCTGCTGCATGGACCGCCTGGCGTTGGTAAGACGCTGACGGCCGAAACAGTCGCCCGTGCCACAGGAAAACCGTTGTTTGTGGTGTCGGTCGCCGAGATCGGCTTGGATGCGTCCCGGGCCGAGCAGAAGCTGGAGAAGATCTTCTCCCTGGCGACCAAGTGGCAGGCAGTTCTCCTCATCGACGAGGCGGATGTCTTCCTCGAGACCAGGAACCGTTTCTCGCCCCCACAGCGGAATGCCCTCGTGTCGGTGCTCCTGCGCGTGCTCGAGTACTACGAGGGTATCATCATGATGACGACCAACCGGATCAAGGCTATCGACGTCGCCGTCATCTCGCGTATCCACCTGGCGGTGCGGTACACGGATCTCGGTGCCGTGGAGATGCGCAACATCTTCAAGTACTATCTCAACCAGCTCCGCCCGGACCTCATCCACAACCTGGGCGAGATTATGAACTTCATCGACACCTTCGGCCACATGTACGCCCTCAACGGTCGTCAGATTCGGAATGTCGTCATGGCAGCGCAGGCATACGCGAGCCAGACGCTCAACGCGGGGACCCTCGAGAAGGCGGCCATGGCTGTGGCGCATAACCCGGGTAGGCAAGGTTATGAGATTCCCCAAGGCCCACCATATGCCCAGCATATAGGGTATGGTGCTGTGTATGGGGATAATGCTGGCACTGGTCATGGCCACCACCTTGGAGGAGGATACGGACCGTTAGGAGGCCCGCCACATGCTGGCGCAGGATACCGTGGCGGATGGGGTGATGGAGGGTATAATGACAGTCCGCACATCAGCGGATACAGCCCTGTGCCGCGAAGACCAGATGGCAAGATGACGGCGGATCACCTGCGCGCGGTCTGCGAGCTGACGCGTGAGTTCCAGGAGCAGCTGAAGGAGGAGTCAAAAGATCAGCGGTCTGCCAACGAGGCACGGTAGTAAAGTGGTCTGATATGGTGCACCTACAGAATAGAAGAAGAAAGCAGCAGCTCAAGTCGAGTCTCGAAGCATGTAGATCGGGAATCTGGGGCTCCAGGCCTATAAATCTTCGGCGGGTGGAATCGAGCCAACCCTAGGCTAACTTAACAACTGTAGTAGTCGCATTGGTGTAGATGTACGGTGTATCCGCGGGTGACATTTTACCATGAGGTCTTGTCTTGAAGTCTCGTCCAGCAGACAGAGATGTGATGTTCGCAGATGGTATGTTTTATTTTGTATGGTCGAGGTTGACTCCTGCCCAGCGTTCCTTCTTATCTACCGATTTCCAACGGGCAAACAAGCAAGGCCCCTCCCTGTCGCCAACAAACGCTTGTCAGAGGGATGACATAACGCTGTTCTTCATTGGGGACTTTCAGCTGCTGTGGGGCTGAATGCCCCTGCGTTCCTTCATCACTGAACTATCAACACGACATCGATTGGCTTTTGCTGTCTCTCGCTCTCTCTCTCTCTCTCTCTCTTTTTCTTCTTCTTCTTTTCTTTCTTCCTTCTTTTGGTCTCTCTTCCCCTTCTTGACAGCCTCACCTTCAGTTGCAGAATCCCTCGTCCGAAGCCTGAGTAGACAAAGTCTATCACATCCATGCGGCAGCTTAAGCTGTCGCGCGGCCTGGCCGTGCTAGGTGTGGCGGCTCACATCTGTCCCGTACTTCGGAGGAATGCATCGGGCCCGTTGACGTGTCCTTCATGGCGATCATCTTACCGAGTCGGCTATTTGTTTGCTAGAGGACGGGCAAACGAGAATCAGGCTCAATGTTTTCGCCGCCAGTTCAGTTCATCTACCGATGCCACCGCCAGCGCCGAGGATAATGACAGGCCGGAGCATTCTGGCACGTACAGTGAAGCTGACCACGAGCATGCTGTTATCTCGACGTTCGACCTATTCTCGATCGGAATTGGCCCGAGCTCGTCACACACCGTGGGACCGATGCGTGCTGGCAACATTTTCATCACGGACCTGATCGAGGCGGACCTGCTGCATAAGGTGCACAAGATCCGCGTCTCGCTTTATGGAAGTCTGGCGCTTACCGGAGAAGGCCATATGACACCATCTGGTATGGCCCACGGAGGCGGCTGTGCCGGCTCTCGTTGCTGACACAACTCCAATAGCTTTGCTTCTGGGCCTGGAAAGCCAAAATGTCGAGACAGTCGACACAGCTTATGTTCCCGCCCGCTTCGAGGAGATCAAGCAAACCAAGAAATTATACCTAGGGCACGGTCTGCCAGATGGGAAGGGCAAGGAGATCGATTTTGACTACGATCGAGACTTCACCTGGGAATGGGGCAGAAAGCTGCCGATGCACAGCAACGGCATGCGTTTCAGAGTATACAATCAGGATGGTGACATGCTTGCGACCAACGACCTGTTCAGCGTGGGCGGTGGATTCGTTGTCAACGGGGCGCTGTCAACGGATTTTGGGCAAGGCTCCAACCCTGAGTCGGCCTCTACTGACTCACCCACGGCGAAGGACGCCCCAGCCACGCATCCGAAGGATCTAGCGGAGAACCTTTTCTACAAGGAGATCAGACGGTCCGATGCCGCCGGTGATCGGAGGAGCGGTGCTGAGGTGCGGCCTAAAGATGAAGCAAAACTCCTCGAGCAGGGTGAGACGCCAGCCGAGATCAGCGGAACACTCACAACGGCAGAAAAGCCCGATCCAGTGACGAATGTGGAGGCTGGCGAGAAGGGAGCTACACAGCCACGATACCCTTTTCGAGATGCAACCAGCTTGCTAGCTCTCTGCCACAAGCACAACTTGACGATTGCACAGCTGGTCTTTGAGAACGAGAAGAGCCATGGCTACACCAATGAGGAGATCCTGGAAAAGACATACAGGATATGGCAGGTCATGGATAACAGCATCCTGGAGGGCGTACAAGCACCGCTGGACTCGACGCTACCTGGCTCGTTGAAGCTTCATCGTCGGGCCCCTGCGCTGTACAAACGGCTCACGCGTGGACTGTATCCTGCGAGCGCACAAGAAATCCCCTCGGCCGTGGCAGCCCCCAAACCGGCCAATATTGTTGGTGGCACAGGCATGTCCGAGTCTACAAGCCTGGCAACAAAGACCCAAGGTCAGATGAAGCCGGCTTTATCGTACAAGCGTGGGCCTATCCGAACCCATGGCTCCTTCGACCACACAGTCATGCCCACCCCACTCCGGCGCCCTGACTTTCCAGCCATGGACTACCTTGCGGTCTACGCCATTGCCGTCAACGAGACCAATGCGGCGGGCGGGCGGATCGTGACGGCTCCCACGAACGGCGCTGCGGGTATTATTCCTGCCGTACTGAAATACGTCGTCGAGTTCATTAGTGACGACCCCGAGCGCGACATTCCGACCTTCCTGCTCACGGCTGCGGCCATCGGCATGCTATATAAACGAGGCGCAACTATCTCCGCTGCCGAAGGCGGTTGCATGGCCGAGGTTGGCGTGGCGTGCAGCATGGCGGCGGGTGCCTTTGCGGCATGCATGGGCGCATCCCCCGAGACGATCGAGCAGGCTGCGGAGATTGGCATCGAGCACAACCTGGGACTGACATGCGATCCTATTGGGGGGCTGGTCCAGGCGCCTTGCATCGAACGGAACGCGCTGGGCGCGATCAAGGCCATCTCGAGCGCCAACCTGGCGCTGAGCAGCTCGGGCACGGCCAAGGTCGCCTTGGACTTCGCAATCCAAGCGATGAGACTGACGGCCCAGGGGATGCGAAATGAGTTCAAGGAAACGAGCCTCAGCGGACTTGCTACAAGTGTGCCTCTCAATATTCCTGTTAGCGTGCCTGACTGTTGATTGAGAAGGGGGAGGGGAGGAAGGGCAGAATTTAGTGCGCGCAGGCCCAGAATAGAAGTGCTCTCTTCCTCACATTATGCACCGGCGCTCTCTCAGGCTCATTTTTACTAGAGATTAGAACTAAGTCTGGAAAACTTGCATAGACCAGTAGAGATTTTTTTTTTGGAGGAGTTTTAGAAAATAGGACGTTCTGGGTCAGCTAGATTATCCCCTCGCGGTCAGACCAGAAGAACACATCCGGGATTGCCGACACTCCATTCTGAAATCATGTTGCGAAAGAATTCCTTTAAGATTGCGATGTAGAACGCTCGTCTGACCTATAAGTGCTCTGATTTATGTTGTCTTCGCCGCTTCTTGCCCTGGGAGGCTCGTTCCCAATAACATTTTATCTATATGATATACTCTTCCCGAACTGGGAAGCAGTAATCACTTCACGGGCGCATGGTCTAGGGGTATGATTTTCGCTTCGCATTCGCAAAATGCTTTGCTCTGCCTGTGAAAGGTCGTGGGTTCAATTCCCACTGTGTCCAACGATGATTCTTTTTTTTTTTTTTTGGAAGATACAACCTTTAAATAGTCCTGCATAATATTCCTTTTCTTATGTTCTCTTTCCCCTTGTGGTGGTGGGTGGGCAAGAAGAGGTTGGCAGGCGGTGGCAAGGACGGGGATCGTCACTCGGCTAGGACACGGACCGGGTCCTCTTTCCAGGTGGCAAGCGGTGTAGCTAATCCCCTAGTTTTCTGCCGCGCTGTCAACTTAACCCATGTACGAAATGCCACATTGACTTTCGGGCGCTGCTGCGGGCGCATTCCCGCATGGGCAGATCTGTCATCTTCCTCAACAATTACTCTTGCGCTCATGGTCTTATAACATTCGAGATAATAGCATCATGGTAAGAAGCGCTCTTCACTGCCATCTCAATCTCCTTCTCAGCCCATACAAAACTGACAGTGATAATAAACAGAACACGACCTTCAACAGTGCTCTCAAGCAGAGCACCTCCATCCGTAAAGACCTGTCCGCCCTCTCCTCGCAGCCCCTCGCGACAGCAGCATCCACCGACACGCCCTCCTCCTCCTCCTCCCCCGCCACCGCCCTCAGCCCCGCCGCCCTGGGCTCCCTCTCGGCCTCCCCTGACCGCCTTCCAGCGCACCATCGACGAGTACAACTCCCTCGCCAAGCAGGAGCTCAACCCGGCCAAGCAGGAGAAGGCCCACGAGCGCATCCGCAACTTCCGCAACGAGCTGGCCGAGTACCGCCGCGGCTTCGAGGCGGTCAAGAGCGCGAGGGAGGAGGTCCTGCACAGCCAGAACCGCAACGAGCTGCTGGGCAGGCGGCCGTACGCGAACGATACACCCGAGAACCCCTATGCGAACAGCACAGGCGCGTCGTCTGCGTTTGGCGGAGGTGGAGGGCATGCACGGAACTCGAGCGGCGGCGGCGGTGGCGGGTTTGGTGCTGGCGGCGACAACATCGCGCGCGAGGAGCATGCGCTGAGAGAGCAGAACTTCTTTGCGGGGGCCAACTCGGCGCTGGATGAGTATATTGCGCGGGGACAGGCTGTGCTGGGTGATCTCGGCACGCAGAGGGATATGCTCAAGAACACGCAGAAGAGGTGTGTGCCATGTCCTGGGAGTGGTTTCTGTTTGGACCTGCCGCTGACATCATCTTCATCTAGGTTGTATTCAGTGGGTAATACGTTGGGCGTCTCGGGTGACACCATCCGGATGATCGAGCGGAGGGCACGAGAAGATAAATGGATATTTTGGGCAGGGGTGGTCATCTTTGCCCTGTTCTGCTGGCTGGTCCTGCATTTTCTGAGATAAGCTCGACCTGGTCTCCGGGGAACCGGATGGGCTATATGTGACATGCATGAGCAAGGCGTTGAGGGGTTTGAAAAATAGGCTTGTTGTTTGATGAAGGCATACCTGCTAACAGTGGTGGTATTGAATCTATGGGGGATGATGAATCTATAGGGCCTTATTTTCCCCTCTCTAGAATCGCATCCTACGCTCTATGGTACAATTTCTTCTCTAGTCTCTAAGTGCAATGGTAAAGAGCACGTCTTTCGTCGTCTCAATTTCAACCACCTTGGTCTCGGGCAGGACGTGATTGCTCGTACTCATCATTCCACCAAACTCCGTCTTCCAGTCCGTCACATCCCACTCGAACCCCTTCAGAGAGATGACGCTCGACTCCTTGATCGGTATGACGCCCACGTACTTCCCAAAGACATCCTCTGTGCCCTCCTCCCTGACGTGAACCCGATGCCTCCCCGCCTTCAGCAAGAACGTCAACGACTCCCCGCTCACAAGAAACATCCGGCCCTCCGCGTAGGTTGGGTCCGCCTGGAAGAGGTACAGGTGGTGCAGCTGGCTGAGGCCCTGGTCAACCCGCCCGCCGAGGCCGCCCAGGGCGACGATATCTGCTGGTGCGCCTGCCTGGGAAGCGGTAGCGCTGCGGATGTACTTGACGGCCTTGCCGAAGTCCGTGGAATACTGATCTGGATCGTGGATGATCTGTGTGGGCTTTGCAGCGGTGGTGAAGTACTTGCGCGACTCTTCGGTGAGCGAGTCCAGGTCGCCTATTATGACATCGAGTCCATCCTGAGAGAGGAGCGTGCTGCCTCCATCCTGCGCCTCCTGACAAGCTCGCAGGAGACGGTTTGCGCCTCCATCTGCCGCCACCCTCAGGGACGCTGCAGTTCATCAGCTCCGGAGAAAGATTATGCCCCAACAAAGAAAAAGCCAACCAACCAACCAACCACAAAAAAAAAAAAAAAAAAAAAAGGAGAAGGAGAAGGAGAAGAAGGCAGAACAGAAAATCGCAAGTACAATACTTACAATTCTTCCACAGGACTTCCAGCGTGGCCAGGTCTCGCAGCGGCTGATTGAGGATAATGAGAGCAAGCCGGGTTACTGCTGTGTTGTGGTGGTGACTGTTGGCCCTGTCAGTCTCGGCCCGCTCCCGCAGAAGCATGCGGGCCGGGTGCCATTCGATCGGGTCGCCCATCACACGTGCATGGATCGTCAGGACGAGGGGCTTTGAATGGTGGTGGTGAGAGCGTGAAGGGGGGGTGGGATTGGGCAAGGGGTGTTGGTTGGCTTATTGGCACGGGGATGCGTTGTTCGTGCGCTGTGACCTCACAGGTTTGAAAGGACATAAAAGAACCTGCGGGGTAGATTTTGTGGAGGAGGTGTGGAGATGAGAGGTTTCTGGCATGTCTGACTAAGTAACAAAAATGTCAAGAGTCCGGATCAGTGCAGCGATCGGCACGGTAGGGACTACTTTCATGATTGAAGAGGTGAGACTGTTCACATGATTTTTTTTTTTTTTGGAATCCTAGCATTAGGGTTCCTAAAAGTCTGGTTAGTCGTGAGATGTTCGGATAATCTTGAACGCTCTAGTTTGAATATGCACCTTATTAATGGTTGAACTCAGGCCTATTGCCTGAACCATCCTAGAGGAATCAATATTGTCTCGGGAAGAGGGAGAAAGGGAGAGAGAAAAAAGAAAAGAAAAGAAAAAGAATAGCAAGAGGCGGATGGCAGAGAGGAAGGGGAAAGAAACATACTGGTCTCAAGGCTTGATGACACTGTATGTATTTTTCGTGATGACTATGCCGCCTCTAGAGCCCAAAAAAGATAATACTGACTGATACAGCGCACGTGCAAGCTTGTGGTTTATAGTGGTTTAGTTCGGAAGAGTAATTAATATATGCCCAACAACAGCTCGCTCAAGTCCGAGGCGCAGAGACTACGGACATGTCAGTTTACCACGGCACCATGCATTCATTATATTATTCTCAACCCTTGCCCGGGATAACTCACCATACCCGCTTCAACACTCGCAATCGCACTCATCACCGCATCCCTGGTGACAAAAGTACGGGCATCCGTACTGGCATCTGCATTCACACCAGTGATCTTCTTCCTCCTCAGAGTCACTGCTGCAATCACTTCCGGAATCGCTGTCGGAGTCACTGTCGGAATCTGGGTAGTCGTGTTCTTGGCTGTCAGGGTCTTCATCCTCAGCCTCGGGATGGACGTTGAATTCGTCTTTCGCCATATGGGGCTTCCTTGATAACTAACTTTCAGGTAGGAGAAATGATTGTCTGAGATTGCCTCTCGATCCGGTGCTGCAGTAAGAACGGAAGGAGAAAACTGAGTCTGTTCTAATAGCTTTTGGGGATGCTTGCGCAGAAGGGCGATGAGATGTCCGAGTTGGAAAAGTATAGCCTTCTACCGAAAGACCTTGAGGTACTAGGCAGTCTTGCATCTCAGGCAGCAAGGGTAACTCTGATATATTGAATGTATCATGTTTTACCTATCGACCAAGAATGAAAGCAGTAATTATGACTTCTGTCCTGGCCTTGCTGTCAGCCTCAAAGCAACCTATCATAGCGATTAGCAGTGCCAAAGCATCGTGCCATGGGGACTGGAACTTTGTCAAAAAGTGGAGGAACAAGGAGACATCAGTTGCTATACGAGTTCAGCATTCAAACATGAGAAAGAGAAAGGCATGTGGTAACACAGCCTTGCCAGGATGCTTTGACATTGCAGCCTTGGAAGCCTCCAGCTCATTACGACGTCTAGATGCCAACAAAGAACTATCGAAGATTCCAGGTCCATATTTTGTTTCGGGCTTACAATTTCAATGCCAGCTCGGTATCCTAGGCAGGTACTTGATGTGAGCTATCATATTTCTTGAGTTCCTGGCGGGAATACAAGATGTTGCCTCGGCAATTCGAGGGCCTTGAGTTCATACTCCCCTTAGGAGGCATCTGAAATGAAGTACTGTGCTGGCGGTTTCAATTGAGATGTATCTCTTTCAGTCTTTGAGCATTACAAGATAATTACATCAGTGGCTGCAGATAAGATTGTAAAATCTGCTCCTGGTTCGGAGTCACTATAACAATTTCCGGCATGGAATGACCTCGGAAAACAAGAAGCGTTTTCTCTAGGGGTGGGGCAAATAAAAGTCAACATGAGAGGATAAGTGAATCAGGAAAGACACTGATTCCTAGCTTTGCGAGTCAGCTAACATCGTAGCACAGCATAACCACCTGCTTCTGCTCTATGAAAAGGATGATACACATCTCTCAAAAATGACGCTCGTCGGGCTGCTCTCATCCGCTGGTCCCCATCAGCCGCAGCCCCTCCTCTGAGGACAACGGAGCATAGTAACGTGACCATAGCTTGAGCTGTGGGATGAGCAGCCGGTCTTCCTGTCGCCGGGAACATCCGCGGTGTGCACACCTCGCTAGCCGAGCTCTCAGCCC
This sequence comes from Celoporthe dispersa, assembly GCA_016584495.1. NCBI lineage: Eukaryota > Fungi > Ascomycota > Sordariomycetes > Diaporthales > Cryphonectriaceae > Celoporthe > Celoporthe dispersa. The sequence goes on from WAID01000002.1 coordinate 1,214,499, forward strand.
GCCTGCCAACGTCATCGCGAGTCTCGTGAACAGCTCGCGCCTCGGGACGGTCCTGCGAGGTTTACACACAGCTGACTATAGCAAGCCACAGTATACAAGCGCATGTTCCTCTGGAGAAGTTCACTCGAAAGGGCCGATTGGAAATGCGGGGTGGCAAGTGGACCAAATCCCCCCGTATTATCAGGTGTTGTTGTCCCGGTGGGAAGTGCCAAAAACTTGCGGAGGGGGAGTCTGGAGAGGGAAAGGCGTTGGTTCTTACCAAGATTACCCACTTCTTCCCCGGTTCAACGTCGGCAACGCCGCCTTCGGCCAAAATCCGGCTAAAAGCAGGCCATCGTCAAGCCACGATAGACACGGAAGACAGAAGATTGTTCCATCATTGCGGGTGATGTCTGGTAATGGTTCATCCGGACGTGGTCTCCCTCTCCCGTGTAGGTAGTTCGACACGAAGTTGTCGTTATGATTGAGTTCACATGCAAATCCGTCTTTCTATCGCGCCCTGCTTACAGCACAACGGCAGCAGCCTCCTTAAGTATTTTTTTTCTTGTTTTCTCTGTTATGTAATGCTGGGATATGTCTCTGAGGTTCTCGGCATCTTGATCTTGGTAACAATATCATAGGACTTTAGTAATTACTGCATTGATGAGTCTGACGTCGCTCATTAGATTCTAGAGGGGGCCGCGGTTAAGAGCGGAATTCCCGAATCAGTCATACCGCCGGAACTCTGTCGACCTGCTATGGGCACTATGCACACAATGTTAATCGCGAACGAGACTAACAGTCCAGAGTCTCGGGACCTATGTATGTAGCCGACCAGTGCCGACGCTATGGATCCGTCGGGAACAACGTCAGGAAGTGGGATGGTCTTTTGCCCAGAAGAGATGTCTATAGACTTGTATGATTATTTTTCTTCCTCCGGGCCCCGCCCTCCACAAAGCCGACCACGCTTCCCCACAAAGTGTATTGCCCAGCCCCAGAAAACTAGCAAGGCTCCACAATAGAGACGGCCCTGGGTCCTTGGCCGTTCAAGGTCTTGGTCACTTCTTCAGGTTCCGCGATGAAGTCCGTCTCTACCGTACGTATTACTTACTGTACACTAGTATGTGCTCGATCCGATCCGACCTCCAGGAGACCTTGCGGCGGCGTTGCAGGTCCTGGCAGGACGAGGGACTGTACTGGACCTTTGCCTGCACCTCCCTGTCTCTCATCATCCGAAGACCCGGGCGGGGACGTCGATATGCCCACCTCAAGGCATCTGACCTCCCAATTTTTTGCCTCAAAGTGGCACAGATGCGGGGCAGACCATGTAGACATGCCATGCTCGCGAGTCGCTCATCCGGTTCTCGGGCTGGGCTGATATCGTCATGTTCGTCCCTCATAGGAAGGGAAGAAGTTGGCAGAGCAGGCAGGGATGTTTTTTTCTGTAGATGGTGAATATTTCTTTCCTACTTTTTCTTGCTAGGCATGGATCCATAACAAAAGACTTATAGCTACAGATATATAAATGCCGGTGGCCTCAGCCGCTATTCAGACAACTTTGGCTTGGTTTTTCGGTGCCACCCGAGTCTCTCTCCTCCCTTCCACCGCCATCATCAATACTCACCATGGCGTCCTCGGCTGCAGCTCTTCTGCTCTCGGCTCTCCTCGTGCCTGCTGTCAAGGCTGATACCGCCTTCAGCCATGTTCAGCCTCTAAACACTACGATTCTTGGCCAGTACGGCTTCTCGGATCCCGTGTACCCATCTCGTAAGTTTTTGTTCGCTTCCTTTTTCTTTTTCCTTTCTATCTCACCTCGTCATCTATACCGTCGTAGATTGTTCCGTTGTTGACATGAGAGTCTAGCAAATACGACTGGAGCTGGCGGCTGGGAAGCTGCTCTGGCAAAGGCCCAGGCCTTTGTTGCCGAGCTGACCCTCGAGGAAAAGGCTCAGATGGTAACTGGTGTTCCAGGACCCTGTGTGGGCAACATTCTCGCGATTGAGAGGCTTGGTTTCCCTGGTCTCTGCCTCCAGGATGGTCCCCTTGCTATCCGAGTGGCAAGCTATGCCAGCGTCTTCTCGGCTGGTGTCTCCGCTGCCGCTTCCTGGGATAGAGAGATGATGTATGAACGTGGTTATGCGATGGGTGAGGAGTTCAGGGGCAAGGGTGCCAACATCTACCTTGGGTAAGTAACACGGAGCTGATCATGACGATCGAGGACAGGCCAACTAACCGATTGTTTTCAGGCCCGTCGCCGGACCACTAGGTCGTTCCGGTTATGCAGGCCGCAACTGGGAAGGATTCGCCGCGGATCCCTACCTGACCGGCGTAGCGATGGAGCAAACCATCACGGGCATGCAGGACACCGGCGTCCAGTCGTGTGCCAAGCACTTTGTCGCCTACGAGCAGGAGACACAGCGCAATCCAACCTACCCCTACGTGACCGAGGATGACAGCAGCATCAGCGTGACCGAGGTCACCCAGGAGTCGGTGTCCTCGAACGTTGACGACCGGACCCTTCACGAGCTCTACGTTTGGCCTTTTGCCAACGCGGTCCACGCTGGAGTGTCGTCCCTCATGTGCTCGTACAACCGCATCAACGGCTCCTACGCCTGCCAGAACTCCAAGACCCAGAATGGTATCCTCAAGTCCGAGCTTGGCTTCCAGGGTTACGTGATGAGCGATTGGGGTGGCACGCACTCTGGCCTTGCCTCCATCGAGGCTGGTCTTGATATGGGTAGGTCATATCTCTCCCCACAACACACAGAACGTACGTGGCTGACAGCAAGCAGACATGCCTGGAAACGTTGGATACTACGGTATGGATTTTGAAGGCGGTTCCTTCTTTGGAGGAAACGTGACTGCGGCCGTGAACAACGGCACCCTGGACGTCGCACGCGTCGATGATATGATCACGAGAATCATGACTCCATACTATTTCCACGGACAAGACTCTGGATACCCCGGCGTTGACCCTGCTGGCGCTCAGCTCAACACCTTCACGCCGGAGAGCACCTGGAGGAACACCTTCAACATGACCGGCATCATGAACGTCGACGTCAGGGGCGACCACAGCGAGCTGATCCGCCAGCACGGTGCCGCCGGAACAGTCCTGCTCAAGAACACCAACAACGCCCTGCCTCTCAAGGCACCCAAGCTCATCGCCCTGTTCGGAAACGACGCCGATGCCCCCACCCAAGGAATGTACACGTCAGGATCCTCCTTCTTTGGCAGCCAGTACGTCGGCGGCGGTTCCGGCACTGGCCGTGCCACCTTTGTGTCCACCCCTCTTGACGCCATCGTCCAGCGCGCCAGCCAGGACAACGCCTACGTCCAGTTCTTCCTCAACAACACCCTGGTCGTGGACTCGGAGATGCCCAGCCTCTGGATCCCCGCCGAGCCTGACGTCTGCCTGGTCTTTGTCAAGACCTACGCTGAGGAGGGTACCGACCGCACGACGCTCGACCTCGACTGGGAGGGCGCCGAGATGGTCACCTCTGTCGCCAAGTACTGCAACAACACCGTGGTCGTCTCGCACTCGTCTGGCATCAACGTCCTGCCTTTTGCCGACAACCCCAACGTCACTGCTATCCTGGCCGCACACTACCCCGGTGAGGAGAGCGGACACTCCATCGTCGACATCCTGTACGGCGACGTGAACCCCTCTGGCCACCTGCCGTACACCATCGCCTACAACTCGTCCGACTACAACGCACCTCCCACCACCGCCGTCCAGACTAACGGCACCGAGGACTGGCAGGTCTGGTTCGACGAAGGCCTCGAGATCGACTACCGCTACTTCGACGCCAACAACATCTCCGTGCGCTATGAGTTCGGCTTCGGTCTCTCGTACACGACCTTTGAGCTGGCCAACATCGAGGCCGAGGCCCTGGGCTCCGACTTCACAGCCGCCCCGCCCGCCCAGGAGATCCAGCCCGGCGGCAACCCGGCCCTGTGGGAGACTCTGTACAACATCACCGTCTCTCTGTCCAACACGGGCTGTGTCGAGGGCGCCGCCGTGCCCCAGCTGTACGTCACCTTCCCCGACAGCGCGCCCGCGGGCACGCCGCCCAAGCAGCTGCGCGGGTTCGACAAGATCACCCTCGCGGCGAACCAGACCGCGACGGCCTCGTTCGAGCTGATGAGGCGGGACATCAGCTACTGGGACATCCTGTCGCAGGACTGGGTGATTCCCAGCGGCGACATCACTGTCAGCCTGGGCTTCAGCAGCAGGGATCTGAGGGTGTCGACGACCATCACGCCCGTGGCTGCGTAGGGAGAGAGGGGCGGTGGGATATTGTGTAATGATCTCGTTTAATGATAGATGCGACAATGATATTACTTAATCGCTGAAGGTTCTCTCTGAAGTGTTCCGAAATGCTCTCGTCTCGGTGATGTGTTTGTGTGTGCATGTCCACCTTAGAAATGCCCTCACCCTTTCGTACGCTTTGCCACGGCCATATCTGTATAGTCATCTTTGGTTTCTTCATGCACTCGGCCGGCTCCTTCACGTAGCTTATGCCACCGAAGCAGGTCCATCATAAGCCATCAAAAGAGTTCTTGTGGCGGGAGGAGACTTCACCGTTGGATACGAGCATTGGAGTATTTCCAATCACAATTCAAATTGTATCGGCTGTCAGAGGTGTCGACGTAATATTTTCTTTCCTTCGTGCTGTTAGGCTTCGGTAGTTGCGAGCTGTTCGTCACGCCTGTACTTTGGCGCAGCCCATTGAAGCTGGTGGTGATATTCGTTTCGGCTGGCTGAGTCATCCATCCCCAAGGTCAATGTCCAATGATCTCATCGTGGCTGCTACTTAGATCCCTGACCCCTGCCAGCTCTCAGCCGATCGCCGTCGCTGGTGAGCGAGCTTTCGAAATTTTGAACCGCGGTGTCGGCTCCGTTTGGATTACCAATTTGTTCCGGGCTACGAACAGCACTGGGGAGTCGCACCCTCCCCAACCACCACTACCACTGACGACGACTTCTTGTCGCATCCTCTCTTTCTTTCCTTTGTTGCCGTGGTTCACACACAGACACCAATAGGCCCCATCTAGCCTGGTCCAACACCACAATGTTTCGCGCTGCAGTACGTTCGACGCCGCGGGCCTTGCGGCAGTCCTCGGTCGCGTCTGCCACCGGCCGGAGGTTCGCAAGCACAGCACCTGCCGACAGGAGCTATTCGTGGAAGGGCTCGGCGGTCAGATGGAGCTTGGCTATAGGCGCTCTGTACTGGTACAACACCAGCCCGATTTTTGCGGACGAGTTGCCCTGTGAGTAGCCCACTCGCAACGCTCATGAGCGAGGTGTCTTGTGCGGCACTGCTGACTTGCTCTCCTGTCGTCGCAGCACGTCTGTCCCCCGAACCGGCTCATTTCTCCGAGTCAGACCTGCCTACCGTGGATGCGATAGTCGAGGAGAAGCGGAAGCAGCTCGAGGCGAAGTTGAAGGCCAAGGAGGAGCAGGCGGCGGCGGCCAAGGTATCGCAGCAATCGCCCCCACCATCCAAGAACGACTCCATGGCTGTCGCGACACCTGGCGATGTGGAGAAGTCGCCTGAGCAGCTGGAAGAAGAGGCAGGCCAGCAGGGCGCATTCAACCCGGAGACGGGCGAGATCAACTGGGACTGCCCATGCCTGGGCGGGATGGCCGACGGTCCTTGTGGAGAGGAGTTCAAGGCGGCATTCAGTTGTTTTGTCTACTCGAACGAGGAGCCCAAGGGCATGGACTGCATTGACAAGTTCCAGTACGTCACGACCTGCAGGAACTTCAAGAGATCCGCAGATGAGAAAATACGAGAGCTGACAGCACGACTAGGCACATGCAAGATTGCTTCCGAAAATACCCTGAGGTCTACGGCGAAGAAATAGCAGATGAGGAGGCCGCCGAGGCTGAGGCAGACGCTGCCGCCGCCGGATCACCTGCTCCTGCAGCCAACATCCGCGATGCCGTGGCTAAGGAGCCTACCCCCACCCCTGCGGCCGCTGCTGCGTCGGAGAAGACCGTTGTGAAGCCAGAGAAGGAGGCGCCAGCAGCTGACAAGCCCGCAAAGCTGGAGGAGAAGCCCAAGGATGCACCTGAGCAGAAGACCGCCTCCAAGGCCGCGCCGAAGGCCGAGGTCGAGGCGGATCCTCGTGGTCTGCCCAAGAGTTCGTTCGATGCTACTTCTGCCAACAACAAGGAGTCTCAATGAGAGATCTGAGCCCCGAGCCAGGAACATCAAACTTGTACTGTACAATATAACGCATCCGGGGGGCGCTGGGCCCTATAGATTGGATGTGGCACCTAGATGGTACCGGAGTTATGGCTAGGCTTGCTGCATGCATAGCTGAGGGTTGTTGAAAAAAAAAATACCAATCTCGATTCACTACCATGGGTTGCATATTATATTATTCATACATCTTCCATGTGACCCACTATGTCTGGAATGCGACAAACGGAATGCAACCCCCAATCTATAAACATGTTGGACGGCATGAGATTGAGAGAACCATGTCGAATTCAACGCAATAAAAAGCGCATCTTGATGGGTTCTCGGAACAGACTATGAGCCGTGCGCGGACCGGCCCAGCCTTTCTGATAACCCTGGCATCTCGAGCCGCATACGTCATAAGCGACAAGGGTGGGTGGTGACTCCATGGCGAAGAGGAGAGCTACTGGCCCGTCACCCAACCTCACCTGCCAGAGCTAACGGCCCTGTTTCCCACCCCCCATCACATGTTCTTCTGTCCACAACATCTCCAAAAGAAAAAAACGGACAACCTTCCTTCTTCCGCGCCGCAATCGCTCTCGAGGATCTCGTTGAGACAAGTTCACCATCTCAATCTTTGTGTACCTGATGATCAAAGTTTGATCTGTACACCCATATCCTCTTTTCTAAACTACCACCAAAGCACACCACGCCACATCGCCAGCACACAAACAGTAAGTCCTCACTTGCAGCTATAGCCAAGATAGCATCATTCCCCCGCCAAAACCATTGCAAACAGACATACATTAGACTGACAAGGTACAACAGTGGCTTCTTACGCCGACATTGCAGCCAAGAATTCGTATCAGTCTCCAGAGGAGGTGAGTCTGCCTGAAACTCAACCCCCCGCTCCCAGCTCTCTACCACGCCTACAAAGCCACTCTCTACAAGACTCCCTTATCGCCCCTCACCGAAGATCGCCTAGTTACTTCAGCTACATTTACGGTCATGCCTGGCAATTTCCTTCATCTTGGCCTGGCCGAAGACTTGATGAGTGGGGGAGTGGGCAGTGGCCGAGGAGTCCTGTCCTACACTCCCTGAACGCTCTCACCCCCACGATCGCGTGCTCATTCACACTGTTTCCCGCACCCCGTTCAGCTATATTGACGTGTCATGCAACCAGGCTGCGGCTCCTCAGCCGCCCGAGATCATTCCCAACGAGTCGGCCACCATGTCCACTGGCAGCTTGATCGACGTTGACTCCCAGAGCGTCCGCACCGTCCCCTCCGACTTCATGGAACAGGAGGTCCAGACTACCACCCAACAAGAGCGCATAGAGCGCGAGGCCGAAGCCGCCGAGCTCCGGGAGAAGGCCGCCATCAAGAAGGAGAAGGCCAAGAGCAAGGCGCGCAAGGCGGACCACTGGCTGGTCAGCAAGATCGCGTCCCTCTCTGACAACGAGGCCACCGCCCTCGTATACCTCAACCTCTCGGCTGTCGTCGGCGTCAGTGCTTTCCTTGGCCTTAAGGGCTGGCGCCTTCATGAGCGTGGTGCGCTGGGCTGGAAGACCGTCGGTATCGGTGCTGCTGTCCTGGGTGCTGTCGGTGTTGTGGAGGGAGTCTTCTCTCGGTATGTCACGACGTCCAGCGCTTTCGATATTTCTCAAATATCGTGACCATGGTAGCGAGCCCGATGCTAACATTTGGAGCAGGTACTTCACCAAGGCCCGCGGCTCCAGCAAGCAGTCCTAGATGGCGCTCGCCCGCGCCCGCGACAACGGGGCATAGGTGGAACCGTATCATGTGACAGAGCTTATCGAGGCATGTCAGGGCCTGGTCGACGCCCGCATAGCGACACGAGATGGGGAAGTTTGCAGCCACCCGTGAAGCCAACAATAGCGACTGCAAAGCATGTGGTCACCCTGTTCCGTGCTTTGGAAAGAAGAGAAGGAGAGAACTAGTGAAGATGGACCCTATCTCTGAGGACGCCTCGCGGTCCACATAGGGAAAACTCACCGCAACGCTTTTTTCTTTTTGTTTCCTTTTTTCCATTATTTGACGAGGAGTTGGTTGTTCTTTTGTTTGTATGGGATGCATTGTGCGATTCCTGCGCGAATGGAAAGCGGGCAAGGATGGGAACGCGATACCAGACAGTCAAGTCGTACATATGGAGATGAAATCACAACTTTCTTACTTTTGAACCAAGGCCCGAGAAGAGTTCGTTCTCAAATGTGGACGCAAGTATTGGCTGACTGGACATCACTAGTTCTACGTTCCATTGACCATGCTTCTTCTGAACGTACGCACGTCCAGGTATTGCTCATTGATTCATACAGCTTTCCTCAAAACGCCTCAACAAAAACACATACACGGCAGGCGTGTGTGGGCTGGTTTGCCAATTCGTCCTGTAATGCACCCCGACCCATTTCCAAACCTCTCTCGCCTTGCGGTCTCTCAAATCTTTAGGGAATTTCCAAAAGGGTGTCGTTAATATGCCAGATAACGCCGACCAGATCCGAAAGAAGAAAAAACCACCCCCCCAAAAAACCAAAACCGTTCGATACCGGACGTGATCCAGAGCGCTCTCTAGAAAGACAAAGTGCAGGAAAAGGGAGTGAAAAGATCCAGAAAAAAAAATTCAACCGATTCACGCCCGTGGAAAGAGACAATCAATCTGTGGGACAGAATGTCTCCCATAACACCATCACAGAACCACAGTCATTGTCGTGAGAGAATCCACAAAACCATCGGCGTACATTTCAACCGTAATCAGCCATATCCAAACAGAACAGTAGCAATAATAGCAGAGGAGCGGGCTGTTAGGGCGGGAGTGGGAGCAATTAAGCCCCTCAGCCAACCTGGCTGCCATTCCGCCCCATGCCGTTCACGCCGGGGACGGAACCCAGCGCCATGAGGCCGGGACCCATCCCACCACCATTCATCAGGCCGCTGCTGCCGTTCATGCCAGGACCGACAGCATTGCCCATGCCGGTAGGATTCATGCTGCTTGGCTGGCTGGCGGAGCCGCCCATGCTCATCGACGAGAAGTCATGCCGGTTGTGCAGCTCCCTAAGCCGCTTCACCCAGTGCTTGCGCATATGCTCGGGCATCATACAGAACATCATGGCCTTGTTGGGGTCGCAGAGCACCTTCTCGCCGATCCGAATCTGTAGGTCAGGATCCTCGTCGGCAAAGTCGCGGAAGAAGGTCTCCATCGCCGTCTCCTGCCAGCGGGGCGTCGGTGCCGCATTGCGGAAATTGCGGAGGTACTCGCCGAGCGCGGCCATGGCTTCTTGAAGCTGCGGGCGAGAGACGGGGGTCGAGCTGGCAGTGTTGTTGGTGCTGTTCGAAACGGTGTGAGTGCTGTCATGTTGGTCTTGGGTATCCGTGTGTGGATCCTGGCGGTCGTGGTTCAGCGGCTGAGCCGAGTGCGTCAGGTCTATATAATTGTTGTTGTGGCTGTTGCTGTTGGCAGTACGTCGACGCTTCTCGATCGGGGCGGGTGAGTTGCTGGGAGGGGGGAAGCGCTTGCGCGTGTGTGTTGTCTGCGGGGCCTCTTCGTCGGGAGGCGTCAGAGCGCTGCTCGATGTGTTGGAGTTGCGGTTTTGCACGACCACTGGGGAAGGGCGGACGGTGCCATTGGAAGGTAGGGTGGGAGGAAGAGCTGGCGCCTGGGAAACAGGCCGGAACATGGCCTGATTTGAGGAATTTTCGGTGAGGGGGTTCGCGACGTTGGTCCCAGCGGTATCGAGATCATCGGCATCAGCCAGGGCGTCGGGCTGAGCCTTGCGCTTCGTTTTGACGACTCGCTTTGGAGCGCCACCGGAGCCAACAACATCGGGAAACAGGATCTCCATGTAGGCCTCGTGCTCGAAGGGGCGGTTGCGCAGGGATTTGGAAAGTGGTTCTCTCTATAGTTGGTCATAGACCGTCAGCGCCTGCCTCGCAATCGACTTAAGAGATGTGGTCCACCGCCATTCTCCCCTCCCACTCCCCCCTTTCTCTTGTTCTCTCTCTCTTTCTGTTTGTGTAATACTGGCTAGGAATATGTCAACTCACCTCGATGTGCGCCCTCCAAGCGGCGTCGCTAGCCGTCACAGTCCTGGTCTTTGGGTTGTAGAGAAACTCTGAATCCTCGCGCAGGCCTCTCCAGAGCCTAAACTTCTTACGCGCATTGTCGCTCTTGTTGATCAGGTGGCCCTTGTTGGGATACGCGCCGTGGCGCTCTGCAAGGACGGTGCACGCTCGGTCCCAGGCCTCCGATTTGAAGCTGTGTGTGTCCTTGAGGCCCATCTTGACGCTCTCGCAGAGCGACCTGAAGAAGGTTTCCTCATATTCCGGGGGTCCAGACGAAGCGGGGGCCCTTGCGCGGGGTTGGGGTGTCGTAACGACTAGAGATGGTCCCTGCGTCGGCGTGAAGCTGACCGGCCTCGGGAGAGTCGTACTCGTCTTCAGACATTGTGTCGACGGTGGAGGGGAGAGACGGGCGGCGACGTCTTGTTCGGGAGGAGACAGAGGACCGTGGACTGGTGGAAACGTCGGTGGATGTGCTGTCGCTGTTGGGGATGCTGGGCAGATCGGGATGGTGATCGCTGACGAGAGACTGGTCGTGTTCCTGGCCGTCGCCGCCTTGCCCGTCGCGAACGCGGTCGAGTCTATCTGCAGGGATGGTCGCATCCGAGGACGAGGACGAGGACGACGAGGACGAGCTGCGGCGACTCGAGTTGATGGCAACCCAGGCGCTGGGCTCGGCCTGTTCTGACTGCCAATTGGACCCTATCCTCAAGGCAAGTCGAGCAGGTTGGCTGCGAAAGGGGGGGGGCCACCGTCGACCGCGATGAACACTCTCTACCAAGGAGCGAGAACTTCCCGACCGGAACCTCGAGAGGTCAGTGGCCTGAATGTGTTCCCGGGCGCTCTCATCGAGAGGCGACGTCAGAGGTCGGAGCTTAACCACTGGGCGTGTACGGGGCCAAGGCTGGGATGGACGGTGGGCATGCACACCGTAACGACCGACCCGTTTCGTGATACCGGTTCGAAGCGGAGATGGCTAGCTACCGTACGGGCCCAACGGTGTGGTATTTAGGGGGTGGTAGGGGGGCCTCGGCGCCGCTGTGGCACTGGGAATAGGGGGGGTGGTTGAGCCGAGGGATTGGTAAATTATAGGCTTAAGGCTGGGCAGGCGGGACGGTAGAGTGCGGGGGGCGGGGCTGTCCTTCAGAAAGGGTGCACTACCCGCGTTATCGCTGCGGAAACGGTGCTGACTCAGCAAGTACCTAATGCTGGCAAGGTGTGGAGAGCGAGAGATGAGGCGATCTGGACAATATGAGCGAAGCAGTCTCTGACCTGCCTGCGATCCAGAGAGCATGAGGAGTGAGGAATTACGAGGATATTAAACTCCCCGCCGAGACCACTGATAGACTGGCTAAATGGCAGCCACATCGTACAACCCGCCCAGTTGACCCTTTCTCTCTCAATGCGCCACAAAGCCGGTCATTCATCTCCCGCTAAACAGCGCTGGTGGACATTCATCTAGAGTTTGCTGCCACTATTGATCCCGCCTTGATACCAACAACTCTTTGAGATGCCAAGAAGCAGCGTCCCTATAAAGGAATCTTTGGTAGCAGGCATGAGGTGAAGAGGACCCAGCAAACACGAGATGACCACGGAGGGACGATGAGCTTGATGGGGGCTTTCGGAACACGAGTTTGGTCTTTGGTGACCCCTTGGGCCTTTTAGAATAAGAGCAATATGGAAGGCATGAAAGGAGTATGCTTTCGAGGTGAGCTGGTCTTGCCATGCTCCATATGCTCTCTAGTGATTGGTGCTACTACCATAATGCGTACCTAGAAGTGCTGCAGATTGGCTACTCCTAAGAGAAAGTCAGAGCCCCATCAATCAGCCACAGGTCTGGTGGCTTGATACAGGTGCTGCACATATGATGTCCTCATACCGCCTTTTGCTCTTTTTCTTCCACAGAAGCCTTCGCAGGGTACAGGTCACTGAGGCAGGCTGCTCCCGCCAGTGTCTGAATCTGGTGTCTGGGGTGGCGGGTCGTCTGGTGTCAGATGCGGCACTGACCCCAGAGATCCACCCGCCCGCCTGCAGCTGCAGCAAGCCAGGTTTTAGGCCTGTGGGGAGTGTGTGGGCGCGAATGATGCTCTGGAGAGGTCCACGGGGCCTGCCTGTCTCTGGATAGAATACATTACCCTCTCGCAAGTTCGCATCTTGAACGTGGGTTGGCTCCGTAATTGGAGGAGGAAACATGGGCCGTGCTATGAGAACTGATCCACAGCTCCTGAGCCACGGTGTTGGTAACCGATGAAGGGGAGGCGAGAAAGAGAGGCAAGAGGGCAGCTCATCGCCCTGTACAGAAGTTACAGCTACCCTTGAATGTTCCGCACCAAGGTTACAGTAGGCTAAACTCGACCTGGCCCGTGTTTGGTGGGGCTACAGAATGTCATGGCGGAAGGAAGCATCCGCTAGAGAGCCACTAAGACCTGCTGGTGTACGAGGTTCTCGGTCACCCACGCGCCTGCCACCGTAATGAAGTTGTAGGCCTGCCGGTGGGAATTCAACTTCATCACCAGAGTGGTCAAAAATTGACCCTCACAGGAAGGGCTAACACTCGTCGCACCAGCTGAGCACTCCGGGAACAGGCGGCTGCCTCTCGATAAATACTACGGTAGCACTCGCAGCACCCGCCCAGGCCGACAGTTCCGCTGAAGGAGCGCTGAAACCGGCACCGCTGGCGTCTGAAGATCCTGAAACAGTCACCGCCCATTTTCTCACCGATGCACCGATGCACCACTTGGCCACCCCGTGCTGCGTGTCCCTCAATTCGCTGGACGCGCTCGCAGGTTCCCTGCTCCAGCCTTGTGATCGACTTTGCAGAATTTGCCGTGATTACCATGATCACCAAGATCCTGCTCAGGATCGCTCACAGCTGCACCAGTTCGTAGCCTTGGCTCTAGCCCAGGGCTCGAGGGCAACAATCAAGGCGCGGCCAGGATGGTGTGTTGTCATTTGTGTCTCTGCTGCTCCTCCCGTCGACAGTCAGAAGCATTTCCGTTCGCCAGAGAGGTGGATGGATCATGCACTCTAGCTACGCCGGCAGCCCTCGATTCATCATCTGGGCGAGCTGCAGCGAGGAAAAGCTGAGTCCTTGACGGGTCACCTCTTGGTTTCTGCCTCATCTCAACATCCAATGAAGCACCGCGACTGGCTGTTGGGCTGTAACTTGTTTTCTGCTCACCGGACGAAGCCCATTCATCAACCGTCAGTGATCTCCTGCAGCCGAGCTCACCATTCCCGGTCTAGACTGGCCTCGGGCTGCGGAAGATCAAGATCAGCACTATTTCGCAATACTAGAGCCTGAAACGATGGGCGAACGATTCGTCGGCTACCCGGCCTTGGGGACCAGTGAGTCGATTCACAGCCAGCTCCTGCCTGTCTAGTGTGCGTGCCAAGGAAGATCTGTTTTTCGTTTCTCGCCGTCTGGTGTGATCCGTCGACCGTGATCCAAAATTGGAACACTGGATTCGATTGCGCCTCACCTGCTGTCCAATCCGTCTCTCCTCGGAAACAGAGGGCACGCGCCGGAGACCAAGTTGCGCAAACATACATCAGACCAGCCGTCTATCTTGAGGCCGGACAACAATATTCCGATGGCTCACCTCTCCTCTCGTCATCTACTTGGTGCCGTCAACCGAACATCCTCTCATTTATTTGGCCAAGAATGTTCCAGGGATACCAGCGCCTGGGCCCATCCCTCGAAACTGCACAGCCGACCTTGATGCCGTGCTACCGATCTGAACCGCTCCGTTCTATGAACATTGTCTGCTATTATGTTTGCTGCCGGCTGCCGCTGAATGGGTACAAACCCATGCCACAAGGCCTAGAGAACCAGCTCACAGCCGAGGTGGACTCAGCCCCGGGGATTAAGAAGCTACCAAGAAAAGCCACAGCAGTCCCCACTACAGTAAAGGCTGGCCTGGCCGCAGGCGAGGAACTACTACCGAGTTTCGCCCAAATTCACGGAGAGGGCTGTCTTGGGCGTCACGTCATCAACTTGACGCTTGACGCTTGACGAGGTGTATTGATCGTCAAGTAGCGAAAACGAGAATCTGCCGGTTTACCCGCCTGTCAAAGAAGAGGCTTCAACTGATTCGTGCAAATTCTGTGGCAGGACGATTTTCTCAAACAGACCTCCTGCGGCAGCACGCCTACCAATCGGGAAAGGTTACAGCAGATTTTCGGATTACGGCCAGTCCAAGGTTCCAGACCCTTGCATGAGGCTCTTCGTCTCCCTGAACAAGCCCCCTCGTCCCCCCTGCTCAGGCATGCGGCTCCTGGAACGCTCCACCGCCCTCGCCTCTGTCGACGTGGGTCTTCATGGGTCCCCAGACCTTAACTTGTTTAACCTTACCTATGCTCCACCAAGATGCCACAGGCGCTGTCTTGGATCGATATCCAGGTGCAACTGAGCGCGTCTAGCACGCACCGCGCTCGGGTCGGACTGTGTGCAGGTTTCGCCAAGCGTCGGACTCGTTCTGTCGGGCGTACGTAACCCTCAGGGCTGTCGATATTCAGGATGGTCCTCCCTGGCACAGGCAAGCTGCCCTGTCTCCGTGTTTGCCCATTTTCATCCCATCACCGGGGTGCTGTTACGGACTGAAGCTTAATGTTTGGGTTGCTACTTTAACAGGTGCGGGGCCATGCCCCTGAGTGCTATGGTAGGTGTGTAAGTTGCCCCTCCTGTCACCACCCACCTCCAAGCAGCGCTTGTTCTTTATTTACTCTGTACATCCCGCCACTCACTCTCGTTGTTTTCCCATCGTCTCCCTCCACCCGTCACTCCTCTTCCCCCATCTTAGTACATAGATTCATTCTTGCTCCGGTAGCGAGCAGGTAGGAGTTCTTCGGGATCGATTGCTGTCGCCCCCTTCCTACTCTGCATTTTTTCTTCTTCTTGTCCACCTGGCGTGGTCTTCTACTTCTATCATCATTCTCTTCGCACATCCTCTGTTTGACCAGTCGGCATAATGCAGTCCCTCCTCAGAGCCGTTCTTTTCCTTGGCTTTCTAGCCGCCATGGTGGCTGCGGCCCCATCACCCAACATCCAGAAGCGAGGCGTGTTCACCGTGGAGCGGGTGCGAAATGCGAACTTCAAGGGACACAACGGTCCCAGGCAATACCTAAAGTCGCTGAGGAAATACCGCATGAACATCCCACCTGCGCTGATGGATGCCATCCGGAACCAGTCCAGCACGGCAACCACTATCGATGACAAGCTCACCAACAGTGCCAAGGTTGATGCTGCCACCAACAGCACAAGCGCTGCTGCGAACACTACTACCCTCGCTGCCGGCACTGGTCTCGTTGCCGCTACACCTGAGCAGGGTGACGTGGAGTACCTGGCTCCAGTGAACATCGGTGGACAGACTATCAACCTCGACTTCGACTCTGGATCCTCCGACCTGTGGGTCTTCAACACCCAGCTCGCCACCGCCGACACCACAGGCCACACTCTCTACGACCCGACCAAGTCCAACACCTTCCAGATGTTGAACGGCGCCACCTTCTCCATCAGCTATGGTGACGGCTCTGGCGCTGCCGGCAATGTTGGCACCGACACGGTCAACATCGGCGGCGCGACCGTGACAGCCCAGGCCGTCGAGATGGCTACCGCCGTTTCGCAGTCCTTCATCGAGGATACCAACAGCAACGGCCTCGTCGGCCTGGCCTACAGCAAGCTCAACACCGTCCAGCCTCAGCAGCAGAAGACCTTCTTCGACAACGCGATGTCCTCGCTTGCTGAGCCGGTCTTCACCGCCGACCTCCGCAAGGCTGCCGTGGGTGCGTACACGTTCGGCGCCATCGACGCCACCAAGTTCAACGGCACCATGTCGTGGGCCGCCGTCAACACCACACAGGGCTTCTGGCAGTTCAGCAGCACCAAGTTTGCGGTCGGCAACGGCGCGGCGCAGGCAGCCAACCCTACCGGCCAGGCCATTGCCGACACCGGCACCACCCTCATCATCGCCGACCCCACTATCGTCAACGGTTACTACTCCCAGATCCCGTCTGCGCAGAACAACGCTCAGGCTGGCGGTATCACCGTGGACTGCAATGCTACTCTGCCGGATCTGATGCTTGATGTCGGCGGCAACATGGCCCGCGTGAGGGGAGAGGATATCAACTTCGCGCAGGTGCAAGGCAACAGTAAGTTCTCGAGCCATATTTCATAATAAAAATAAGTCGGCTACATCGTGCTAACATGCAATCTACAGCTTGCTTCGGTGGTGTCCAGTCCGGCAGCGCGGGCGAGATGGGTATCTATGGTGACATCTTCTTCAAGTCGCAGTTTGTCGCCTTCAATGGCGGCAACAACTCGCTTGGCCTGGCTGAGCATCAATAAGCGAGCTACGGCTTGGGCTCTACCTATGTGAAGGAGCAATTCCAGAAAAATAAAAATAAAAACAATGACGAGGCATGAACAAAGCATAGAGCTGATCTATATACCGTCAAAAGCGCGTTGGGGAGGGGATCTCGAAAAGGGCCTTCCTGGCCGTGTGTGTCTCCTGTCATCAAGAATTCTGTTATCATGTACATATCGACCTGCAGCCGGAGGACGACTCATCCTCTTCCTTACGCTAGATGGATATGTGAACATTCGGCAAGTGCTGTATCGTGAAAATAAAGCTAGTAACACCACCACCACAGTTCTCTTGCTCCCAGTGACCAATCGAGAATGATTTTCATACTTGGTGGATGCTGTGTATCGTTTCCAGAGAACCAGTTCCCTCTCCTTTGGAAGATACTTGCGCCTGGCGTGAGACCAGCCAAGAGCTACACAACAAGTCAGATGAAACATGGAGACAAGTCACGAGGCCCTCCCTACCAAGAGCTTGGCAATGCTGTGGTACAAAAGAAATTGTGTCGCCAAGCCAATTGTGTTCCGAGATCACGACATTAGTTCCTGATACATACGCGCCGCGGCCCCGTTTTAGGGGAGGGGCGGGAGATCGACTGAAACACTTGAGGTGTCTGGGATTGATCTCAGCTTTTTCATGTCCCGTACAAATCCTTCTAGAATTTAGGAATCTTGGCGACTTTGACACTTGAGCGAAGTGTGGTATGCTTCGTTTGATACAAAAAGAAAGCGGCCCTTGGTGCCAAAGAAGGGAGGGAAAAAATATCCAGAAGGATCAAAAAAGGGGGAGGGACGAGGTTCGCATTAAGGCTCATATGATTTTGGACCTTGAATCAAGATCCTTGCTCGCCATTATGCGCGTCCACCGCTGTTACAATTTCCAGTGTCAGCTCTTTACTCGGTGCTGGGACGGATCTCTCTTTCTCTTCATAATATTCTTTTCCTTGTTAGAATATGTATGAAGCTTCATCTTTATCGTCAACGGCTCCAGGACCAAGGTATTGTCGTGGCCGGCAAATAAATACGTGACACCTAGGAACAGGAGAACCAATGCTGTTTATTACAATCAAATCACTAAAATAACTATTACGAAAGATTGATATGACTAGACTCGACAAAGAATTGGTTCTTTTCCTGCAACAAGTTGAAAAAGTGACGCAATTAGGAGAAGCTTGCCAAATAAGTGAATTATGACAACAAGTATCCGGGCGAATGATTGCTACTTTATTCGTTAAGAGTTTTGCCCGCGGTCGTCGTTTACAAATGGAAGTCACTACAAAAGGAAAGTCTGACATATGCAATGTTACTTTTAGACACTCTAGCAAATTTTCAAAAATATAATCCAATATGATTGATCAAATACAAAGTCTTTGGTTTTTAAACCCGTGCAATGCGGCTTAATGTGTATACTATATGACCTCGGGTCGGGAGTAGGCAAAACATCCTGTTTAGCTCTTCCTCAACTCTCGGTTAGTTCTTCGCATGCTCATTATTGTATCCAATGAGGGATGATCGTAAATCAAGTAGCTGTAGATTTCAGCATATTCCAGAAGCTTTCCGTACTCGTCAAAGGACCCAGTGGCACCGTCCGCCATTTTCAAGAACCAGCCATACGACCCAGGTCGGCCAGATAGTAGTGGCAGCTTTAGATACATGCGCTCGAACTTCAACCCGTGATGGCTGAGGTAGCGAAGTCCTGACTTGTACCTTGTGTGTTTAGTCGAGTCTGATCGACGACATCTATCCGTCCTTGGACGGGGCAGCCAGGCTCTTGTGTGGGATGGTGAAAAAGACGTCCAAGTCCCAATCTTTAGGGAACCGAATGAGCCTGGTCTTTCCACAAAACGAGACGAGCACTCTGGAGTAGCCGACAGAGCCAGAGTTGGGTGCTACGGACTTATCTAAGGACAGCGTCTGCAGGTAGGCTTGAGATGAAGATTGGGTCGGAGGTAGTGATGCTATGCTGTACGCCAAGGGGAAATGGTTCAGTACATACGATGTGAGTATGAAAACTATGCCGAGTTTATTTGGCCAATTTTCTAGAAGATCAATAATTTAATCATCAAGCTCTTAGACCGTGAACATCTGGATTGATGTGCCAGCACACCAATGGCGCAGGTGGATGAGGATTGATGATGCGAATGGATTGGAAATCAACGCATCTATTGTACTCAATGCTTAGCTAGGCACTTTCGCGCACCAGCGGATGGAAACGGCCTTTCGTATACGCAAACGAAAGCTGATGATCCGAACATCGAACGTTGTCTCCTGAATCTAGAGTCGAGACTCCCAAACATTGATTTCGCGTGGTGATACTTGAGACCAAGGTGTCCTTATGATTTCCTATCTAATTAAAGTACTCAAGACAAATTTTTAGCTCTGTTAGTTCCTAAATAGCCACGCCCTCAGCTGACTTATCATGCTGTCTGTCCCTATTCAGCTCCTAGCACTTGGTAGCCTCGAATCAGTTATCCGAACTTCTAGAATCTGGCATAGTGGCACTTATACCTGCGTCAATTGCCTCTCAAAGAGCAATACAGGTTCTGATTCCATATATTTGCTCCCTTGGCTCACTTAGCACTTTCAATTGAATATTAAATTATCTTCTCTCATTTTCAACAACTTCAATCCTGCACCGAACATGATGAAGCTGTTCTTTACCGCCCTTTTCCCGGTGACCTGCATCACCAGTGTAAATGCTAGAGCAGGTCAGTCTCAATGGCGTCATGATATTCACGCGAAAGGAACACAGCACTCAATCTGGAACCAAGCGCACCACATTAAACGGTCTGGTATTGAACAAATCTGGGAACATCAAGAGCCGCTGGCGCAAAATATGGGACTTCTCCACGCACAAGATCTCATTCTACGATCACGAATCCTGGGAGCATTATTGTCTGTGGGTCGGAGAGCCAGTGTTACGCGGACAGGTTTCATTGGGACACTGGATCGTATACCTCAGCATATGTGAATGATCTTCTAAGCTTGGCACTGAATCGTTATAATTATGCGTTGAGGCTGATCGTGCATATGATGTAGTGTATTTTCCAGCCCGATCATCAGAATGCGTTTGCTAATTAATGAGAAGACTGGGGATAAGGAATAGCCGTATGCCATCATTCGAGGTAAAGCTGACCCGTGAAGATCTTCAAGCTGATGGCCAGGTGGTGACCACATAAGGAGGCTTGCTATTGACTTAGGGTTGGGTGCGCATTGCTGGTTGAACGTTGTAACGGGTTAGCATAAGATAAAGCCAGAATATACTGTAATGTACACATTGTATGTTTCTTCATTTGTCAAGTACTTGTGTTCTCGACGTAGAAATTATACTCGTCATTGAACAAGTTTGTTTCAAATGATAGTCTTTTCTCTCGTAGCCCTCAATTGTTAATTTACTAAATAGGTCTATGTTCCCACTCGTATAAGCAAACCTTAAATCAAAACCAGCCAAAACTTATGGCATAATTTATAAGCAGACGAATGCGCATTTATTTATTCTAATATTATTACGTCCAAAGACAAACCCTGTGGGATCCCTGCCCGCCACGCGTCTAAGTCCGCGCCCTGTATTTCCGGCGTCAACTTTTTCCTCCGGGCTGGTACGAGATCATCCTACGGGCTGCGTGGGTAGGCGGTATTTCGTCATGGAGCTGTCACTGCATGGCTGACCTCCATGCCTAAGCTCTCGGCCTAATTCTGGAGACTTGGTGGGACTCCTTCACCACTCTCGATGGAGTTCATCGAACGCTGTCTTTGGGTGTGATGGCAGCTGGGCTCGGCTCGCGGGCTCGGCTCCGCTCGTGTTTCAAGACTGCTCAGGGCGTCACCTCAACTCTTGTCAGTCTTGGGTGGGGAGCTGAGAGTGTTTTGGTAAGCTGGGCCTCGGGTCTCTCCGCGCGGAGCTCGTGTAGGGACGAATTGCGGACGGTGAGGACGGTGTGGGAGGGCGAGTGGGCGAGTGATTACGTCCTCTTTTAGGACTCACGAGTCACGAGGTCACCGCCTCTTGCTTCGTACCCGATGCAACAACATACCTCCTCCGGATTTGGTTGTCCTCTTCCCTTAAATTGTGTCCTGGCGACGTTTCACAAGCTCATTGAATATCAATCACAGCATATAGGCGCATACTTAGCATTGTCACGGCAGGACCTCGGTGGGTGCAAACCACGTTGTCGGTCCGATTTCCTAGACTAATGATCCTGCCCCTACGCCTTCGCCGGCATGCACATCAAAAAGATACAAAGTTCTCCTTAACCAGAGAGGCCGACGACGTCACCAGCCCGTCAGTCACTCACTCACCATAGCCGTCACGCATGAAGCCTGGGAGGTACTTGCTCCCGCTTCCGTATCCAAGCCATCCGACAATGTTGGCCCCCGTGGAGAAAAGCCTCCACCCCGTCTTTCCCCGTCCTTCATTCCCCGCGTGCCCCACTGGTCAATCAATCTCCTGGGGAAAACCGGATGAACAATCTGGAGAGGTCGTTTCTGTTCCCCGGCCTCTGAGCCCGTCTGCCAAGGCCGGGGGGTGGTTGTGGTTTCTCGGTCAAGTTCCGGCCATGCCGGAGTGTCTGAGGTGTGAGGCAGAGAGGGGACGCGGGCTTGGCGTGGATCAAGGTCGGGTTTTCCGGCGTCCGCTCTGCATTTTTCTTCTTGTTTCCTCCGAACACCCTCCAAATTTCATCTCCAGGCTATCCAGGCTGTGAAGAGAAAAAGAAACGATCAAAGAGAGCAAAAGAAGAAGAAAAGAACCTGCGGGTGTGTGTTCCCCAGACCCTCTCTATTCCCCGTGGGCGTGAAGCTGTCCATTCTTATCTGGGTCCCTCCCCTCGGCCTCACCTCCACAATTGCGCCGAGTGCTGTGTGCCGTGTTTTCCGTACGAGGCTCCAGTTTTCCCTCTGCCAATCTTGCAGATTAGGCCCAAAGAAGTCCACGCGGACTTGTGGAACATTTCAGATCTGGTCGTGCGTGCATCTCATCTGGCTTTGTAATTATGAGCTGGTCGAGGTCGAGGTCGGACTGTGGCCGAAACCTGGGGGAGGAGTCGCTGGGCCGTCGCGTGGCCGAAGAAGATCTTGGGGTTATTGCCCGTGGGGAAGTGGAAGTGTACCATAGTAAGTGTATATGGGAAAGTGAAAGTGATACTTATGTGTCTCTAAGAAGGTGAGAGCAATTTTTTCAATTTAAAAAAAAGGGTCGTGTTTTCAATCTGTCGAGCTGCGGCAACTCAGCCTTGTCTATTTCCGTGTGCAATTCATACTCAACGGCTGAACTGAGTCGAGGATGTGCGTTGTGTACCCACCGTGCCGGAAGAACATTTTGGGATAAGTCGCATTAGATATGAGGCTGACTCAGTCCTTCTCAGGCGGCTCTGACCAACCAGAGGCCCCTTTTCCCTTCTGGACTGTTTATACCAGGGTTCTTCCCACCTAGTCACTGGCCAACCTGCTTTACTCCCTCTCGGATCTTGTCTGCGGCTCTCTCTTGCCACGCACACCGGTGACACTGGCCCGTCGAACCCGCCGGGGGGGGGGGGAGTATATCATCCTATAGACCCAGAATATCGCCGCAAGTGCGGCCGAGTCTGAGCTGCATGCACCCACCCAAGGATGTGCCCACCAGGCCTGGGGGATTGCCTGCCTGTGGAGGTGGTATCCGGGGAACATGACCTCCCGCATCGCCGTCATCGTGTCTCCAAGGTGACTGACACTGCTTCTTCTTTCTCTTCTTCTCCTCCTGGGTCCTCTTTTTCCTCTCGGACCCGGTGGGGGGCGACGGTCAGCTCCGGTCGGCTCCATCTCGGCGGGTCTAAAGCAGGACTGCATCAACCTTGGTTGCAAGCGATGGACAGTAATGCGGCTCTCGCTGCCAGGGCACGGAGTTGTGCCAGGATCTGGGCTGTCGACCCAGGCTGTTGGGACCAGTCTTTTCTCCTCCTCTCTTTCTCTTTCTTTACTGCCAGCCTCGGAATTGCGATCAGTGAGCTCGGATGTTGATTGCATGGCCTAACTATGGGGGGCATCAAGGTGGACAGGTGGCCGTGCGAAACCCCGGCGTGGATCCTGGGGAGGTAAGTAGCAATTGAAGATATATAAAACTAGTCCACCTCCTCCTCGTGTTGATCCCTTGTTTTGTTTCTCCTCTTTCTCTTTCTCACTCATCGCAGTGTCAAGGATCTCGGTTGACTGGTCGGCACCAGAAACGAGCGACAAAATGGTTGCAGCAGGAATTCAGAGTCAGTCGGCCGTTGGTCGTCTGGCGGCCGAGAGACAACATGGCATCGTGGGCATGCTCAAGAACCCGTACGTCTCCATGACGTGCTCGTTTGCTGCCCTGGGTTGTATCATGTATGGTTATGACCAGGGTGTCATGTCTCCCGTCCTGGTTATGGGTATGTAATTGTATCCGTCTTGTCTTTTCTTCCCTGATCCTATACTATTATTGCTCTCTACCTCTTGCCATATTATAAGCAGGCGGCTTTGCTGACAACAAACAGAGAACTTTCAGGCACAGTTCCCCAGCCTCATGGGCGATACGATCCAGGGCTGGCTGGTCGCTGCCCTGGAGCTTGGTGCCTGGTTCGGTGCCCTCCTCTGTGGCTACACTGCCGACAAGATCTCCCGGAAATACTCCATGAACATGGCCGTCCTCATCTTCACCCTCGGAACCTGCCTTCAGTGCGCTGCCAAGAACCCAGGCATGCTCTTTGCAGGTCGGATCATCGGTGGTGTCGGCATCGGCATGTTCTCGATGGTGATTCCTTTGTACCAGGCCGAGATTGCGCCTCCGGAGCTGCGCGGCTCCCTAGTCTCCCTCCAGCAGCTGTCCATCACCATCGGCACCACCATCGCCTTCTGGCTCGACTACGGCTTCCACTTTATCGGAGGGAGCGAGTGCAAGCCCTACAACGTGCCAGAGGACCAGTGGTACATCGACGGCGACTTCAACTACGAGGCTGCCCATGGCCACCTCTGTTCTGGCCAGAAGGACATCGCCTGGCGGTTCCCCATCGCCTTCCAGATGGTCTTTGCCTGGATCCTCTTTGTGGGCATGTTCTTCCTGCCTTTCTCCCCCCGCTGGCTCGCCATGAAGCACCGCGACGAAGAGTGCATCGCCTCGCTCTGCAAGCTGCGACGCCTGCCCGCCGACGACCCTATCCTGCGAGCCGAGTTCCTCGAGATCAAGGCTGCCGTGATCTTTGACGAGGAGGTCGAGGCTGAGCTGGCTGCCAGCGGCAAGTTTGGCACCTGGAGGCCTCTTTTCGCCAAGAATATGCAGAAGCGAGTCTGGATCGGAATCTGGCTCATGATCTTCCAGCAATTTGTAAGTTCTGGTCACATACTTTCACCCGTCTTTTCTTCTTCTTCTTTTCTTTCCCAGCACCCACACACACTTTACGAACATATACTTGGTATTTGATACTAATCATCTCTACTTCTTGTCCAGACTGGCATCAACTCCGTCCTCTACTACGCGCCCCAGATCTTCGACAGCTTCGGCCTGACCTCGACAACCGTCAGCCTCCTCGCCACCGGCGTGACTGGCATCTTCCAGATCCTCTTCACCATCCCCGCCGTACTGTACCTCGACAAGTTCGGTCGCAAGAGCTTCCTGATCTGCGGCGCCGTCGGCATGATGGTGTGCCACGCCATCGTCGCCGGGGTCGAGGGCAGCTTCATGTCCGACTGGAGCGCCCACGGCAACGCGGGCTGGGCAGCCGTCGCTTTTGTCTGGCTGTTTGCCATCAACTTTGCCTACTCGTGGGGCCCCGTCACATGGGTCGTCGCACAGGAGATCTTCCCCAACTCGCTACGGTCCAAGGGCGTCGCCATCACGGCCTCGACCAACTGGATGTTCAACTTCGTCATCGGCCTAACCACCAAGGACATGCTGTCCTCGAGCGGCATGTCGTACGGTACTTACATCTTCTTTGCCTGCTTCTGCGGTATGGGCGCCGTATTTGTCTGGAAGTGCATTCCTGAGACCAAGGATAAGACGCTCGAGGAGCTGGACGTCTACTTTGGTGGGGACGACACCACCATCGCGGCCGAGGACAAGGCGCGCATGGACCGCATTTATGCCAGCCTGGGCCTGTCTGGTGTTGAGAGGCCTGAGGATTTAGATGAGAAGGCGCCTGCCGGCATCAGCGTGAATCACCACGACTCTGAGACGGATTCTTAACTGGGTGGCCCTTTATTGAGGTACAGGGTTGGGTGAATGGGAGTCGATGTAATTAGCTAGTAAATACTATTGTCTACTCGATCTCAGGTTCTACGAATAATACAGGTCTCTGCTGTATTGTGGAATTGTACGCAAGGAAATCCCTCACAACAGGCCATAGAAGTTGTGTCGAGAATTTCTCTAGAAAACATTCGAGGAGCAAGATAATTTGTCTGCCTCTTTCTTTGATGAGGCTCAGCTAAGAGGTATGTCGGGCCAGAAGCTGCTGGAGCAACTGTAGCACTTTCTGGTGATCCGTCACGGCCGCGACGAGCCTCTGTTCCTGCTGCAGGCAAGACAAGATCCCTCGCTGCTGCTCGAGCTGGCGCAGGACTTCATCCTGCTTCCTGTCCACTTCCCGCAGCCGCTGGTGCGCCTCTCTAGCTTCCCGTCTGTGAAGGTACTCAACCTCTCTGATAACTTTCTCCGAGATGCCCTTAATCCGGTCTGTTACTTTTCGTAGGTCCGCAGCGGTCGCTTCGAAGCCTATCACTGCTTTCAGACGTGGTTGTCGCTGAAATCTCACCATGCGCTCGGCCGTGGTGAGGATTTCCTTAGAGAGTCCCTCGGACAGTTGACGAATTCTCTCATCTGGGTACATGTCACATTCTCGCCTGCAGATGACGAGAGTCTCCTGCATTTCCTCAACGACGCTCATCATGGTTTCCAAACATGACAGTGCGTGATGCGGTCTGTATCTCCTCGTGGTCAGCAAGATCCCCATCAACGTTTCACCTTTGCAGCCATGACTCAACTGGCATTTCAATCACCTACCTGTAGTAAGATTTGCGAGGCTGCCCACGTGTAGCTGAGTTCTTCACTGCTCAAGTTCATCTTGATGAACCTACTAGCAGACTTGGACAAGTTGGAAATGCGGTTCCTCAGCTGTGTGCGGGAGGCGTTAGGCTCTCGCAATTTATCCGACGGGCTCTCGATTTTCTCCAACAGGCTATCCACTGACATCGGATTGCGTAGCATGTCTTGAAACTCTGGCTGTAACGATCGAACAAAAGAATTCATGAGGTCACCGTGTAAGTCTGTCGTCTGGCCGTGCGGTAGGTGCTTGTGCTGCTCGGTTAGGATGGTGCTTTCTGCACGGTCTTGTTGCTCACAACCGTCGAGAGCCGGCGACGGCCCTAGATTAGTCGATATCACATCGGTTGTACCCCCAGGACTGATATCCCTGAACGAAGTAGTATGGGTTCCAGTTTGTCTCTCCAGGTACGGAGAAGGGAGGTCCTGGGAAAGCTGGATGATGCGTCGGTCGCCTTCCTCGTGTTGCGCCTCCGCGATGCCTGACAACTCGCTAACCCTTTGCAACAAGCGATGCTCAAGCTGCTGGAGGCTGATCAGCATCTTATCCTTGACCTCTTCGATCTGTAAAGAGGTCGAGACGCCGTTCTCTTGCACACAGGCTTCAATCGAGCTGAGGCCTTGAGCTGTAGCAGCATCCGCCTCGCTAATTACGAATTTTCGTCAGCGCAGTCCTGTTCAAAAACATTTGGGGATGGAAGTTCTCGGTAGGCGTGAAGGGCTCGAGCGAACTTACATTCCCGAGAGAGTCATTCCGAGGAGTAGAGTTTGTTTCGTCCGATCGAGCCTCCTCGTAGCCTTCTCAAGCTCTCCCGCCTTGACGACCCACGAGACGCTCTTCGTCAGCTTCTCAGCCAGCCTCGCCCACTCAAGCCCTCGATCAGTGTGAAGTGCAGACACGCTGATCCATAGAGCTGTAAACTCAGCCTCACAGCCCCTCAAGCATATGAAGATTGTCTCCAGGCCGAACACCTGGCTGCCTGTGGACTGAGAGGTGCCAAGGATTTGGGAGGCTGACATCCCGATCTTGAGAAGGATAGCCCTCAGTAGCTCGAGCTCGGTGCAGAAATCGCGGACTTCCTGCGGTGCACCCCTGAGGCTGCTGAAAAACTTGTAGATCTTGCTTCCCACGCCCACGATCGTCTCCGCCAGTGCAATGATTTCGAACGGGCTCACCATGATACAGGATTTGATGGATGTTGACCACAGCGGTGAAGTGAAGCTTGAGATAGTCACCTCCGACTTTCTTTTTTTCTGTGAGCATAAGAAAGCTTTTGACATGTGTGTGCAAGAACCAAAGTCTGCCCTGTGGTTGTGGCTGTGTTGACTAGTTGCGGGGGCTGACGCTGGCTACGTCGGGGTTTTGCTGTGTTGGCGCCTCGAGAGACCTGCATAAGTATGCGCAGCGGCTGTGCACCACTTTCAGCTCTGCCCGGTGACGCTGTGTAGCTCCGTGGTGCTGTAGAAGACATTCTGCTGAAAGAATAAAGATTATTGCTATTGACGACGACGGCTGATGATATGATTGCTTCTATCTCGGCTCTCACAATTCTCAATAGTTAATTGCCATTTGCATGGTCTTGCTTGGGCTCTGATGCGAACAACCGCGAGTTACTACCAGCTTATCAATCTGACAGATAATCAACTTCTTGACCATCCGTCGTCCACGCCTTGCGGATGAGACTCGTACTTGTGATGCAAGTGCCCACCGCGCCATATCCCTCAGGGTCCGCGTCTGGTCGAAACACCAGGGAAGGTTAGTCCAGACGAGGCCACCATGATTACGGGTAATACAAGGGAGAAGCAGTACTTACAGCCCTCCGGAACCAGCCTCTCCTCCTCGCCGGATCCCATCTCCTCGTCCAAGTCTTGTCCACAGCGCTCATTCACCCAGTGCCATGCCACGTTGAGAATACCGACAGCGAGGGTGACGGTAGAGATGGCCAGTAGCACGTACAAGAACATGTCTACGGCAAAGGCCGCCTCGTCAGTCAGGACGGGTCGGTGGTGATTAGGAAAATGATGGTAGATGGCGTTACGTGCGTCCATCTTGGAAGTCAGGTCGCTGTGGCCGAGGATGTGCGGGCCGAGATCGGTGAGTCAGATGTCGAGGAGAAGCTGGAGACAAACCATCCATATGCGAGAGGAAAGCCAATAGAGGTGACTGCTATTCGTAGCTAGGAAATGAACAAATAGTATAAGTGGTCTGGTCACAAAGAAGAGGGTGGAGGGGATGGTCTATATCAATTATATGCCAAAGTGAAAAATAGACTGTCGGATAATATGCGAGGTTGTGGGAATTTCTGGGGAGAACAGGGGCAACTCAGGGTATTTATACGTCTCGTTATGTAGTCAAGTCTTTTGGGTTCTTTTAGAGCTCTTCTCTTTCTTCACTTTGCACTTAGTGTATGCCCCAAGGTTACTGGTTCAGGTGTGCTTGAGTGCATATTTCACGCTATAGAGCCTAGTCCTGTCACCGTTGCAGCTGGCACAGGCAGGTTTGGACCCGTACTTGAGCGGGTGAGAGCCTAAGCATATCAGATCTAGGGCACAGTACCTAAGCACAGTAAATCAATATGGCTAAAGCGCCAGGTATGCGTTTTTGGCGGTTGAGATTTCGCCAGGGCCATACCACACCTCCTCGTTCCAATCCTGACAAAGGGCCTGCCTCTCTGGGACTTGTCACATGCTGGATGGCTGACCAGAGAGGGCAGATGCGACCTAGGTCCCTAGGCATAAGCAGGAAATGTCGTGTACCCAGGCACAACCTCCTTCCACACAGGTCCCTGCCTGAAGTTCTCGACCCACTTGACCAAGGGGGCGGGAAGCAGATCACTCTTGCCGACGTCGCAGATGCGCGCAAGAAAGGCGAGAACGTGAGCATCCAGCACCGTAGGCGTGGCCCCGAAGATGTAGTCCACCGTGTCGCCGGTGCCGTTCTTCTCCCGCACCGCGAGGATCTTGGCGCTGTACTCCTTGACGTGCTCGATGTTCTTATCGAGGTTGGCCTGGTTGAAGATCTTGGGGGCGTGCTCGAGACTAGTAGCAGCGGGTCAGAGGGGCCGTCGCGACGAGAGCCTGGAGCAAGGACGTAGCGGCACTCACGCCTTGGCCTTTGACTCCAGCGCCTGCCTGTACGCATCGGAGAGGTCTGGCCTGGCCAGCAGCTCCCTCACCTTGTCCAGGAACGTGGCCGGGTTCTTGGTGTCGAGGGGGAACGTCAGCACGGGAAGGCTGATCTTTTGCAGCTCTCCGACCAGCTCTCTGATCTCCGCCTCGTGCTCTTTGGGCAGGAGGGACGGGTACCACCCGGCCATGTAGTACGAGATCTCCGCGCTCTCGGGCATGGCCTTGGGGCCCAGCACCGCCTCGTTGGCGAGGACGGGGACCTGGCCCTTGGGGTTGACCTTGGTCATGTACTCCTCAGCGAACTGCTCCGGCTCGGCCGGGCTGATGGACACGGGCTGCTTGTGCAGGTTCATCTCGGGACGGTCTGGGCGCGGGGCGCCGCGGAGCGCAAAGGTCAGGCGAGCCATGGTGGAGAAGATGGAGTAGTAGCCGTAGTAGAGGGTGAACGGCGCAGAGTAGTTGGTGGAGGCCATCCTGGCGATTCTGGCGGTGTTCATATATGTATGTATATATATATTATTGTTTTTCTGATCTCATGTAGTGTGTGGACGGTGCTGTCTAGCATGCAGGTCATTCAGTGGTGAAGGGTACATGGTGAACCAGGAAATGCTCGGGAGAGGCAAGACTTAATATGAGCTGAAAGTTGTAAACTCGTGGGCGGCGCGAGCGGCTTAAGTCGGGAGCGGAACCGGAGATGTGCTGTCGACTCTTTTAGTAAGCTTTCAAGTTGTTTCCACAAATGCCGGCTTCTTGGCTCGGTGACTAGCGTATAGAGCAATGCATCGGGGATTTATCACGAGTCGAGGATCGCCGCTTGCACTGCGATGTCGACCCAACCAAACATGCCGTACATAGAAGCAGCCACCACCTTGATCTTGTTGATGCCGGGCCACGCACGACAAGGAGCGCCCTGTCGAGATGCGACCTGGAGCACTCGATTTCTGTGTCAGTGATGGTTAAGGTTGGTCAGACAGGCTGCAGTAAGCTTAGCCAAGCCTGCTTCCACTGTCCACTGGCAACCTGAAAGACGTCGTCGGAATCCTTCGCGAGATGGCCGTGGCGCGTTCTTGTTGGGAAATCTGCGCCCCTCTGTTCGGGATATCTTGCACTGTCAATGCCAACAGGGGTCAGAAAGTTAAAATCCTCGCCTGACCCTTGGTGAATTCGTTAGTATGCTGTTTCGGCAAACAAAAGTGCACGGCACTGCAGCCAGTATTTTCATCTCGGCGATTGAGCTGACATGGCTGGCCAGTTAAGACGCCGAGCAGACAAGCAGTAGCCCGAGGTCGTTGTGGCAGAAGATGCCCGGCCCCGGGAGATGCCAAGCAGCTTGTTTGTACATGATAGCGCGGCTGTCGGCCTTCAAAGGCAAGAAGATAAAACAAAAACAGACACCACACCCAGCATCAGCAGCAGCAGCAGCAGCAGCAGCAGCAGCAGCAGCAGCAGCAGCAGCAGCAGCAGGAAAAATGGTATTGCGTTCCTGTCATCTCCGCACAACAGCGCAGCATTCCGTGGCTTCTGCGACGGCCCAGAACTTCCCGTCTCCCAACATCGAATGCTGGAGATACTGTCTAAGGTGCGATCCCTTCCAGCGAACTGGCTATTTCCTCATAATTACTTGTGTCTGCCTGCTCATTGCGTGCCGGTCGACCCCGCCCTGCCTGAGAACCCCAACCTAGCTCGGCCCGTACTTTAGTACATGAAACGCGTCTCTATTGAAATCGGTACCGCCGCCGCCGAATCCACCGCGTTCACGGTCCCAGTATGCGGTATCTCTGAGAAGCTTCAACTGCTAGCCAGACCACCTTTGCAACTTCTTGTAGGTCTGAAATGCTCAAAACAATGTCCCTCTCACCGGGACCCGGATCTCTCAAAAGAGGAGCCTGAAGCTCAGCACCAACTCATCCCTAATGACGTTGAATGTCGGCGGCGTTCCGGCGTTTCTGTTAATTTGAATAACTTGTTGCAATTCCGGCAATAATGTTGATCTTGCGAAAGCTCGGGTAGTCATAGCTCCTGGTCGAGCAGGAACTGCGGAAGTTTCCTGGTATTTCTCGATGATCATCAGATTTCTGTCCTGTACCAACTTGGCGATAATAACGATCTTGACAGCATGGTTGGAAGCATCAAACCACCAACGCATATCTGCTCGAAGTTGCCGCAATGATTCAGAAACTCCTGCCTCAATCACCAGTGTTGGCCATTGAGGAACGTCGCCTTGAGCTGTCATCGGACCGCCTACGGAATCGCCTTCTCCGCCATCTCTACGGCGCCTTTGTTGAGGATATCTTGTAGCGGCTGATGGGATCCAACTCTTTTTCAAACCCATTTCGACAATTTGATCCCGGCATGTATTGAAAAGAGAGAGATGAAGTATTTCATGTGACATATTCGGAATGACAATGATAAGGATTTCTGTCTCGGAATAGTAGCGTCGGAATCGATATCTGCGAGGAGGACTCGAAGTATATCTTTTTTTCTCTAATGCATCGAGAGCTTCGGAAGAAACGCCTAATAAATATATTAGCAAAATATTTTATAATTCGGATATATATACATACCTGTAACAATGACGAAATCGGTCTCAATATGATTTAAATACTTAAAAAGGTCATTAGGAGTTGTGAACGGGATTCGTAAATCTTCTCGTTCGGAGAGGGTTATCGGTGATTCTTGCAAATCCATCGATTTAGAAATGGGTGGTGTGGAGGGGCTCGTTGCAACCAATGTTGAGGTTTCTGATGACTTTGGTGATGCCAGGGATGATTTCTCTAGACGTGGTATAGATCGAGAGCCGTCCAACGCCATGGTGACGATGGTCGCGCAGGGAGTGATAATCGAGCAGGCGGTGATGGTTGCGCAGGCGGTGATGGTTGCGCAGGCGGTGATGGTTGCGCAGGCGGTGATGGTTGCGCAGGCGGTGATGGTTGCGCAGGCGGTGATGGTCGCGCAGGCAGTAACAGTCGCGCAGGCGGTGATGGTTGCGCAGGCAGTGATGGCCGCGCAGGCAATGATGGTTGCGCAGGCAGTGATGGTCGCAGGCAGTGATGGTCGCGCAGGCAAGAATTCGTGATGAAGATGTAGGCAGATTTGCTGCCGATGGAGAATGCTGCTTGACAAAAGGGGGACGGACGACTGGATGGTTGTTGAGCTGGAAGTGGACTTGAGCTTCCGACTTCACGAAAGAAAGAAACAAAGAAAAGACAAAAGCGGGGGTGGGCGGTAGTGGTTTTGCGGAGCAATTGGTCCACCGAGCTGACTCCATGACGTCACGTTTTTGATGCGAGGGCCGCCACCTGGCAGCCCCTCTTTCCTCTTCTCTTCTTTTTTTTGTTATTATTATGATACCTTCTTCCCACCTTACTTACCAACCTACCCACCTATCCCCACAAGACAAGACATTCTTTTTCACCTCACCATACGCACCACCAAGGCCTTCAGTTTTCCAAACACCAATTCCACCATCTACAACGAACAACCGCCTCTCCTCAACAGCCCGCCGAGATGTTCCAGAACGCCCTCGCCTTCCTCCTCCAGCTGAGCCTGGCCGCTCTCACCCTCGCCGCCCCCGTCGCGCAGGACGTCTCTGCCACCACCGCCGGCAACTCGTGGCAGTACGGCACCGGTGGCGGTATTCTCGGCTTCATCGTCCTAATTCTCGACATTATCGTCTTCAGTAAGTTCGCGTCGTTGTTGTGCAGAGATGATAAAGGAAAAGAGAAAGAAAAAAGAAAAAACAAAAAAGACAACATCCAGAGTGCCCCTCCAACGCAAGAGAGAAAAGCCGTGCTGACGATGTTGTGTCAAACCATAGTCGAGGTGCTCAAGTCCAACCGCCCGCCCGCGTCCAAGCTACTCTGGTGTCTTGTCGTCTTCCTCTTCCCCATCGTCGGCATGGTCATCTACTGGCTCTTCTCGAATCGTGCCGAGCACAACCGTGGCGGGTCGTACGAGCCTCTCCCCTAGGAAGGTTGAAAGAGCACCTGCGTGGGCTGTGAGGGTATGAGGCGGCTGGGAGCGGCAATAGTAGTGGGACGCTTACCTGGTCGGGACGAGGGAAGGCGGGTCCGATGGCGTTCTGCGTGATATGGTTTCTTGCGGCATCAGGCCAGGAGCGGGTGTTGGGAGGGGTTGGGGGAGCAGGGGAGGCTGCGACTCTCCTACTGTCATTTTGAATATTGAACATGTTTAACCTACCGTCATTCCTTTAAGAGGTACCAACAACTCATGGCGACTGAGCTCTGAATTATGCCGAGGAGAACATGCATACGGCTTTAGCAACCAAGCTCGCAGAAAGACAAAATCTACAGAACACTGGCGTACAGACTGAGAGGCGCATAGAACTGACTGGTGTTGGTGAGTATCTGACGCTAACCACATTTGGTTCTACAAGGGACTTTCATATCGCCCTGAGGGTGTAACAAAGGCTGCTCCTGATGGACGACGAATCGCAAAAGACAGCTGAAAAGGGAGGACGACGACGAGAGCCAGCCCTCCATGAACAGGTATGCCTCTCAATTCTCGTCCGCGAGGCTGATAGACTAGTCAAGTATACAGTCAGACCGTGCACCTGAGCTGGTGGAAAGAGCTCGAAAGACTGGGAAGCTAAGAGCACAACATCGAGTGAATACCCGTCTTCATATTGATGGCCTCGAGGCTTGGAAATCAAGAAAACTCGTCTTCGCTACACCCATACACTGGCAGAATCCCTACATCCAGCGGATGTGGACCTCTGCTCGGGTCAATCTCGCCCGAAAGCCTCGAGGCGGGGGACCCAGGTTTCGATCTGAAGGTATCAACTCTTACCAGGACACAGCAGATGACAACCGTCAGCCTCAAAGTCTTCATGGTAGCAAGGCCCTGACTAGCCTCGTCACCAGCAGCACAGCTATGTGGCACACCACTCTTGTGTCCTTTTCCAGGGAACCTGGAGCCCTGGACCTGGCGGAGGCCAGGATTCTAGTAGACGAGGCCGACCAAGAGGGCATCAAGATCGCTGCGACGATATTATCTGAAGATGTGTCTAGAGTCACAGGGAAACCCCCCAGCAGCGTCAAGTACTACACTGGAGACACCGTCTCTGTCGGCGCACCAGCTACGGCCATCATCGTTGGCTGCATCGGGTCGAGCAGGCTTCTGCAGGGCCTTGAGCAGGCAGGAAAGGTGGACCTTGCCGGCATTCGAGGGAAATGGGAGTGTTTCTGCACCAGCCTCGTGGCCGACCCCCTGCCAGGCTGTGATTCTGCTCTGGTGATTGCAGGAAGTGACAAGCGAGGGGCAATCTACGGCATATACACCCTCTCCGAGCAGCTCGGCGTCTCACCGTACGGCCCGACTCACCTTTTTTTTTTTTTTTTTTTTTTCCAATTTCACCCTCTTCTCCCTTCCGTCTTCCACACTAACAACCGCATCATACATAACCAGATGGTACTGGTGGGCCGATGTTCCCCCCGGCACCACCCCGAGATATACGCCCTCCCCACCACCACCACCACGCGCGAGCCCAGCATCCGCTACCGCGGCATCTTCATCAACGACGAGGCCCCCGCCCTCACCGGCTGGGTCCGCGCCACGTTCGGCAGCTACAACACCGCCTTCTACAAGAGAGTCTTCGAGCTCCTCCTCCGGCTGCGCGCAAACTTCCTGTGGCCGGCCATGTGGCCCGGCTACCCGAACCCAGGGGCGTCCTTCTTCACCGACGACGGCCAGCAGAACCAGAAGCTGGCGGATGAGTGGGGCATCGTGGTCTCGACGTCGCATCATGAGCCCATGCAGAGGCTGGCGAACGAGTGGCTCGCCGAGAACAACCCGCTGGGCACGTGGGACTGGCTGACCAACAAGGACAGGATCACGGCGTTCTTCGACGCGGGAGTGAAGAGGGCGGCGCCGTTCGAGTCGTATCTCACGCTGGGCATGCGCGGCGAGTATGACACCAAGATGCGCACCGACGACCCGGCTGCCGTGGTGCGGGATGTGCTGCGGGTTCAGCGCTCGCTCATCGGCGGCGTCCATGGGCGGCAGGACGGGGTCCCGCAGCTGTTGGCGCTGTACAAGGAGGTGCAGGCGCAGTTTGACAGCGGGCGGCTCGAGGTGCCCGACGACGTGACGCTGCTGTTCTCGGATGACAACTTTGGGGCCATCCGGCGGCTGCCTCGTGGTAGTGGTGAGGGAGAGGAGGCCCGCAGGAGAGGAGGGTGCGGTCTCTACTACCACCTCGAGTACGTCGGCACGCCGCGCAGCTACAAGTGGATCAACAGCAACTCGCTGGGTAAGATGCGGCACCAGCTGCGCGAGGCACACCGCCGCGGGGCGAGGCAGATCTGGGTGTTCAACGTGGGCGACATCAAGCCTCTCGAGGTACCCTTCACGTTCGCGATGAGCCTGGCCTGGGACGTGGACTCTGTCGGGGCTGGCGACGACGACAAGGACGACAACAACGACAACAACAATGACGGCATCCACCACTTCCTGCAGGACCTCGCAGCCCGCGAGTTCGGGCCTCTGCTCAGCCGAGACGTCGCCAGGGCGTGGTTCGACCACGACCGCCTCGTCTCCCTGCGCCGCCACGAGCACATCGAGCCCACGACCTTTTCCCTGCTCCACCACAGCGAGGCCGACCTCGTCACGTCCCGCTGGCAGGCCCTCCTCGACCAGGCCGAGCACATCCAGGCCCGCGGCCGTCCCGACCAGCAACCCGCCCTGTTCCAGCTGGTCCTACACCCCATCAAGGCCAGCGCCATCTTCACCTCCTTACAGGTCACCGTGGCCCGCAACCAGCTCTACGCCCGCCAGCGCCGCAGCTCGGCCAACGCCCTCGCCGCCCGCGCCCTCGCCCTCTTCGGCGCTGACTTTGACCTCTGTGAGGAGTACCACGCCCTCCTGGGCGGGAAATGGAACCACATCCTGTCCCAGCCGCACTTTGGGTTCGACGAAAACACCTGGCACGCGCCCAGCCGCGACATGCTGGCGGGCCTGTGCTATGTCCAGACGAGGCAGCGGTCGAACCCGATCGCGGGCCACATGGGCGTCATGGTAGAGGGCCACGAGGGCGTGCGGCCTGGTCTGACGAATGAGAACAGCGACTTTACGCACCCGAGCAAGGGGGATCTCGTGGTGGGGCTCACGCTCGGGGAGGTGACGCGGTATGGGCCTGCGAGGCGGTGGGTGGAGGTTTTCTCGCGCGGGACGTGTGTGGTGCACTGGACGGCTGAGGCGTTGTCCTGCCGCTGGGTGAGACTGTCGCCGCGGGAGGGGACCCTGGTGCCTGGGAGGGAGGGGGAGGAGGACCAGAGGCTCGAGGTGGAGGTCTCATGGGATGATGTCCCGGCTGGCTTCGACGAGACCGTGATTATCGAGATCCGGTCTGAAGAGGGTGACCTCGAGCACGTCCACCTCCCCATCAGCGGCCGCCGCGTTCCAGACACCTTTGCAGAAGGGTTTGTCGAGTCAGACGGCCATATCGCAATGCCGCCCCCGGCCTGCAAGCAGCTGGCCCCGTCCTACCGCGTCCTCCCGTCCACAGGCAGAACATCCTGGGGCTGCATCGCCCTCGACCTAGCTCCGAAGACGTTGACGCCCCCCGCCTGGCTCGAGTACAGGTTCTTCATCTTCTCGGAACCCACGACGGCAGCCAAGAGCGACCTCGTGCTCCACTTCAACATGACCCTCGATCTCGACCCGGACCACCCCATGCAGTACGAGTTCTCCATCGACGGTGGTCCAGTCCGCCGAGAACGCCTGCTCGACATCGAGGCCGCCGTGGAGGAAGGGGACCCCGAGCTGCCGTCTCCCGCAGGGTGGGTGACAGCCGTGCAGGACTGCGCCTGGCGCAGATCCCACGACGTCCGTCCCGATCTTCTTGGCAGGGGTGGTGGTGAGCACGTGTTGCGCTTGCGTCTGCTGCATACCAATATGCTTTTAGAGTCGATTATGCTTGACTTTGGTGGTGTGAAGAAGAGTTATCTTGGGCCCCCACCAAGTTTTCATCTGGGAGGACAAGCTTAGAAGAGGGTGGCTTAGTGTAATGGTTTGGTAGGCACACATGGCGAGCATGGCCCTTTCGTTGCGGAGAGGCCTGATGCAGCCAAGACACCGTTGCACTTTTGGTCAGCCTGATGGTGTGTAGAGTAATCAAGCATAGTCATAGGAACCCTGTGCAGCATAATTATGGCCGTCATAAATTAAAAAAAAAGGGAATCTCTGGACTGAGGCTTACCTATTGGTGGCAGACAGTGGCGGAGACGGGCATTGAGACGATGCGTTGGTCAAAACAAGCAGCTTGTAGAAAATGCATTAAAGGTATCAACCCAGGTATCAACACAAATACAAATAGAATACCAAAGAAAAGGTCTAGCAGCGATAGGGTCACTGCTTCTCCAAATCATTCCATCATATCGGGGACCTGTCGTCCCAGATCACCCTGGTCTCAACCATCCTTTCGCCGGCTCACATACAGGGAGGAGGTGGCAGGGGGTGGACGAGGAAGACTCAGCTTCAAGTTACTCCACCAATGGAGCAGCAGAAGGGATATGCCAAGACATCAGCAGGACCGACAATGCTTCTCGCCTCTCGATCCCACCACTACTTTGTTAGACCCTTGCACCTCCCCCTGCCGGTCGCCTTTTCTATGGCCGAGGTTATTCTCGCCCTCCCCCTCCCCCCCCGAGCCTGGCCAGCTCCAGCCGAACGGCGATCACTCTAGCTGGCCGCATCGGCCACGATCTTCTCCGTCACCTTGCCGTCGGCCTGCACGACAACCTTGTCGACCTTGATGGAGGCCTGGACAGGCTTCGGTTGGTTGTAGACCCACTCGAGCTGCTCCAGAGTTCGGCCCTGTGACTCGACACTGCGGGACTCGCGTTAGCACCTTGATGACGATGTTGAACGATAGAGTAGCGGCTGAACTTACCCGAAGATCCACCAGAGGATGGACTCGATGATATCCCAGGCAACAAAGACGTAGACGTAGTTTGTGTTGATGTTGGCGAGGGCAATAGGGCCCGCGAACTGGTTGATGAATCCGAAGAGGCCGACGATCATGCCTGAGGCAGCAAGACCCTTGGCACGCAGGTTGGTGTCGAGGGCCTCGGCGGGGATGATACCCTGGAGTGGGGTGTAGGTGAACGAGTAGATGATGTTGAACAGGAAGTAGAAGGCCAGTGCTGCTTGGGCGATGGGCTTGCCATCAGGCGAGATATTGATGTTGCCTGAGGAGTCCGTCGACTCGTACTTCTTCAGCCCCGTCGATGTGCCGCCGTTGACGGCAAGCAGGCACGCGCAGATGAAGGTGCCGTACACCAACACCGTACGCCGGTTCATCTTGTCGCTCTGGGAGACACCAATACCGGCACCAATGGCCGACAGAACGCTGTTCAGGACGTTGAAGCCGAGCTGCTGGGCGGTGGACTTGATCCCGATGAGGCTGAAAATCGCGGCGTTGAAGTAGCCCAGGCCGTTCCCGGAGAACTGCCCAAAGACGGAGATCATGATGATCTGACCGAACCGCCAGCGGCCATTGTGGGTGAGGAACATGGGGCGGTAGTCCCACCAGACCTTGTCAAGACCGTCCTGCCTGATGTTCTCCCTCATCTCCTCGATCTCAAGCAGGACGAGACGCGATGATGGGTCGCCATTACCGTGGTACTTGACCAGGAAGGCAATAGCCTCCTCTTCTCTGCCGTTGGCCATCAGGAACCGTGGAGATTCGGGGAGGAACCAGACGGAGCCAATGACGATAAAACAGGCGAAGCACTGAAG
This sequence comes from Celoporthe dispersa, assembly GCA_016584495.1. NCBI lineage: Eukaryota > Fungi > Ascomycota > Sordariomycetes > Diaporthales > Cryphonectriaceae > Celoporthe > Celoporthe dispersa. Next base: position 1,253,019 of record WAID01000002.1, read on the forward strand.
GAGGAGTGGAAGTCTCCAGGACCAGTCCGTAGTCATGTAGGAGCAGCCGAAGGTCACGAAGGCGGCCGGGATGGAGCCACCGAACCAGCCACAGTTATAGAAGCCTAAGCAAAGTGTCCAGTCAGTACCCAGGGGGCCTCTTTGAGACGGCTCATCTCGAAAAGTAAGGGTTCTTGGCTTGTAGGCGTACCAGTGCAGCGGCCCCTCCAGTGTGCAGGGGCAATCTCGATCGAGTACGCCGGGGCGGCGACGGTCATGATGGAGATGCCACCACCTAAGATGAAACGGCCGACGGTGAGCTGAGCGACAGTGCTGGCGCTACACGCGATCACGGAGCCCACGATAATGACCCAGCCGCCGATGAACATGGACCAGCGACGACCAAACCTGTCGGAGAGCAGCGCTGCCAGAGGGGACGTGACGATTGTTCCACTGCGGACCATGTCATCAGTGTGATGTCGGGCAAACGGGGTGCAGGTCCTCCCGAGCAGGCAAGAGACTGTCTCGTCAGGACACACTTACACGGAGTAGAGAGAGCTGATGATGGAGACCTTTGTGCCGGTCAATTCGGAGTCGAATGTTTTCATGAATGGTTTCATGGCGGTAATGGAACCGATGAGGGAGCCATCGTAGCCGTTGGCGCAGGCGCAGCAGAAGGCGATAAAGACAGCGCAGTAGAGGTGAATAGAGCTCTTGCTCCACCGCTCGATCTTTGACTCCTGGACGGCAGCGAACAATTCGGCCTGGGAAAGCAGATGGAGAGTCAGCAAGAGCCAAAGCCACGACGCCTGGTCTCGAGTTCTCAGCAGGCGTTAGGACCATGTACTGACATTGTGAACCTCCCTCGCCTTGGCACCAGCACTGGTGTCCAGGGTTTTCCCGGTACCTTCAGCGACGATGGGGTACTGAACATCGGCAGAGATGCCGTGGTTCGTCTCGTCAACGACAGGATCCGTCTTCTCGGCCGACATGATGAGATCGGTCTCTTGGGGACACCGTTGTTTGTACGTCCTGGAGTGTCTGTTGGCGGAGTTGAGGTCAAGGACAGCTCACCGGGGACAGGTTCCTCGCAGGCCCGGACATGATTGCGCCAGGGTGCCCAGGAGGGTATTATATATGGACAATGGGCCATCCCATGGTCCCCATGGTGGTACCAACCATGGAGCGGGACCCAGAAGGGCAACTGACCACTGGCAGGGTGGTCTACCCCAGATTCTGGCGGTATCGAAGTCGCATATCGGGACTGCGGGCCTGCATCCCATGCGGCAAGGGTGGAGAGACCCTAGGCTCAGGTCAGCAAGCGATACCAGGGGGGGAGATGGTGGATGGAGGGATGGGTGAGTGAGCAGCCAGCCCTGCACATGGCGGCTAGGCCAGGGGGAGTGGTATGAATGAGCAGGACCAACACCGCTGTTCCTGTGCAGGCCAGAGCAGGAGAAGCGCAGCTGTGGTGTGGGAGTGGGTTGTCGGGCCTGCATCCAAAAGTGCGAGGTGGACGAAGCTGAGCACTCGACGGGCTTGCCGCGGCGAGTCCGGCGAGGATTGTCCTTGGGCCGGAGACTACGGATGCAAATAGTGCCTCCCTCATACCGATCGATTCCTGCTGTAGACGGCTCCCCATCTCTGGACACGATCGCCGGGTGATCTTGTCGATCCAGAACCAGACCAGTCTCTACAGGCCCCAAGGACCTCCTGGTTATTAACCGCAAAAACAGAAAGACAAAAAAAAAAGGCCAGGTGTCAGTCATGCTAGAGACAAGGCACATATTGTCGTATCAGCCTTGCATAGATACATACTATATTAGAGTAGTGCACACCTCCATGAACAGCAGGCCACCCATGAATATAACCCAGAGCTGCCTAGCCGGCTCGGTCGAGGATACAACCCCCCCTTGGGCAGGGTAGGTGGCCCCAAGTAGAGCTGGCGAATCCTGCACTCACACCTCGACAGATCTGAGCCCAAAGCTGCAGAGATCCCTCAGCGGCCTCAACAAGCCGCAAGGCGCACGGCGACGGCTCACGCGACACATGTGACCTGAAGGCTTCAGGCATGGATGATATCGTGGTGTTTTCGTAGAGGCGAGGTCAACAGTCCGGGGAGACGGCCCTGCAAGGTGCAGAAGAGGCTAGCCCGGTCCTGTGTGGCTTGCAGCATCAATCGCATCTGTCCAGCCCCAAGCGCAAGCGCACGACAACGTCCCAGGCTGCCGGGACTGGAGGGGACCTACTAAGAGGTAGGTGCCACAAGTGGAGGCTGGACATACTCCAATAGTACGAGAACTCGTTGACGGACGAGAGGAGGAGGAACAGCATAGTGCGCAGCCGGGCCGGGATGTCGGTACGGTCAGACAGTCCAGAAGAATCCTTCGAAGGAGAGGCCGGTCTGTTGACAGATGATAGCGGGGAGAGAGGCCCGGTAGGGTCTGGAACAGGTGAATGGACCCAAAAGTGTTGGGATCTGTAGGTGTGAGCCGACAGAGGCATGATCCCACTTGCTTTTTTCTTTTTCTTTTCCTTCTCATTTTTTTTTCTCCCGTTCCGCGACTGTTTTCTCCCCCCGCCCAAGGGTGTGATTCCGAAGGTGATGGGGCAAGGCCGTGGTGGTGTGGTGGGTTGGTGGTTGCAGTTAGTAGCGGCAGGAGTGGTGGTGGTTGGATGGTCTGTGCAGGCTGCCCTGTGCGCTCCTGCCGAGATCACTTTGGAATCTGGAAGCAGCCACCCTCATCTCATCCCACAGCACAACATGGCAGGATCATGATTGATAATTAGCTGCTACGATAGGTCCCAATGTACAGAGTATTACTGTAGGTCGCAACGTGTGTTGGCACCCATGTCTGAAACAGATTTTAGATGGAGATCTACACAACTTTTTTTTTTCTTCTCTTCTTTCTCTCTTTTAATTGCAGTCTCAGATAAAACAACACCACTGGATAACCTTAATCCCACCATTCGGTGCTAAGGTGCCCGTGGGGACAAAATCTTAAACGGCTGGGGGAAAGGAATCCCCCACCCCCCCCCATCAGGTGAGAGGCAGACCATTTGGGGGACTGCTACAGCGGTAGCAGAGGGGGACTATAGGGGGGAGAATACAGGGGCCCCTCCGCCTATGGGGCTGGACCCTGAGCCCCTGCCTCCAAGTACGACACTAGGCTCACTAGGGTCAGAGTCGATCACTCGGGTCTTGCCGAAACTGGACTTGGCGGGGAACATGCTTCCGCCCTCTCTTTCCATCCAAGCCGCCACGTACATAGTACAAAGCAGTGTGTTCCTTCCTCAGTTATTTCTCTCTGTGCTGCAGGTACATGTGGAAGAAAACACCTGGCAGGAGGGATCGGACCATGCTGTCTCCCATAGAGAAAAAAACTGCTGAAATTCTTTTGACACGAAAGTAAGAGTGAGGCGTCTGTGGGCCGGGGCTCTGGTACCAGCCCACGTGTTGCCATCACCACACCACCACCATCTTGGGCCGCTTGGTACTGCGTCTCCAGATAACAACACCATCCGCATCTCAACACGCAGCCCACCCTCATCATCTCGGACCTGGCTGACCTAGAGCCTGCACACACCCTCACAGTTCCAGGAAAATCTCTTCGCGCCCCCAATTTCCGCATGGACGAGGACACCCTCCTTCTCCCCACCAGCGGATGACCCGTCCCTATCAAGATTGTGTGAGTGACGAACCAGGCTACCAGCACCCTGGTTCCCTGGGCATATTTAGTCTTCCATTCTCCAGCGATGATCGTGCATGACTGGACCACAGTATATTTAAATAGAACAGAGTTTAGTGCTGTGGAATGGGTAATCATACTGTACTCCAACAGACGCGGGACTGCAGAGGTTGTAGTTGGGCACCAGGCTGGCTGTGCTGAGTTTCGCCCCCCTCCGCTACCATCTCGCTGGTGCGCAAACCGTAGTACCCGTGGCATGATAGCCAAATCTTCACAAGGTACATAGTTACACACCAAGGTACTCATCTCATTAACTGTTGTCTTGATCTGGTACGTCTCGAGCCTGTCGTCCCTGCGAGTCAGGCAACGATACCCCCAAGCCCTCTGCATTCGCCTCATGACTGTCGGGTGATGTTTTTCCCCTCTAACACGGTCTTTCATCCATCACCGCAGTGCCTCCGAACCCAGTATATTCCCGCAGAGCCCTCTTGCGCATCTCATAATAGATCACCCCATCCGCCTGCTCCGTGACCCACCCGTAGCCCCCGGTCTCCCACTCGTCCAACAGCTGGATCAGGTCATCACACCTCGGCGACGGCGGGCTGAGGTAGATCCGTAACCGCCTCAGCTCCGGCGTCCCGGCCCTCACGCTCGCCAGCAGCGGCCTCCAGAGCTCCCACGATACCGGCGCGGCCGGCAGCCCTCCGTTCTCGTTCTCGGGGCCAAACAACGGTCGCGGGTGCTGGGTCTCGATACGCTGCAGGAAGAGATGGTCCTTGAAATGGCCGAACGCAAAGTCCAGGCGCCGGATCTTGGCCGTGTGGGTATGCGGATTCTGCACGAAGAACCGGTACGCGTCCTCGGAAGCCGTGAAGATGAGCTCCATGGACTCGAACAGGCACTCGATCGCCTCGGAGTACCTAGGGCTACAGTCAGCATGTTCCAGACATTCTACCACAGCTGTTAGCAGCAGGGGCACCAGGGCTGCTACACGCACATCCTCGTGCAGCAGAGGAAGACCCCCATCAAACCCCTCCCCCTCCCCTCCCTCCTCAGGTCCACACACGACCCGTCGCCCTGCGCCTTCCACTGCATCATCTCCGCAGCCTGGCACTTCCAGTGGCCTCTCCATTTGAGCCGCAGCCCCCACGCGTACCAGAACCACCGCGGCGGCTGGGTCCGGCCCTCCACCCGGGCCACGGCTCCGTCTGCATCGGGTCGCGCTCGTCGTCCAGCGTCGAGAACATGGCCTTGGGCGTGTACCGGCACGGCGTCATGGTGAGCCTGGCGCCGTGGAAGGAGCTGTGGAGGTGCATCTTCATGAGCGGGTTGGTCGCGCGGAAGAGCTCGGTGTAGATCAGCCGCCGGACCTCGAGGGGCAGGCGGGCGAAGAAGGCGGACTGGGGCTGTTCGGGGGCCGCCTCCGCCTCCTCCGTGCCCTCTTCAACGCCATCGGATGACGCTGATGGTGTTGACTTGTCGTTCAGGCTTGACCCGGCCGCTGGTGGCTGAGGACGCGGCTCCCCGTCTCGGTGGTCCTCGGCATCGTCATAAGAGTCGTCATTCAGGCACGATGCCTTGCGCAGGCGGGCGCGCATGTTCTGCAGCTGGGTGTAGCTGCCCATATCCGAATCCGCTCCTTGAATGCGTGGGTTTGCAGACACTTTTGGATGAAATGACTTGGTTAAAATGGAGGGAAGGAGACGAGACAACGTTCGTGGGCGTGCAGTGATGAATGTGAAACTTGAGGTTAATTCATTGTCAGCTGTAGCTGAGGCACTAGATGGACCCTGGACGGCCCTGTAACACAGCCCTGTGTCATTGACCACTTTAGCACCTGTGGTGCCTGGACATTGCCCTAGACTACAGGGTTAGGGCTCTGCACCACTGCCAACCACTGATCTTCTCGCGCCTAAAGGTCGATCATCTTCTCTTCATCTGCTCCGCCCACAAGCTATGGGCTTTCAAAACATGTAGAACGCCGTTCAAGACCTCCATAGGTCACTCAGTGCCAGGACTCCAGAGTGGAGAGACTGATGAGGCACAAGAAAACCAATGCGGACCCGACCAATTAGAGCACTTGAATAAGTACCAAGCACCAGAAGTATCATTTCCCAGGGCGAAGAACCCTCCTCCTCCTCCTCCTCCTTGCCTGTTTCTCCCTTCTCGGTATGCCTAGATATGACTAATCAAGACTTCAAAATGCTGATGCGTTTTTTCCCCCTAAAAAACCCCTTGCGCATTATACCTTGAATCCAGTGCAGTCATCAAGGATATGCCAGCCTCTCGAAACGAGAGCGACGCTGAAAGGTGCGTCTCCCAGGTAGTCGGTCTCGCCATAGTGAGGGGTGCTCGCAGGTTTCTCTCCCTCGATGGGAATCTTGACCTCGAATTTCCGAGGCAGGTTGAGACTGCGTGCCAGGGCGTAGAGGGGCTCGAGGTAGGCTCTGTCAGGCAGCGGTCGGATAGCGATCTGGCGTGGAAGGTGCAGCGACATTCGCAGTTCTGCTCCTGCGATCAGTATTCCTGCGACAAAGAAGAAAAAAGAGAACATGGAAAATGGGGGGAAAAACTGTTGAGACCAAGTCAGAGGAGAACAGAAAGTATGCCTTACCCTGGACACCAGGAAATGAGTCGCTCAGCACCTGACAAAGTTCAGGCAAGCCTCCATCGTCTATACAGTCGGGCGACATGACAGCCTGGACAAAAAATCAGAGTCAGCACTGACAGGTTCGTCTCTGCGCATCAGGAGGGGAAACGTACGTCGATGAGCTTGATCTGCTCTGTCAAGGCTCGAGGTACCCGCTCAGCAAAGCGCATGAGAGAAGCATGGCTCCCAAAGGAGAAACGCAGCATTGTATACATTGATTCTGAGGCCTCTAGGTACATTGTCTTGCACACTATCAGCGGCTTCGTGAGGAGGGAGTGCTCTCTGGCCAGGGGGCGTTGGATTCCCATGTAGTGCCGTTTGTAAGCCTCCGCAAAGTATCTGTTGTAGATGGCCATGAAACTCATGAAGCAGCACTCATGAACGCACCATGGCGAGGCCTTCCAGGGCTCCAGCTCATTGGCAGGATCAGTAGGCGCCATGGGATCTTGAGGATGAGGGGCAGCGATGTCTTGGATGGCGCTGTTGACATCACCAGGGTCATCATGGGAGTCGTCGGGTTGCTCCCCATTGTGGGGTTGTTGACTGCCTTGTTGATCATCTGGGGTCTCGTCGTCCTCCTGAGGCTCTGGTGCAGTGGATTCTGGGGTGGGTGGGGCAGGAGGGTGGTGGTGATTGTACACATCTTCTTTGAGAAGGCATGGGTAGTGTGATAGATAGCAACGCGGACCAAAGGAGTAGATGTGCTGTGTGATGCCCTGGTCAAGCCAGTACTGGAAGTAGATGAGCCTCCTGATATCCAGCGGGAGCATGGAGAAGAGAGGCGACTGGTCCTGTTGATTCGGGTTACTGAAGTCAGGTGCGGCAGCCTTAGTCTCCCCATTGTCGCGGAGCCGTCATCCTCACCAACCGTAAAGTGAGTAAGAAAGAGGTGACGAGGGTAAGGAGACTCTGAGGCCACCCTTTGTTGATGTTTTCAGGTGAGGATAGTCTGGTGTTTGGAAAGGTTGCTGAGAAGATGGAAGCGTGTTTATGTAGAGAAGGCAGCTACTGCACGGACCATCTGGGCACCAGCAGAAACCCTTGGATAAAATGGCCAGTCCTCCTAGCACAGGCAGCACTGGGAACTAAGCAAACAATAAAGAGAAACCATAGAAGGCTCTAGGGTTTACCAGTCAGTGCTGTGAACTTCTACGAAGGTACTATGTACTGATTACACCCAAGGTTGCTACCCCACCAGAGGGCCTGGAAGGCCTTGTCAAGACATGCGGGACGGCAGGGATCATCTGCTGGCAGTTGAAAAGAGTTAGGGTGCTCCAGGATCCAGATAATTAATTACTTACTTACACAGAACTGGAAACATGCTCATACCTCTTCAACAGAGTAAAAGTAATGCAGGGAGGAAACCCAAGAAAAAGAACTGCTCTATCCTGTCGCTATGAAGGTATCTATAACAAAATCTTGGCATGACTGATGCTCTCAAACCACCACCGCCCGCTCCCACCAACGCCTCTCTATGCGATATGCACAGCCGAGATCGAGTCGGCCAGAAGTAACGTCTCTACCTGCTTCAGCAGGTCCGGTATTCGGAAAGGCTTCGAAAGCACATCGTCCATGCCGCTCTGCCTCGCCGTCGCCACCTGCTGATCCCTCACGTTGGCGGTGACCGCGATGACCGGCACGTGCCCGTTCACCTCGCCTGCTGTCTCCATCTTTCGGATCTCGCGCACGCACGTCAGCCCGTCCATGTTAGGCATCTCGAGGTCCATCAGGATGATGTCGAGGGGAACGCCCCCGGTCTCATCGCAAAAGTGCGTCGTTCTCAAGAACGCCAGCGCCTCGAGGCCGTCGTTGGCGAGGTTGACCTTGCAGCCGGCCTTCTTGAGCTGGTTTGCCAGCACGCGCTGGTTGATCAGGTTGTCCTCCACCACTAGGATCGTTGTCTCCCTGGGGTCGAACTGCTTGCTGGCCTTGGCCACCACCAGACTGGCCCCCTGCCCGCCCGACAGTGCGAGATCCTGTCGCTGGGGGGCGAGCTGCCGCTGCAGGCTCACGTCGCCGCTGAGGTGTCGCTCGAGCGGCAGGATCTGATCTCGGACTGCGTCGCTAGGCGGTCCACACCGCTTGGCCTGGACGTAGAAGCTGAAGATGCTTCCCTCGCCGGCTTCGGAGGCAACACCGATCTGCCCTCCGTGAAGCTCTGAGAGGCGCTTCGAGATGAAAAGACCCAGCCCACTCCCACCGTACTGGGCATGCGTGCGCGGCGAGGCCTGCTTGAAGCGCTGGAACAAGATCTGCTTCTCCTCGGCAGTCAGGCCGCAGCCCGAGTCTTGGACCTTGAACCGTATGTATATTGTATCGGAGTCGCTCCAATCATCTGCGACATTTCTTGCATTTCCGAGAGGCGCGAACTGGAAACCCTTGATATGATCTAGCACCGGTGGCTCGCGGCTCGCGGCGACGGCAACGGAAAGGTGACGCGTCTTCGATGTGGCCGTGAACTTGATCGCGTTGGTCAGGAGGTTGATGAGGATCTGCAGCACCCGGCTGGGATCTAGAGAAACCCAGTCCACTTTGTGCTCAATATAGGAAGGGTGGACCTCGAACTTGGCCTCGATGTCCTTGGCTTGTAGCTCCGAATCGAACATCCTGAGTGCCCGGCTCAAGATCTGCTCTGGTTGTGTGGGGATGGGCGTGATGAGTAGTAGGTTCGAGTCGAGTTTTGAGACTGTGAGTATATCGTCGACTATAGACTTTTGGTGCTGTACACACAAGCTGATGGTCTGGGCCGACTCCAGACAGGATGCTATCGTGTCCACATCGGGACTGACGCCCTCCTTCTTGCACTCCGCAAGAACCGTGCTGATATCGTCTGCACACTGGAGAATGGCGCTCAGCGGGTTCCGCATCTCGTGGGACGTGATGTCGATAAATTCGTTCTGTTGTCTCCGTGTCTCCTCGGCCTCGCTCAGTTGGAAATCTTGGAGGCCCTGCGCCCATTTTGTCTTGGAGATGTCGGTGATGCTTCCCATGATGGATCGTAGGGAGCCGTCGGATGCGATCTCCGGCTGAGCGATGAACATAACCCCTTTGCTCAATGTTAGGATCATGTTACGAGTCTTCCTCTTGGATAAGAACTATTACTTACAGTAGTCGATAGCGTCTCCTTGCAGGTTCACGGGGTTGGCGTTGTGGATTTTCAGCTGGAGTTCGTCCGACCACGGGCGGTGCTCGTTGGCAAGTCTATGCCACCCGTCCTCCATGGTCTTCATGCTGCTATCCATGACGATGTCCATCCACGACAGCTCGGACTGGCTATCTCTCGGAAGCCCGGTCATCTCGTAGAAAGTATCGTTCGCCTCGCGCAGGACACCCTCAGGGCTGATGAGAAACATCCCGAGGGGGGAGAGCTCGGTCATCCGCCGTAGCCTGCTGGCCTGGAGCTCCAACTGCTGGGTCAGGCTTTCTGTTGATACGGTCAGCGAGGGCCTAAAAGCCAACCTAGGGGCCAGGTAGAAAGAATACCTTTCTCAAGATGCGCGGCCTCAAAGGCATCCGTCATTCGACGAGTCTCTTCTTCGAAGAGGATGACCGAGGCCAGGGATGTCGCCAGCTGCCGGTTGAACATGGCGGCAAATGATTTGTATTCGTCGTCATAAGGTCTCCGAGGGTTCACGCCCAGCACAAGGAAGGCTAATACGTTGTCGGCATTTGTGGGACGAACAGGAAAGATGATAGCTTCCTTGCACGGGTCCCCAAACCCCTGCCAATCGATCCCCTCTAGGAGCGACTCGGGCAGAGTACCATCTCGAACCCGCAGCAGGGTAGGCTCCCGAGTGCGCATCGCCTCTCGAAAGGATGGCACAAACCCCTCTGGACTTCGTCTTAGGTCAAGCTGTAGGGGGGCCGCAATGTGTCCCTCTGGCACGCCCAGGGAGCCTTCGAAGTGACAGGCCTTGAGAGAGATGGAGGTTTCTGATGCCGCAGAGGAGAACTCCCCGTCGTCATCTTCTCCAACCGAGTACAACAGGGCGAACGGCACGTCTCGTGGGTTCTCCCCCAAGCTCTCTAGCACGTATTTCCAGAACTGCTTGACTGTCTTCGCGGCGCTGGTGCGCTCGCCGATCGAGTTGACCGTCTGCATGCGCCGTTGCTGCAACACCATTGATGTCGTCTGGAACGGTCCATTGTAGAAGCCAGAGAGCTCCCGAGTCGAGCTGGAGTACACAGGGACATAGGTCCAGGAGTAGTACGTTTCCTCGAGCATGCCATGTCGGTAGATAGACACGTAGTCATTATCTTTGCGCACACTAACACCGGTCCGCCCGCACTCCTCAAAGAGAGGCCCACAGTAGTCCCAAATCTCGGCGAAGAAGTCTGCAAAATCCGTGCCCATCAAGGTCGGGTGCTTATTTCCCGCGACCTCATTTGCATAGGCCTCATTATACATGACCGTCAGCTTAGAGCCCCAGAACAGGGCCGCTGGATGGGGGTTGGTCATGACGAGATTTGCAATCTGGCGGAACTCCGAGGACCATTGATCCATGTGTCCAATAGACGTGGCGCCCCAGTCCACACTGCGGACGTACTGCAGGTGAGCCGACAGTTGTCCCTGGGGCTCCGGCACCGTCCAGTCTATCGCGGCACGTTCTGGGAGGTTCGCAAGGTTGAGGGAGATGTTCTGCGAGGACTTGGAGTTGCCAGTCTTTGTAGAACCGCTGGTCGTAGGCTGCCGTGGGTAAAAGAGGGGAGACGGGTTGTCCTCCGCAGCGGGGAGGGAAGGGCTCGACAGGTCAAACACCTGGGGAGGATGGCGATCATCGTGGCCGGCATGCGCTGGGCCGTTCCGGCTACCTGTCTTCTTACTGGAAAGGCTGGCACGTACACCACCCGTGGCCACTTCCAGGGGCGCACCAGATGCAAGATCCAGCGGGGGGTCGGTGTTGATATGCCAGAGTCCGGTCCCGCTGACGAGCCTCCAGCGCTTTCTGACGGTCGACCCAGTCCACATCAGGTTGTGGTAGACGAAGCTCTGCGGGAAGACGTCCTTGGAGTCGTCGTGTGTCGTGACCCCTGTGGCCCAGGCCTTGAAGGCCTCGTGCGTCGAGGTGGTGGCTGCTGGATCTGCACCTGCATCGCGGCCCGCTCTCGTCGTCGTCGTCGTCGTCGTCGTCGTCGTCGATTTAAGGTGATGATGGCCGTCGGGAGGACGATGGTCGTTGCCGAGTACCGCATCAAGTAGCCGTTCATGCAAGCGCAGGGCAGCATTGCAGAAGACTGGGCAGATAGCTGTGGTGACATTGCTACCGGGGTCGTCCGGATCCAGGTCGAGCACAAAGGTAGGCCTCGGGTCGGCATCTAGGACCTCCTTGAGTCCGAGGGCATCAAGGCTGTCTCCAATGTCCTCTGCCATGCCCGCAGAGAGGATAGAGAGGGGGTCGACCACCTGCCGCTGTGCCCCCTCAATGAGGCAGGGCTATTGGTGTGGATCCTTTTTTTCTTCCTCCCCTCCTTTCTTATAATTTGTTCCCTGCGACTTCCGCGGGCCCTTTTTGTCTTCCCACGGCACGTTTGGCAGCACGTGTTCGTGCCCCGGGAGATTCCATAAATCGAGTTTGTAACAGAGGTAGAGAGGAGAAGTTTTTTCGATCCCACCTCCTCCTGACACAGGACGTGTGATGACGTCGGTGTCAATCCGGTGGTGCAGATACGGGTCACAGGGCGATTTCCTGGGATCGGCCGTGGGTTGCGCGGTTGGGCAGACGAGCGGTTGGCAGAGAAGTGCCCAGCGCCAGCGTGCCAGTTTAGGCGGTACCAAGGTACCACCTGCCCTCAGGAGTCAGGAAGCACTCCCCGGGGAAGGAGCTAAGCTGTAGTGTTGGCTTGCAGCAGCGCTAGCCTCTTCTGAATCCTTGGTTGATTCATTCGCGGCCAGCCCGTCAAAATAATTCCCAGCCCCTCCCTCCTCTGACATTTTTCTCGTGCTTCTCCCTCTCTCCCTCTCCCTTTCCATTTTCTTTATGGAAAAAATAAATATATAAAGAGGCCATGAATTCTCGAGAATCATTCCCAGCTAAGATGATGTTTCGCGCTTCACATCAGAAGTCCGTCATGTGTCTCGAACCACAAGAGTGATCCCGAGACTCGCACGTGATACCTAGTGTACCCTTGCCAGCGTTTCAAGATTCAATGATGTACTATGTAGGTACAATCGGCAGACTGGGATTGAGGAGACACTACGATCTGTTAGGAACGTGCATATTTCGAGTAACATGCTCTTTCGGTGCTTGCAGAACAACGTCGCTTGACATGACAGCGGAAGTGCACGCCTTCGATGGGATATTCATTAAAACTACTCCCCAGAGGGGCAGAAAAAAAGGGTGACTTTACCCGGGCAATTATTTCCGCTGGTGGACCTCATCCCCGCGCTAGATGCCCCCGCAGCATCTTATCTCTAGACAGAAAAGGGCCTGAAGATGGGGCAAAAGGGGAACTATAAGACCTGGAATACGCAAGCACAAAGGTACTAAAACGAAACGTCGAAAGAGTCTAGACCATGGCCCCACCCTCTAGAAAGGTTCGATTTCCTTGTCAACAGAAACCGGTTCCTGAGTGAACCAAAACACATGACATGGGCAAATCTAATGAAAAGAGAAAGGAACCGGGGCAGAAACAGGGAGGCCAACAGAGTCGAGCTAATACTTACAACTTATCTCGAATATGTGAGGCTCAATGTTTCCTCGCGAGACAGACCCGGGCGTTGGCACGACCAGTGCTCGAGGCTGCAGAGACCGCTCGTCGCAGCGGTTGTCTTTGCACATGGGCGTTCCATATCATGTGCAAATATCTTCCAATAACCCGTAGTGCCTTGATGCCCATCTTCGACATGACGTTCAGGTTTGGTCAAAACTTAAAATTGCGGCTACAATTAGCTTCCAGAAAACGCCGCATGAAGGATAGGCGCGGTCAAGCCGAAAATTTCCCGCCGCTTCCCAAGCCACTAGAGCCTTGGGCAGACGGTCCACAGCCTACGCAAAGTGTCTGCGTGAGGGTCCTGGTAGGCATTGTAACGGTGGTGGTCCTGTGGTTGTCCGACGATGAGCTGTGCAAAGAAGATGACGACATCTGCACAGTCGCAATTTCAGCCTTGCTCACTCACGCGGTCTTGCTGTCGATTATCGACGTGGTACATGTGGAGGCCGAGACGCTAGCAGAAGTGGCCATTGGTGCAGCTGTTCTGCTTTCGATTTCGGGGTGCGGTGTCGAACTTCTCGGGGTCTCTCTACATCTCATACGTATGATTCTCGGCCAGAATTCTCGCACCTGTCGCCTGTCCAGAGTACTTCAGCGGAAGGGAGGTTTTCGTACACGATGATATAGTCATAGACATTGACTCTTGAGATATTGCTAGAGTCCAAGTCGTCGCATACTCTGTGCTGAGTACGGCGAATGAGTTGAACAAAGGACCAACATTATCACCGACAATTATCTCGGCCTATCCCACTACGATGAATGTGGGAGATATTTGGACAACACTGGCGACCGAAGGAGGACTGGTCGAGCTTGGCGAGTTTTCACGGTATCTTTACACCGAGAAGTAGGCGGGGATGCCAATGACAGCGACAGCCACCAGAAGAACGTTGACGGAGATCGTGATCGATCTCTTTCTCAACTTGCAGTTAACATTCTTCTGCAGTACGTAGTGCGGACTGAAGAAAGGGCAACAGAATTTAGGACCTGATTACCACCTGTGCGAGGGCTTGTGAGTCATTGGCTGTAATAAGCATTGCCGGGGATCCAAAGATCTCAGAGTACTTTGAGGGCTTACGCTGACAGGAGCGGTGATAAATCCAAGCCTTGAATACTTAAGTAGCTATTACAATGAATACTCTGCACCTCGTGTAAAGTCAAATTAGAATTAAAGATTCAGTTAAGAATTCGCTATTTTAACCGCTGGATTTTGATGGCCCATGTCGCTATTTTCGGCGACCTCAACGGTGAGAGACGCGGGTCACTGACAAATATTATTTAACATCTTTTATTCTACTTCCGATACTCTAACTCCTTTGGTCACTCTATATAACCGCCTCTCTACTCTATTCCAAGCTTTATAAGCATCCTAATTTGAAGTATGTGACTCTTGAAAAACTATCATCCGACATCTGAGATTCATATTAATCTTATACCTATTTTAAGCTCCCTGACTCACCACGACATAAGATAGCATCCATCAAACTTTTCGTTATCATCACAAAACGGTTCAAAGACTAAGACAGACTCTTTGTTGTGCGCTGCCGAAAAGAAAGAGAAGAAGCTATCTGCTATGGTTCAGAGGATAGGTCATATATCAGGAAGTCGCTGAGTCAGCAGTGGGAGCCGTAACCCTGCCTGCTCCAGTCGGAAGCCCTTACTACTCAGCCTCGGTCTCCTATAAGTTACAGTGCTGAAAATCACGGAAAGTGTGAATGAGCGGATGGATTGGCGCACAAGATGGGATTGACACACAACGTGTGAAGAACGGCTGAGTGTGCTAAGGCCTGTTGGGGGGGAGGGGAGGGGGACACAACCTCTCTGGGTAGCAGGAACCCAAACGCACTTCCTGGCAATTATGGCTTGGGTCTGCCCGATGCTGAGTTGTCCGCCCATATTTTTGGCCTTCGGCTGCAAACCAGGCCCAGATGGGACACCAATAGGACACCGAAGAATTTATCAAGTGTGGACTACTTGAAAGCTCTCAGTGCTCCCAAACGTTTCGACGCAATGATAACGGTAACGAGGGTGGGTGGGTCTCGAGAGGTAATAATTATTGGGTTCTGGAGCAACCAAGATACAGTACCACGCCGAGGGCAGGATGCGTGCTAAAAGCCTGCCTGTACCCACGCTTTTTGGTAATTACACTTACCGTGCTAGCCGCCTCTCCTTTGTCCGACGAATCTGCGAGGCGCAGGAATTCGAGACGATATCTAAGTTCAGGGGGGAGGGGGGAGGGTGGGAGGGGGCCTTAGCTCTTGTCGCATCCAAACTGTCGGGTCGACTCGACCCTTCATGGAAAGATCCTATTGGACATGCCCTTGGGGGTTGCCAGACCGATGTTGCACTCGCACAGCACAGCCACGCAAAGAGATGCAGGTTGGCGGCGCGGGTTTTACTATGGAGGAGTACTTCTGAGTGGCCTCTGCCCGCAACTAGGAATTATAACCAACATTACGACAGTGCTGAGACGTCTACCGCCCGTACCGTGTCCTGAGAGTCGAGGTGGAATTTTGCAGAGCCTGCCAAGCCAACCCAGATCACATATGAAGGTCAAGGCCTCCTCTAAAGACCCTCAGGTAATATACGAACCATCAAAATACTCTCAATTTTCTGTGCCATCAACAAATATCAAGAAAAATGGCAGCCCCAAGCACTCGCCAGGAAGCTCGGGAGCTCGTGCAAAAAATCGCCAGGGAATATGGCCACATTCGAGAAGATGTAATCAGTAATATGGACGCAGACGTGCGCCACGAGGTCGAAGAAGTTATACGCGCTTTAAAGGAAAAGATAGGAACCAGCGTTATTACGTATAGTAGTAGTCAAAACCCCATCTCTAACGGTACGGAACACTGACCCTATTCATCTCCGCAGGCTCGCCAAGCATGTTTACACGAGCAAAGCCCGCTTCGTGTTTGAGCTTCTCCAAAACGCCGACGATAATAGCTACGATATCGCAATTCAGCAGGGCTTTGATCCTTATGTTTCCTTTCGCGTGTATCCACGCCAGATCGTGATCGAATGCAATGAAGACGGCTTCACCAGCGAGAACCTAAAAGCGATTTGCTCGGTCGGACAAAGCTCAAAACTCGGAGCCCAGGGCTACACCGGTGAGAAAGGCATCGGGTTCAAGTCCGTTTTCATGGTAGCTTGGAAAGCCCACATTCAATCGGGTGTCTTCTCTTTCTCCTTCAGGCACAAGAAGGGGGAATCAGGACTGGGGATGATGGCCCCCGTCTGGGAGGACACGGACGAGGAGCTAGACGCGCACCTGACAAGAATCACTCTTTATTTGAACGACACCGACGAACCGGACATCCTCGCAAGGACGCAAGAAGTCATCCGTGATCAGTTCAAGGACCTTCAGGAAACCCTCCTCATGTTCACCAGGAGGCTGAGGAGGATCAACGTCAGCTTCCACGGAGAGGATGGAGCACAGACTTCCTCTACAGTCTACTCCATCGACCGCCAGCGTTCTTCGAACTACGCCGTGCTCACAAGAACCAAGGTCTCGGGCGGAAAATCCCAGAGGCGGACTAGGCGCTTCCACGTCACTACCCACCAAGCTACGAACCTTGCCAAGAACGAGAACCGGGAATACTCTGACGCCGAAGAAACCGTGCGGGCATATTCGACATCGCAAGTCATCCTCGCATTCCCACTCTCAGAGACCTCGGTCCCCATCGTCCCCATCGACCCCAACGACGAGCCCCATGACCTCTTCGTCTTCCTCCCAGTGCGCAGGGTGGGGTTCAACTTCCTCATCCAGGCAGATTTCGTCACTGACGCCAGTCGACAAGACGTTGTTCAAGACTCCCTTCGTAACAATGGCCTTCTCGATGGCATTGCTGATGCATTTGTCAAGGCAGTTTTGCAGTTTTGCAGCCACGATACTCTGCGATACCGCTGGATGAGGTACCTGCCGGATAAGAAAGCATCTCACTGGGGCCCGCTGTGGCTCTCTCTGGTCAACAAGATCGCCGACCGCTTGAGAACGACGCCTGTCTTGTACGGCAGGAGAAACCCACATCTACGACTCATTTCAGACGTCTACCATCTCCGAAATGACTGCATCGACGGGGCCGGAGAGCCCCTGTTCTATGATGGCGATCCGGAACAAGTTGTGTCAGGTAGCTATAGTTGGGTCGACCTAACCCTCCTCGCCCCATATGGGTTTCAAGATGCCACCTTCCGCGAAGTCAACAGGTGGCTTCGGCAAGACCTTACTCGAGGTGCGCTGTCGCGAATGAAGTCGAGCACAACGTCTGAGGACTGGCATACGCGAGTCGCAAAACTTCTCCACAGACTATTCGAGCCAAATAACTACGGGAGCACGACTAAGGAAATAGAGACGCTGGACCTCCTGCCACTCCAAGATGGCACCTGGGTCAGCGCGTCGTCCGGCCCCATCTACTTTGCTCAGATGAATGAAATGGACATTCCTCCAGATGTCAGCCTCCGTCTCATCGCTAAGGATGTGACCAACACTCATCGAATAACCTTGTTTAAGGATCTGGGCGTGAAGACGGCCACCTCAGAGCTTGTTCGAGGAAGGATCCTCCAGCGATACTCGCCAAAGGGAATCCCTTCGGATATATCGCTTCATGCGTCTAAACACCACCTCAAGTTTCTCTACTTGACCGAAAACAAAGATTACGACTACAGGTCTATTTACACTCCACTACTCACCATCTATGATACTAGGGAAGTCATGCTCCGACCGTCTATGGTGTACACGGCCGACGACAAGCCGTATGGCCCCCGGGAGCTACTTAGAAAGACCGACTCGGGTTCAGAAATCGGAAACGGCGCACCGGGATATTCTTCTGCGAGGTTTGTTCACGAATGGTACTTCAAAGACGCTCCTTCAACGCCCCAGGGCCAGCTGGCATGGACGGAATGGTTTCCCCAACGAGTCGGTGTGAAGAAAGTCGTCCATTTCCCACAAGGTAGGGTCCTGCAGGACGAAGCAGAATATCTGCAGCGCTACAGGCCTGAAAAGTTCCTTGGTGCGCTGAGAGTGGACTATCGGCAATCCCAGAGCCTCACGTCAGATTTCATCGCTTGCCTCCGGGGCACACAGGTGCTGTGCCGAGGAAATCATCGGTCCCTGCTGGCCAACACCTACTTCCCGACCAAGGGCCTGGTAGCTCGTGTTGAGCGATATGTGCAGCCAGGCGCATTCTTTCCATGGCTCTGGCTGGACTCGGAAACCACACATGATGCCATTCCGTCCGAGTGGAAGCGTTTGCTGTCCGCTGTAGGAGTCGGGTCACCTTCAACCGATCTCGACTTTGCCCTAGATATGCTGCAGTACAGTCGGAACGCCTTCCCAGACAGGCCCACTAATGAGAACAGAGAGAAGCTGTTCAAACTGTACGACCACATTCAGTACCAATGCGGCCAAGATGACAACCGGCCAAGAGCTCTGGAGAAAATTAGGTATGTCTTCATGATCCAGTCCGTTGCGCTATAGACTCTGACACATGCATGCAGAGATATGTTCTCCAAGAGACAGTACATCTACATCCCAACATCTACCAATCGCTGCACCTGGGCTTTCCCTAGGGAATGTGTATTGAAAGCACCGCAAGACATGAAGACAAAGTTTGTGCTCGAACGGCTATACGAACCAGCATTTCACGCGAATGACGCGGAGCGCTCGTACTCACCGAGCTTCTTTACGGATATTTTGGGCGTCACATTATCCTGCACATGGGACATGTACGTCGACGAGCTCAAGGCACTCCAAATGTCGGGTTTCGACAATAGCGACACCATTACCAGCATCTACAAGGGATTGGACAGCTTTAGGCCAAGGCTCAGCCCCTCCATCCAGGATCGCCTCAGGTAAGCCAGATAAAGGAGGCTTCCGGAAGTTGGTCAGCGTCACTCACCATGGTTCATATTATTTAGGGATGCCTTTGAGGAAAATGCGCTTATTTACGCCCCATCGAACGACAGGCAGCCGTGGCGCAAGATATCCCAGTGCGTGTGGTCTCACGCTGCCCGGCTCCAGGAGAAGGTATCGCTCAACGATGATTACAGTGATCTGGAACAGTTCTTTGTGAGTCTACTCGGCGTCAAACCTGTGGATCTATCAATGGCCATCGATGAGTTGAAGGAGGCAGGTAGCAGAACATCGACTTCGACCAGGAATCTAACGGACGCTATCTGGACGGTCAACTCTTTGCTTCCCACAGAAGCCAATCCCCCCAGCCCACTGGAGGTCATACAGGGCCTGGTCTTCCCTATCAGGTACCATACTGGACACATCGCGCATGTTTCGGTGAGCACGCAGTTCTTTCTCGTTGACCGCGAGCTATATAAGGAAGCCTTTCAGAACCAGGCGAAACTCCTCGCATTCACACTCGAAGAGGTCTCCCGGCTGCGTCCGTTCCTCGAATGGTGTTCCCTTGGCGACAGATATCTATCAAAGTGCGTCAGAGAGGTCACCTCGTTCCACGGCGAAGGAGCCCGGCCAGTACTCAACTCCCACCGACAGGTTCGAAACCGGGCCCATGCGCTACTCAGGTGAGTATTTACTACCATAAAAGCTGTTTGCATTTAGTTTACTGACACGTTACAGAATTGCTGCCCATTTCAATAGTCCACGCACACAGTCCCAAGCAGACTTGGAAGGTTTTTACGAGGTCTTGAAGAACGCAGAAGTCCATGAGGCAGATGGTATCTCGTCCGACCTCAATCTCCATCAGGATGACAAGCTCCATGTCGTGGAAGGCAAGCGGGCTACTCTACACATTGATGAAGGCCGATCAGGTCTCAAGGTCTACCTTCCACGAAAGAAAAAAAGACCAGGCGTACACGTTAACCATGTCGCTCCCGGAGAAGCTGTTTGAATGGATGATGAGGCACCCACACACGCAGCAGCTCCCTGGAAAGATGGACAAGGAAGGGATTCGCGCGATCCAGAACATCTTCGGCATCCCGGGCTCTACGATCACTAATGCCTTGAAGGACAGTGGCATCGCCGAAATCAGCATACCCAGCGTTGACGAGGAAGGCTCCGACAACGAGACATCCAGTGAAGATTCAGAAAGTGACACGGCGGTCTCTGAAACATCCCTTCCACCTGTTGCGATCCCTTCACCAAATCACCGTAATTTCACAGACCGTCTTATCTCGCCAGTGACATCTCGTCTTGCCTCGGGGGAGTCATCTGCAGCACCAGCACCACGCCTCAGCCCCGCGCCCACCACACCGCTACGGGCAGGAGAGAGCGATCGGAATTATAGAGCGCTCTTGGCCAGAGTCATTGCCGCAGCTCGAAGCAGCACGTTTCCGAGTCTCGGGGCATTTGACATGAGCCAGTTGCAGGCCACCATTCCCAGCATTGGTACTCTGAACGCGGACGTTGTACCGGACTTGGGCGTGCGGTCCGGGACCAAGTTCGAACGGGACTGCAAGGTTGGTGCGGCAGGTGAGCTTTATGTAAGTCTAATCCATTCCCACAAACCCATTCACAGGCACAACTAATAGTCTCCGGTCAGGTCTTTGAACTATTGTCGCACCTGAACCCCCAGCTCGCCGGTTTCTCTAGGCGTAACTGGCAGAGCAACATGCGGGCATACGTGAAAGTGCACCCCGACTACGCCGACATGGAGCTATGGAGCGGGCGCGAGACGTCAGACATCACGTACGCGGACAATGAGGGTATCTTGACAGACCTGTTCGTGGACAAGGCCTACCTCCAAGGCCTCTGGGCGGGGAGAAGACCACAATATTTCATCGAAGTCAAAACCACGACTTCGTCCTGCGAGACGCCCTTCTTTATGAGCAGTTTGCAATATCAGAGAGTGAGTTTGACAATCTATGCAGTGCATCAGCTGTAGTCGCATCCCACTAATGCCGAGCCAGATGAAGGACAGCGCGTTAGGCACAGGGAATTCCCAGTGCATATATGTCATCTTCCGAGTCTACAATCTCGGTCAGGACGACATGGGCCTCCGAATATACCTCGATCCGGAGGGGCTGAGAGTGTCGGGGCATTTGAAGTTTAGGGAGACGTGGTCGGTTGTGCCCGGCAATGTTGCGTAGCAGGGTAGGCCACCCACCATACATGTATTCCAGCGTGTACGATAGCGAATTAGGAAGCCTGTATCATTATCGACGTAAGGGATATTGAATTCACGGGGCTCTCGTGTCACGGGGCTCTCGTGATCCGGCTTCGGGTTCGACTTGCAGCTTCGCCTAGTGATTGTGATTGGTACGGCCTGCACTCGACGACCCACGAAGTGGCATGCTCTCCGATGCATGGCGCAGTCCGGCCCCGTGGAAATTGTAGCTTGACAGTCTGATCTAGGCAGGTGCTGAGTCTCGTTGCTGTAGCAAGCACTCACAAACTCTCAGAAAGTTTCCGTAGCCAAGGCGTGTATGTAGCACCGCTCTTATTAGCATAAATCTTCGAAGAAATTCGGGATCTTCAGACCCCGGCAGTGCTCGTTATACCTCGTCACAGTGAGACTCCAGATTCTTTACTTCCAAAGTGAAGGGTGAACACAGGAGCTAGACACTAATACCAGGAAATGAAATGCTTAGAAAATGACAACAGCGGTATTAATGCTGTTACATTGGGACAAATAAGAATGAAGTTGAAGGTAGAGAATGACATTTAGTAATATATGCTAGTGAATAACCCGGAAACTTTGTCAATTAAATCAAAGAGCATTGATGTAGATTATGCTTAGGCAGAGCTTCGAAACAATAACTATATCCGAAGGCCTTCTATACCACCTCGATTCCCTTCGTGAACATCTTCTTTTTCTACCGGATCTATGGTAGAAACCTTATCAACTACCCAATCTGCTACAATGCTTCCTGTTGTGGTTAACGACGGTCCTGCCGTTGAATCCAAGTTCCGAGGTCGGCGAATGCCCAATCTTGTTTCAAGATCACGGATAGTCGTCTCTTCCAGATGCCGACAGAGCTCCCAGAGCAGAACCTTGTGTTTCTTGCGTACCGTGGAGTCCGAACACGGCGCTGGCATCCAGGAGGGGTACAGCTTTTGATGGCTAGCCGATACGCACATCCCGAGTGGATGACGAGACAAGTACTTGTGGCAGAGAAAGCATGCTTTCTTGCTTGTACCCATGTACAAAAGCCGAGGAGTCAACTCTGGGTGATGATCATAGAATCCCAGAAGCTGCATCTCCGCATGGACTGTAAGCGTCAGACGGCAAGCGCGCCGAAACCGCGACTCCGGATCATCGGTAAACCAGACCCGGCCCAGTTCAGACAAAAGCTGTTCATGTCTGCCCGGGGCCAATCTTTCGAGCATTGTGATGAGCGTGTCTGTTTTGTTGGTTAAGAAGAAGTTTTCCTGCTTAGGAGCTTGAACAGCTTCAACGTGGATCGAGAAGAAGAGATTTGGCTGCTTTGAAGCTAGCTTGAGCAGCGCTTTCGTAGCAGCAGCATAACGGCCCAGCTTATAGATCTGAGTGATCCAACTAGGAAGCTCTTCCCCGTTAGGACAGAACAGTAACTCGATCTGCTCTGAATATGACCATCTGGCCTCGGAAGCCCATCCTATATGAGAAACCAGCTGAGAAGTATCTTGTGTAGGTCCGAGAGATGTCAAAGCTCGAAGTTTGGGAATCCACTGCTGAAATTCGAGATCCGGGACATCTTCGACAGAGGACGTGCCTCTTATGCATTCCAGTGCCTCATTGACAGACTGTTGAATAGCCGGTTTGCAAAGCCTTTGCAGGAGGCTGTTGATTTTGTCTCTGGCTAGGTCAATGATCTTGTACAAGATCGTGGGTTCTTGTGCTTTGGGGGTGGATGCTAAAGAGCGAATACATTAGTCAGTGATAATGTAGCTTCCATTCGAGTAATTGTATACCTTTTTTAGCAACGGCAGTGAGATCATTTAGTATATCCTGGAGACGGTCCATCAAGTATTCGGTCACACCGAGATTGCGGGCCAGTCGCAAAATTGTTCCTGTCGGGTGGCCTTCTTCAAGGCAGACCGCCGAGGCACTCTCCCCCCCTTACATGATGTTGAACAGATCAACGCGAATGAGGCCAGAGACTTCTTCATGAGTTGCTCCTTCTTTCCGGCATTATCATGAGGGTGCCAATCAAGACTGTGCACTGTCGGCTCCCCTCTGACTGGATCAATAAGAGACAGTAGGGTTGCGACGTGAACGAAACGGCAATGAGCATCGCCCATCAGTGTTCGCTTCTGTGACATTCTTCCAGTCTCGGGTATGGTGTAGTATGCTGACACTGGTATATACTTAATGGAACATCATACCCCAAGACTTCGAGGTACGGATTCACGCTTGTATTTATTACTTGCGTAGTATTAAACTGATTTTATCGTTCAGCGATATTTCAATACAAGTTGAAAAGACGTGAGTTCGTAACAAGATGTAATTGGTGAAGTTTCACAGTGCTGAGACAGTCTCATCGTCAGCTACGAAGCGTCGTGGTACCCTGTACCTGACCTATTTTGTGACTTGACGCTACTGAGAAACCTACAATATCGCTGTATATCGATATCCCTTGCTTGGCAAGTGAAGGCTTTTTCGGTATTCGCAGAATGACAGGGACGTTTCCTTGACGCAATCTCGATCTATGTTTGCCTTCACCACGATTCGAACTTTGGTCGCAATTACCAGAATCAAAGACATCCTAGTAACAAGTTAGATTGACTCGGCATAGCCTCAAGGGCGAAAAGGTGGGCGCGAAGACCAGGCGGAGGGAGGGGGCGGAGGCTCGGTAAATGGGTTGATAAGGTCCCGAATGACCTCTTAAAAAAGACCGGGAGCATTCGGCTTATGCAGGACCAAAGATTCAGCCTATTTCTACTAGATGCCGCTGGTGAGCTGTATTCTATCCTGATTGATTATGTCTCAACCGGCAGGCCTCCTGCAGCTGTGATGATTCATCAGGTTGCGAAAAGCCCTGACTACTTCTCGACAGATCCGTCTAAGTTGCTGTATGTCCTCTGGACTTGTTGAATTGTTATCTGCGATCCTAATATATGCCACAATTTGATACCTGAGCTACTTCAGCAGGCAGACAGCAGCTCCCGTCTACAGTCCTGGTCAGGCAACCCCCCCAGCTTTCACACCGCGACGAATGCGACAGCAATCATGACCAGATTCGACACCCCGGCCTACCACGACGACGACTTCGACCTGATCAGCGACGCCGAGTCCGTCAGCGAGCTCAGTGTTAATGACGAACCAGGTCGTCCTTTCGATGATCAGGGCCATCACGCCCAGGGTGCAGAGTCCTCCTCGCTGTCAAGCCACGGCGCAGAGCGACTTTCTGGACCGCACGAGATCCCCACGCTGCCTCACATGCAACACGAGGATGAGATCATCGGACTGAGTCGTCAGTACACTGACCTCACTACCCACGATGCCGCTCCGTCGCCCGTCGCAGTCCAACGCGGCGCAGGCAGCACCAGGGACCGCATCAATACTGGTCTGCAGTACACCAAGTCGATGTACAAACAGTTTTGGAGGAGCAAGGATGCCCTGATCGCCGTCATGGGGTCAGTATCTAGTACTCCCCGAGAGACTATATACCGACATTACCGTAATAGCTGTGAATACTGACTCTCGAACAGCATGACCGGGTCGGGAAAGACCACTTTCATCTCGAAGGTGACTGGACGAGATGACCTCCAGATCGGACACGATCTCACCTCTTGTACGGACCTCGCCTGACACTACGACAACTGCTCTTAGCTGACTGTCATCCGCTTGTCCTAGGCACTCGAGATATCCAGGTTGTCGAGACCAAAATCAACGGCCGGACTGTCCGCTTCGTCGACACTCCCGGCTTCTCTGATACGAATCTCTCGGACACAGAGGTACTGGAGATGATCGCCGACTACCTTGCCGCAGCATACAAGCAGGAGATGAAGCTCTCGGGCATCATCTACGTCCACCCAATCTCGGACACCCGCGTCACGCATCACACCACCAAGAACCTAGACATGTTCCGCAAGCTCACCGGAGAGGACAACCTCAAGAACGTCATCTTTGCGACGAGCATGTGGGACAAGGTGACGGAGAGCGAGGGTGCCAGGCGGGAACACGAGCTCAAGAGCAAGTTCTGGGAGCTCCTTATCGCGCTGGGCGCCAGGACGATTCGCCACAACGACACCGCCGACTCGGCACAGAACATCGCCCGCATCCTCCTCCAGAACGACGAGCCCTTCTACCTCCAGCTCCAGGAGGAGATGGGCAAGGACAACAAGGCTCTCCGAGACACGGCTGCCGGCCGGGAGGTCGTGCGTGAGCTCGAGAAGATGAAAGAGAACACCAGCGAGAGATTGCAGAGATGGAGAACCTCATCAAGAACTCAGCCAAGGACAACAAGAACGTCATTCAGGCCATGCAAAAGCACTACCAGGACAGGCTGAGCGAGCTGGAAAAGACGCTGCGAGATGAGCGGCGGCTGAATGAGGAGCAAGTGCGGAGCCTCAACGATCGAGTCCGCGACTTCGAGAGCAGGCGTGGCGGATGCAACGTCATGTGACGGGGCGCAGCGTTGAATGGAGGATGCACAAGGTATCACGATACGTTTGAAACCTTCCATCCACGGGGTCGTCCTCGATGGTTGGGTGGCGAGACCCGACACAATATGTATTTACACAGCGTATACAGAGAGGCAAATAGGGAGGCAGCGAGGTTTGATAGAATACAGTCATGCTCGAGTACTTTGATACAACAGGCCATACATACCCTTCTCAAATAAAGCCAACGTGACACCTCTTGATTCAGCATCCGTTAATATGCACGAGATCAGAGACTCGAATCGGGCCATACTAAATCTTCAACCTCTCCGTCGTTGCAGCACGTGGCCTCTCAAACCCTAGGCCCTAGACTCTGGTATACTGTGGCAACTGACGATGTTTTATGTATGATTTGAGCAGGTTTTACGCAGTCGCTATAGTCAAGTAGAAAAACCAGTTTTTGAGATAATGGCTACTACTCTGCTGATATAGTTGAGAAAATTGTATTACATTCTCATATTGACATTGTGTATGACTCATCGTCCTCATGCCTGGGTCAGGTTTGCGTACTTTCATTTTCAGAGCAGGCATGGGGGAACCTTCCAGATCTCTTGTCAACTTAGTTCAATTTCTGGCAGAGTATATTCGAAAAAAGGATCCAATTCTATGGAAAAGGTACCAGTCATGGTGCTTTTCAAGGCGCCAAGTTAGTTGTCTTTAAGAAGACCCAGGAGTGGTGAAATCTCCTGGATCAGACAAAGGTCTGAGAATCATAAGTACGGTTCATTCAGGATATGGTTCTTCAAGGTCAATACCAATATAATATGTAGCTAAAATCATCATCACTACTCAAAGTCTACAGAGAAATGAGCATTACTAGGCTTGGGTGCATGACAGACAGGCAGACAGACAGACAATCAACAACAGCAGCAGACTGTATGAAGAGCATGATGTGAGGCAACTTTGAAAAAATTCACATGGCCTTGGGGCTCTTCCGGAAAGGTCTATCTTTGCAGATATTCAATCATCTCAAGTCCACTTCTAAGGTATCATGTCGTTTCCAAGAGCCCAACCAAGTACATAAAAGACTACCAGACTTTTTCTTTTCTATCTTCTCTCCAGCTTCCACTTCAACCAACTTCCCTGAGAAATCGAGAAATCGTTCAACATACACGAGGTGCCCACCATGAGCGGGCACGATGCTGGAGGCCCGGAGGATGACCTCGACGATGACATGATCGAAGACAGCCTCGCGCCCCCAGGCTGGCCCCTCTACCCTCCAACCCGACAATCGCTGGACTACCTCGAGCAAGCGCTTACTGAAGACCGACACGGGCCTGGTGGCAGAAATGTGACCTTCGACAGCTCATCGACAGTGATTGTCAATGATGATGGACGCTACGTTTGGTCCTGGCCTGAGAACAGCATCCAAGCAGCCATTGTTCAGGGACGCGAGCCGCATTTTGTCAGAGTCCCCTCGAACAGCGGCGGAGCCAACAACGCAATGGGATCGCAGCAATACACTCTTGCCCTGGCCTACGGTCCAGCCACTACGCTTCCCTATCGCTCCGAGGAAGAACTCGATCAAGCCTTCGCCAGAGCATACGCACCAAGAGACAGCTCCAGTACCACCCCGGCTGATACCTCACCGCCCATGGGACAGTACCCTGCTGGCAGCATGAATGTCCTCGCTCGCCCAGGACCTGGCTCTGTGCACCCTCTGCCACCTGGACAATCGGTAATATGTTGATTCCTATCAGATGGTGAATGTGCTGCTGATGATTTCTCATACGACCGACCAGCGACTCCTGACGGTCCCTCCCCCGATCGGAATACCTGGAGGAGGTATGCGCCTGAACGCCGAGGTTGATATCAATCATGTCCGACCACCAGCCCGACCCGAAGGACGCACCGTTCGAGAACCCCCTCTTCCCGATGTCAACGTACACCTGAGGGCCGACTGATGGTGACATTTAGATCAAGAGCTGTTTGCGAGGAATGGGAGAGGCTCAACAACCTCGAGGGCCGCCTGATGGTAACCATCAAGTCACGAGCTGCCTGCGAGGCATGGGAGCGGCTCAACAATCATGGCCAAAGATCTTAGACCCAAGACTTGATGGTTGGCTTTGCTCACTCTGATTTCGACGCACGCATTGCGAGCATCTGGTAGCGGGTGGGGTTGTTCTTTGTTGGCTGGAGTTCTAGCATTGGCATGGGCTGGTTGTTTTTTCCCCTCCTTGATTTGGTCTCGGGAGGAAATCTCCTTTCGCTCATCGGTCATAGCATAAAATAGGTTGCTGCGTACCTACTTTCACAGCGGGTTATGGCTTCACTTTTCACCAAACTCTATGGTTAGGGGCTTTGAGTACATGGGAATGCACACCTTGATCGCGACCGGTCTACCATACTCTCTCTTTCTATTTATCCGAGTCCCTGCCATCATCAGCCTTGTACGGCTGGCTTCTCCCTGACTGTCGTGGCCCTGCGTAAGAAAATCACCCACAACTTTAAAAACTTTTTCCTTGAGCCCACCACTTTCGAGATGGCACATGTGGCTCCCCCCAGCAAAAGTGATCCAGCGCACGCGAGGGATGAGCTCGAAGAATGGCACTTGAGCAATGTCATGGGAGGAATCGAACTCGCCGTTGTAGACGAGAGTCGGAGCGGTAATGTGAGGAAGGCCAGGGATGCCGGTCCAACTCTTCATCGAGCCCTCTCCAATCAATACTGAACGACCGTTCCTGGAAGATACAATATCATTTAGCATGTGTGGATGAGCGGAAAATCCTTTTTAGGCAGGGGAGGCAGGGAGGCAGGGTGGGTAGCTTGCGCGGGCGGAATCGTGATAAATCTGTTTAGGCAGAGCCGCGGAACCACGGAACCCAGAAAAAGAAATAAAGGTGTGTTTGCAGTGCATTGTATACATGCAAGAATGGAAAGACAGAAAAAGAAAAAGAAAAAAGACAGGGGAAGACAGACACGGCACGGTCCACAGCAGAGTTCGGTATGCCCTATCTGAGCCAAGGTTCCAGGGGCAGATCGGGATGAAGCAGACATCGATGCGCAAGATGAATCGTACGCACTAGGTCAAAGAGAAAGAAAAGAAAAGCAAAGAAAGAACATAGTAAGCGGCCTCCAACTCACATGGTCTGATTCACGGCCTTGGCTTCGCCGATATTCTTGAAACTCGGCAGTAAGAGCGGTGGGAACGGATCGTCTCGGCACAGAAACAACTTGTAAAAAGCCATCATTGCCCCCTGATACGCCAGGCTCTGGAAGTCTTCCTTCTTGATACAGTCTTCAAGTATCTCCCGCTTCTCTGGCGGCATCTCCTGGATCCTCAGCCGGTAGCCCCGCCCGGAGAGCTCCTTGCTAGCCAGAGAATTGGCGAGCACAAGTTTCCGCAGGCCTCGTGGCCGGCTAGAGGCGAAGGCAACACTAATTATACCGCCCCAGCTCTGGCCCAGGAGATGGAAGCCAGGGCCGTCGCGCAGGCTGAGGTGATCGATGAGGTTGTTCAGCTCGGCCACGAACGTAGACTCCTGCCAGAGGCCAGCATCGCCGAGGCTGTCTGGCAGATGTGTGGAGGAGCCACACCCGATCTGATCGTAGAAAACGACCGGCAAGCCGTACTGCGGCCAAAGATCCGCAAAGGATAGGAGATACTCATGGCCAGCACCGGGGCCACCATGTGCAACAACCAGGGGCGGAGAGCCGCTCGAAAGATCCCCAAAAATCTTGTAATAGGTCGAGCAGGAGATATCCTTCCTACCGGGAACCTCAAAGGGCAGGGAGCCTTCCTTCGTCGGGAGTTGCGCCATAGCTGAGGTCGAGGGAGGAAGGTGAGTCGACGACGAGGGTGCTGTAGCGTGATTCGGATACTTGTGCCACCCACTCTCTCTCTCTCTCTTTACTCTCTCTCTCAATGAAGGAGATCCTTCGGCCATGTAATAAATATCATGTTTGCTTTTCCGCAGCAGAGGCCTCAAACATCAAAAGTAGTAGGTGGGGGCTACAATCCCTCGGCAAGTTGCGTGTAAAAGTGCGCGCTCTGATGTCGCAAAAGGAGCGAGCTTTGTCTCCAGCGACGTAGCATTGCCGACGCCACGGGTGTGACCCTACGTGCAGCTGAGCTTGCCACTGGAGGGGGCGCAAATTGCTTCGGCCGCACGCTGCATGTGGTCTGCATCAATATTTTGGGAGGGGAGGGGGGTCTTGTTGCACAAATTGCATTTTCAAACCTGTTCCATCTTCCGCGTTTACGGCGCTAAATCGAGAGCTGGACGGAGAATTAAAGTGCTTTTCTCATGTGAAATTATACCTGCTCACCGTATTTCTACCCCAGCCTGGAGTTAATCAAGTAGTATTTTTTACGAGTGATCGCTCAGATTTCCCGTCGTGGGCACCTGATATCTCACCACTTCTTCACAGATTCACTTTCTTTCCTCCAGGCTCGCCTTTTTTTTGTGTGTGTGTGCGTGTGTTTGTGTGTGCAGGAGCGTGTCTGCATATGGTCTGCCTCTGTCAAACTGCTCTATCGAGTGGCAAGGTCGAGCGTGGCCCAGAATGGCGAACAGTGTCTACATCGCGCTACCGCAGCACGAGACCAGCGGAGCAAAGGAAGATCCGTTGTGGCCGTCCACTCGCCGACCGCGCTCGCCACGGTATAGCCTGACTACGACCCTGTTGAGTGCTCTCCTGGTTGCTTCATTGACAGCAAACTTCGTCTTGGTGTATCGACAGTTCGTCAAGCCGTGGGAATTGATCAACGAGTTGCCTACTCGATACGGTAATTACCTTGGCCGATCTTGAGTTCTTGGCGAGTCAACACTAACCAGCAACAACCAATGTAGCCGGCCTCGTCCGCAACGTTCCCACGAAAATCACACACCACATCGCTTTCGACAGCACGAACCGCACTCGACAGGATGCTGCTTGGAACGACAAAGACCTTGAGCCGTGGAATCATTTCGTCGCCCTCGATGAAGACTACACCATCGATGTGGATCTTCCACATGCACAGAGATGGCCCTGGGACGCGAACAAGGGGGTCTATATCTTAACAGCAGCACATGAGCTCCACTGTGTGGTGAGTTGTGCTTCCGTCCTGGGACCTATACCACCAACGAAACTTAGCACTGCTAACCAGTTCCTTCGCAGCGCGTGCTCCGTGTTGCTGTTAATGAAAACCATGACGGCGTATCCGAGGAAGAGCAGACTTGGGCATACGCACACTTGATCCACTGTCTGAATGTCTTGCGTGATAGTGTTATGTGCAACGCTGATGATACCCCGTAAGTAATGGTCCTATTCCTAGAGAAACCAGACTGCCAATAGAGTTGCATTGAGAGGTGACATCCGCCATGAAGCGAGTCTGAGCCCGCACATGATGTCTCTCTCTGTAACCCCAGGTATAACTTACTCATTTGCACACCCACTTACAATGGTGCTATATAGACTGTACATTGGGCGCTTGCACGAGAACACACACTCCAGCGATCCCAGGGCTGGTATCGGCACAACCAAAATGTGTCGTAGCTGGAATACGCTGCTGGATTGGTCGCGGGCACGCAGCGCATGCTATTATCCAGACGACTGGTTCAACCAAAGTTACCCAGAAGTTGAGCGCTACAAACACTGTCCAGATGATAGTCGGCCTTGGGAAACTGCAGAAGTACGGCAAGCACATTGACCTGTGGCAAAACTGCGTATAACAGACTTGCCTTCCTCGGCTCCTTGATTCTATTGTATCAAAATATCAACATAGATTGGCAAAGAGAAATCCAAAATTTTTACCGAATTTTCGGACTGTGTTCTATTATAAGAAGACTTCGCATCTCAGCATCTATTTTATAGATCACATATACCGCTAACGATCCCACTCATCCCACACATGTCACGGACATGATGATAGCACAACGGGTCCAAGACGTGACCATTGGGGCAACGATCTGACAAGGAAAGACTTTCAAGCAAGGTATATAACATATAATCAATCACCCAGGATTTAAAGAAGACTTCAATCCATCCAGGGTCTCTATTGTTCGTAAATCGAGAGAAATATACTGCTCGCACTGCCCTCGTGGCTCAGATGACCTGCTACACTGACAGACTCATGACGCCCTGAGCTACCATAACCGCGTCTTCACTGTCCTTATTCGGAGTCACGCTTGTCTTTGAACTCCAAAGCGGGAACCACACCAGCAGTATCAGTCCCATCACTGTCCGCCGAGGCATCGTCTCTCTTGTAGTCCAAGGCCCTGATTCCCGCGGCCGCATCAGTCTCCATGTCCATGTCTGCCTGGTCACAATCCGCCTCTGCATCACGTTTGTTCTTGACTTCCACAGCCGGCAACACGGCGGCAATGCCACCAGTATTGATACCCCTTACGGACAGCGCTGGGCCGACTGGTTCTGAGGTCAGCTGCCAGTTTCAGGACCAACTAGCCAGGAGAGCTGTGCATAAACTTACGCCAGAGGGGTGCGGGAAGGGGGAGTGTGGCGCTCAAGGCCACCACCGAGACGAGGACAGCGAGAGGGGGAGGTGAAGGCGCGCATCATGAATGACAGTGAAGTGGTTCTCTGCTTTTGCTCGCGATACGCTGGAGGAATTGGGACACAACGATGATTCAGGACGGCGGGCCCACGAGCATCTCGAGGTTCGGTCTCGCCGGACATGCGCGCCTTTATGACTTGCTCGAGTCCTCCATACTATGGTTTCTGTCGTTCAGGCCGTTCCCTGGCCCCAGTCGACCGCTTTGGCCATCGCACCTTGACCATCTTTTGGTGCAGCCCCCGGCGGGCCGCTGCCCCCCCCCCCCAATCGCGTCTTCAAGCGAGCGTGCACCGCAGTGCTCTGGGCAGCAACGACAGCGACCTATCGTTGGAAAAACAAAAGTCAAAAAAGAAGTTTCTCTGGGGTCTCGTTACATTGAGCTTGACATTAATAGAAGGTGAAAATTTTTTCAAGACTGCAGGTGAGCCCGAACCTGGCTGTTTCCTGTCGCACTCTGGGGCCAGAAACAAGGCTTACCGCATCCTTACACGCTACCTTCGCGCACTCGCAGCAACTGGACGGCAGTTTGCCTTCTGGGGGTGGGCCGTCTTCCTTTTGGCTGCTCTGATCCACACCTCGGCAGAATACATACAACTTGTCCAAGTTGTACTCGTGGTAGACATCGTCGACGTGTGGCGTGGCGATCCATGGTGCTTTTGTTGGACGGCATATTAGCCAGCGTCATACATCAGGCCGCGAGCCGCGCGACGAGGGTAAATTTCCAATAGGCTTCGTCTATTACATTGCATGCCCTCTTATCAGAGACATTTTCTCCTCTCCTCCTAACTTCCCAGACATGAAACCTTTTTTTTTCTTCTTTTCTTCCGTCTAGGCGGCCGTGGTACCACCATATGGTGGTAATATATTGAACTAGATTAGTGCTCCTCGTGGAACCTGTTCGCAAGTTCCCTGCCAACTATCAAACAAAGTGAGACGGTTGTTGTTCTTCCTCTTGTGTGTTGCCACGTAATCTCTCCAGTGGATTTAACCTGTCCAAGCTGGCCACGTACTTGCTTGTGTTGATCTCCCTCGGCGCGCACTCTTCTGCACATGCCTATATCAGTACAAAGCGGCGACGAAGGATGAGTTTCCCTGCGAGGTGCAGCAGCATTGCGAGAACCTTGCCACCGTTCTGATTGGTGGAGGGTCCATAGGATTTCGAACATCTCTCCAATCCTGTATGCTAGATAATTTACGGGCGCTTACTGCAAGACGTGCGCTGTGGCTTGGAACAGCTACAAGCCGTTGTCTGAACATAAGCACATTGAATAACGGCTCGGGCGCCACGTACACGCAGCCAGGGTGGGGGTTGCGCGGGACAGCAAGCCATACTGTATATCGGAAGCACCGGGGGTTCACAATCATTCCTTTTACAGGCCCATTTTTCGACTTATCATTCAGGCGTACCGTAACACTTTGTAAGTTGGATGTGCAGTACATAGACAGCTTTCTTGCCATAGCACCATAGTAGTTTGAAACGAGCTCCGAGGCCTTGCAGGCCTGGGTTCTGCTGGACCCGCATGCCCCTAGCATGATGTCGTTCAATGCCACCAGAGTCTCAGCCTAGATGGTGTAAAGCAATGACGACTCCAGATCCGATATCAAGTCGCGATGTTGACGAATATTTGGTACCGAGACTAATAATCTCAGACCCTCAGAAGTACTTTTCTTTTTTTATTTTATTTTAGGGAAAACCAATTCGGTATGTAACAGGATAATCACATCAGGATGACCACGTAGATGCCGTGGAGAGCGGGAGTTGTGAGATGTTTAGCTGCCGCATCTGCATAGCCTATTGACTGTCAGTTTGGCCGACAGTCGCTTCCAGGAGCCCAATCCTTCTCAGCTCGCCGACCAAATTCCTCGAATCTCTGCCTGGCGCTTATCTTGGGCCTACCATGTACCTGCATGTGACCACACGTGCGCCTGCTACAAAGCGAATCTCCTTTCGGGTGATAGGCCCTTGTACCCAATGGTTGCGTCCTTCGAGACGACTTGTATATGCAGTCAGAAACTAGTAGACGGCGCAGCGGAGACGGGATCCCGTGCCGTCCCACCACCCCTCCCTGCCCCCGGGCAAGAAGCTGACCTGAATTCCTGAGTCGGCTTAGACTTTCATGTCCATATCGACTCAAGCAGTTGGATACAAATGCTCATAGTCCAGGCTATGGACAGCCCATGCGGTCTCTTGTCTTTATACGTCCGTCCAACTGCTTTTTTCTTCCTCTTCTTTTTTCTTCTCTTCTTTCATGTTGAGATACGTGAGCAAAGTGCCGCTGTGCGTTCATAGCTCGCCCATAGTTCCAACGTGCCGCGCTGCAGTGCTAGAACGCCACTCGGCAGGCCGCCGAAGGGTCGCTTACAATGCAACCTGATCACCCAGCCTATCACCGTCGCCATCACCCAATACTATGTCTCTAGATGAGATCGTTTATTTTCTGGCTATACCGAAAATGGTGTTGCTCGCGCGGATTTATGCAGCTTCGGGCCCGAAATTGAATGCAATGGTTTGATGATTGCATCCTGACCGGTGACCAGGATCGTCATGGGTAGAGAAAAGAAAAACCTGGACATGGCCTTTCGAGTACCCTAGACGCATCGGTTATTTGATGCGGGCCTTTGGGGCAATTTGATCCTTTATGTAGGCAAAAAGAAGTCAACGAGCTCCCGACTTTCTTTTGCTGTGGTCCGCGGGCCGCATGGTTCCTCGGTTCTCTCCCGCACTATTATCAGACTTGCGTTGGGAAGATTTACCTCCCTTGCATCAACCACACCCCCCTCACCTCATATTGATCTCCCCCCCTGCATGCACTCCTGCTTTTTCTCGTCAAAAATCTTTGAAACAAGCCACTGAGTTGGTGCTCAAATTGGATAAAGGTCTCCGGAGCCCGCTACATAGTACACCCTCTCTCATGCAGCATTCTACAAGCGGGCAATAGTCCGGATAATTGGAAAGGTTGGAATCTGGCACTACGAGGACGGCAGGATACACCCAAGGAGTGGCATAAGCGAACTCGCTTGTTATATGAAACTTGACCGAGAGCTGCAAGATACGCCCAGGAAGGCCGGCCTCGTCTTATCCTTCCATGCTCCCACAACCTGACGTTAAGCCGTTCTTGCTCAGTGGTATTGCACCCTTCAGATCGAGGGATTTAATACCTGTTGTGCCACTGATTAATAAGGTAGTGGTGGCGTAGGTAGCTGACAGTCTAAGACCTAGAGGGGGGAATCATTATGAAGGGTCCAAGTCCTCTCGTCAAGTAGATCATCCAAAACCCCTCAGCACCCCTCGTCCCCATTGCCTCACTTGCCGATCCCGCCTGTGCGACCTTTCATCTACCACTAGCCTTCCAATCTGATCAAGAATTTTGTGTTTTGCTTTTTTCTCTCTCGGGCCCACCATGTCGAGCGAGTCCAAGGACGGAATATTGGCAGTGAGCGGCAGCCTGCTGGGTTTGTCGACCTTGGTCGTGGGGCTCAGGCTCTGCGCTCGCAAGCAGCAGAACGCCAGGTTGATGACAGACGATGCACTGGCCATCCTGAGTCTGGTAAGCAAAGCGTCTGACTCGAGGCTACACTGTATAATAGTCAAACGAGGCTTGCTGATCGAAGTGGGTATCCAAAGGTCGCTTTTGTCGGAACGGCAGCATGTACTTTTCTCAGTAAGTTGCTTTTTTCCCCCAAAATAACGCCTACTCTGATCACTATCACAATTTCGTGACGATATACTGATCAGCTCGCAGTGGTCAGGTACAAGACCGTTGGGTATCCAAGTACCGATTTCACTGAAGCAGAAGAATTAGCAGTAGCTGAAACTGCGGCCAAGGTAATGATGATGAGGAGGCCTCTCGCCCCTGCTCGCCTGTCTACGATTGATTAACTCGAGACCCAGCTCAATGTCTCCTGGGATGTCCTCGGCCTCACGAGTCTGGCCTGCACCAAACTCAGTGCCCTCTTCTTCTACCGGCGTGTCTTCTGCGTGCACGGGTGGCTCGAGCTTCAGTGGTTCAGCATAGCTACCTTTGTCAGCATCGTGCTGGTGGTCCTATGGGATGTTGTCTTCAGCTTCCTGCCTGGCTTCCAGTGCGGTACACACTTCTCCGCGCTCTGGGATGGCACCTACGAGGAGTACTGCACCATTTCCTTCCCTTTCCTGTACGGCCTTGCCGTTTCCGACTTCCTCCTTGACGTTTGGATCCTGTTCCTGCCGATCCCTCGCATCTTGCAGCTGCACGCGACAGCGTCGCAGAAGTCGGGTTTCATTGGTGTCTTTGCCCTTGCATTCGTTGGCCTCGGTGCGTCCATCACCCGAATGGTGATCTACATCCAGGTTGAGAATGGAGGAGCCTCTTATTTCCTCAGCCATGATGAAGACCGTGAGTAGCATTGTCCATCGATCGTCTGGGGAGGCAGCTGCCCAAGATCGACCCGGTTGCTAATAGGATTGGCTGTGCAGTCATCGATACCAAATCCATCTACTTCGCCATGCTCGAGATCGGTATATCCCTCATCGCCGTCAACCTCCCCTCCCTCTGGATGCTCTTTACTTCTGTCACCCCCGAGAAGGTCATCCGCAGCATCCGCAGCGTTATTTCCCTCGGCTCCCTGCGCAGCCGTGGCAGCAGCCGCGGCGACGTCGACAATGCAGTCAGAAAGGCGAGCACATCCGGCAGTACACATCCGAGCGAGTCTTCGGGGAGGTTGCGCAACGATGTGGAGGCCCAAAAGGCGGAGGTGTATGCGACTCCAGATGAGATCCGACCACACCTAGAGGAGCTAGGAAACGATGTGCACGTTCATAGCACGGTGTCGATCCATCATCAGCCATCCGATAAGTGAGCTGGAGGGACCCATCAATACAAAAGTTGTCGTGTACAAAGGAAGACTGTCGAGGGCTTGTTAGCGAGTCCATGGTGAAAAAAGACAAGTGTAGAGTTCACCTGGCCCTTGTACTGCCCAGGCAAATGGAGCCGGGTGGATTCTGCTCTTCTGCTGGAAACTTAGTGTGGCTTGATTGTGTTTTCTTACGTGTGGTTCTCTGCAGGCGGTGTGGCAGGACGCCACCAAGCCATGTTATACCCTTCGACTTACTAGGTAGTTGTCACGATACGAATTACAATCCAGATATTTGAGAGACTCCATGGTGCCAAATTGCTTTCCATGTTCATTAAAAATGGCCTGTCTATTTAGTCACTAACAAAATTGGCTGTGGACCAGTTTCCTGAGGTATATCTTCTATTTATATTTTGCGTGATGGTAACAAGGATTGATACCAAGGGGATGAATGGGCGTGTGTACTTCATGCCCTTTTCTTCTTGGGGACTGCTCTGTATTCTCATGCTCATACATCACGGATTATGAGGTTTACACGCACGTACGAGATTGCCCCTGCAAGAGACGTAACGTGAGGGATAAGGCAAGTTCCAGACAGCTGGAGATGCAAAGATCACCGGGTCGGTCACCCCGTTGACACTCTTCAATGAACAACTAATACCTAATTACTTAGGTACAGATGATCTCTTTGGTCTTCATAATTAGCAGAATACAACTGGAGAGAGCTGCTCATCACTTCATCTCGCTCAGAGTTAGACATCTGCCTAGCGCTCAGACATATCACGCGAGAGACAAACAAATATACAACAGCTCTAAACTGCGAGCCACTGGCATCCTTTTGATTGCGGACTGCATAAGTACTTACACCGTCATACTAGACGATCCGAACATAGCAGAATCCATACATTGTTCATTCGATATCTACATGGGCCATTTGCCCTTCTCCTGCAGCCCGGCCTTCGCCCTCTGCCAGTCCCCAGCATCATATTTCCAAATCCACCCTATATTGGCCTCGTAGCTTTGGGGACCGAAGCTCTCGACGTCACCCAAGCCTAGACTCCGCATAATGGCTCTCCACGGCTCGTTTTCCGTAGCCGTCTCCGTTCTGAACATGTCACATCCCAGCTCCGCAATGGCAAACTCCATGAGCGAGCAATACGCCTCTGTGCCTAGGCCCTTGCGCCAGTGCTTGTGATCGATCATAACCCCCAAATCCGTAAATAGCTTCTTCTCATTGGCATCCGCGTCGCCATCACCGGCTGCCGCTGGGGGTTCCGTCCACTCAAAGCAGTTGTAGCTGCCCTG
Source organism: Celoporthe dispersa (assembly GCA_016584495.1). Classification (NCBI taxonomy): domain Eukaryota; kingdom Fungi; phylum Ascomycota; class Sordariomycetes; order Diaporthales; family Cryphonectriaceae; genus Celoporthe; species Celoporthe dispersa. Next base: position 1,291,235 of record WAID01000002.1, read on the forward strand.
TCCGATGACCTCACCCGTCTCCCTCAACACGATTATCATGAAGGCGTTCTTGCCTTCGGGCTGCATGGCCTTCCATCTTCCGATGCGGTCCCGTAGCTTCTCCAGCGTGAGGTCTTTCTCGCAGGGAAAATGGGGGAAGTTCTCGGGCGTCTGGAGGTATTGCAAGAGGCCTTCTGCGTCTGATTCTCGAGCCGTCCTGACGATAAGACGCGGAGAGACTATCTCGTACTCCTCACGAGGGAAACGAGGGCCTGATGTTGACATTTTGCTCGAGAGCGTAAGAAGGGATCACTTGAAAGGCGTCGTTGTATCCGTCAAGCTCTGAGGAATGAGCGTTTCGTGGCGAGCAAAAGGCTGCGAGGTGGGAAGATGTAGGGCGGGCTCAGTGCTTGAGTCGTGCCTGAGAGGGGCTTGGATGTCCACTAAATCCACACAGGGAACTGTGAATTCGCAGTCTTCTGTGTTACGACGTTTCCAAGAGATGAGCGGAGTCCGAGGGGCAGGTCGTGATTATAGATGCCGGAATGCCACAAGTTCTTGTCTTCAAAACAGTGGCTGGCATTTGTGCAATCAGTAATGAATGACTCACTGCTAGTGCAGCAACATGAAGTGGAAGTGGGCCCGTCGTCGTAAAGACACATCAGTGAGAATGTACGCAAGGTTTTGCATGATTTGCATTCACAAAATCTCCTGTATTACCGCGATTGGCCTCCCCCGCCGTGATGATAAAGCGATGATTAACCTGAAGTTGGAAGGGAGGAAAGGTGTGCGGTGAGACGCGAAGGAATTGACACGTCGCAGTGGGATTCTTGAAGCAAAGTGGAAACAACGTATTGGTTCCCTCAGAACACTTGCCTCCACCCCTCAGCCGCCTTCGAAATGTCTATGCGTCCAATTTATGCCGAGGATGGCCAGGGTCTATCCGAACCATTTGAGCAGAACTAAAGAAGGCGGATTCTGAGAATTTATCTGGTTCGATTTCTTCAAAGCGTTTGGGGTATTTTGCACTCTATTTTCAAGACTAGAGCTCAGTGTCATCTCTGCTGCCGCCGCCTTGGAATTGTTCTGGTTGAGATCAAATAATTGGACCAACGCTGAGAGCATAAAGAAGGGCCGTGGTTTCTAGTAATCTTGGCGTATCAGACGGCTTTCTCGTCTTTCAAGACCTTATCCTCCAAGTGCTCAGGCTTGCGTCGAGCTCTCTTCGAAGCTTGTTTCTGGGCAATGAATGATGAGATGCTGACAATGACACAGATGTATCCACATTTTGGCTTGTGCTTCAGCGTTGAAGGCATCAGCATAGCCACGAGGGATCGCCACAAATTTCTGAAGCACGGCCAAATTAGTGGGCTGCAGATGATCGGTAGATCTAAATATCTCCCAGACATGAACAACAATAAGCATGATTCTCCCATAGACGACATGGCACGTGGGAAAGAGCTGCGCCGAGCGGTGGCAGACGTGTCTTTTGTTCCAAGATATATACGCCTCGCTCCGGCCCCTAGCTGCTCGGAAAGGGTCCCGAAACTTGCCAAAACGGTGTCTCGCGGTGGGCATTCGGGCCTGTGCTGACGGGCGGAGGCCGAGTAAGACCTCTCACGTTGGGACCCGCGATGACTTGCATATTCTTGAACAGGAAACAATGGCCAATGATGTCTCGCCCCCAACAAGTGTTGGTTTGTATGAATCGATCATATTATTGACTGCGCCGTGTCGGCAAGGGTCCCTCTTAGTAGTGGCCTGGTCGCGGCCCCAACTTGACGGCTCTGAAGCAGTGTAACGATGTTCGCAGCGAAACGTCGATAAAATTAAGATAATCATTGAGTTTCATGAATGCCTGCGTTTGGGTCTCAGGGCTATGTCGGGTGGGAGACACAGGTTGTAGTGACCAGTGCTCAAACCCACAGACTCACACCTTGGTTCTCTCCTGCTGGTTATTTAATACCTTTGTCCTTGCCACATACGATGGCCTCATTACTCTGTTTCTCCTATCCAAATCCTCACCATTTTCGATCTCACGCAAAAGAGACTCTCTTCAGAGCAGTGAGGAAAGATCTATTGGCACCAATTCTCAGACGCTTAACTTTACATTTATCGATTTTGCCCCCATATTCTTCTCCTGGCCCCACCACAAACATGCATTCCTCCCTCATTGTGCCGTCCGCTCTTCAAGCCTTGTGCTTCCTTGTCGGGTTTGCTTCAGGTGCGCGGCATGATCAGACCACTCTTTACAGATTTTCTGACCACTAACCAGCCGCATCACAGCCCAGACTGACGGATTCGATGCCATTTCGCGTCCCACCAAGGGCCAGAACATCACTGCCGGCTCGACCACACACATCACCTGGGAGTACGACGACAAGTGGCCCGGGGACATCACGATCACGCTCATCGGTGGCGCTAGCCCTCGACTCTGGCACCTGTCCAGAACCTCACATGTATGCCTGTTTTATGCTCCGCAAGGCCACACAAGCAACTACTGACGTTTACAGCAAACTATGAGAATTCCAAAGGCGATTTCACGTGGGCTGTCGACAAGAGCCTCGGTGAAGATGCAACTTACGGAATCCAGATCTTTTGGAACACCAACTCGTCGGTCTTCCAGTGGTCCAACCCTTTCCACATTACTTCCACCGAAGCTAGCGTCTCTAGTTCTGCATCATCCAAGTCGTCCGTGGCTGTGAAGAGCACCAACAAGGCCAATTAGAGTCTTATGACTGAAGGTCATGGCTGAACACCTGGAGTGAGGAGCTGGACCGGCAGGCATTGCTTTTGACTGAGGAGCACGAAAGCTGAGCTCTCATAGCAATCAAGTTACGAGCCTTTCTACTCGGGAATATGGAGATGAATCAACGAAAATCCAAGAATAACATTGATTATTTGCCAAAGTGCGGGCCATCATGATTGTAGCCACAATCTGAAATCACAACACTTGATTACTTCTGACTTTTTATCCAACCAAGTTTGGTTATTCAACGCCGTCGAGGGCTAAGAAGGCCCCGGGGGCTACGGCTACGGCGTCGCCTTCTGCCTGAGAATAAATCTCCAACACGGCGACCTAGCTGTCCTATATAGTTCCGCACCCTCCCCTTATTGCGGCATCTGCCTGCTGTGCCCTCGTTCTGCCCTGTACGAACCCTCTGACTGTACAGAGTCACGGGGGGCTGCTATTACACTCTGGTCTGCATTGGTTCATCGTGAGCGATGGTGGTCCTCATAGTGGTCCCCGCCGACAGTGAAGTTTTTTTGTTAACGTGCTTCATGTTGCTCAACCTGTTTCCGGAATGCTAAGGCCGGAGCGTTGCGGCGGGAAAATGCCCGTGAAAGTTTCGAGTTTACTCCTGTCTTGATTGGCCTCGCCGCCACTAACTTGGGCGACTCCCCAGGATGAAGACCTTCTGACCAAACAAGTCTCACGAAAACTGGAACAGCCGGGAGAGCATAGCCTCGTAAACGGCCGAGCCCGCTGTTCAGGTGGAGCTCGAGCTGTCGCCAGAGGCAACTGAGAAACGTTCATCGGCTGCACAAGACCAACAACCAGCGCGCACAACGGCCCATCCTACTATATCCCTCTCAAAAACTCCTCGAGGGTGAGGGGCTTCCTCACAGCATTATTCAACCCTTCATGAAACGTAACCCACACCTTACGGTCGGATTTCGCCTCGGCCTGTCTCTTGCCGCTGTTCCCATCAGTCTCGGACAGCGGGAGAGCCTTCTCCACGATAACCCGCCCAAAAAAGTCCTTCTTGGTGATGGGTAGCATGGGAAGCGTCTTTGGGCCGCCGCCGTTCTCCTTGTCGTCGGATAGGATGTTCACATCAATGGCAACATCGTCGGCCGTTCCGCCGGCTTTGAACCGTGCTTGCCGGGCAGCTGCTTCGCGAGCAGCTATCGTCTTCTGAAGTTCCTGGTCGAGAACCTGACGCACGGCATAGCGGACGGGGATCTGAGTGGCGAATACGTTGGCCCCGGCAGTCTCGAAGGTAGAAAGCATATCCAGGTCGCTTCTCAAATCGTCAGCAAGGAGGTCGTTTTATTACCAAGACAGTTCTCGCCAAGGGGGCACTCACGGATCCATCCTGTAGACCCACTGTGGTCGGCCTGCTGCGGACGAGCTTGCATCCTCGATCTTTCCCTTCAATAGCGATATGCCGACTTCAGCAAGAGCCTCCGCAGCACGGCGTACCATCTGCTTCTCCACATCCTTTCGAACACTCGCAACAGATCCCTTGTCAGTACTGCCGCCCACGACTACAGGTCTCACATCTGGGGAGACGAGCCGGACGAGGAACGGCAGGAAGTCGGTGGCAATGTCCTCTGGGCTCCTGAAAGCACGCATCAGCGTCGGCGGCAGCTGCCCCTGTAAGCCCTGCAGCAGGGCCCGGTTCTGCTTCTCTGCCTCGTAGGCAGAGTAGTCAGCCCGCGGCCCCGTAAAAGGTAACGGCGCCGAGCCTTCCTCATCACCTTCTGCGGCGCGCCACTGCTTCTCGTAGCTGGTATTGGTGTGTGATCGGTGTGGGCTGGCAAAGAGATGGTGGCAGGCCAGCACAGGCTGGCTGAGGTAGAGTCCGAGTTCCCACTCCTGGGTCGCGAACAGGCGTGAGGAGCAGGTGTCGTGGAAATGGAGCCACTCATAGGCCTCGTCGGGTTTAGAGAGGTACGAGTCGTCGTTGAAATCGCGGTTTGGGTATTCCGAGAAGATGTCCGTGACGATACGGTCGACCTCGCCACTTGTGTCGACCATCTCGCGCAGACGCTCCATGGCATTCTTCTTGAGGTGCTCCGTAAGGCCCAGCTGTGCCTGCGGCTGCTCATGTCGCGTCTTCTTGTCAAGGCTGGCGTCGGCATGTCTAGGGAATCCGGCTCCCTCCTGGAAGACACGGGTGACAATGTCCTTGGTGCCACCTCTGCCGAGCCCTCGTGCACCTCCGCCGCCGTGTTGCAGATCTTGTAGGACGTGTTTGTCAACCCACTGCCGGGTAAGCTGGAGTGCGCCCTTGGCGCGTGTCGCCTTGAGCCGTCCTGCGACCCACTCGCCGACGACCATGACCCCGCGGAGGTCTCCTTCCACAGCACCCTCTGCTCCGCGCTTCGCATCGATGCCGTTCGACATGCCCCATGCAGCCTCACAGAGCTTGCGCGCGGCATCCTTCTCGCAGGGGATTCCCTCCTTCTCGAAGACCGATCTCAACCTGTTGACCACAATCTCCACTGATGGCTTGCCGATACGAATGATCTCTGCGAGCCCCGACTGCCTCAGGGGCCTCAGGGAAGGATGGTACACATCGTTGCAGATCAGGACGAGAGGCCTCATCTGTCGGAAGTCGTCCCCCTTCTTCATGCGCGCACCCGATGCCGACGTCGCTGCGGCTGAGGCGTTCTTCTGGTCCGCAAGAAGCAGATCGATCAGGGCCTTGACGAATCCGCCATCGCCTGAAGCCCCGGATCCGGTGGTGACACCATCCACCTCATCCACTACCACACAGACCGGGCGCGCCACCCTGGCTTTCTCTCCAGGTTTCGGCTTGGCATGCTCGACGGTCTTGACGCTTTCTGTGCCCAGGCTGGTCCTGATCCGGCCCTTGACGACGTCCCGACTCCGATCATCACTGGCGTTGATCTCCATGACTTCGTATCCTGCCTGTCGCGCGCATACGTGTGCGAGCGTCGTCTTCCCCAGACCTGGAGGCCCCGTCAACATGAGAACTTTTCTGTGCGGCTTGTCCTCCTCCTGCGGCTGGTTCTGCTGTTGTCTCCTGGTGGTTGTCGGTTTCGGTCTGGACGACGAGTGAGGGAAGACGATGGGGTCCCAGCGCTTCAGCCACCGAAGAACCTGCCGGTTCGTGAGGTCATCGCCGACAAGGTCCACGAAGCTCCGAGCTCGGTATTTCTCCGTCCACAACATCGTTCTTCTTGGCTTCCGTGTGTTATTCGGCGCCTCTTCTACAGATGGCACGACAGGGCTCTTTTCAGACGGTGCCTCCTTCGCCTTCTCGGCAGCCTCCATTTCCTTTGTGGCTGCGGCGACGAGCTGGTGGATGTCGACACCATAGTACGACCGCTTTGCACGGCCCTCCTTCGTCCTGGACCGGGCGGCGACCATGTCCTGGTATGCTGTGTTGGCAGCGGCAGGGCGCTTGAGGATGCCATCTGACCTTCCCGAGCATGTGACGAAGGCATAGCCATCACGGCCGAGCCTCATGTGTTCGTAGGGCCTTGCGGTGGAGGCCGCCTGTGGTTGTGTGCCGCTGAAAAGGCGGGCATACCGAGCCTCCTCCTCCTCGTCGAGCTGTTCCGCCTGCTCTGGAGCCCTCGCCCTCGGCAGCTCGACTGATCCCAGTCCTCGTTCCCCATCGTCTCCCGTCGCAGTCTCGGTATCTCCGTCGACAGAATGCGTCCCTGTCTCGCGCGTTTCCCGAGGATCGTCAAGCATAATCTTCTTGGGGCTGGGGCCTCGGTCTGCTTCCTCCTCCTCATCAGAGCTGTCGTCGACGAGGAAGCCTCCTGCGGCCCTCGGCTTGGCGGGCTGTCTGGGCGCATCTCGCGCTGGGGGAGGGCGTTTTCTGGGCACTGCGGGTGAGGAGCTGGGCGGGTACGCGATAGGAGAGGAAGGGGCAGCCATGGTGGACGGATCGAGATGCAGACTAGCTGTGGGACCTATGGCTCTGAGGTCGACATGGACGAGATTTGCTGTGGTGGGTGTCCTGTGGGTGTCCTGGAGTTTTGTTCTGGTTGCTGTGGATTTGTCGTGCGGCAACAACGCGTCTGTATTCCCACTTTAAACCCCAAACGCGTCGCGTCTGGTCTGGCTGAGACAGTCAACCCTAACCCTATCAACGACATTCTCGCTTTCCCGGCCGCTTATAAGCCCAGGTGTAAGCGTTTAGATGTTTTGCTTCCAACTTCCAAGATGATTGTATCGAGTTTGGAGAAAGCTGAATGGTTCTAAGGATGCTTAATTGCTCTGTAAGTTCCACCTGGCTGGAGGCTGTCTGGTCCCTGGCTGCAAGGTCCAGCTGAGGTTTCATCACCAGGCTGTGTGTGTGCTGGGCTCGCTGCCAATGCACTAATTACTCAAGTATGTAGTCAGATTTCAATTATTGTGCATTTGGTTTTCCATAATCAATTACATGATCTGAAGAGTTATCACTCTGGGTCGTCATTCGGCATGATAAAATTAGGCAACATGGCTCTTTGTCATTCCTCAACTTTGTTTTTGATACACCTTAGTTAGCACTAGTTGAGAAGCCTCTCCAGAAGCTATGGTTGGCTATGTGTAATTCATACAATACACAAGTATACTTGGCTTGTCTGAAAGGGCTTCATGGTTCCCTTTGATTGCTTGTTCAGCAGCCAGAGAGGTTCTGCTGGCCCCTGAGTGAATGAAGAGCTTTTCCTACCTAAGCATGTTGAGTGAATAAAAATGGGTCCGTTTCCTTCACCCAGTCCCAACACTACTTGGTCCCAACACTGTGTAGGCCGACACTACAGCCCACACACTGGCTCCTTGCCAGCAGCCACTGGGAGTCCTGAGGTACGTTGTTGTTGTTGGGCCCCTTCCCTGTCCCTGACCAGTATCACTATGCAGAAGCCGTATCTGAGGGTATCGTACCTGCGAACAGCAATCTTTTCTACTCAACTACTCGAGTTTCTACATCTGGCTCTTCCATTCCCACCCTCTGTGCCCTTTCATACCTCAGAAGTCTCAGGACCGACCGCACTATATACTGAAAGAGTCATTACAGAAGATCCGCCACTACATGGACTGTGACGAGTCCCGTTCTACCATACTCGTGTGCTCTTGTCAGATACTAATTATGGCCGCAGATCTCTCGTCCAAGTCTCTCGCAAGCAGCCTTTTCCTCCATTGCACCAACCGGTCCCGGCAGCATGTATCAACACTCTTCAAGCAGCGAAAGCTCGAGCTACATAATCTCCCTTGGTACCCGTGGAGCGGCCCAACAGCCTTCTCTGGACCACATTCAGGAACAGAATTGAAATGCACAACCGCCATTTCCTCTTTGTGCCCTTCTGGGTTTCTTCCGAAGAGTCGGTAATACCCTTGAAAAGCAATATAAAAAACCAGCTGGGCCTGGGCTAAAGATCCTCGAGACACGGACCGTCTTTCCAGCAGTGGGCTGTCTCGCCCTCGGCATCGAAGGGTTGTTCCAAGCCCTAATTCCAAGCCCTACGCCTTCACAGCGTTGTCGACGATGACAAACTCAAGATCCTCAGAGCAGAGACCCCGGTAGAAGACATGAAACAGTTGAGAAGAGTGGACGAGCACACAAGACTCTCTATCAAAGACTACAATGGCTGATTTCGTAAAACCACCACAGGCCTACAAAGCGAGACACCACTTCCAGGCTCTGCTACATTGCCTATACCTTCTTCGCACCCAACATCGCCCTCCACCTCGTCTTTACTAGCATCAACATCATCCGCTACGTCTTGTATCCCGAGTTATAGACCACGATAGTCAATCATGTAGGGGTAGCTTGGGGAACCTCGTGGGCTTGCAGCTTGCTCCGGTACGGTACGAGATCTTTTCTGCGGAGAAACCATCGGCCCTTTTTTTCTGCCAGACAATGGCTCTAGAGCCAACACACTGACAAAACGGGCGTCGCCAGGTAGGGAGAACCTGTCCATCTCTCTATTCCAAACGCCGCCCCGAACCTCTGCCGTCAAGGGCAATTGGTACGACGCTCACATCGTCACGATCCGGCAACGCGCGCCTCTTCGTACGCATACTTTCAACAAAGCCAGACGGAGATCTTAGGCCTCACATTAGACATACCCAAGGAGGAGAACCTGCCGGACGCAGCAACAATAATTCACATTGTTGGGATGAACAAGGAGGTGTATTTACAGATGAATCCTGTAGAGTCATCCCTGAGGAAATGGCTCTGCTGGCTGTTTGCTTGCCAGAGAGGAAAGCAGCCCTTGTTCTTCTTCTTATCCGTCATTCATCTCTCATCGAGACTAACTAGACTCCCTCTCATATAGAGTATATACCTCCAGGCTTACGACGAAACAGACTGTTGACGCTTCCGGCGACCATCAAATCACCTTCCCCCCTGGCCCCTTGGGCAGCCGACAACCACACAGATGCTGGCACCCGCCAGCCAGACAGAACGCTTCTTGCGCCTTCTCAGCTTGTTCCGGCCATTTGAGATCGACGTCCAAGATTTGGGGAGGCATTGTGTGACATACACCCTCCTCCTGGGGCTCCGAGGCTCCAAGAAGAGGTGGTCATGATGGAGTTAGGCCATCTCTCTGTCACCCAGAGGAAGAAGTCTCATCCTCTGGGACCATTGGTGGACAAACTGTTTGGGTGTCTTGACCTGGGGCCATCTCAGGTACTTGGCAGCCCAAGACACATTGCTGTTTTTCGTGGCAGAACCATGCATGAGCCTTGTACAGTGGATAATGTCGTGTCTGTGCAAGATCCTCAGCCTACAGCACAATGTTCCATACATAACGACACCACCTAGCCAGCCTGCTCTGGGGATGGTCATGGTATTAGTCCTCACATACTTAGCGTCGCCATCCAGATACTATGAGTCTTTGAAACATGCAACTTGGCCTTTATAATTCCTATAAAGTAATATGGCTAAGGTTATCACAATTTCTGATATATAGTCCAAAATAGCGAGACCTTTTACTCACCCTGGATGCTCTTTCTTCTCGACCTTCAAGCATTGCAACATTCCCAGAGATGCCTCCAAGTGCATACCCAGCCACCATTAGACAGACAGTGGCAGAACTGCCGTTGCACAGTTAGTAGACATGTCACTACTTCTAACTTGTATCCTCGAAAACCAGATACTTTCTCTTTCAATGAGCTTTGGGTCCAGACACTCATGGCCCTCCAATGTGCTGTACTGATTGCCCTCCCCAACATACAAGCCCACCCTCTTAGACTCCTCACTAGTTGTAAATGGCACTCTGGCTCCTAATTAACCTTCAAATTGCATTCAACAGTGTACCAGTTCTTCGTGTCACTACAGTTGACTGGCTGGCCCCGCCCCAACATGATCCCTTGATGTCCACCAGGCCCCGAAACCTCCTGCACACAATGCCTTTTCTTTCTTATTTGTAATTTACAATAGCTGGGCACCTTTTTTGAGAAACCTTCAGTCCCTGCTGTCCACTGCAAGGATCATATGTCACTATTTCCGAGTGACTGGGCCTCTCCCCCTGCCTCCACTCCCCCAAGCCCTGATGCCAGCAACAAATTTTCACCAACAAGACAATTAAGGGACTGCTTTCCCAATTGTATGCTCTACAATAGCTGTGCTTGTAAGTTGAATATTTGAATTATTCACTCCCCAGCTTTTCCAGCCACTAGCCCCCTCTGCGCCCCTCAAATTGAGTGACTGGCCGCAACCTCTGCGTCACCTCCTCCCCAGCCCTGATGCCAGCCAGAATCCTGGCCACTTTCACTATTTCTTTCTCTCTTGGATTCTCTGCGCAACCACTGTGACAGGTATATTGCCTTCTTCCACCCTTTCACACAGCATCATCATTATCATCATCATCCTAACAAATTGGCCAGGGCAAACCATCTTCGAAGGAATCCTCGAGCGTCTGCCGCCGAATCCCACCACATCTCTTCACAGGTACGTAGCGCCCCCAGCGCACGATGCCCCAGGCCCGTCTGTCAAACTCCTCCATCAAGAAGCCATTCATGGCCATCCCTGCGGGGTCTGCCTTTTTCTTTTCTCTCTTCCCTTCTCTGCCGTCCAGAGCAAGCTCAAGGTCGAATTCGAACGCCTCTGACCCGTCCTCAGGTCGCCAGATCGCTGGAAGGCCACCCCGCTGCCCTTAGAATCAATACCCAACCTCTCGACCAACGCAAACAGCAGCACAGGTCCATTATTTCCCCTTCTTCTTCTTCTTCTTCTTCTCTCTCTCTCTCTCTCTCTTCTTCGTCTTCTTCTTCTTCTCCTCCTCCTCCTCCTCCTCCTTCTTTTCGTCCCCCTTCTTTTTCCTTCATCCTCCTCCTTCTTCGTTCTAGTAAACAGAAAACAAAGCGACCATGAACTTCCCACGCAACCAAACCCCCGAGGCTCGCGCCAACATGGCTGCGACAAACTCTTCCTCTGGCGCGCCTGGATACGGAGAGCCTGGCTACGGTCCTGCTGGTGTCAACGACACAGACCAATTCCTTGCCGCCCGCTCCAGGTTCACCCAGCCCCGCCAGCAGACTCCCTTTAGCTTTTCGTCCCCTTTCACCGCCGCAATGCTCGGTTCAGAGATGCGTGCCCCCGCCGACCCCGCCCTTCTCATAGACCCGGCCCTGACCATGTCCTCGAGCCCCCTCAGCGGTCCTGGTGGTAGTGATGGTGTGGTGCTGCCCAATGCTGGCTTCGCCTCGCCCGTCCACGTCGAGCTGCAGCCGAGCCGCATTCAGGATGCAGGCTACACCCGCCACCCCGACCCAAACTTCCGACCGTACGGGCCAAACCAGTGGGTCGATATCCTCTACGACCACACGCTTCTCCGGTACATCTCCAAGAACGAGATCAACGACATCAAGAAGCACTGTGAGAAGCTGGCCCAGGCGGCGGACCCCGACGATCCCCTCCCCGCCCCGATCGAGGACGGCCCCTTCACCACCGCCGACGCCCAGGCCGTGTGGAAGTACTGCACCGTGTACATCAAGCGCCGCGACCAGCTGCGCAACAATGTCTCGGCCAGGAAGTCCCGCTCCAGGAAGGACAACGAGGTCAAGCACTGGAGGATGATCGCCCTGGCGGCTGGCGCGCCCGATGTGCCATTCGAGTTCAACCCCGAGGACCCAGCCTACGCCGACGAGGCCCTGGTGCCTCGGGAGACGCAGGATGCCATCGATGCCATGCGGGCCAGCTGGACGGGAGCCCCTTCTGCCGCAATTCCCACGCCCGCCAGGTTAGAGTCGGCCCCAGCCGCTGAGCCCCTGACGACGCTGCCTCCAGGCCAGCAGCGTCTACCAGCATTCGAGGGCTCCGGTTCCAGCCCCGCTCTGGCAACCGGCCCGGGCCAGAACGTGGACTCGTCTCCGACCCCTCACCGCCCTCAGACTCGAGCTGCGACGAGGTCGCGGGGCCGTGGTCGTGGCCGCGACAATGGCAGCCAGGGTGCAGCCGGCGCTCGTGGTCGTGGTCGCCACAACAATGGTGGTGACCAGGATGCCGTCGGCCATCCTGCAGCACCACTGCCACCACCACCACCACCGCCCGCTGCCTCTCCTCCTCTCGACCAGCGCTCCACCCCTTCGAACGCGTCGCCTGGTCCTGGCTCAGTCCCTCCGACGCCTTCCATGATAGACCACCTGCGGAACCAGATGGTGGATCGGGATACCAGTCAGGGTTCTGTCCTGGAAGGCAGGAAGGAGGAAAATGTGGACTGGGGTGATTACCAGAATGGCTTTGTGTGAGGGTCTGTCTTGAGGGAGGGGCAGCCTGGTGACAGAGCTATGCTTCCTTGTTTGACGTCTCGCCGTTGCTAAGAATCACCAGCTCATGGCGCAGGAATTGCACAAGAACCTACCAGTACTGGCAAAATCCGCCCCACACATAACGACATACTGGCGAGCTTTTCCTCAACAGCAGTCTGGTTTTCCCCTACCCTACAGCCCAAGCTCTCGACTCCTCGCGGCGTGAGTCTCCACGGCGGCACACCTCCCACCCTGAGCATATCAATCTACAGCACTGGAGTTTGGGTGCAGTCCTATCAAGGACTTTTACAATTCTTTTCTTTTTCTTTATTACTTTTTTTTTTCTTCTTCTTTTTGGAAGGCCAGCACAATACCCTGATACCCCACACATTCTCAATGCTTTGCATTCTCAGTACTTTGATCATTGGCGTTTGGGAGCGATTTTTGACTGCTGGAAAGGACATCTGGGCAGGCGCTGGGAGGCATATCTGGGCACAGCAGTGATGATACAAGAAGACAATAGCAGTGGAGAGGAAGAAGGGCAGGTGGCTGGGGCAACCACCAGAAGCACCAGAACCAGAACCTGGTCTGGCCTTGGTCACATACAGAATTCAATGTGGAGTCAAGGCAAGATAAATCGATGGGTTTCATTTTTGGGGGCCTGTGTGGCAGCTGAATTGTGGTATTCTGAGCATGGACTAATCTCTCGTTCCCAGGTTTGCCTGGCACTCATGTTCTGCATTTTCTTCTTGGTCCTCCCTGGTCTTGTTCCCTCCTTTGCTCTTGTCATGAGAGATCTGCCTAGACACTCCCAGAGCGCCTCAGCCCGTCAAGTCTACCTACTTGTTCATGTGCAATTACTTGGGCTACATCTTTGTGTCGTTGATAGATCATGGCACGGCATAGCGTTGATGAATCAACAACTGTCTGTTCCCGACAGAGCACGTCAGCCAGCACCTCTCTGGTGGTGCCACTGTGGCAGGGGAAAGAAACGTTCAGACTTGGTCATCATTGCGGTAAGTGGTCTTCTCTTTCCAAACACTTCCTAGGCGAAAGCTGATGATGACAAGGCTAAGGGGCCTCCATGCTCATCCCTCTAGGCACCTGCGCCATAATACATCTCCCTTTTCCTTTTTTTCCTTTTTTTTCTTTTTTCTTTTTTGTCCCACTTTTTTTCCCCAGCCAGACCGCCTCGGTGCCCCCTTTCCAGAAAAAAACCTTGCAATGCCGTCAAGAAACCAGGTATTTCCGGCCCAATATCCTCGCCCTACGACCAGCAGGCCCTTCTAAGCCCTCTCATGAACGAGCCTGCCCTTCACCCACACCTTGGTGGTGTTCCGATCGTCGCCGCCAAACAGCCACTTGGCCACGATGTTATCCCAGCTCTCCCACCCGAAGATGTCGACATTCCCAGCATCACCATCCCCTCCCAGGCTCTCGCCGGCCGGGCCCACACCCCCAGCCCGACGAGCTGCGCATCCCACTCCATACCGACCTCGAACCCGCCGACCGTCCCCTCGAGCCCGACCAGCTTTGCGCCCCCGCGGGTGGCGAGCCACAGGACCTCCTCGACAGTCAGCTTGGCCCGCTCCTTCTCCTCCCCCTCCAGGCCCATAGCCACATGACGGCTCACGAGGCTGGCCTGCCTCGCCGCCTCCAAGACGCTCGGCGAGTACCCGCCCGAAACATCCGTGCCGAGGCCGACGCTGACACCGCGGTCCAGAAGCCACCGCACCCTCGCCGCCCCTGAGGTGATGGCCGTGTTGCTGCAGGGACAGTGGCTGACGCCCGCCCCCCTCTCCGCGACGAGCTTCACCTCCTGCTCCGACAGGTGCACCGCATGCGCGAGGATCGTCTTCTCGCCCAGCAGGCCGAAGGCGTCGTACACCCCGACATAGCCCCTCCCGCCCCCCGACTCCTGCGGGAACAGCTCCGCCACCAGCTCGCACTCGCCCGTGTTCTCGCTGACATGTGTCTGCACCGCCAGCGCCTCCTCCCTCGCCAGGCCGGCGAGCCCCTCCATCGCAGCTGCGGTACAGCTCGGCGCGAACCGGGGCGTGACGATGGGCCTGACCAGCTTCCCCGCCGGGTCGACGGCCCTGGCGTGCTCGATGACCTCTCTCGTCCTCTGCACGCTCTCCCCGGCGCTCTCGTCGCAGTACCAGTCGGGACACATCCTGCGCTCGTCCATGCACACGCGTCCCACCAGCGCCCGCTGGCCCGCGGCGAGACAGACATCCGTCAGGAGGTTCGTGGCCGCGACGTCCCTGGTGGCGAAGTAGGCCGCACACGTCGTCCCGTGGGCCAGGGTGCGCTGCACGCACCGCCCGTACACCTTCTTCGCCTTGGCCAGGTCTTTACCGAGCGAGGCCTCGAGGGGGAACGTGTACGTGTTCAGCCAGTCCAGCAGGGTGGATTTTCCGAAGATGCCGGCGTTGGGGTACTGCGAGGCGTGGATGTGCGTGTCGACGAAGCCAGGGAAGAAGAACCTGGCGCCGTGGTGATGCGGATGCCTGGCTGCTGCCGCTGCTGCCGTGTCGAAGATCTTGGTCTCTGCTGCGCTCCATCCCAGCCTGACCAGCACCTCGTCTATCGTCCGCGTGCGGTCGACGTCCTTCTCCACGGCGACGATCTTGCCAGACGCGCCCTCGACAAACACTGCCGTGTTGTGCAGGTACTCGAGCTCATCCTGTGATGTTGATGTGGGGTGGATAAATGTGCCGAGGAAAAGCTGGTTTGGCGGTGTCGTGGCGGTGGGCGAGCTCATGTTGACAAGAGAGAACCGACCTGCTCAATCCAGACAAAGAAAAGGAAAGAGAAAAAAAAAAGAGGAGACCTGATAGGATGGTGAATGAATGAATGATCGGAACGAGTGCAGGTGTGTGGGATCCTGGGAAGAGGCGGGAAAATAGAGAGAAAAGAGAGAGGGAAAAAAAGGGTATGGGTTGTCTCGCAAAAGCGTGTTGGCGGCGGCGGCCGTGTTGGTGGTGGTGGTGGTGCTCTGCTGTGTTGCAAAGCCGGGGGGGGGGGGGGGCACTTGAGTGGTTTGATTCAATCCAGCGATGAGAAGGTTTACTTAGTATACCACTCGTCTGTCTGCAGAGTCTTAAGCCACTATCTTATCTTTTTGTGTTCAAGCGGTTCCGCACAGAGTCTTGCCAGCGAGCAGAAGCAAGTAATACTGAAAGCCAGGTCTCACACAACCCGCCACGTTTTGCTTGACTTGTTCCCGTCTCACAGGAGCTCACACAAGGACGGGACACATGCAAAGTCAAAGTCAAAAAGCGGGACGGCTTAGGTTATTTATGGGTATACCAAGGTCTTTCCCATCGGGTCAGGTTCGTCTCCCACCCGAACACACACAGACACAGTCCAGTCATGGCGACAAGTAATGCAATTATCATAATTTTAACAAAAACCAAGCAAACGCGGCCAACGCCGGCACCCGCACAAACACAAACGGAAACCGCCTAGTCCCATTCACGGCTTATCAATGCCGGACCCACCAACCAGAGATACCATTGATTCATCGCCCGCCATGAACACTCATTAACCAATGCAAAAGCCGCTAAGTCGCCCCCCTCTCCCGGGCCCCTCTTCCTTTTCCCCAGAATCTTGAGAAGAGCTTTTTTTTTTTTTTTGGGTCTGCTGTGTGATCTAGTCCGAAGACACACCATTCACGCCGCCAGAACCGTTGAGGGCAGCGACGGGTCCGGTGCCGTCTCCCTGGTACGAGTCCCAGTTCGCCAGCACGTTGGCGATGCGAGGCGAGTTGGTCAGCTTGTAGACGTCCTCAAAGTACTCCTTGGTCAGGGCGAATGGCTTGGCCGTGACGTTGGGGATGTACTTGCCCACCAGCTTGGACGGGTCGATGGTCGTCTTGTTGATCTTCTTCAGCAGGAACGAGCGGAAAGGCTTGACACCACTGCGCAGGAAGGTCGAGTGGAAAGGCACGTCGATGCCCTTCAGGGGGATCGTGGCATAGCCCTTCTCCAGCTCCAGGGGCTCGGGCTTCTTCTGCGTCTCCGAGGCCGCCTGCTTGATGATCTGCAGCAGGTGCTCCTTCACCTCGTCGATCGAGAGCTCCTTCATCATCTTATCGATGTCGATCTTCTGCACCTTCAGGAAGTTACACACGTAGCCGAGGGTGTCGAGGGCACGCAGATCACCAGCGCACACGTATTGCATGTTGGCGATGTTGAAGTTGACAATCTCCAGGAGCCAGCCCGTGGACTCGGCAATGTTGGCCACCACGAAGCGCAGGGCGTCCTCGTTGAACGTCTTGGAGATCCTGCTCGGGTTGACCGCGCACATGGAGTAGTTGGAGCGGCCGGCCTCGTCGCGCTCGACGGCGACTTGCATCGTCAGCCCACGGTAGAAGACAACCGAGACCAGAGACTCGATGGGCATGACCTCGGCCAGCGCAGCAAGGGCACTATACTCGCCCAGCGAATGTCCAGCAAATGTGCTGTCCCGAGGAACAAGACCCTTCGCCTTCATGTCCTCGAAGCTGGCCTTCTCCATGAGGGTCAGGGCGGGCTGCGTGAACTGCGTCGCCGACAGCAAGCCGTTCGGCGAGCGGTACGTGTAGGATGGTGTGTTCTCGCTGATGTCCTTGAAGATGCGCTCCGACTTGATAGAGCCGTCTACTGCGACCGTCTCAAAGGTCATGGCCATGTAGTTGGCGCGGATAGCCTTTCCGCGGGGTCCACCAAAGTGGATTGTGAGCTCCTTGGGGTTGTTCCTCACGATGTTGGTGATAGCAAAACCTACAGTTACACCGCATTAGACACCTGCTGGAGCAGACACGGACGATGGGGGGAACTTACCGTATGTATCCATGAGATACTTGTCCGCCCGGTCCCAGACATCCTTGGCCACAGGGCTGCTATCGTAGAGACTCATGCCCATACCCTGTTCCTGCGAGCCCTGGCCGGTGAAGACGTATGCCGTCACTGGCTGCTCGACCTCGGCCTCGCCGAGAAGGACCTTCTCCTCGGTCTCCTTGTTGCTGGCCTCCACCTTGACGATCTTGCGGCCAGCGATCATGCCGACGTGCTGCATCTTGACCTGGATGTCATCGTGCGGCAGCACCATGCCGACCAGAGAAGCGTGGAAGCTACGGACACGGCCAATGTTGTTCTCGGCGGCCCACGTCTCGACGAGGCTTCGCACCGCGGCACTAGAGTACATGCCGTGCGTGATGGTGCCAGGGAGATTAGCGTAGTTAGCGAAGACTCTAGACACGTGAATCGGGTTGTAGTCTCCCGAGACACGTGCGTAACCCTCGTTGGAGGCAGGGGCCTTCATCTGCAGAGGGGTCTTGCCGCTCAGGGGGATCGGGTTCTCAAACATGACGGGCTGCTCGATAGAGGAGCCATTGCGCTGCAGGTAGTCAATGACGGGGTTGCCGTGCGACGCCTTTTCATGTTCGTAGTAGACAGATGCGATCTGGACGATCTCCTTGGTGGGCAGCTCAAGCTCCACCTTACCACGCGTCTGTACCTTTTCGAAGACCGTCTTCGACTTGAACTGGACAAAGGTCTCGAGGCGGAACGTCAGGACCTTGCCCAGGAGGTCCATGTCGAGGGCATTATCGTCCAGCTGGAACCACTCCTTGGACCTCAGCACAGCGACATCCTTGCTCGTGGCAAGGTGGATCTGCATCGGAGTCTCCGTCTTGCTCTGGAAGGTGTTCTCAAAATCGGTGTAGTTGCCACGGTACAGGAACTGGGAAGTGACTTCCATCACATCCTCCCCATCACGGCGGATGGTGCCGCAGACCTCGACCATCTTGCCCGAGTCCTGGTTGATGACTGCATTGACACGAGCGACAGTGGAAAGCTCGTCGCCCTTCTTCAGGGGCTCGGCGCCTGGCATCATGCGGAACTGGTTGGACAGGTGCACAAGCTTCAACAGGTCACCGTCAATGGTGCGGGGGAAGATCGGCTTGGTGATAGCCTTCCAGCCCACGACGATGGCAAAGTCCATCGGTGCGTACATGACCTTGCCTGGACGGTCAATGAAAGCCTCACCGTGGTTGCCCACAGCATGGACAAAGTCATTGATGGCTTCACCGGTGACGGTGGCGTTGCCTCCGTCGAACTTGCCAGAGACGTTAGCATCCAAATCCAGAGCCTCGTCGCCGAACCAGGCACGCCAGTAGAATTCTTTGATGCGGTCGTTGCGTGCGTCCATGTTCTCGTGGATAGGGGCATAGCCAGCCTCGGGGTGGTAGGTAAACTCGAGAGGCAGCGCGACGGGCTTGCCAAGGGCCGTCGTGTCCTTGATCATGTTGACCACGATCTTGTTCTGGCCGGCCATCTTCGCCTCGAGAACGTCCACATACTGGTTATGACGAGGCTGCTCCCGAACGATGATGGTAGTCTTTTCGGGAGTGTTTGGGTATGTAATCTCCACAAATAGGCCACGAGCAGGAGCAAAGATGCGCTTCATCGGGTTGGTCTGGTAATTCTTGCCCTGCACAAGGACTTCAGACAAGAGTAGAGCGTGACGCCAAGAGCGATTGGGTCCTGCGAGGAGGGAGAGCCAGTCGTCGAGGGCCGGCAATGGACTGGCGGTCGTGTTCGCAATGCGGTAAGTATTCTTGTTGCTATCGTAAGACACAGTGACGCCCTCGAAATCAAGGGGTATCTCGTGTTCAACAAGTTTGCCCCCGAAGTACTCAATAGTCGAGATCTTGGTGGCATCGCCTGCGTAGCTGTCGCGAGTCAAGTACTCAATGTGGCCATTGTGAATGCTGTCAAGGATCTCCTTGATCGGCTCGTCAACGACTGTCGAATACTTGGCTGCCGTTGGGCCCTGGAGGATACAGGTCCGCCCGACGTCCTGATCGATGACAGCATCCAGATCTTCAGACTGCCAAAGAGAGTCCTTCTTGAAGTAGAACTCGAAGTTGTTGTCAAGGGCAGGGATGAATGTGATGGGCTTCTGAGTCGGTCTCGAGCACAGCATCAAGAAGTGCTGCACATCCTGAGCGTTGATGATCTGCTTATCAGCCTCCGGGTAGTGGCTGAGGACTGTCTCGACAATCTCGAAAGGCTTATCAAGCTGAGAGTACTCCTGCAAGACGTAGACCTTATCGGAGGCAGATGTGAAGCGCTCCTCGACACGCTGGATAAAATCACCAGTGAGCCTAGCGAAGGAGGGATCAATCCAGCGCGACTGGTGCTTGACATAGAGAAGCTCTACCAGCCTCCTCGCAACCTCGCCGTACGTCATCTCATCCAGATCGACAGTCTCGCCGGCCTTGTTCTTGCCGAACCAGACCTTCTGGAAGTCATCGTTCAGCTTCTTGATGATGTAAGCTCGGTTCTTCTGAAGCTCGGCGACCCGCTTCTCCTTCGGGAGGCTGAAAATCTTCTTGTCCATCTCAGCCCAGAGCTTCACGCCACGAGTGGCCAGCTTGTGAATGGGCTCACCCATCTCAGAGCGGACGGTGATGACACCTCCGGCTGGACCTTGGTAGGTTCGCTCCCACTCGCTATCGGTCAGACCTTCAGCCTCGATGATCGCCTGCTTGGCAGCCTTGCTGGTGTGGGCTTCCTTGGCAACCATCATCCTGCTGCCGAATAGACATCCGTCAAAAGGCATGGGAGGATAGCCAAACTTCTTGGACCACTCTCCAATGATGTACGGGTAGGTGTCTTCAGCACCACCGAAACCACTTCCTGCCACGAGGATGATATTCTCCTGACGGCGGATACGCCCGTACATGTGCAGAATCGGCTGGTGGAAATCCTCGAAGGAGTGGTGACCACCGCCACGGCCACCAGTCCACTGAAGCATGACAGGGAACGTAGGGTTGGCCTTGGCGATATTGATCACGGCCTGGATGGCGTCAGAGGAGCCTGGCTTGAAAGAGATGTGCTTCAGGCCTAGCGTCTCAATATACTCATTAGCGACGTCAATAGAGGGCACACCTGCACCAATGGTGAGACCTTCGATCGGCACACCCTCGGCTCGCAGCCGACCGATGAGCGGGATCTGCCAGGACATCGCGCGTGGGTTGACGTAGATCAGGTTGATGCTGATACCACGACCCGCTGGGATCTCCTTCTCGATGTTTCGAAGCGCGGTGGTCATCGAGTTTGCCTCAAAGTAACCACCGCCAGCGAGCTCAATGTGGTACCCAGCTTGCATAGTGGCAGCGACAAAGTCCCATGGCACCGTGCAGGGGTCATGCCGGCCACCATGACCGGGGGGAATTCCCAAAAGCCTGCTCATCTTGGTATCGACGAACGTCTGTCCGCTCGAGTTCTTGATCAACCTGGGGCCGTACTCCTTGACCCAGTCCATGGCATACTTAACAGCGTGCTCCTCATCACGGTCAAAGAGCTCGGGCTTGTATCCGACCTCGTTAGCAGAGCCGTTGACCTCGCCAGCAAGGATGACGCGAACGCCGGTGCCCTCCTTGTTACGGCTGGTGAGGACGCCGAGCCCAGAGATGCCACCTGGGCCGAAATCGAGCACGTGGGTAGCATTGGCAAAGACTGTTGCCTGTTCCCAGTTCACAGCATCGCGGGTGATCAGACGGACAAGAGTCGGGACAATGTTGCCCTTGGTCGCCTCTCGCACGTCCTTGCCAGTGTTGGTGTCGTAGACAGGAATACCCAGCTGCTCGGCATCGATCTGAATGTCCTTGAGGTCCTCGTCGATCAAAGCCGTCGCCTCAGCTAGGTACTGGCTGTGAAAAGGGGCGGTGATGGGGAGAAAGCGGTTGACGAATCGGACCTTTCGCTGGGTGTGGGGGATGCGGGTCTGGTCGAGACCGGTGGGAGCCTTGACCTTCCGGAGCTGCAGGTTGAGACCATACAGGGACATGGGCGGGCCAGTAACGACCATGTTTCGAGGGCTGTTGATGAGAGAGATGGAAATGTGGCGGTCCGCAGGAAGATACTTGTTGGTTGCGTCGATGTGCTTCTGGACCTCTGCTTGCGAGAGGTCGCGAATGCTAAGCATGGGCGTCGGCGTGCCCTCGCCGTTGTCGATCGAGTCTTGCAGGACAGAGGGTGTCATGGACGTCCTGGGGAAGGTCTGTTGGCTGCGCGCACCGATCCAGAAGAGAATCGTCAGAGCAGACTTGGTGATTTCAGCCCAGGACTCCCAAGTGTCTGCCGCGGAAGTGGCTGCCGCCATCACAACACCCTGCGAGTGTCCGGTAGTGCCGGAGATCCTCTCTCTCAGAATGCCAGGGTGAATACCGAGAGCCTTGCAGGTGACCTCGTAGTGCGCCATCTGGACAAGCCCGATCAGCGGGAAGCTGACGGGGGCAGAAATGAGGTAGTCGACGTCTGGGGTGGCCTCCGGGTTCTGCAGCCAGTTCATGACGTCCAGGCCCTTTGTGAAGAGCTTCTCGGCCGCAGGATCGTTGGCCAAGGTCTGCAGCTGCTCGGCGGAGGACATGATGAGCTCTCCGACGAAGGAAGGGTATGTCTGCCAGAGAGCGCGCAGCTCCTCAAAGTACTCCTCAATGTTGCCCTGGCCACCGAAAATGCTGTACATGACAGCATCCCCCTCCTCAGCGGCCCGGAACAGGGCGGACTGGTGAGGGCGGACCGTCCTGTTCAGTGTTGACCTTGCGGCGTAGTAGCTGCGCAGAACCTCCAATTTCTTGGAGTCAATGCCCGGGAGGGTAGCCACCAGAGCGTGGGCATCGTTGCCCCGCAGGAAAGCGCGCTCGAACTCGTTGAGGACGAGCTTGAGCACCTCCTCGTAGGAACCCTGAGCATCGTCCTCTCCCCGCTCGACCTCCTGAGCGATGAAGCCCATGTATCTACCGACCAGCTCAGCAGTGGAAGATGGCTCGTCATCCTGGGCAAGCTCGTCGGTGGGTGGCGGCAGACTCGCACTGAAGCGGTCTTTTAATTGCGAGGCGTGGAAGTGGAGGCTGGTGGGGATCAGGAAAGAGGTCTCGAGGGAACCGTGGGAGACAGTCAAAGGACGGAGGGAGGCGGAAGATCGAGGGGTCGAGACGCCCGTCTGGGGGCCAGTACCGGTGCCGTACATGATGGGGAGGGGAAAAGGGGGTATCGTCTATGAATCTATAGGTGTCTAGTAAAGACAGGCGTTAGAAACAGTCTCTCGACCAGCCGATCTAGTCACGTCGTGGTGTGTGCTGCAGACTTACATTTTCCGTGGCCTCTCCTTCCTATCTCTGGCAAAAACTCGAAATACTCAGTCAAGAGCTACGAGTACCTTGCTGGTGTAAAAAAAAAAAAATCTCTATCGGTACAAACGAAAGCTCGATGTCGACGGCTGTGGTGTGAAGATAGAAGGTCTTGACTCTCGAGTCTGACGGTGGGAGAGGATAACAAGGCAAGAGGGATGTGCAGTCTCTTGAGGTGGTCTTGGGGACAATTTCCTTGCAGAAGGGAAGAGGTGATGGAGGGGAAGTGGAGGCTAGAACTGGATTATGGCCTGGGAAGGGACAATCTTGACCAGCGGCCCAGCAGGAAGTTGAATCAGGCAGAGCGGAGGACGCGATACCAGTCAATGTCAATGGCAGCCTGGCACACCCAGAATTTGATAGCTCGTATCTAAACAAGACGAAGCTTTTTTTCCCTGGGCGTTGAACCCATAATCCAACACATCGACCCCTCGAGAAATTTCCCAACAATTCATCCAGTTCTTTTACTACTACTGCACCCTTGTGCAGGGGTGCTCTACCTTGCTGGCCTTGCGCAAGGGTTCATGCCACTAAAGTCGGAGCCGCTTATGGCTGGACTCGCCCCCACTCCAACTTTTTTTTTTTTTTTTGCCTTCCTCCCCTACCCGTGTGGTTTTTCTCTTGCATCTTAAATTCACCAGGTCAGCCCCCGTCCCCTGCTGCTACTGAGGGTGTCCTACACAGACAATCCCACGATGCTCCTCGTCATGTCAGGTCCCTGTATTTCATTTCCGTCCTCGATTTCATTCTGACCGGGTATTTATGTGTACGTCCTTCAGCAACACTCTCCTATTGCCTCTCCACTGGGCTGGTACATCGACTATTCTCTCATATGACCCTTTGCTTTGCATCTTCTTATTTTCACTATGTCCTCCCCACAACTGCGTCATTGCCCTGAAAAGTAGCCGACGTACTCGGTACATCGACCCCTGGCCACGTTACAATCAGCCCGATCGATACGCTATCGATGGCCTAGAAGACTTCCCGGCCGGCCGGAGCGACGAGGAGCTATTCCATAGCGAACGCACCCGGAAATGCAATGGCACCTTGGCAAGGAGGTGGGACGGGTAACTAGAATTGGAAACCGATGCATCGGTTGCAGTCCCTCGAATCCGGACATCTCAGCAGCGTCTTCCTACACAGTACACAAGGCCTACGGAATTATCCAGAACCCGTGATTTGACTTTCCTAAATATTTGCTGCAGCCTCAAGTCAACTGCTGGGCTGTTTTGTTCCCAATGCAAATGGATGATAACGAACTAGTTCCCCGTCTATGACAGCGCCAGGCCTGAGACTCCGAGTGGGTTCTTGTAGTGATGGCAAACAACACTAGCATGCTGCATGGTCAAAACAGTGGTGTGCTCCGATCCCTCGTCAATCTCTACTCGATATGATTCTTGTGTCAAGACTCAAGGTAGAAGTTTCGTCTTCAGCTTTGTAATTCCGGCACTCGAGGCTACATTTGAGTCGACGTTCCCGCAGGAAACACTATTGTACTCAGCGGAGTCGGAACTCAAGGGATACGCCTCCAAAAACAAGAGCGACTAGAGAACTGGCGAGGCGACCAATCACAATATATCATTCGGGTCGCCGCAGCGCTGAAACTTCGTACATCGAGTACTTAAAAACCCTGTCATCAGCTGGCTCGAATCAGAGCAGGCGAGCTGCCGATAGTAGGCGGGCTGCTGTCGTCCACCCCCCAGCAATGACCCGAGACAAGATGGAGAGCACACTTGTGCTTCAACAAGTTCATGACAAGAGCCAGGATATGATCTCGAAAATATTCACAGATAGAGCATAGGGCCGCAAGCGGGAGTCAGTCCAGCATGAAGTGATGGCCGTGGACCTGGACGGTACCAGGACGCCCATAGGAGATCCAGTCCAAAAAAAAAAGCACCACAGTACTTTCTTCTTGGGTTCCTAACAATCACTGGACAGCGAGATTTAGCCGGCACGTTGCCATATCCACCTCTCCCCGCCCTCACGTGCTCAGCCTTGCTGTTAGATGAGGCTGGCCGGAGGGGAAGAGGAACACGGGCCATGGTCCTGCCAGGTACCACTGCACGTCGATAGCGATAACGATAAAGCTCAAGTGAGGAGAGCCCTGTAACCTACAGCGAGAGCAGGAGCTTGGGCATCGAGGAGACCCCGCGTCTGGCAGCTTCAAGGGCCCCTCCGTCCTCATCCCCTCCAGCGCTCGGAGACATCGAGACTCCGTCACGGCTATCGAGGTGGTCCTCGGATCCAACCTCGAAGCGGGGATAGCGCCGATGAACTGCCTTGCGATGAATGTCAGAAGAGTACAGACAACAAGTCTAGGGCCCCCAGCAAAACGCTGGTCAATAGTTGACGGACCGAGAAGATGTCACAAAGCCATGATACCTCCAATTCCCATCGCTGATCCGGGGTTTCTGGGGGGGGGGGAGGCCCAGCTTATCGTGATACGTAGCCGTTGAGACGCTAAGAGGTAGACGAGATAGAGGCGACGAGGCTGACAGGCTCTGGTGGCGTGATCTGACTGAAAATTTGATGAGAACTTGAGGATGAGAGTTTAATGAAGCGCTTGTTGTGAAGGCGCTGTAGGCTGCACGTCGTGAGCAAAAGTTTCGGTGGGGTGAGCCTTGCATCTGTGGGGTTGCATTGGGTGGACGACAAGGGCTGCCGTGCTACCAGGACCCTGAGTGTGGTCCCAGACCGGCCTTCGTACCAGGGACATAATGCAGAAAGGACAGCCCCTGATTGGTGTGGAAGCCCCGTGCAAATAAAATCTGCCCCAAACTTAGCTCCCAACAACGGCTGAGCAGGAGCAGGGATCATTCTGCAGGGCAATCGCGGAACCTCCTCAACAATGCTATGCGTTCATCTTTTTTTTTGGGGGAGGGGTCTCACTCTCTCAGAAATCTTTGCTGGCCAGAGCGCAAGCACCAAAGAGTGACAGACAGACGGACAGAAGGAGAACTGCTAAGCCTACACCTATCCCATTTTCATGCTTGGTGAGTGAAGCCCCAGTTGTTGAAGTTGGATGCCCTCGCTTCTTCTTCGACACCGCCCTCAGCTCCCCTTCCCACTCTCCCATTCTTCCTCCCTCCAAACCACCCGCAGCACGACAACAAGGAAGGAAATCCTTGGACGTGCCCGTCTATTTCCCTCCTGTCCTTGATTCACCCTCCTCCCTGATCAGGACATCATCACTGGCCCCTCTTTCCTCGATTCAGCCTTGGGGGTTACATCAATCTAATACGACCGTGGCAGTTTACATTCTTCCTGCCTCCATTTCTCGACTAGACCTCCGAATTCCACTTCCTCCTTCGCTCAGGAACTCGAGAGTCAGTAGAGGCTCGAAGGTCAACCTAGAGTCCCTCTCTGCAAAACGGCGATCCGCATTCCATTTTCCTCGACGATACCCACTATTGGTTCTTGAGCATACTTTTGTCGCCACGAGAACCGACAGATAGACGCCCTCTTTTTTACCCTCCGACAACCGCATAGACAGATTCCTCTACCTGCCATAATGAGACCCGAAATTGAGCAGGAGCTCGCCCACACGCTCCTCGTGGAGCTCCTCGCATACCAGTTCGCCTCTCCCGTGAGGTGGATTGAGACTCAAGATGTCTTCCTTGCCGAAAAGACCGCTGAGCGGATCGTTGAGGTCGGTCCCGCTGATACTCTCGGCGTGATGGCCAAGAGGACGCTCGCCTCCAAGTACGAAGCCTTCGATGCTGCGAAATCAGTACAACGACAGATTCTTTGCTACAACAAGGACGCCAAGGAGATATACTACGATGTTGATCCCATCGAGGAGGAGCCAGAACCAACACCAGCCGCTCCCGCCGCTGGCTCTCCTGCCCCGGCTGCCGCTGCTCCCGCTGCTGCAGCTGCAGCACCAGCACCCAGCGCCGGCCCGGCTGCGCAAATTCCAGATGCCCCAGTCACCGCGATGGACATTGTGAGGTCTCTGATTGCCCAAAAGCTCAAGAAGTCCTATGCCGAGATCCCTCTCGGCAAGGCCATCAAGGACCTTGTTGGTGGTAAGTCGAGACCAGAAGACCGCTCGGGACGCGATCGAGGAGCTCACATACATTTTCACAGGCAAATCCACTCTCCAGAACGAAATATTGGGTGACCTCCAGAAAGAATTCGGAACGACACCCGAGAAGCCAGAAGACACCCCCCTGGACGAGCTCGGTGCATCCATGCAGACCACCTTCGACGGCAACCTTGGCAAGGTCTCCCAAGGCCTAATCGCTCGTCTCATCTCGTCCAAGATGCCCGGTGGCTTCAACGTCACATCTGCACGCAAATATCTCGAGAGCCGCTGGGGCCTGGCCTCGGGTCGCCAGGATGGCGTGCTGCTGCTCGGATTCACAATGGAGCCAGCGGCTCGGTTGGGCTCCGAGGCCGACGCCAAGGCTTTCCTCGACGACGTTGCGCAGAAGTACGCCTCCAATGCCGGCATTAGCCTGACCACGGCTACGGCTGCTGATACTGGGTCTGGCGGCGGTGGCATGATGATGGATCCGGCCGCCATCGATGCGCTCACCAAAGACCAGAGAGCACTGTTCAAGCAACAGCTCGAGCTGATTGCACGGTACCTGAAGCTCGACCTGCGAGCTGGTGATAAGGCTTTCATCGACGAGCAGAAGTCAACCAAGGTTCTGCAGGCTCAGTTGGACCTGTGGAGCACAGAGCATGGCGATTTCTACGCGGCTGGCATCGAGCCCTCCTTCAACCCCCCTGAAGGCCAGGACGTACGACTCCTCGTGGAACTGGGCCCGCCAAGATGCATTGACCATGTACTACGATATCATTTTTGGAAAACTGCAGGTTGTCGACCGTGAAATTGTCAGCCAGTGCATCCGCCTCATGAACAAGTCCAACCCGACACTGCTCGAGTTCATGCAGTACCACATCGACCACTGCCCAACGGAGCGTGGAGAGACGTACAAGTTGGCGAAGGATCTTGCAACACAGCTGCTCGAAAACTGCAGGGAGGCTCTGGCTGTCGACCCGGTCTACAAGGATGTCGAGTTTCCCACAGGACCTCGCACAACAATTGATCTCAAGGGCAACCTCAGCTATGAGGAAGTGTCACGTCCGGATTGCCGGAAGCTGGAGACTTATGTCCAGCAGATGGCTCTCGGCGGCAAGATCTCTGAGTACCCTGCCAGGTCCAAGGTGCAGAGCGAGCTCGGTCGCCTGTACAAGCTGATCAAGGCCCAGCACAAGATGGCCAAAGGCTCTCAGGTGGAGCTCAAGAATATCTATAGCGACGTCATCCGCTCCCTAAACATGAACGAGAACCAGATCTTGAAGGAGGACTCGAAGCCTGGTCTTCTTGCCAAGAAGGTTGCCAAGCCCAAGGGCAAGACCGATTGCATCCCATTCCTTCATTTGAAGCAAAAGTCCATGAACGGCTGGGACTATAGCAAGAAGCTCAGCAACGTCTACCTCGACTGCATGGCGGACGCAGCCAAGAACGGTATCAGTTATGCTGGCAAGTACGCCCTCATGACTGGCGCTGGTGCCGGATCCATTGGTGCCGAAGTCCTGCAAGGCCTGATCCAGGGCGGTGCCCACGTTATTGTCACTACCAGCCGTTTCTCTCGCCAGGTGACCGAGTACTACCAGGCAATGTACGCCCGGTATGGTTCTCGTGGCTCACAGCTCGTGGTCGTGCCCTTCAACCAGGGCAGCAAGCAAGACGTCGAGGCTCTGGTTGAATACATCTACGACTCCAAGACTGGCTTGGGTTGGGACCTTGACTTCATCGTCCCATTTGCTGCCATCCCCGAGAATGGTCGTCAGATCGATGGCATTGACTCCAAGTCCGAGCTGGCTCATCGTATCATGTTAACCAACCTTCTTCGTCTGCTGGGTTGCGTCAAGACACAAAAGTCAGCCCGTGGCTTCGAGACTCGTCCCGCGCAAGTCATGCTCCCCCTCTCGCCCAACCATGGCACCTTCGGCAGCGATGGTCTCTACTCGGAGTCGAAGCTTGCGCTCGAGACTCTCTTCAACCGCTGGCACGCTGAGGATTGGGGCAACTACCTCACCATCTGCGGTGCCATCATTGGCTGGACACGTGGTACCGGTCTCATGTCGGCGAACAACATCGTGGCTGAGGGAGTCGAGAAGTTCGGCGTACGGACATTCTCGCAACAGGAGATGGCTTTCAACCTGCTCGGTCTTATGTCCCCTCAGGTCGTCGACCTGTGCCAGATGGAGCCTGTTATGGCAGACCTGAACGGTGGACTGCAGTTCATCCCTGATCTGAACAAGGTCATGACCAAGCTCCGCAAGGATATCACGGAGACTAGTGAGATCCGCAGGGCTGTCAGCAAGGAGAATGCCTTGGAGTTTGCCGTCATCAACGGCTCAGAGGCCGAAGCGCTTCACAAGTCGAGGAAGATCGAGCCTCGCGCCAACATCAAGTTCGAGTTTCCTCCTCTGCCTGACTGGCAGCAAGACATCGCCCCTCTCAACGCGAACCTCAAGGGTATGGTCGACCTGGACAAGGTCGTTGTTGTCACTGGTTTCGCAGAGGTCGGACCATGGGGCAACTCTCGTACCAGATGGGAGATGGAGGCTTATGGCCAGTTCTCCCTTGAGGGCTGCATCGAGATGGCCTGGGTTATGGGTCTCATCAAGAACCACAACGGTCCCATCAAGGGCAAGCCGTATTCTGGCTGGGTCGACAGCAAGACTGGCGAGCCAGTTGATGACAAGGACGTCAAGGCCAAATATGAGAAGCAGATCCTCGAGCACTCTGGTATCAGGCTCATCGAGCCTGAACTTTTCCATGGCTACGACCCCAACAAGAAGCAACTGCTCCACGAGGTCGTCATCGACGAGGACCTGGATCCTTTCGAGGCGTCCAAGGAGACTGCCGAGGAGTTCAAGCGTGAGCACGGAGACAAGGTCGAGGTCTTTGAGATCACCGAGACGGGCCAGTACACTATCCGCATGAAGAAGGGGGCTGGTCTCTGGATCCCAAAGGCCCTGCGGTTCGACCGTCTGGTTGCAGGCCAGATCCCTACGGGCTGGGACGCCAAGCGTTATGGTGTTCCGGACGACATCATCGAACAAGTCGACCCCGTTGCCTCTTCGTCCTCGTCTCTACGGCCGAGGCACTTATCTCTGCGGGTATCACGGACCCGTACGAGTTCTACAAGTATGTCCATGTTTCCGAGGTTGGCAACTGCGTTGGCTCTGGTGTGGGAGGAGCTGCAGCTCTCCGAGGTATGTTCCGGGACCGGTTCCTCGACAATCCACTGCAGAACGACATCCTGCAGGAGTCCTTCATCAACACTATGGCCGCATGGGTCAACATGCTGTTGATCTCGTCTTCTGGTCCGATCAAGACGCCCGTCGGTGCTTGCGCGACAGCTGTTGAGTCCCTCGATATTGGTTATGAGACGATTATGGAAGGCAAGGCCCGTGTCTGCTTTGTTGGTGGCTTTGACGACTTTAGCGAAGAAGGTTCTTACGAGTTTGCCAACATGAAGGCGACCAGCAACGCCATCGATGAGTTTGCTCATGGTCGTACACCTAAGGAGATGTCTCGACCTACAACCACAACCAGGAACGGCTTCATGGAGTCTCAAGGATGTGGTGTCCAGGTCATCATGACCGCCAAGCTTGCTCTCGACATGGGAGTCCCCATCCATGGTATCCTCGCCCTGACTACAACCGCTTCGGACAAGATTGGCCGTTCTGTGCCGGCTCCCGGTCAGGGTGTGCTGACCACGGCTCGCGAGAACCCTGGCAAGTTCCCGTCACCTCTGCTTGACATCAAGTACAGGAAACGCCAGATCGAGCTCCGAAAGAACCAGATCAAGCAGTGGGCTGCCAATGAGCGGGAATACCTCGCCGAAGAAGTCGAGGCCATGAAGTCTCAGGGCACCGAATTCGACGAGAGGTCCTACACTGCCGAACGTGTCCAGCACATCAAGAAGGAGGCCGAGAGGCAGGAGAAGGAGGTTCTGCGCAGCTTTGGCAACAACTTCTGGAAGCAGGACACCAGCATCGCTCCTCTCCGTGGAGCTCTGGCTACTTGGGGTCTCACCATCGATGACCTTGATGTTGCCTCGTTCCACGGTACCTCCACCAAGGCCAACGACAAGAACGAGTCGTCTGTCATTTGCCAGCAGTTGGAGCACCTGGGCCGCAAGAAGGGCAATGCCGTCCTGGGTATCTTCCAGAAGTACCTCACCGGTCACCCCAAGGGTGCTGCAGGTGCATGGATGATGAATGGCTGTCTGCAAGTGCTCAACACTGGTCTGGTCCCAGGCAACCGCAACGCCGACAACGTTGACGAGGTCATGGAGAAATTCGACTACATTGTATACCCCAGCCGCAGCATCCAGACAGATGGCATCAAGGCGTTCTCCGTCACCTCCTTCGGTTTCGGCCAGAAGGGAGCCCAGGCCATCGGCGTCCACCCCAAGTACTTGTTTGCGACTCTCGATGAGGCCACATACCGGTCTTACTGTACCAGGCTCGCAGCCCGTCAAAAGAAGGCCTACCGTTTCTTCCATAACGGCATGATCAACAACACCCTCTTCGTTGCCAAGACTCATGCTCCTTACACCGACGAGCAGCTCAGCTCGGTCTTGCTCAATCCTGATGCCCGTGTCACCGAGAACAAGAAGTCCGCCGAGCTTACCTTCCCTTCTAACTTCATGTCACTATCTAAGAAGACCATCGAAGCGGAGGAAGCGAATGCATACGAGGCGATACAAGAGCTTGCTGCGCAACTGCGGACGAAGCATTCCAATGTTGGTGTCGATGTTGAGGACATCCCCAGCTTTAACATCGAGAATGACACCTTTATTGAGCGGAATTTCACGGCGAAGGAGATCGCATATTGCAAGAAGGCCTCAGAGCCAAGGAGTTCTTTTGCCGGCAAGTGGAGCGCGAAGGAGGCCGTCTTCAAGAGCTTCAATGCTCCCAGCATGGGCGGCGGTGCTCCCTTGATCGACATCGAAGTGCTGAACAACGAGAACGGTGCTCCTGTTGTCCACGTAAGTACATGCCAGCCAACAAATTTTGTGGCCCAACTTGCTGACTTGTGTAACAGCTTCATGGCCGCGCTGCCGAGGTGGCTAAGGAGATCGGCGTGTCGGACATTAGTGTCTCCATTTCCCACGCAGACAGACAGAGCTTCGCCATTGCTCTGGCCAAACTCAAGTAGACGGCTGACTGTGCGAAGCCTAGAATGAGGGCGGGTGTACTTATGTGGGGGGGATGCGCTTGCTAGGCGTTCTGGAGGAATCGTTCGTTCTATGGGGCTGCTTCCAGATGTTGCATGACATACATGAAGAGGGACGGGATTATGTTTGCTGGTTTGTTGTGAGGTCACAGGTCTCTCGCTTGTCAAGAGAAACAAAAACAAAAAAAGGAAGAAAAAAAACATAGAGTACATCACTCAGCGAATGCAAGGGCCTCGCAAATTCATAGGAGTAGTCGACAATGTAAATTACAATTCAGTTACCCTCCACTGTGTATTTAATATCTTGCATGGCTGTGGGCTGAACTTGCACAAGTCAAGATGCTCCTCCTGTTCCTGGTATCAATTTGGCACCGCCAGCACCTGAGCAGTACTACATGGACATACACCAGAAGAGCACGGCACATCCTGCTTTCAGTTTCCGCTTCTAGCGTGGTGCCAACATTCACAGTATACCTTAATCGAAGCCCGGATTCCTTTCCTCTTTTCCTCCACCTTCGATCGTCGCCCTTGAAGTGTAAGATGACAAGAACGAAGACACAGAAGAAAGTAATGACTCCAAAACCCATCCCTCATGCCACAAGTTACAGGCTCATTAGTTGACAATTCCATCTAGCATCCCAGGCGGTAGGCATTTACCCGCATTAGGCAGTGTACAGCCTTGCGTTGCTTCAATCCTTGCCCTTAAGGAGGCTAATATTGGCCAACACCGTGCTTTGGTTGATTCAAAAAGCTGAGCTCCGGGGTTGTGCTAGTCATGAATGTATTGATTCGGCACTTGGAGTATGACACGGGCGTCGCAGAGCAGGGACTGATGATGGGGGGGGGGTGTTCACAGTCCTACCAGGCTGCTGCTGTTGTCATTAACACCTCACGTAAAACTCATGCAGCCACCATTGGACTAGATGTGGTACTATACCCTCCTCACGTCC
Organism: Celoporthe dispersa; assembly: GCA_016584495.1. Lineage (NCBI taxonomy): Eukaryota > Fungi > Ascomycota > Sordariomycetes > Diaporthales > Cryphonectriaceae > Celoporthe > Celoporthe dispersa. The sequence goes on from WAID01000002.1 coordinate 1,324,006, forward strand.
TGCTTCAGAGCCGTCCACACATCGACTCAGTTCTACAAACTGGATATTAATTATCACTGAGAATATAGTGCTTACTCAGTAAACCATTCATTTTCACAACGTTTGAGACCATATGCTTTGAGACTGCCAGGGTGATGGCATATTTCTTCAAGAGTTTCAATTAAACGTAATACGAGCCCGTACTGAGCACAGTTGGTTTGGATGAGTGCAAAGAGTAAGCAGCATGCCTCATTATCGTAAACGAAAAGACACGTAAAGACAGTCAAGGTGGCAAAAAGAAATTCCGGAGACACAACAACTAATCATCAGCTAGTAATTATGGTAGCTTTCGCTTACATCAGGGATTTCCTTTGAGAGTGGTAGACCACGCATGACCTAATACATTTCTCACATCTACGGCGCTCTCGGGGCCACACAGCAAGTTCAAGGTATATATGACTCCACTTTTAGAGGCACCACACAGGATGGGTGACGTTGTGTAGCATCGATTCTCCTCACCACCATGTGGAGGGAGACGTGGAGGGGACATTTACGCTTCTGACTATTGATAAGCGAGAGAGGGGTCGGCTCAAGTGTAAGCCGAAAGCAAGACGGATGAGATCTTGGACGTCAAGAAAGCACTCGTATGTGTTTCTGTAGCCCTTGTTCACTGCCGACCCTTTTATCAGATAGATACTATCACATGGAATAACAGTGTTCCTTACAATGACCCAACCAGTTCCCAAATTCAATATCGAGCCATCCTCGGCGACGGTCGACGTTCGAAGTAAGCCCAACCCCTCTTTCAACACGAGTTTCCACATGCCACGTGCAATGAATGCTTTGGATTCCGTCCCGGCCTATCAGTTGAATAAAGAGTACAGTCATCGATACCACATCATGGATCGGAGGTATCCCGACCAGATTCTTCTTCACCCCCGTCACGAAGGGCTACAACACGCTTGAGGGCCCATCGTATTCCTTCCTGGTCGAGCATGCGTCTGGCCGCAGGCTCTTGTTCGACCTCGGCGTCCGCAAGGACTGGGAGAGTCTGTCTCCAGTCAACGTGGGCATGATCAAGAATCTCGAAACCAAGATCACCGTCGAGAAGGGCGTGCGCGAGATCCTAGAGGAAAACGGCGTCCCCGCCTCGAGCATCGAGGGCATCGTCTGGAGTCACTGGCACTTTGACCATACTGGAGACCCATCCACCTTCGAACCCTCCACAGCCCTCATCGTCGGGCCGGGGTTCAAGGACGCCTTCGTCCCTGGCTACCCTGCAAATGCAGAGTCCATGATCCTAGAGTCTGACTATGCCGGGCGAGAGCTGAGGGAGATCACCTTCAGCCCAGACAGAATGGTCGGCCGCTTCGAGTCATTCGACTACTTCGGTGACGGCTCGTTCTACCTCCTCAACAGCCCTGGTCACGCCATCGGCCACCTCTGCGCCCTGGCCCGGGTGACCAGCGCCCCGGACTCGTACATCTTCATGGGCGGCGACGTGAGCCACCAGGCAGGCGAGTTCCGCCCGTCCGCCTACCTGCCTCTCCCAGAGTCCATCTCGCCGCACCCGCTGCAAGCTCACACTATGATGCCCTGCCCTGGGTCACTGTTCGACCACCTGCTTCCATACGGCGACACGACGAAGCCGTTCTATAGGCCCGCCAGGGAGGGCGTGTCCCTGGACACCGAAGAGGCCGAGAGGACGATCGCCAAGCTGCAGGAGGCGGATGCGCAGGAGAAAGTGTTGGTGGTTATTGCGCACGATGCCAGTCTGCTGGATGTGCTTGAGTTTTTCCCAAAGCCTGCGAATGAATTTGCTTCGAAGGGGTGGGTGAGTAAGGGACGGTGGGCATTTCTTAAGGACTTTAAGGATGCTCTGCTGTAGCTTATTTTGTTTATTTTATTATTTTAAATTTCAATACTATGTTTTCTTGGCTGAAATTCAATTGAAAGCGCAAAGCTATTGTGGTTGAGTGATTACAGTCGACTGGTGTGCAAGCACCCCAAGTCCTGTCTTCAGATTAAACAAATCTCACCGATGCTGTCTTGACGATCTCGCCAGGCTGCGCCATCATATGTTCCATTAAGATACACTTCTTCAACGAGTCGGTAATACCTGCGACCAGATCTTCGCGCGGCCCTGGCTTCACGGAGGACGAATGGCTTATCACAGCCAGCAATGAGCGCCATCCTGTCGCCAGGCATGAGATCTCGACCGATACCCAAGACTCCATCAGTCGTCATAAAGAAACGCGGACGGACCTGCAAGAACCGGCGTAAATCGTCCTCTACGTCTGTAATGTCATGTCTCTGGTGGAAGAGCTCTCCTCCCGGCTTCATCTGGGCGGGGAACGCAGAAGCGGATCCAGACCTTGAGCGCCCGATCAGGACCATCGAATTGATCATGGCAGAATGCGGCAGCATCAAGAAAGAACCCCCGCATTGCCACAATTGCTTGCTGAGATGACTCCGTCTGGTGAGCTCCTGGCAGGCCAAGAAGAATCGATTCCGAGAGGCCAGATACCTGCATGCAGCTCCGGCCTCTTCGTTAAAGAGATTGTAGTCACCGACCACCATTTCCTCACTTACCAGGTCGTCTATGAGTCCCAGAAAGGTGCCCTGGACGCGGATCATGCTGAAGGTGTTGTTGAAGCTGAAAGAGACCGTCGAATCGCCGGACGCACTCATGCTGCGCCAGGGAGACTGGTCTGGGCAGCCTTGGGTACTGCCAGAAGGTTTGAGGGGAGGATCAGTGCATTTTCTGCAGCTCCAATCTGGGGCCCATGACGGTCAGCCGTCTGCTTTACCACGTTGACAAGCGAAGGAGAGGACGTCCAGGCGCTTAGTTGCACTCATGATGGCCCGGGCGGCGTCAGCGTACGTTTTCGCTACTTTCTGGTCGTAGTTTATTCCGACGCCACTAAGAAGCTCAGGATACACGGGTATGAGAGCAAACACCCTGTCGTGGGCGTTTGTTGCCTGCAGAGACGGAAGCTGCTCGAAGAGGTCCGTAATCGAGAGGTCCGTGTCTGCATTGTCGTCCACCGACCATTTAGTCAGATGGATGCTGTTGACGGTGATCCGTTTAATCGAAGGCGCCTCTGAGTCATCTATAAGGTAACGGAGTTTGGTCTTGGAGATCCTCCTCCAGTCCGTATAGAGGAAGCAGGACTCATTCAGTGTGAACTCCTGGAGAGTCCAAGCACGGTGCCAGTACCCGTGTCGAGTCAAGATCTCGACCTTCTTGAGCTCTCGAGCTATCCACCTCAGGCCGTTCTCGTTGACGTTGTCGCTGAGGATTTGCTTCCCCACCGCAAGCAGCCCAGATGGGATATCAAAGTGGCGAGCTGAACAAAGATCCGGACTCCTTCGAAGCCGATAAGCTAAGGCGAGATCCGGCGTACCACAGCCCAGCCAGATAGCCACACTTTGCGCGTTGCGGTAAATATCCTTCATGAAAGCGACTTGGACACTTTTCTCGCTATTAGAGTCTTGGTCAATGCAGATGGAATCGATCCAGAGAAGCCGGCTCTTGTAGCGTCGCCGCAGCCTTTTCATCGCGTACTTGGCATTCTTCGTTATGTAGAGGCATTCTCCGTTGCACTGAATAGGCTAGTTTTGTTTTTGGGTGCCCCATACATATGACAGGGCTTCGTATGCCGACGGGTTGTCAACAGACATCTCCCTCAGCTCGACCTTGACAGTCCAGGACCGAGACAGCGCCGGAAGGATCTTTATGATCCTGGTGCGCCTTGGGCCAGAAAGGGGAGTATAGCGATACATGTTTTCCATGGCTTCGCGAGATAGTTGTGTGCAATGAGAGACGGCTTCCGCGGTAACTATTATTGAGTAGGTGACCTGATGGTTTCTTTCAACCTTGAAGGGTGACTGAGCACAGATGGTTGATGGTCTCGAAAGATTAATTTCGTGTATCTCCAAGGCTGGAGACGGGCCCTGGACGCAGTCTCCAGCAAGACAGTGCTCTAATTACGGGTGCTGACCTTGCATCTAACCGACAACACCGCCACCGCAGGAATTCTAGCCAGGGCTGGTGAATGTCGGGAGTTGACCGGGTCGAGGTCGAGACTTTGGTGCGCCGGATTAACTCGCGAGCAATTGGATTTTGTTCGGTTCTTTTTATTTTACGCCGAAGCCATAAGTATGGGCTGTAGGACACCTACTACAGCCCTCAAATACGCTTTCACTCTCTCCCTCCTCAGCTGCCAGTCTCTTTGGTTCGCTTTTATCTCCCTTGCACTCTCAGCAATTCTCAGCTGTACACCTCCGACTCTATGGCATTGTTGAGCATTGCTTCCGTCCCGATCTCGCCCGGTCAGGGCTCCCATGGATCGCCTTTGCCATTTGCCCAGAAACCTTGCTACTTCATAGCCCCGAACCTTTACAAATTTTCCTGGAGAATGTCTAAGCCGTTTCCACGGCTGGTAATTACGTTGCATATGTCAAATTCGAGCAGCCTCCAGGTGATGGAACTAAACAAGGGCTTGGTAGTCAAACAATAGGAGACACTGCTTGAGTACCAATAAATTAGGTAACTTTATGGTTGTCAATACAATGGTCTCTGCAGTAGCACTTCTTCGACATTAAAAACGCCTTGATCTTAATGATCAGCGTATTTCATGCTTATAGTCGATCAATACACTCCAGAATTCAGATATTTTCAAAATGAGGGATTCACAAAAACTTTTCAGCATCTGCACTTGTATTGAACAGCATGCATAAGGCCAAAACGGCTGCTCTGTATTATGATCTTGATACCCTAAGGAAAAGCAGTTGTGGCCTTGTTTTAAAAGTTTCTCAGTACAAAGAGAACACTGCTAATATACAGGACTCTGATTAGAGGATATGGAATAGAGCAATCTCTTCAGGACTAGATTCCTAAAAACACAATGACCTGAGTAGCAGAGATTCAC